>OY288288.1:14987455-16187455 GCA_958450335.1 Hibiscus tridactylites
ATAGAAATTTTGACTCTGCCAAAGAAGAGAATATATATATATATATATATATATATATATATTCAATATTCATGCATATCAGTATGCTTAAGTTGAATGATGAGGTCCCCTTTCCCTCGGAGAAATCCACCTTTTTCACACTGCATGATACGGTCCATACTCCATTGTTTGTTGGTTATGATCCAGCCACATACATACGATCATGTCCATGGTCATAAGCTCTCTCTCACAACAAACATATATACATGCAACCATGATGAGTAATGGGATAAGAGTTTTAAAATTTTTCAAAGTTCTAAAAGTTTAATTAAATTTAATAAGAAGTAAGAATTTTTAAAAATTCAACGTAGTTTATTATCGAGATAAAATCGAAGTTTTGGGATTATATCCAATATTTTATATTATTGAAGAATTCAAAAACAGGAATGGTACGTGTGAATAATAAATGAGAGAGAGAGGTTGGAACGAGGGATTTTGTAATATTTTAAAAGATAATTAATTAAGAGTTAAGTTCAGTGCATATGGATTGGTGTCTTTTATGGTGAAGTTAAATTTTCAATTCCAATGATGAGTTAATGTTAATTATCTGAAGCCCGCCTCAGGCTTTTACTTTGATTCTTTAATATTATCAGCTTTTCTCTAGAATCCGAGGTTGCACACTCTTCTCGCACATTAATATATAGTAAATTAGTAGCAGTAACTTTCTTTTAACTTTCAAGTCAAAACAGTTATCACCCACGGCAACTTTTTAGTCTACGTACCTATTGTTGGGGTGAGCGTTCGATCGAGTCGAGTCAAGTCGAGTTAAAACTTTTTAAGTTATTCGAGTTAATGCACATATTTTATAACTTGAATTTTATTTGAATTTTTTCGATTCGAGTCGAGTTTATGAAATTCGAGTCGAGTTTTCGAATTCTTATACAAATTTAATTGTAATTATTTATCATGTTATAGTACATTTTAATTATAATTTAAACGACTTTCTCTGATCGTATAAGATATGCATATATATATTTCATCATATTTTTTTTATATGTGGCATATATTTTTTATATTGGTACATATATATATGAGGAAAATTGAGGAACTTGACTCGAACTTAAAAATCAATCTACTAATTATTAAAAATTTCAAGTTATTCGAATTTCCATTTTACAACTCAAACTTTATTTAAAAAAATTTCGAGTCGAGTCATAGCGAGTCGAGTTTTGCTCACCCTACCCATTGTTCTATAAACCAAAAATAATTTGGGAGAAGAAAATTATAAATTAATATATTTTTAAATATATAATGATTAAATTTATTGAATTATTATAAATTATGACTAATTAATAGAATAGATATGTTTTAGGACTAAAACTGTTATTATACTAAATTAAATATCTGTTTGGATTTTAACGAAATAATGACTCAATTGTAACCAAATTTTAATTGAGTAACCCGATTATAATTTTTAATAATTGAGTGATTTCTAATATAATTTACCCAAAAAATAATCAACCCATCTTGCCACATCATTTTATGTTGATTGTCATGTTAACAATTATGTCAATACAATAATAATTAATGTTGGTCAAAGGATCTACTTCATTCATTTTACTAGTTTGAGTATCCAATTCAGTGTAAAAATATAAGGGCATAATTTTTTTGAAATAGGTCAATGACATTTTGAACTGGCAAAATGATAAAAGATGCATTCAACATTTGCATGTTTTGTCATTTGCCCTTATTTTTTTGGAGTAAACAACCCCCAACATTTTAATTTGGTCCAAATATGCTCGTTTTGGATGAAAACTGTCAGTCAATGACTAATTCTGACTGAACTTGTCGTGCGTTAAGATCAGTTGACGTGGCATATGCCACGACAGATATTTTTTTTAAAAAATTATTTTGTTATACTCTTTTTTATGGTGACACATGGATGACTATCATGCTGACACGTGATCGAACCGGATGATGACATGTGACGAATATGATGTTGACACGTGATGAATATGATGCTGACACGTTAGCAGATCTTAACACGTGGCAAGTCCAATCAACATCAGTTGTTGACCGTCAGTTGACTAGCAGTTTCCATCCAACATGGACATATTTGGACCAAATTAAAACGTTGGGAGTTGTTTGCTCCAAAAAAATGAATACAGAGCCAAATAACAAATCATACAAACGTTGGGACATCTTGTGTCATTTTGCCTTTTTGAATTCCAAAGCTTTTTAAAAATGCTATTATTTATGATTGTTTTAAAAAATTTAGGTTATGAATTTGAAAACCAATTAAAAAATTAAAAATAAATAATATAAAAATATACGGTATGAGTATCATTAGATTTGTAAAATATATAAAAATAATATAAAATATAAAATATATACATTAGAGTTGAATAAAATGATATTTTATAGTTTAATGTTTTAATTTTACGGTGAAACCAATTACATTGAGTGAAATAATATTAAGAGAAATTTTGGCTACCAAAACCTCCTTTTAATAATCCATATAAATTTTAAAATTCCCTATTATCTATATCCAAACTTGGGATTTCATTTTTAATATTTTAAAAACTTTTATAAAAACTATTCTCCTCAAAATCCCCGGTTAAACAAAAAAACTAATCATTGATTTCCTCCTATCGAGTTTTATGTGCAAGTTAAACAAAAATCCTCGGACCTCTTTTGGTATTTATTTTTATGTCTCAATATTAAAAATTAAATTATAAGCTCTAATTTTAAAATTTAAATTATGACTTTAAAAATACACATTTTTTCACACTTCTTTAAACTCTAACTCTAAATCATAAAATCAAACTTTAATCTTAAACAATTAAACTTTAAATATAATTTTTTAGTGTAGAACATAATAAAAACACCGAAAAATGACAACATATTTCTATTCATGTTTTAGTTACGCCCTTTCATACTGCGGATGCGGATGCCTCAATAGCTCAAGTGTTATTGTAATCACCATAGTTAACTTATATACATAGATTATGGGGTCAAGAAAAACTTTTTTAGTTATTGTAAAGGATAAATATTATATACACACAAGCGGTGGAAACTGAAAGTTTTCACAAGCGCTTTAGTTTTAGGATATAGAGAGTTAGTTTAGTGTATATGATTTAGAGATTTAGGTGTATGAGGTTAGAATTTAAGGATAATTGTTTCAATTTAAGGTTTAGGGTTATAATTTAGGGTTTATAGGTTAAAACCTAAATCCTCACCATATTACCTTAAAAACTAAACCCTAACATATAAACCCTAAAATTATAACCCTAAACCTTAAATTGAAACAACTATCCCTAAATTCTAAACCCCTACACTTAAACCCATAAACCATATACCTTAAACTAATTCCCTATATCTTAAAACTAAGGCGCTTGTGGAAACTTTCAGTTTTCACCGCCAGTGTATAGGATATTAATTCTACTGTAAATCAACATTTTTGAATTAAAAAGTTTCTGACCGTCCGTGGTTTTATGAACATTCAACCACTCTTAGCACGACTAAGAGATAAACACATATCTTACTTAATGCAATCGACGAGCATTAAAGGAACTTTTTTTTTTTTTGTTTTTATGAATGTTCCAACGGTAAAAGTTTAAGTTTAAGGTTTATAATTTAGTTGTTAGGGTGTAAGATTTGTGACTCAAAATTAAAACTTTAGGATTAATATTCAATTTTTTAGTGTTGGCACATACATAAAACACTAAAAAAACGGAGATTTTTATTCGCATAAAGTTGGCAACTCCATGGTTGATTTTTCCAGGAAAGTGAATTATTTATCAGAAAATCATCTGTATATACATTATGGATTCCTTGTTTGAGAGACATGGATGGTATTAGGAATATCTGAGAATTTGCATTTAATATTTTATTTTTTCCCAAATCCGTGTGAAGGATATACTTTAGAAATTAAGGTGTGGACCGACCGACTACTTTGAAAAGGCTAAAAGTTAGTATATACGTATCTCAAGACATTAAAGCCAGCAGTGTTATAATCACAGGCACAGGCATCTTCTTTTCTCAATGTGTTGTACTGCTAAAGTTGTTAAGGATCAGCAGTGCAAAAAAGCTCTGCCAACCACATCACATTCTTTTTCACCCTCTTCCCTTCTTTTGCATTTCAGTTTGGTTGCCACCCAAAATGAAAAGTTGCAATTCCATTTCATCTTCCTTTCTTTTTTCTCACCATCCAAACAGATTCTTCTGGAAAAAACATGTGCCAGCTTTTGTCTAACTTTGCTTACGCCATTGCATCCAAAGCAAACAAAAGCAATTGCTATGCCTCTTTAGACTGCACCAGGGATTCCACTCACTTTAAATGAAACTCTTCTTAACAGACATTCTTCCCCCCTAATTACCATTCGTTACTCTTTGATTTAACAGCAAGTTACGTCACGGTAAATCAGAGAATTTTGTGTTTGAATTTAAGGGGAAATAGTTGTGGATTAAATCTTACAACTCTTCAAGGTAAAGGGACCAATTGTGAACATGCAAAACTCATCTCTCCCTTTTAGGTGTCCCTTTCTACACCCAACACTAAAAAAATAAATTCTAAGCCATAACACTAAATTCTAAATCCTAAACTTTAAGCATTAAACCCTAAAAATATATCCTATCCCAAATTCACTAAACTCTAATCTTAAACCCTAAACCTAAATTTTTTAGTGTGGAACATAAATAAGGACACCGAAAAGGGGTAGAGAAATTCTAATCTCAATTGGTCCCTTCCAATTTTTAAATTGAGAAAATTAATCTCTCTAAAGACAACAATACAGTTCCCGTCAATTTTAAAAGTGAGCAAATAAGAACAACAAACCATGACTTTAATGTTTTACATTAATTTTACACAATTTTGATCGACATAATAACGAATTTAGCCTTTGTAAATGTCCATAAACGTTGAGGACTAAATTTATGATTTATAAGAATTATGATCAAGTGACCTAATATGTAAATATGAAGGGCTAATTTATTATCATGTCAATTAAAATTATGTAAATTTGATGGAAAATATTAACGAGGTAATTAATTGTCCTTAACCGATCACTTTTAAAATTAGTAAGGACTAATTTACTCTTTTTTAGAAGGATTAATTTGTCCAATTTTAAAATTTTAAAATTGAGAAGGAACTAAAAGGTCTTTTCACCGCCCTTCATAGACGTAAACAAAAAATTCGATTTATCTGCAAAAGACTCATACTGGAACAAAAATTCTCTGCCACTTTTAGTTCATATTTTCATGCCACATTACTAAAAAAATTAAATCCAAAGCACTGGCCCTAAATTCTAAATACTAAACCATAAACCCTAAAAAATACACCCTACTTCAATTCTTAAACCCTAAACCCTAAAAAATACACCCTACTTCAATTCTTAAACCCTAAACCTATTTTTTAGTAAACAATCATAGATAGGAGCACCAAAAATTACATAGTATTTCTATTCCTCACGTTGTTATTTTAAAGAAATGATATATGATGAAATTTTAACATTAGATTTGTAATTGTATACGTATGCATCTATGTTATGTACTATGTAGTTTATACTTGTAAACTTCTGCAAGGCTTGAATAGATGCACAGGAAATATTAAAAAAAAACCCCGAGATACTCACCAACCTATATCGTATATACCATATCCGGTTGCAAAAATAAGAAAATGGATATTCAAAGGTAAGAATTGAAAACATCTTTAATAGCACCCAACACTTAAGACATGTAAGAAAGCAAAGATAACGCAACCTCTTTAATGTATATTCTCTTCTTTCTCTTCTTTTCCTTCAATATCTTATATTCCTTCATTTTTTTTCTTTTTCTTTTCTTTCCTGGTTAAAAGCATTAGCTCTATTTGGCCATCTCCCAATTAGGGTATCTTCAAAACTAATCTTTCAGAGGATGGAGAGGGCTGAACTTTCAAGTATCTTCATAACTTTGGACCACAATTGCCTTTGTTGAACAGATTCTGGTGAGAGAATAAAGTATAAGTTTGTCTGGAAATAAAAACATCCTATTCATTGAAAAAAGTTGGAGCTACTGTTTTAAAAATATGATAAAGGAAGAGATAAACTATGCAAAAAACATGCATGCAGGATATATGCACTGTGATTAATTAATCCGAGCACTGCATGCAGATAATGTATATATATATATATATATATATATATGTATATGTCTATTTATGTATGAATACAAAGTTGATGAGATAATGTGGGTACTTCATGTTCTGTTCCATGCAATGTAAGGAACACAAAGAGAATGTTCAATAAATCTGCAGACTGCAATATTGTACGTAGTTCTCTGTTACTGCAGTTTTTTTTTTCTTTTTTTCCAAAGGGAATCCTTAACAAATAACAATGCACTTTAGATTTTGAGATCTCAGGTTCGAGTTCCACCTATATAAATATCATGTGTAGATTCACAATTTAGATGTTATTTGGTTTAAGTACCATATCTGGATAAATTATTAGATAGACTCAGCTCACCACGTCATACATGGTTCATTCAATAACATTCACCTATTTCAGTGTAACTTTCAAGTAACTACCCACACCCATGGGCGGAGCCACTTGGCCCCATGGGGGTTCAAATGACACCCCAAAGTTTGTTAGGAAATTTTTTTCCTATATAATTTATATATAAAAATATTTAAAAAATAAATAAATGACACTCATTTGTAAGTAATTGACACCCCTTAATTATAATACAAAAAAATGACACCCCTTAAATAATTTTCTGGCTCCGCCCTTGCCCACACCTTAGTTACATGTAGGAAAGAAGTAATGATTCACCTTGAAAAAAATGAGATGGAAAAATTTCATTGCATATGGATGACGTAGTTAGCCAGACCCATCTAATAATTTTTCTCATATGTGAGTTATGTATAAATTTATTCTGGTTATCGGTTTGTTCCTTTGTGTATTATAATGATTGATTCTGGTCGTACGAATACATAATATAGGTTTGTAATTATAATTTTATTTGTTTATTATACTAATGGATTCCGGTTGTAGTTATAATAAGGTGTATACACTATACATACATTCATAAAAATATAGTTCATAAAAGTTTAGTTACAAAGCTTATGTATGGGATGCTCTTGTCTTTAAGCTTTAGTGCTGTATGTATATTCTCTCGTTTGCCTTTGCTGAATAAGGGAAATGAAACAACTTTCTCCTCTTTTCCTTGCTCTTGTATTCTTCTTTCCTTTAAAACACATTCAAAGATCAAAAGCATTGATCCATTGCCATTCCTTATTCACTCAAGAATATTGTTAAGGGTGGCTTTAAGATCACAAATTTTATGTTAACTTTGGTCCACAAAAGCCTTTGTTGAACATTTTTCTTTTAGTAATTTAAGCTAAAGCATTAGTATCTTCCCAATTTACAATTTTTTTCAAACTCTGAAGCAACATGTTTAAATGGTTAATATCGTTCGATTAATCCTATCAATCGGTTTATCTATTCAATTTAATAGGTTAAATTTTTCTGTGTCGAATCTTGAATAAGATTGATTAATTTCTTACATTCTTTTTTGTCGGATGCATATTCCGTCCTTTCTCTTAATTCTCCGAACATTACTTAAGCAAGGGAAAGAGATCCTTTGTATTGCAAAGTATATTAATTTGTTGAAAATCTAGTAATTGATGTAAAGAGGAAAAGAAAAAGAAACGAATGTGATCTTTTGTATCAGAAATTTATGTTGCTGCTCTTGGTCCACAAATGACCCTTTATTCTCTTGGTTGGACATTGTTTTTGGGTGGGGATACCTACATTTTCTTAATAAAAGCTTGGAAAATATGTTTTCAAGCCTACACCTCTTTAAATTTTGTTCATTTCTTTTGTTGCATTTTATAATAGAGGGAGGGGACAATAACCCTAAACTTAGAATTCTCGTTTTTAGATGTTAACGGGGACTCTCAATCACTGCTCCAAAATGGTATTGACAAGTTGATCAATTAATGTTTTAGAATATTTTTAGTTAAAATATTGCACTTCGACAATAAAAGTATTATTTATTGGACTTTCATCTATCAATTTGTGTATTCATATATTTTTAATATATTATTTTGTTTAATCCTCGGTATCCAGCCAATGACCCATTTTCTGACTCTTCCGGATTGAGTACTGCAAAGGCCCGTTACGGGACGACCCTCCTAAATTAATATATTTTAATATATTATAATAGTGTTAGAATAGTTTTTATTTTGTAAATTTTTACATGTAAATATTTTTTATTAAATAAATTTAAACTTCATGTATATTCATGCTGTGTTCATTTTTTTCCATTTTATGTGTACTTTAATTAGAAGATAAACTTGTTTTTAAAAAGAAACTAAATACATGTCAATTTAATTAATTTTTCTGAACGATCAATTTAAATAATTAAACATATGAATTTGTGGTTGAGTAGAGTTCTTAAATCTCACGTTATTAATTAAAAGAGTTATTTCTATGTAAAATTAATGATTGTAAAAAATGTTATTGTGAACGTGAATACTATAAATAACTATTGTATTGCCCATTTAAGTGCGTGGCAAATAAAAAAAAGATTGTAGTAAGTTCACATTTTTCTTATTTTTAAATAATTTTATATAATGATACAATTATTTTTTTGATATATTCGTGTTTTGTTGAATATAGTGAATTTAACTCGGTTTAAAATAATTTAATACGAACTAAAGTTTTAATATTAATATTAATATTTAAATTTAATTATATAAAATATATAAATATTAATGTATAAATAGATTTTTAGCATTATTAATATAATCTTATATTAATATATGTTTAATTTTAACACTTAATAAAATACACACACTTTACAAGTAAAACTATTCACATTTGAATCTTTCAAGAAAAACAGGTTCCCATGAGTACTATAGATGGTCTTGAAGCCCAAACCCAATCAAATTTCTTTTTTCATCCCAGCCTTATTCAATATCCACAAATCCTTAAGATGTTTAATTCCTAAATTTATTGAACGGTCCCAATAGTAAAATGATAGTGTTGTTATTTTTAGATGAAGAGGTTTCGGGCATCGTAATATTGTCACGGTCCGTTTGCGTGATAGGCAAGACCGTGACGAGATGCTTGCTGGCTGTGCTTAAATCGGGATGCGGGATAGCATTAAGGGTGTAGTACGTGCCGTACAGCCGTTTGGTCCTGGGGGCCGAGCGTGCTGGTTAGGCACCACACTGGTCGGGAGCTGTCCCCGCTTCCCTGATGAGCCCATGGGAGGGCGAAACCAGTAAGCATCGAATGGAAAAGGCTGAGCCCCGGGCTTATGGGAGCCCTGGGTTGCCGCACGGGGGAGTTGTCCCTGCGTGAAGACTCTGACCCCGTGACAGATGGTATCAGAGCAGGTCGTGTGCTAGCTGTGAGCTTACCAAGCGCTCCATGTGCTGCGTGTAGCGGGTCAAGTGGACGAGCGTTAGCCTCACACCCGTGTGAAGTGGTGTCCGCGAGTGGGACCTCTAGAAAGAGACTGAGACGAGGTAGGGTAGGCAGGAAGCTACAGCGAAAGTTCGCCAAGCACTCGCAGAACCTCGGTAATGAGGGCGAGCAGGCAGGGAATTGCACACTCGATCTGGGTTTGTTCCCCATTGATGTGGGAACGAGATTTCTCCCCATGCACGAGGGCGTGCATGAATTGAGTGGGGGAGATTGTCACGGTCCGTTTGCGTGATAGGCAAGACCTTGACGAGATGCTTGCTGGCTGTGCTTAAATCGGGATGCGGGATAGCATTAAGGGTGTAGTACGTGCCGTACAGCCGTTTGGTCCTGGGGGCCGAGCGTGCTGGTTAGGCACCACACTGGTCGGGAGCTGTCCCCGCTTCCCTGATGAGCCCATGGGAGGGCGAAACCAGTAAGCATCGAATGGAAAAGGCTGAGCCCCGGGCTTATGGGAGCCCTGGGTTGCCGCACGGGGGAGTTGTCCCTGCGTGAAGACTCTGACCCCGTGACAATATGTAAGTGTATGTGAAATTGTACAAGTTTAAAATCAGATTAAAATACTATATTATAATTAAATTAAAATATTAAAAAGCATATGATCAACTATGAGAATATGAAGAATAAACAAAAACAGAAGATATCTCGCAAAGTTTGAGTAAAAAACATGCATGTCAGGGACGGAGCAACAGCTCCAATGGGAGGGGCTGTGGCCCCCCCGGTAGGGGAAATTTTTTTTTTACCCTTTGATTTCTTATATTTTTTTGAAAAAGTTTGGGATAATTGTGAATTTGCCCCTCCCACCTTTCAAAATTTATGTTTTGCCCCCAAACTTCAAATCCTAGCTCCGTCCCTGATGCATGTAACTCAACCTTCTATTATGTAATAGTTCATCCATAGTATGTGAGTAAAAAAACATATATGATTTATGCAGATAGGAAGAATAAAGAAGAAAAGTGGAGTTTTTTTCTTAATTTTTATAAAGATCTAAAATAACGTCGTTTTGTAGGTTTTTTTTTGTAAATATTCAAAACAATGTCATTTTAATGTGTAATCAGACTCTTTGTCACATCATCGCACCATTTGCGATTTAACGGTTGAATGATAAAAGACACAATATCAAAGTTGAGTAAGTTAAAAAATTTTAAACTTCAGTGATTAAAATAGGAGTGGGAGTAAAGTTAAATGATGAAATTTATTACCTCTTCTATTCTCCCTTTTCTAACACCAAAATATCTTAATTTCCAACACTCAAATAACTAATACTTACAAGGAACCAAAAATCTCAATTGTTTCAATTTAAATTCAATTCGATTCTTAAATATACAAGTAAATTCACTAATTAAACATTTTTCTGAGGCAGTTGTTTTTTCAACTTCTCTGGTTCTCTTCATTTGAGTTGTTTTCGGCGACAATTTTGTCGTCGACTAATTTTATAAATAAATAAATTTCATCGTTTTGATGAGTGTTTGTGTTGTTTTCTCTTTTTATTTTGCTTTTAGTTTTCCGTGCTTTACTTTGACGGAAATATTTTTATATCAGCTTTTCTGTCAATTTTTTGTCTGCTTTCATGGCAGTTTATATGACTGCAATCTTTGCAATTTCTATCTCTGCATCTTTCGCAATTTTGCAGTCTTACTTTGTCCCAGTAACACGTATGTATGTCTTCATGGCAGCTATATCCTTTGAGATGGTCGACAATCTTATCAATGTTTGATGCCTTTTTATGGTTGTTTACCGATGTGTCTGGTGCTTGTAACGAAGAGTTTTGAAGATTTCTTGGAGCATTCTAGTCGAAGTTTTACAGTTGCTTGATTTTTGTTTAAAGATTTTGCACAGTCTTCTATGGAGTGAAGGATTTTGTTTAAATTTTCTATATTTTTTTATGTATTTTATATACTCTGTGTTTATGTTGCTTTGGGTGTGACTAATTTGTAATCCCTTCTCTTAAAATAAAATTCAACGACTGTTTTTTATTTAAAAAAAAATAAAATTCAAAAAATTTACTTCTTTTGCCCTTCAAACTTTGAAACCTCCCAATTTAGTTAAATCTCATTTTTCCCAGTTTTTCTTCACTGAAAAATATCTTACCTTATTTAGTCTAGTATTAATATTATAAATAATATTTGGACCTGATATTAGATATTTATACTATTTAAATATCTAAACCAATTAAAATTTGACATCGCAATTTCTAGGCTTAAATATACATTTGGTACCTAAACTAGATATATTTTTCCAAGTTGGTACCTAAAGAAATTTTCCCCCACATTGGTACCTGAACTATACAATCTCTTCCAATTTGGTATCTAAAGAATTTTTGCTCCCAAGTTGGTACATGAACTAGACACCTTATCCCAAATTGGTACCAAAACTTATACATTCTATCAATTTGATCCTAATCTGAAACAATTCAATAATATATAACTCTTTATATTTAAAAATTCTATCAATTTACTATGTGTTATTTACATAAATTGTTTGTTCTTCTCTTAGAAATATTATATTACTTTCTTAGTATAATAAAAGTTTAAACATAACTTGTTGATAGAATTTAGTTATCCAATTGTTGCTTTGATCCGATGGACTCGCTTGACTTGATATTCTCACAAAAATGATTACATTGATGGAATTTTTAAATATGAAATGTTAAATTTATTGAATTATTTAGAATTAAGACTAAATTGATTGAATGCATAAGTTTTGGGGACTAAATGTTAAATTTTGGGTACCAACTTGGGAGGAAAAGTTCTTTAGATGCCACGTTGGGAGAAAGTGTATAGTTCAAATACCAACTTGGGAGAAAAAATTCTTTAGGTACCAACTTGGGAGAATGCGTATAATTTAGGTATCAAAGTTATATTTAAACCAAATTTCTATGGAATTACAAGTATTAACTCTTAATCAACTAAGGATTTGTAACCCCCTCGTCCCGGTCTGGCCGAATGACCGGTCCGAGTGGGTCACACGGGGAAAACCGAGTGAAAACTCCCTAAGGAATTTCCCCTTGGTTAGCAACCCTATTTTTTTTTTCATTTTAAAATCTTGTCTAAATGGATATTAAACCCTAAGTGATCATACAACGGAACAACATATACAAAACAATCGAACGAATTCAAACAATCGTGTTAAATCCCAATTTTAAGCTTATACTGCAGGCGGTATCGATACACCTAAGGGGTGTATCGATACCCCCCATTGACTAGGTCAACTGGTCAAAGTCAACCCGTAGGGACCGTATCGATACACCCCAGGAGTGTATCGATACCCTCCCCAACGGTTGACTTCCCACGGTCAACGTCGAGATGATGGTATCGATACCCCAGAGGCTGGTATCGATACCGAACTGGACAGTAGCTCCAGTGACAAAAATAGTATCGATACACCTCTCAAGTGTATCGATACACCTCAACATTGCAGGGTCCGAGCACGATCTAGCCAAGGCAATTCACATATAAACCAAGGATCCACAAGAGCCATAAGATAAGATGCATGAGCAATATACAAGTAAATGTCATGGTCAACAAGCTCTAAATCCTCAACACAAGTAGTCACATCAAACATCCAAATTTAAGATCGTTAATCTCAACACATTGATACATTTATCAACCAACATTGGCACCTAGTTAAGACCCGAATACGCGGATAGACTCGTTGGAATTCACATCCAACAACCATATTACCTCACGGTGGGATTTCACTCATCACCGGTCTCGCGGAGGGGATTCCACTCATCCTCACGCCCCGTCGATGGGATTCCACTCATCACCGACTATATTTAAATACAATTTCCGGGCGGACCCGTACTCCTCCTTGGTGACTCAACGCCACCAAGGCCACGCGCGACTTTTGACTCATGTGTACACACTAACATCCTAATGATCGATCATTTGTATTCAAGTATACTAGTGCCAACATTTACTCATTTCTCACTACTCATTTCAACCAATTCCGTGCTTAGCACGTACTCACCAACAACCATCATCATGCATGTCTCAATCATCACAATTCATATCTCATTCCACATGTATAATACAATATACATAACCATTCATATCACATATCATACGAGACATACACAATCACATAGAAGAGTTCATCCAAAGGCTCTAGATCAAGTTTAGGATTAGGCTATCACCCTAATCCTAACTCTAGGTGGGTCTACCAAGCCCAACCTAGTCCATATACTCGAACCAACTAATTTAAAATCTTTAAAGGCAAACAACCACTCACCTAAGCTTCCAAGCTCCAAGACCAAGCAAGCGATCACCTTCAACTTCCCGGATTCGATCCCAAAGCCTCTTCCACGTTTCCTCTTGCTTCTAGTCAAACAAAACACATACATTACTTCCCAATTCAATGCTAATTCAACCATCAACCTACTTTGCAAATCACAACCCAATTTCCTCAAATTCCCAAACCACATAACTTCTCAAAAACCCAATTTTCGGACTCCAACAACCATTGGCTGAAATACCCATTTCCAAGCACCCAAATGACTTCCAAAACATCCCAAATCACCCTCCTAACATAGGTAGACCATCAGCCCTTCAATTCCAACACTAAACCTCTCAAAAACCCAATTTTTCCTACTTTAAAATTTGCCCTAAGGACCCACTACGAAATTTCATCCAAAATCAACCAAATTAATATATGTTGTATATTTCATTATGATTAAACATAACCCCAAAACAATTTCTCAAAACAAATTGAAAAACCCCATCAAAAACCCAAATTTCCATATGAACCCTAATTCCCAAAACTCAATATTTTTGAAATCTAAAACAATAGATAAGTAGATGATAGAGAGGAGGTTAAGAAAATATGTTTACCTCTTAATTTGATGTTGAAATCGATTAGCAAAGTCAATGGAATAGTGACTAGGGTTTTAGGAGAGTTTGAAAATGGGGGAGAGGGTTTTGAAATTGGGAAAGGGAAAACGAGGAGGAAGATGACAACTTTTCTATAAAAGTTGTCTTGCTTTATTTAAAATGTGGGTAAATCACAACTTTGGTCCCTCCCTCTTTATTAAGATTCAAATAGGTCATTATTCAAAGTTGGTTTATTTTAATTAGATTTTATTTGACTCGAACAACAACCCGGCTAACTCCTAGGCCCAAGACACGGGTGTTACAACTCTCTCCCTCTTAAGGAATTTCGTCCCCGAAATTACCTGGTGGAAACAAATACGGAAACTGCTCAACCATATCTACTTTCCTCTCCCACGTGGCCTCTTCCACGCCTCTATGTCTCCACAACACCTTGACCAACTCTATGGTCTTGCCGCGCAACACCTTGCTATCAGAAGCAAGTATCTCAACGAGTTCTTCATTATAGGACAAATCCAGATTTAACTCTATCTCCTCAACGGGCATCACATGAGAAGGATCCGATCTATATCTCCTAAGCATAGACACATGAAAGACATCATGGATCTTCTCTAACTCAGAAGGTAACCTCAAGCGATAAGCTACAGGCCCAATCCGCTCAACTATCTCATACGGACCAATGAACCTCGGACTCAACTTGCCCTTCCGGCCAAATCTCATCACCTTCTTCCACGGAGATACTTTCAGAAACACTTTCTCACCCACTGAGTACTCAATCTCTTTCCTCTTCAAATCTGCATAAGATTTCTGACGATCGGAAGCTGCTTTCAGACGGTCACAAATCAACTTCACTTTTTCTGTAGTTCCTTTAAGCAAGTCTGGCATAGGTAACAATCTCTGACCTGTCTCAGCCCAACAAATCGGAGTCCTACACCGTCTACCATACAAAGCCTCATAAGGTGCCATTTGGATACTAGACTGATAACTGTTGTTGTAAGCAAACTCAACCAACGGTAAGTGCTTCTCCCAAGAACCCTGAAAATCAATCACATAACAACGAAGCATATCCTCAAGAATCTGTATCACTCGCTCTGACTGCCCATCGGACTGCGGATGATAAGATGTGCTGAAATGCAAACGGCTACCCAAGGCACTATGTAAGCAACTCCAGAACCTCGAAGTAAATCTAGGATCCCTATCTGAAACAATAGACTTCGGAACTCCATGAAGTCTCACAATCTCACGAATGTACAAGTTTGCCAACTTGTCTAAGGAATCCGTAGTGTTTACTGCTAAGAAGTGAGCACACTTAGTGAACCTATCAACAATCACCCAAACTGAATTCTTCTTCGAAGGAGACAAAGGCAACCCCGATACAAAATCCATGGTGATCCTCTCCCATTTCCATTCCGGAATCTTCAAAGACTGTAGCAAACCTGAAGGAACCTGATGTTCTGCCTTCACTCTCTGACAAACCATGCAACGGCTCACATACTCGGCTACATCTCTCTTCAAACCAACCCAGTAGTAATCATTCTTCAAATCTCGGTACATCTTGGTACTACCCGGATGCATAGAAAAGGGACTCGAATGTGCTTCACTCAAAATTTGACGTCTCGGCTCAACATCTTCCGATACCACAATCCTATCTCTAAAGCACAACAAACTCTCACCACTGAAACTATACTCAGTCGGTCTTCCTTCGGCTATGTCTTGAACATGAGGAACTAGGCTCGCATCTTGCAACTGCTTCTCTCTAATCAACTGAATCAAAGAAGGCTTCACTTGCAACTCGGTGATCAAACCACCATCATCGGACACACTCAATCTAGCAAACATAGCTCTCAACTCAACGGCCACTTTTCTACTTAAAGCATCAGCTACTACATTTGCTTTACCCGGATGGTACTCGATGGTCAAATCATAATCTTTTAACAACTCTAGCCACCTTCTCTGTCTCAAGTTCAACTCTTTCTGTGTCATCAAGTACTTCAAGCTCTTGTGATCGGTGTAAACTATACACTTCTCACCATACAAATAGTGACGCCAAATTTTCAATGCAAAAACAACTGCGGCCAACTCTATATCATGAGTAGGATAGTTCTTCTCATGAATCTTCAACTGTCTAGAAGCATAAGCAACGACTCTCCTATCTTGCATCAAGACACATCCTAAGCCTACGTAGGAAGCATCACTGTAAATCACAAACTCCTTACCTGAAACAGGCTGCACTAACACTGGAGCATTCGTCAAAGCTTCTTTCAATTTTTCGAAGGCCTTCTGTCTTGCATCTGACCATTCAAATATGACTCCTTTTCGCAACAATTTAGTCAAAGGAGCAACTACTCTAGAGAAACCATCAACAAATCTCCTATAGTAACCGACTAATCCTAGGAAACTCCTAATCTCGGTCACAGACTTAGGTTGTTTCCACTCAACAATAGCCTCAATCTTCGATGGATCAACTCGGATACCTTCGGCCGAAACAACATGGCCAAGAAATACAACCTCCCGAATCCAGAACTCACATTTACTAAGCTTCGCATACAACTGATTGCTCAACAACCTCTGTAAAACAAACCTCAAGTGCTCATCATGCTCTTCTTCTGTCTTCGAGTACACAAGTATATCATCAATGAAGACAACTACAAAACGGTCTAGATAGTCCCTAAAAATTCTGTTCATCATGTCCATGAATGTTGCTGGTGCATTCGTGAGCCCAAATGGCATCACAAGAAACTCATAGTGACCATATCTAGTCCTAAAAGCGGTCTTCGGAACATCACACTCCTTCACCATCAACTGATAGTACCCGGATCTCAAATCTATCTTCGAGAATACTGAAGCACCTCTCAACTGATCAAACAAATCATCTATACGAGGCAACGGATACTTGTTCTTCACAGTCAACTGATTCAACTGTCTATAGTCAATACACATGCGCATGCTACCATCTTTCTTTTTCACAAACAACACTGGAATTTGTTGAAAACTTGACGGAAGTGCTTCAACGAATATTTGGCTTACGTAAAAATTGAAGCTGTTGAAGACTTGGAGACCAATGCTCGAATGGAATTTGTGTCAAGGAGGGGATTTGTTATATTTTGACTCAAATTTTAATTGGTAATTAAGTTGTATTTTATTGTAACTCTAGTGGTTGAAGATTACTTGATAATTATGGTTACTTTAATGAGTAAATATCTATATTAGGTAAGAGATCTTATTGAATAAGGTTTCTTGGTGACCAAGTATTTGGGTCTATAAATATAGACTAGGTCTAACCTTTTGAATAATGAGAGATAGAGAGAATTACTTTTGGAGAGATGTAACGACTTTTAGGTTCTCTACAACTATTGTGACTACGTTGTAGAGATAAGTATTGTAGGGAGGTTGGAAAGAGTGTTTTGGTTCAACAAGATTTTGGGATATGTACACCGAATTTTGGGATACATGGAATATCATGTATTTGTACTCATCGTGTTCTCTACGTTGATAGTGGATTGTTCGTCTCTCTCATCCGTGGAAGTAGGCTAATCTGAACCACGTTAAATCTCGTCTCCTGTGCATGTCTTGGTCTATATTAATATCGTTTTAACTATTTTTCCGCATACCAAATTCCTAACAACAACATCCCTTAATAAGAATATCTTGGTTCCCCAAGAACAACAAAAAAACAACTCCCCACCAAGCTATGGATAATGCAGAGCACCATAAACCCGCTGGCACAATAACATGGAGCAAAGACGGCTTGACCAACAGAACAATCCAATTCAAGCGACGAGAAAATAAAATGATATCACCTAGTACCATTCGCCAAAGAACTTGAATAAATGTACTCCAAACGTTGACACTCACCTATTTATTTCCAACAATTAACTAACTTTAATGGAAGATATAGAGAGAAGCCTTTGCAATAGCATAAATAGAGATACATCTAGAACTTCAAATCCCGTCTTTTGCTTTTTCAATAATCAAGCAGAGTTGCATAACATGGCACTCCCAGCAACAGCCACTGCCGCCTCCATTTTTTTGGCAGAGTTAATTTATTAATAAAATTGAATCGTACAACTGTAACCTAAGTTGAGTACCTCATTAAAAACTTCCCTAATTTTAAATGAAGGAAAAGAGTACACTACAACCAGGTAAGATAACTAAACCCAGAGAGACTAACAAGCCACAATACCTTACAACAATTATCAATAATCCTACTTTACAAACAAGAGCGCTTATACGCTTGAAAAACACTACGCCTAGACGGACTCGTAGCCCGTTACCACCAAACTTTAAACATCTCACATCGAATGTATTCCACCAACGACACGATCTTATTTCATCTCACAGCACCACACAACCAAAGAAAGACTAAACCAGCTTGCTCCTGCAGAACTTGTTTAAAAAACCTTTAACATAAAACTCACAAAAGCCATATCCTTGCTGCCCAGAAATAAACAAATAAAACACTCACAACAGATACCAGCCGTTTATGCATTGTCAAATCCATATCTAAACATGCCCAATTATGCATGGCCATAGAATTGACATTCTTCATGCAATTCATTTGTCTCGCTTCACCTGTTCAAATTACAAAGTTTACATTTTATGTCTTAATTCTCTCTATGTGATTCATTTTCCATATCACACTTGTGTTCCTAACTTATGCCACCAAATATATAACTCCAAAGGACCATCAGCTCCTAAAAGACCCACCATTCTCACACGTCTTGCCCTTTTGCACCTTCATGGTTTTAAGTCTCTAAAAAGCAGCACCAACCCCTACAAGCGAAGAACATCTACACCATCTCTCTTTACTTAAACAACAGTTGATTCTTACTAATAAAAGATTTGACACTTAAAAAGAGGATACACTACTCCTTAGAATCAAAAAAAAAAAAAAAAACAAAGCAGCAGGATCCCAATCACACAACTCTAACTTGGACACTCGGCCAATCATCCTATCAACTTGAGTAGCTCAATTGCACTTCCTAAATAACATCCAATTCACTTAAAATCGAAGCAATCACTATTACCCAAAAAACCAAAAGCAAACGTCTTCTTCCCCAACACATTTTCAAACGCACTAATTATCTTTCATCTATCGTATTAAATTGCGGTTGCGGATGTGATTGCAACGTCACAGTTGCAGCCGTTGCAGCGTGATTTTTCTCTAAAATATAACTAGAATTTTAGATGCGATTGCGGTTTGCGGTGTAGTAAGGACCTCCAAAACCATTATGATGTGGCCGTTACATTACATTTTCAAACACAGGCTTGATCGTTTCATAACTCTTCCATTCACCAACTCGGTAATGACTAGATTTTGATTATTTCCTACTATATAACCCGTGAAATCCATATAATATAAATTGATTGATATGTTAACTAGCTAGATAAAATGATCAATATAAAACTACATCAAATCTATAAAAATGTTAAAATATGTTTTTATTCGAAATTTTGAAAAGAATTTTTTATGTACATCTATAATGTTTTGATGGTTAATAAAAATGTATTTTTTATTGTCATAAGCAGCCATTTGGTCTCCCTTGTTTAAGATTCTCAAAGTATAAAAGGTTCAAAATTAAAATAGAAGAAGTGATTAAAGAGGTGCTATTAATTATTAGGAGGGTGATTAAATTAAGTAATAATGAATAAAGGGGAAGATTCCACGAGGGAGATGCCATGTTCAACGAACCATCTCAAAATTTAAATGTTTTTTTTTATTGGTTTAGTTGACTATTATTTAAGATAAATTGCAGCAAAAATTATTTTTATTCTCGATGAGTTTTTTATTATTATTAATTTTAGAAATTAAGAGTGTGTTTGGTTATTGAGTATACAAGGCATTTTCATTTTGTTGGAAAATAGACAATTTTGAAGAAAACATGTTTGTTTCAAAATTTGAAAATAATTTTTAGAAAATAAAAATAAAAATGAGTGAAATTTTGAAAACATAAAAAGATGTTTTTATCATTTTCATTGAAAATATTTTAGAAAATTGGAAAACATGAAGGGTTTTTAAATTTTAACTCTATTTAATCTGGGTTCGAATTCTTTTAATGTCAAAAATTAAAATTTTGGTTTATTTAATCAAATTTTATTTTTATTATAATAATATATTTTTAATAATTATACTTTAATTTAATTATTTAATGAGTTATTGTTTGTTTATTTTTATTTGGCTTAAAGGTCAAATTAGTCCTCATCGAAAAACTAAAAAAAATCAACTAATCTATTATTGTCTTTTTTGCACCCAATTCAGTTTTCGTTAGCCGAAACACACTCAATTTAGTCATTTCGTAACGGATGATCAAATTTTGACCATTAACTCATTGACTACCAATAAAATGATAATGTGTGGCACACACTGAATATGTTATGTCATTAAACCATAAAAAATCTAAAAAATATTTTTAAAATTCTAAAAAATATTTTCTACTTTGGAACCCTCTGTTATCGTCTTGTGAGAACTACCATAGTTGTAGATCCTTTATCCAGTGTTCCTCTAATCTATGCGAATCAAATTTTTCACTGGAATTTTACTAATTTCCTAAGAAACAAACAATCTTTAATAAACAAACCACGTGTTTTAAGAAGAAAATGGATGTTGAAACCTGGAGATGTCAGATTTAACTCTAACCCATGCAAATTTCACAACGTTTCAATGGATCCAAGTGAAGACGATAGTTGTGGAGGAGAACTAATTAGCAAACTATTTTAAGGTGGGTAGTTGTGGAGGGGTTAATTTTAAATATATATTTTAAAATTTTTTTTAATAATTTTCAGGTGCACCATGTGTCACTATCTTAATGATTGTTTGTGACTTAACAGTAAACTATAACGGTCAACGTTACGAGAGAGCTAAATTGATTGCAATTTGAATTACGAGGGTCTGATTGATTGTAATTTGAATTATGAGGGTTAAATTGGGTGTAAAAAATTCATAAGGGGTTAATTGATTTTTTTAATTTTTTGTTGAGTGCTAATTTGACCTTTAAACCTTTTTATTTTAAAAAACTAGATACCAAACACATTTCCACTGTTTGTATTTTTGAAAACAAGATTTCATTTCTATTAACCAAATTTATTTTTCTAATTTTTAGAAAACAGAAAATGAAAACCATTTTTTAAAAATAAAAAAATATTTTCTAGAACCAAAGGCACCCTAATCTTTCGGTTATTTGCGCTATCGATATATTACGTTTTAATTATTAAATGTCGATCCTCCGTCACAATACATTCTACCACAAAACATTGTAAGTTGATATCTATGAGGGTCTATAAATGTGCAAATGACTGTATTTCATTGCAGCTTGTTTCTACAATGTTAGATATTTGTTATATTTGTTAGATAGGTTAGTTTATATTGTACGGTTAGGATCTTTTAGATCTTTATTTTCTTTTATTATTTTCTTTATTCCTATATATTTATAAGTGGACTAATTGTATTTTAATTCTTTTGGTTAAATAAAATAAAAACTCTTTTCTCTCATTACCCGACCCTTCTTGCGTCTCTTCCTCTTCAACCTCTCTGTGAAGAGTAACCCTGGTTTCTTCCGCCGTTTCCTGTAAATCCTAAAACCAAAGAATCAACATGGTATCAGTTGATAATGTTTCCGATTCTCGTTCCCATTCCGCTGATGATTCTCGAAATACCTTCAAAAACGATGATCCTTGTGATCCTTTCTATATCCATCCGAGTGAAAACCCCTCTTTGGTTCTCACGTCTTCTCTTCTTGATGGCAAGAATTATCATTCATGGGCTCGTTCGATTCGTATGGCTCTTATATCCAAAAATAAGTTTGGATTTGTCGATGGTTCTATTAAGGAGCCTCTGTCTACCGATCCTAGGTTTTCCGCCTGGGTAAAATGCAATAATCTGGTCTTGTCATGGATCTAGAGGGCTTTAAACCCTGAGATTGCACAGAGCGTGCTTTGGATTGACACTGCTGTTGATCTTTGGGTTGATCTTTTCGACCGGTTTAATCAGGGAGATTTGCTTCGTATTTCTGATCTGTTTCAGGAGTTTTTCAATCTCAATCAAGGTAATCTTACCGTTTCTGCTTATTTTACTCAGATTAAGTCTATTTGGGATGAGATTTGTGTTTTGCGTCCTTTAAAGTCGTGTTCGTGTTCTGCGTCTGTCTATAGAAAACAAGATCTGGTCCTTCGTTTTCTTCGTGGCTTAAATGAAAATTTCAGTATACCTAAGACTCAGATTCTTATGCGTAAGCCTTTACCAGATATCAATGAAGTTTTCTCTTTAGTTGCTAAGCATGAAAGGACTCTGTTGTCCACGGGTAGTTTTGATAATGAAGTTCATGTTATGTTGGCTAGTCGTCCTGATTCGGGTAGACAGTATCCTAGGGATTTCAAAAAATCTTCTAATGTTTCCAAAAGACCTTTGTGTGTTCATTGCGGTCTTTATGGTCATACTGTTGATAGATGCTATAAAAACATGGCTATCCCCCTGGTTATAGAAATAGGGGTTCTGTGAGTAAAATGAATCAAGTTGGTTCTGGAATTTCTGATTCCAGTTTGAAAGATTCTGGTTCTTGTAATGGCGTTGCTACTGGTTCTGGTCCTGGTTCTCTTGCTTTTACCAAAGACCAGTACGATGCTTTGATCAGTTTGCTTAATGAGAAAGGTAGTTCTCTGCCCAGTGGTTCTGTTAATGTTTCTAAGGTGAATGTTCTTTCATCTTCCTTTGATGATGCTCCTGTTGATGCTTCAGGTATCATTCTTTCTTGTCCTATTGTTAACAATGTACCTTGGATTATTGACAGTGGTGCTACTGACCATATTTGTTGCTCGTTAGATTTGTTTTCTTCTTTTACAGTTGTTTATAATAGATTTGTTAAGCTTCCAAATGGTCAGTTAGTTTCTGTAACTCATGTGGGTAATGTTAGTATTTCTCCTAAGTTGGTCCTTAAAAATGTGTTTCACATTCCAAATTTTAATTTTAATTTGATATCTGTTAGTCAATTGACTAAGGATAAATCTATTTCTTTGGTGTTTAATTCTGGTACTTGTTTCATACAGGATGTGCATCAATGGAAGACGATTGGTACAGCTGATGAGTGCACTGGTTTGTACAAGTTAAATTTGTGTTTTTCTAATAATGCTGCTGGTCCTACATATTCTGCTTGTGCTTATGATTCTGAGTATTCTGAACATGTTGCTGATTCTTTTTGTCATGCTGATCATTCTTCACATATTTGTAATTCTGAACATGTTTGTAATTCTGTTTCTGCTTCTAAACTTTGGCACCTAAGGTTAGGGCATCCTTCGAAACAAAGAATGCTTTCTTTTTCTCTGTTGCATAATAAGATACCTATTGTAGATACTAATGACTGTAATACTTGTCATTTGGGTAAACAGAAAAGATTATCTTTTCCTTCTAGTAATTCTGTTTCGACTGATATATTTGATCTTGTTCATGCTGATGTTTGGGGTCCTTTTCCTATAAAAGGACTATATGGTCATGCTTATTTTTTAACTGTTGTTGATGATAAGAGTCGCTTTGTTTGAATTTTTCCTATGAAGTTGAAGTCTGAAGTTCCTAAACTGATTTCTGATTTTTATGAATTTGTTTTAACTCAGTTTAATATCAAAATTAAATGTTTTTGTACTGATAATGCAAAGGAATTTGAGATGTTAGAATTTTATTCTTCTAAAGGTGTTGTTCATCAGAATAGCTGTACTTACACACCACAGCAAAACAGTGTTGTTGAGCGTAAGCATCAGCATCTTCTTGCTGTTGCTAGGTGCTTACGTATTCAAGCTTTTTTACCTTTAGAATTTTGGCTTGATTGTGTTTTACATTCTGCTTTTTTAATAAATAGAACTCCTACTCCTATTTTAGCTAATAAAACCCCTTTTGAGATCTTTTATCAGCAAAAACCCAATTTTGAAAATTTAAAAGTGTTTGGCTGTTTAGCTTATGCTTCTGTTCTTCCTAAACCTAAGACAAAAATGCATCCTAGATCTGTTCAGTGTGTATTTCTTGGATTTCCAAAACACATAAAAGGTTTTCGTCTGTTTAATGTTCAAACTAAAAGTATTTTTATATCTAGGGATGTAATTTTTTCTGAGAATGTTTTTCCTTTTCAATCCAAGGCTTTTCAGTCATCTTCAGAACTTGTTTTTCCAGTTCTGGAAACTAATCTTTTTCTTGAAGAAGATCTTTTAAAACCTAATTCCAATAATACAACACAACAGTTTAATCTTTCAGACTCTCAATCAGATTCACCATGTGAATCTGACACTTCTAATCTTGATCATTCTGCTCAATCTTCTAATAAGTCTCATGTCGTTGTTCCACCTCGACGATCTTCAAGAACTGTTCGGTTGCCGTCCAAACTAGAAGATTATCAAGTTGCTTTACCAACAAGCAAAGTCTCTTCTCATACAACACCTCATCAAATAGCTCAGGTTCTGTCCTATGATCATATTTCTTTTGACCATCAAACATACATAAATATTGTTGATATTTTAAAAGAACCGAAAAATTATAAAGAGGCTATTAAACATACATGTTGGAAAGATGCTATGAAAGAAGAAATTACTGCTTTAGAAAAGAATGAGACTTGGTCTTTAGTGCCTTTACCTACTGATAAGAAAACCATAGGATGTAAGTGGGTCTATAAAACTAAACTAAAATCTGATGGTACCTTAGAAAGATATAAAGCTAGACTTGTTGCAAAAGGGTATACTCAGCAACCAGGTTTGGATTTTTTAAATACCTTTAGTCCTGTTGCTAGAATTACTACAATTAGGACTCTTATTGCCTTAGCTTCTGCCAAAAATTGGTACTTACATCAGCTAGATATTAATAATGCTTTCTTGCATGAGTATTTACATGAAGAAGTATATATGGATCCTCCTCTTGGTTTTCTTCCTCCTAATTCTGGTCTTGTTTGCAAATTGAATAAAAGTTTATATGGTCTTAAGCAAGCAAGTAGACAATGGAATGAACGTTTAACTGTTTCTTTGAAAGACCAAAATTTCCATCAAGCTTCTTCTGATTCATCCTTATTCGTAAAGGGTGCAGGTAACAACTTTATTTCCCTTGCTGTGTATGTTGATGACATCATTTTGATGAGTCCTAATATAGAGGAAATTAATTTGATTAAGAGTTTCTTGCATTCTACTTTCAAGATAAAAGACCTAGGAAATTTAAAATACTTTTTAGGTTTTGAAATAGCTAGGTCTAAAGAAGGTATTAATCTTTGTCAACGCAAGTATACTCTTGACTTATTAGAAGAAACAGACTTTTCTAGTGCTAAACCTGCTTCAACTCCTTTTAATGATAGAAGTAAATTGTCTAAGTCTGATGGCATACCTTTGGATGATATTACTTCATACAGGCGTTTGATAGGGAAGCTTCTTTACTTGACTAACACTCGTCCTGATATTACTTTTGCTGTTAATTATTTATCTCAATATCTTTCAGCACCTACTGATATACATCTTTCTGCTGTTCATAGGATCTTGAGATATTTAAAAGGGTCTCCGGGTCAAGGTTTATTCTTTCCTACTGTCAATAATCTTAAATTGAGTGCTTTTTCTGATTCTGATTGGGCTTCTTGCCTAGATTCAAGAAGATCCACTACAGGTTTTTGTATTTTTCTTGGATCTGCTCTTATTTCATGGAAATCTAAAAAGCAATCTACTATCTCCAGGTCATCTACCGAGGCAGAGTATAGGGCACTTGCAACTGTTACTTGCGAATTGCAATGGCTATTATATCTCCTCTCTGATTTACATTTAGATATTACAAGTGCTAATCTGTATTGTGATAATTTATCTGCTATCAAAATTGCAGAAAATCCGGTTCAGCATGAACGTACGAAACACATTGAGATCGATTGTCATTTGATTCGAGAAAAACTTCATCAAGGGATGCTGCATTTACTTCCAGTTTCTTCTTCCAATCAACTTGCTGACTGTTTCACCAAGGCTTTACCTCCAGCTTTGTTTCAAGAATCAATTTCCAAGTTGGGCATTCACAATGTTTATGCTCCAACTTGAGGGGGGCTATTAGATATTTGTTATATTTGTTAGATAGGTTAGTTTATATTGGACGGTTAGGATCTTTTAGATCTTTATTTTCTTTTATTATTTTCTTTATTCCTATATATATTTGTAAGTGGACTAATTGTATTTTAATTCTTTTGGTTAAATAAAATAAAAACTCTTTTCTCTCATTACCCGACCCTTCTTGCGTCTCTTCCTCTTCAACCTCTCTGTGAAGAGTAACCCTAGTTTCTTCCGTCGTTTCCTGTAAATCCTAAAACCAAAGAATCAACATACAAGGGCATGAAAATGACTCCACCCATTCTCCATTTATTCTATAAGGGCGTGAAAATAACTCCACCCAACCTGTATCCGTTTCTACAAAAGTATAAGGTACAAGGGTCAGCCCATTGATACATAAAAGCGGTCCGGAAAACTGGTACCTCCCGTACATGTGCTTGAACTGCTGAGGATGCTAGCCCACTTCTGCCCGAGGAACGAATGAATGGATGAATAATGTGCCCAATCATTCACGGCTATACTCTCCAGCATTATTAATTCATTATACATATTGAATCATTTTCCGCTCACCTGATATCTCCACTATATGCGACTGACTCTCCAAGAGTGTTGAGATAAGTGCCACTTAGTACTATGATTGTTTCTCCAAGTGCATCGAGATAAAATCCGCCCATAATATGATTGTTTTTCCAACGACATCAAGATAAGCTCCGCCGATGATATAATTGTTTCTCCAAGGGCGTTGAGATAAGCTCCGCCAATAATATGATTGTTTCTCCAATGGCGTCGAGATAAGCTTCGCCCATGATATGGTTGTTTCTCCAAGGGCGTCGAGATAAGCTCCGCCCATAATATGATTGTTTCTCCAAGGGCGTCGAGATAAGCTCCACCTATAATATCATTGTTTCTCCAAGAGTGTCGAGCTATTCGAATTGTATTTACGAGTGTATGAGATGCCTTCACAAGAAGATGCCTCCACAAAATCTTCGATTGTATCTACAAGGGTGCGAAGATGCCCCCACCCAACTTAGGTTTGTCTCTACAAAGTAACATATTCACTCCCCTGATGTTGTCCCAGAGTCGAGTCATTTATTCCTCTAATGATTTTTCGGAGTTGAGTCATTTACTCACTCCCCTGATGTTGTCCCAGGGTCGATTCATTTACTCCTCCGATGATTTCCGGAGTTGAGTCATTTATTCACTCCTATGATGTTTTCCTAGGGTCAAGTCATTTTCTCCTCTGATGATTTTTCAGACTTTAGTCATTTATTCGCTCACATGACGTCATCCCAAGGATGAGCCCTCCGCACGATAAACATTGTTTCTCTACTTGACTGCGGCCCAATCAACAAGGGCGACCCACCATGGTTCCTTCAACCAACATCTTCGGAAGCACTATTTAACAGATTCCCACAAAAATGTTAGGATCTCCACTAAGAACACAATGTCGAGACACCTACGCTTCAACATGCCTCTGCTTTAGAACCGGTAGATAAGCAAAGTCTAACTTCATGCCATAATGTCGAGACACCTCCGTTCTAGCATATCTCCACTCCAAAACCAATGGATCAACAAGGTCTCAGCTCGTACCACTTTATGGCACTCCTTCGACGAAGGGGGGACTAATGTTGTATCTCCACCAAACACCTCAGGAAAGCTCTACCTTCGAAGACAACACTATCGTCCCCGCATTACGCTCCAAGCATCAGAGCCCAAAGCTCCTCCCTCGGATGCTTCTATACCTCCATACCCATCAGCCTCCGGAGACACCTACGCTCGGTTACCGCACCGCGACAAGATAGCTATCAAGCTCGACTAAGCCCGCAGCCTGACGGCCGAGCTACCATATGTCAGACCATCAATAGCCATCACTAGGCCTTGCACGATCTCGTCAAACATCACATGGTCTACAACAACAAGGGGATGCAAATACCCCCAAGACCGAAGACAAAAGGGACGTCCCCTGGGAGATCGACCACCCTCTCTATCCTGTCCCACATGACCCCGATCATCTATTATACACCTATTTGAGACTCTTGGCCCAAGCCAACCAGAGGTGAATCGCCCGATTCTACCGCCGACCACCGCCTTCTGTGGCTTTTCGCTCGTCCCACGACGGGTGAATCACCAAGCCTCGTCCCCAAAACCTTCCTTCGACTGCTAAATCCTTTATGTCACTCCACCGCTAAATCCTTAAATACACAGTGACGTGGCTAATGGTGGCTGATGTGGATACTGAACCAAAATGACATCATCTTGGTAAGTCTATTTTGATGCCCATATCGCTCAAAATGACTCCATTTTGTAAGAGAAAAAATATAGAATTTTGCATCTGAAAGGAATTGAACCCAATACTAAGGAAAGAAAAAATATTCAGCCACTAAACCAACTTGAGATTTGGAAATATTTTAACACAAATTGTATATATGTCAAACAGTACGAGATTAATGTAGTTTTAATATGGTTTTATTTTTTTGTATATTTTAGTCCCTAAATTTCTTATTTAATCCAAATTTAACCCTTATTTGTTTCTAATTTTTATGATCTTGTCCAATATTTTTCATTTACTTCTATTTTTATTCAATTTAATCCCTAAAGTTTTTATTTAATCAAAAATTGACCCCTGTTTGTTTCTAATTTTTATAATATAGTATAATTTTTTTTATATATTATTACTTTTGTTCAATTTAGTCCCTAAAGTTTTTATTTAATCCAAAATTGGATCCCAATATTAGACTAGATTATAAAAATTAGAAACAAATAGGGTCAATTTTGGATTAACTAAAAACTTTAGGGACTAAACTAAACAAAATAAAACTATATTAAAAATTGGACTAAATTATAAAAATTAGAAATGAATAGGGGTCAATTTTAGATTAACTAAAAGCTTTAAGGACTAAATCGAACAAAAATAAAACTATATAAACAAAATTGGACTAGATTATAAAAAATAGAAACAAATAGGGGTCTATTTCTAATTAAATAAAAACTTTAGATACTAAATTGAGCAAAAATAAAACTATATTAAAAAATTAAACCAAATTATAAAATTTAGAAAAATAGGAGTTGATTTCGGATTAAATAAAAAATTTATAGACTAAACTGAACAGAAATAAAACTATATTAATCTCAATTATAATTTGAATATATATTATTTGTGTTAAAATATTATCAAATCTCTTTTTTTTTTCTTGGATAAATTAAACACAATGTCATGAGAACCAGAGTAGTTAAGTTTTTACTTTTCTTTTCTTTTCTTTGGATCTAGGCTCAAATCCTCTCAAATGTAAAAGTTTATATTTTTTTTCTCTTGCAAAACAGTTCTATTTTGAACGACAGGGCATCAAAATAGATTTATCAAGACAACGACATTTTGGTTTATCGTCTACATCAACTACGTCACCGTGCAGTTAAGGATTTGACGATGAAGTGACATAAATTACTCGAAAGTTAAAATTTAATATTAAAATTAAACCTATTAAAATTTCATGATAAAAACAAATCAATACTATTAGTTTAACGGAATCTGGAGTAGTTGACCCTTAATAAAAAAATATTTAGTTATAGATGAAGTTGTAACGAGCATATCGACGTAGGATAATTATTAAGCAGCCTTTTGGTCTTCCTCCTATAAGATTCTCAAAGCTTAAAGGGTTCAGAATTAAAATAGAGGAAATGATTAAGGAGGTACTATTAACTATTAGGAGAGTGATTAAATTAAGCAATGATGAATAGAGGGGACAATCCCACGAAGGAGATGCCATGCCCATGTTCAAGTATATTATTTAAGGTAAATTACAGTGAAGATTATTTTTATTTTTTATCCGTATTATTTTAATCATTAATTTCAAAAAGCAACACTTCTGTTATTTATGTTATTAATTTATTACGTTTTAATTATTGACTCGTTAATTCTTTTTTATTTGATATCATGATGGGCTGGTTAAAAATGTTAATATTTGTGCTTAAAGTATAGATTAAATATCAATTTACCTATAAATTTTAAATAAAAAATTAATTTGACCCTTAAACTTTGGCCAAAAGTCTCCTTGCCAGCTGCCACTCACCACCAGTAACATCTCAAGTCTGACCAGACCAAATTTAAAGAGTCTAAAGTATTACATTAGGCTACCAAAACGATTAAATAAAAATTTTCAATTCTGTTTAACCAAAAGATTTTTTTTTAAAATTTTAAAAAAAATGTAAGAGTTACAGTAATTTTTCAAAAGTACAAGCAAAAAGTTTTAACACAATGAACGTGCCTCACGCGCCATCTCCCTTTCCCCCCAAACTTCAGCTTTTTTCGTCTTCAACCCGACGCCGCGATTTCCACCTCTAACTGGTGTTGTTGTTCGACTATGCTCTCAGTTTGCTGGACTCCCGACTGAAGCGAGCCTTCGGTCACCAGCTACGGAGTAGCTTCACGGTAGGTGCGAGTCTCTGGAGCGCAGGACTATCGTTAGGGCAAAATTGGGTTGTGGTGCTGTTTGGAGGCTCAAAGGAGCTGAGCAGGAATATCCGACAGAGGCCTTGCTTCGGAGTTGTCATTAGAAAGGTCGTCAAAAACCCCAAGGGAGATGAGTGTTGGTTCGGTAGCCCCTTTTGGAATGGAGGAAAGGTCGACAAGTTTCTGACTGGTGTCGAGCTCGCGAACATCGGTGCTGTGTTGAAGGGTTTGGTTTTCGGCCACTTTGCAAGACTCATCAGATCTTGGTTTGGAGCTACTTTGCTTGCCGGAAAAGTGGCCGGTGCTTCACTGGAGAAGGTTTTCGGCTTTTGCATGGGGAAAGGCAAGATGATGAGGGCCTTTTGGGCATTTCCCTTTTCATTTTGTCTTTTCCTACTAGCAGTTCAAATCAATTTTGATGGGTTCCGTCCTTTTCTGTTGTTTAGGACCGGATTTCAGGGGATTATTTATCTCTTTCTACAACTTAAAACCGGATTTCATGGGATTTTTTATCCTATGTTCTTTGGTTTTGTTAGCATTTCTTTGTTTCTCCCGAGGGATATTAAATGGGCCCCAGATAGTGGACAAAGGCAAGCTTCTATGTTCGAGATTATTTTAAGTGAAGAGGAGAGCCCCCCTAATCCAAAATTATCGAAGACCTACGTTGATCCAGTTTTGAATGAAACAGGTATGACGGGTAACCCTTTAGTGGGTTACCCGTACCAAATATGATCAATTTTCTCATCACCTCTTTCGAAGGGAAGGACCGAAAGAGGGTGATCTCATCAAGCCCCACCCCTCAAGATCATAGAGTGCTCTTTGTCCACTTTTGATCTTAGGTCCTTTTTCGGCTGGCCATCATTATCGGCTCTCTATGGTTCTAGTTCCAGACAGAAGGCTACGTCTATTGCTGGTGTTTACTTTTCCGCCACTCCAAATCCCATACCTGGTTTTTCGATCGCTTCGCTCAAGTTGACAAGACCCAAGTCTTTCGACAAGAGAGTATGTCTCCGAAAGGAGCTCTCACTTGGGCGCCGCAATCGTGACTCAATCCAAGGTTCTAGGACGGAGAGGAAATTCGTTTCGTTGTCTTGTTATTGCCTTTGGTTAGGGTTCATTCCTTGGCTTGCTTGTGAGGTTGTGCTGTGTTTTTACCCTTTTTCTGTGTTTCAAGGCCCTGTTTGCCTTTGTTCCTGGTCTTGGCTTTTGTTTCCCAGGCTTGTGTCCTGGTGGTGTCGCTTTGCGTCTTGTTTTTGCACGTGCATGTTTTTCACCTGTTGTACGGGGGTCTGGTTCATGTTGTTTTTTCTTTTCTTAATGAATCTTTTCTCTTTTTCGATCATTTCTTTTCAAACGTACAAAGAATTTAATAACTGATAACTTTTTTAAAATATTATTATATGTTGGGTTTTATGATGCTCGATTTCCTTCAACCGATGTGTTTGCCAAGTTCGGAGAAGATTGGATTTTTGGGTGATTTGGTGGAAGCTAAAAATAAGAGATAAACACAAGGATTTTGAGTGGTTCGACTTTCTAACCCAAAGCCTATATAACTATCTTAGCTTCCCACTAAGGATTTAAAAAAATTCACTAAGAATTTCGTCCCCTTTTTTTAGCTTATGAGGAAACCGTTACACCGATCAAGCTTTCTACCCAAAGCTTGATCAAACACTCTCTTACGCAAGAAAGACTTAGCAAACTAGAAATACCTCTAGAAGGTATATGTTTGCACAATTAAATCTCTCACCCAAAACCTAAACACTTGAGCAAATTTGACAATTAGGCTCACAAGTGTTGTCTATATAAGAAATTAACAATTTAAGCTCTAAGACAATTTCTTGATCATAGTGTTGTTGACAATTGAAGCATTAACCATTACTTGATGCTTGGAGGTCCATTTTATACTCCTAATAGAGTTTGTAGCCGTTGAGGACCGTTGGGGATGTTTTGGAGCCGTTGGAGACTTTGTTTCCCACCATAAATGATGTTCTACAGACATCCATTTCGAAACACTTGATCCCGTTTCGGAACTCTATTCTTCAAAACTAGCCGTTGAAGTCTGATGCAGCAGGCCGTATCAAACGCCAATGGTCGTTTCGAAACCCATCTAGCCGTATCGAAACGGTTACAATCTGTTTCGGTACGATTGACATTTAGGCTGCAAATTAAATTATCGTTAGGAAAGAGCCGTTGGGGTTTTGACCGTTGGGAAATAGTCGTATCAAAACAGTGAAGCCCGTATCGAAACGCTGTGTAAAACCCTCACCCAAAATGAATCCCGTTTTGAAACAGACAAGGCTATATCGAAACTTTTTGTCTCCGTGAATGGTCGTTTCAGAACACCTAGGGGTGTTCCGAAACACCTGGGTGGTTTTGTAAAGTTTGACTTTAGAAAGTGCATTAAAACCCTTTTGAAACTTCTTCAAATATATTTTCAAGTTGTTTGGACTTAAAAGCATTTTGAAATCTTTTCAATTTAATAAAAAAACTATTTTTCAATTATTATATCAAAACATTAGTTCTTCAATCCCCTTTTTGATATAATAAAACTAACTTGAAAAATTATTTGGGATTCTCTCCCTTTGTATTTAAAAATTTGAATAAGAGATGAAAATTTTGAAAGTAAGTATAGCTCCCCCTTATTCATTTGAAAGTGCAATTTTTCAAACCAAACTCTCCCCCTTTTTGTTATATCAAATTTTTTTTAGATAACTTTAAGTTCAAAATAACTTGGGAGGTTTTTTAAGACAAATGACATAAAAAGAATTTTGGTTTTAAAATGGCCCCTCCTTACTCAAAGCATCATCAAAGAATGTTAGTCCAACACATGATAATCTAGTTGAATTAAAAGAGAATAAATCAAATTAAAGAAATAAAAATAACTAGATTTTACCACACTTAAACTCAAGGAAGGATGTGAAGCCTTCCTCTTCAAGTGTCTTTCTTTGTGAGCATGGAGCTCCCCCTCATTGATTGAACTTGTAACACCCGGGTTTGGGGGTCGGGTGAAATTAAAATATTAAAATATTATCTCGGGCATCGTGTTTTCAAAACAAATAAAATTTATGTTGGGCTTGTTTTGATTTAAAACCCAAATTCCATGGATTTTAGAAATTGGAAGATAGCCATTTCATTAATGGAAGTTTCGTAAATATTTGGTCTTGTAAAATAAAAACCATTTTATTTTAAAATACCCATTTTATCATCTTCTTCCCCCTTCTCTCCTAAGTTTCCAACGACAAGTTCTTCCTCCTCCCCAAGGTTACTATTCCATCTCTTCCCTCCATCATCCTTTGGTGATTTTTAAAAGGTAATAACACTTTCGAGTTGTCCTCACCTTCCTCTTTCTCCCCATGTATTTAGTTTTCCATGAAACCAATTGTTTTGTGTTTTGAGTTTTTGAGCTTTTAAGTTAAAAATCCAAACTTTGTTGTCCAATGTTGAAGCTTTTGATTTCTTATCGTTATTTACGTTATTAGCAACCCACATGGTCCAACATATGTGATTTTTTACTTGGTTTTATGTTGATTTTCGAATTTAGGTTTTGTTGGGGGGTATTAGAAGGGTTTAAGGTTGGTTTTGGGGCTGTTTTGGGTGAGAGCTTGTTGACTGATGGTTGGTTGATAGTTAGGGGTTGTTTTGGAAGCTATTAAGTGTGTTAAAAGTGTGGAAATCAGTGGGTTTTGGCTGTGCTATAGGGTTGCTCGAAAATGTGGGTTTTGGGAGTGTCTTGGCTTGATTTTGATGCTTGGTTTGTGTTTCGGGTTTGCTACAGTGTTTGTAGACTGAAATGTGGTTGTTTTGATTGTGTTGGATTGTTTAAAAACAAGGAATTGTGTTGGTGAAGCCTCAGGAACGAATCCGGATAGCTTGGTGGATTGATCGGCTAGAGTTGTTGAGCTTAGAATAGTCAGTGAGTGGTTTTATGTTTTTAAATTGGTTTTCAAATGTTGGTTCAAGCATGTGGACCTAGGTTGGGCTTGGTAAACCCACCTAGAGTTGGGATTAGAGTGGTAGTCTAATCTCAAGCTTAGTTTAGGAGACCTTTGGTTGAACTTCTAAACGTTGATATGCCTCTCGATTCTTTATTAATTGTGTTTAATGTTGTTATGTATATTGTGATATACATGTGTGTTGAGGCATGACGTTGATGCATTGAGATATGCATGTAGTTTGTGCATGATGGTAAATCATGGTGAGTACGTGCTAAGCACGAAAAATGGTAAGAAATTGTGTTGTGAAAGGTTGTCAAATGAGTTAGTATTGGCACTAGTATGCTTGGGTACAATGATCGATCATTAGGATGTTTAGTGTGCACACGAGAGTCGAAATGCGCGCGTGGTCTTGGTGATGGTAGTCATCAAGATGGAGTACGGGTACGCCCGGAAACCTTCTTATATATGTTAGTCGGTGATGAGTGGAATCCCATCGACGGGGCGTGAGGATGAGTGGAATCCCCTCCGCGTGAAACGGTGATGAGGGTAATCCCACCGTAAGGTAACGGTTGAGTTGTTGGATGTGAGTTCCAACGGTTATTCGTGTATTCGGGTCATAGCTAGGTGCCAATACGGATTGTTGAATGTGTTGCCAATACGTTTGATATATGTGTTTCCATATGGTTGTGTTTATGGACTTGTGAGCATGGCATGATAATTGAGATTATGTTCATGCATTATTTATATCTATCTCATATGGTTCAAAGGTAAGGAAATATGTATTCTTCCTTGATTGTGTTGTTCGTGCTTGGACCCTGCATTGTTGAGGTTTGTTTTATGAGCTCACCCTCACTAAGCTTTATGCTTACACTCTCTTTTGTTCGACAATGCAGATCCGTAGTTCGTGGGTTGCTTGTGCAAGGAGAGGGCCTCCAAGTGTGCTAGTTGAGCTTTTGATATCATCAAGTATGAATTTCTAAGTTATGGATGTAATAGACAAGCAATGAGATTTGAGTATTTTGGATATGAGTTGTTGTTTGTGTTAGGAGCATGTTTAGACTCTTGTGTTATGTGGATGTTATGTTTATGGTTTGCTATGCCTTGTATGTTGGCCTAGTGCCCTTACCTATATGCTCTTGTGCATGTTTTTGCCTAAGGCATGAACCCTATTATGCTATGTATGACTCTTTTTGGTAAATGCTTAATTCCTTTGAATGTATGATCCTTGTTCGAAATCTTGGTTGTTAAATGTTGTAGGTATGCTTGCTTGTGTCTAGGCGAGTCTTAAATTGCATCTAGAGTTGTGTTTTGGAGTCTTCGGCTGCAAATTTGAGTATTGCAGTGCAGGGCGTATCGGTACGCCCAAGGGCCGTACCGATACGGTCCTACACTTTGGGACTTAAGTTTGGCCTAGCGTACCGGTACACGAGGGTGTATCGATACGCCAAGACCTCTCTGGAAATCTGAGATTTTGATGAGATTTTGGCGTATCGGTACGAGTCTAGGGTGTATCGGTACGGTCTTGTATCGTTGACCGTGAGAAGTTGACCAAGTGAGGGCGTATTGGTACGGTCAATCAGTGTATCGATATGGTCTCCCTAGTTTGACCTTGGGGCGTTGACCTAGTCAAGGCGTATCAATACCCTCTTCTAGTGTATCGATACGACCTGCTGTGAAAGTTAATAGGGGCTGTTTTAAATTGTATATTCGTGGTTTTGCCTCGCTTGTTGCTTCCGCCGTCGTTGATTCACCTAGGATGTATTAAATCATCTAGACAAGATAATAATTAAATGAAAAAGTTTTCTCGGGTTGTTAACCGAAGTGGAGCCTTAACGGGTTTCGCCTCGGTTATCCCCGTGTGACCTGCTCGGACCGGTCAGTCGCCCGGACCGGGGCGAGGGGGTTACAGGACTTGTTGAACACCTCCATCACACCTAATCAAGACAATCATATAAATTTTGGTATCCAAATTGCTTTAGATCCATAAGCGTTAGTTGCACAAAATTTAGCCCCCTTAGGAACCCAAACACTTCAATTTCATCCTTTTTATGTGAAGTGATTAGTTCTTTTGGAACCCAAACACTTCTAAAACATTTTCCATTTAAAAATCTAGGGGCACTAGATCGTCTTTGGTAAAATTTTGATTTTCCAAAATCATTTTTCTTTTCTAGTTCCTTGGAAATCAAAATCTTTTCTTTCTTAAGATCATCAACTTCTTTTTGATGATCTTTTTCCATTGTTTGAAGCAAGTTTTGTAAACTAGAAACTTGTTGCTCAAAATCCTTAAATTTTGCTTCAAACTCAAAATTGGTTGTCAAAAGCAAATCATTTTCGTTTTTTAACTTTGAAATCAACTTCTTTTTTTGAAAATGAAGCATTGAATTCGAAAACCAATTCATCATAGGCTTCTTGTAACTCATCAAAAGAATAAGAATTTGAAATGGATGGGTTAGAAGTTACCTCCCCCTCATTGAGAGCCATCAAGCATAGGTGGGCTACCTCATCATCGGTGGAGTCTTCATCACTCCATGTGGCCACATATGCTTGCTTTGAAGATGATCCCTTCTTGTTGGACTTGTGGGATTCCTTCATCTTCTTCTTCGATTCATGATAAGATCTTTCCATTTCACTCTTCATGAACCTGGTGAATTTCTTGAAGAGATAGGCTATCTATCCGTCTTCACTTTCCTCCTCACTTGATTCAACATGTCGGCATTTGAAGGATTTAAGAGCAACGACACTTTCGTTGATGCCTAGCTCTTTGACTTTCTTCTCCCCCATTTTCTTTATCTCTTCCTTTTTCTTCTCCTCTTCTCTTCCCTTCTTCATGATTTCGTATGTGAGGAGAGATCCCATGAGTTCATCGAGCTTTAATGATTTGAGATCTTTACCTTCGATGATGGTCGTCTTCTTTGAGTCCCAAGACTCGGGAAGAGAGTAGATGAGTTTGCGGACAAGTTTGTCTTCCGGAATGATTTCTACATAACCCTTGAGTCCATTTGTGATGGTGGAGAATCAGTGGCACATCTTCTCAATATCCTCTTCCGGATCCATTTTGAAGTTTTCATACTCTAGGTTAAGGAGGCCGATCTTGGTCTTCTTTACTTCGTTTGTTCTCTCGCATGTAACTTCGAGCTTGTCCCAAACTTCCTTGGCACTCTTGCAAGAAGACATCTTCTCGTAGATGTTGAGGCTAAGTGCACAAAAGATGAAGTGCAAAGCCTTGCAATTTAGCTCTATATTCTTATGATCGTCGACACTCCACTCTGCCTTGCTTTCTTTTGGTACAAACGGGCCATCTTCAATGATATCCCAAAGCTTGTAGTCTTTGGATTTGACAAAGAACATCATCCTCGTCTTCCAATAAGCATAATTGGTCCCGTCGAAGAAAGTTGGTTTGTCGATGGATTACGCCATTGAGCCGATTGTTTGAAGTGTTGATCGAGCTTGCTGGATTGCCTCAATAGGATGTTAATCCTCTTCAATTGAGCCAAACTCTGATACCAATTGCCGGGTTTTATGATGCTTGATTTCCTTTAACCGATGTGTTTGCCAAGTTTGAAGAAGATTGGATTTTTGGGTGATTTGGTGGAAGCTAAAAATAAGAGATAAACACAAGGATTTATAGTGGTTTGGCTTTCTAACCCAAAGCCTACGTCCACTACCTTAGCTTCCCACTAAGGATTTCCAAAAAATTCACTAAGAATTTCGTCCCCTTTTTTCGACTTAGGAGGAAACCGTTACACCGATCAAGCTTTGTATCCAAAGCTTGATCAAACACTCTCTTACACAAGAAAGACTTAGCAAACTAGAAATCCCTCTAGAAGGTATATGTTTGCACAATTAAAGCTCTCACCCGAAACCTAAACACTTGAGCAAATTTGACAATTAGGCTCACAAGTGTTGTCTATACAAGAAATTGACAATTTAAGCTCTAAGACAATTTCTTGATCATAATGTTGTTGACAATTTAAGCATTAACCATTACTTGATGCTTGAAGGTCCCTTTTATACTCTTAATAGAGTTTGTAGCCGTTGAGGACCGTTGGGGATGTTTTGGAGCCGTTGGAGACTTTATTTCCCACCATAAATGATGTTTTACAGATGTCTGTTTCGAAATACGCGATCCCATTTCGGAACGCTATTCTTCAGAACTAGCCGTTGAAGTCTGATGCAGCATGCCGTATCGAAATGCCTATGGCCGTTTCGAAACCCTTCTAGCCGTATCGAAACGGTTACAATCCATTTCGATACAATTGATAGTTAGGCTGCAAATTAAATTGTCGTTGGGGTTTTGACCGTTGGGAAATAGCCGTATCAAAACGGTGAAGCCCGCATCGAAACGCTGTGTAAAACCCTCACCCAAAATGAATCCCGTTTCGAAATAGACAAGGCTGTATCGAAATGTTTTGTCTCTGTGAATAGTCGTTTCAAAACGCCTAGGGGTGTTTCGAAACACCTGTGTGGTTTTGTAAAGTTTGACTTTAGAAAGTGCATTAAAACCTCTTTGAAACTTCTTCAAACATATTTTCAAGTTGTTTGGACTTAAAAGCATTTTGAAATCTTTTCAATTTAATCCAAAATTATTTTTCAATTATTATATCAAAACATTAGTTCTTCATTATATTTTAAAACTGGCATCGTTCAGTATTTTGTAAGAACTATAGGCAGCCCTATAACTACTTTAAAATTCTAGTTAATAAATACTTTATAATAGCATTAACTATTTTCTATTTGGTTTAACGTATAATTTTGTCCATATAGTAATCATAGATCAATAATGTTGTACTTCCTTTTTTATTTGCATCAATTTAGCCTATGTAATATTTGAAAATCAGCAATGTTTTTTTTTATCTTTTTTAATTTCATCAGTTTAGCCTTCAAACTCCCGAATTGCATTAATTTCTTCCATTAATAGTAGTTGACTAACAAATTATGATTATCAATTACCCTTTGTCATGTTAAACACTCTGTCTTTAAATAATTAATAGCGCATGAGTTAGCATGTCCAAATATCAATTTCTTTAATAAATTAATGTCCTCTAATAAAATGATGACATATCAAATTTGATGATGTAGTAGTACGATTGATGTGGATTTTTTAATGTGTACTTTTAAAATGATTAGTTAATTCTAAAACTTTACATTTGTACTATCATGTCATTAAAACTGACTTATCATCATCGACATGGCAAGACTGTTGGTGATAACAACTTATGTGTAAGCAAATAACGACTACATTTATAGAATTTAATGGCTCTATTAATTAACGATAATCAAAGGGTGAGATTGATACAATTTAAGAGTTCGAGGAACTAAATTGATGAAACTACAAAAAAGACAACATTACTAATTTTAGAAGAATATATGATACCATTATAAAAAAAACAACATTAATTACATAAATAAAATCAATCCTTAAACATTTTCTTTTTATAGTTGCCTCGAAATTACAATTCCAAAAAGTTGTTTCTATTTGGCTAAAGTAATTTCCCAGCCTAGGATCAGAAAGGGTAGTTCTGCGGTAAGGCGGTTAATATACGGCTAATATACGGCATGGCCGGTTAGAAAGGTGACCTGTTAAAGATAACAAAATCGGTAAAATTACCTATTTTGTTGATCCGAATATTAATATATTCGGTAGCGCCTAATTTGTTGATAATTTTGAGCTGATTGGGCCTTGGAAAATCCCACGATAACAAAATCGGTAAAATTACCTATTTTGTTGATCCGAATATCAATATATTCGGTAGCGCATAATTTGTTGATAATTTCAAAAGTATCTATACTTTTTAGAAAGTATGGATACTTTTTGAACAGCAATGTAACTGCGGTTGAAAAAAATGTCAAAAATATCGATACTTTGTGCACAGTTTTTTGTAACGAATTTAAAAAAGTATCGAAAAAACATATATTTTTGTAACACTTTATACAATTTTATCGATACCAAGGGATCGAAAGTATCGTTTTTGTTTCCACAGTACTAATAAAAAGTCTATCCTTTAGAAGCTAATTTGACATTGACATTAACGGAAAAAAGGCCAAACCGGTTACATTATTAATAAAAACAATGTAACAGGTTAATTGTTATCGTATTGTTTGTTTGGTTTCGATACATTTGTAAGAACGTTTACAAAAGAATCGGTACAATTGAAAAAATTATACATAACCGGTTACATTATTAATACATATAATGTAACTGGTAAATCGTTACCGGATTGTTTGTTTGGTTTCGATACTTTTTTTTAAGAACATGTCAAAAGAATCGGTAAAAAACAAGCAAATTAGACATAACCGGTTACATTATTAATACATATAATGTAACCGGTAAATCGTTACCGAATATTTTGTTTGGTGTCAATACTTTTTTGAAGAACATGTCAAAAGAATCGGTAAAATACAAGCAAATTTGACATAACCAGTTATGAAAGATGCATCTGTCTTTGATGCAATGTAGCAAAAACGACTTGACGTTGCACGTAGGGCAGCGAACCGTGCCATTTGCATAACTTCTGGTGGTACATTGAAGTCAAGGAAACTTGGTGCAGCAGCCTTCGCATCCTTAGTCCACCGACTTAGAATCAAAGACTTTGGAAGAGATGTGTAATCCAAGTGCTTCAAAACATGTAGTTGATGGCAACATGGAATTCCTACGGTCTCGAATTTCCTACACGAGCATGTGACGCTTTCCAAAATGACATCAAAACATACGTGAAATCTCGTGTTCTTTTCCTTGTACTTTGACAAAACAAAATTTTGACATTCATCTGATAAGGACTGAATTTGTTCCTCAATCTGGTACAAGGTCTCGTCTTGCAGTTCTTCTTGGAAGAGCCGAAATGATGCTCGCGTATAAATTTCACCAACATGGCTTTCTAGGTCTGTCAGTTTAGTGATCTGGAAGGGCATTGTCTGCGGACTTAAGTAATCCGCTTTCAACTCGTTGATACGCATTTTACTAATAGCTTGTTCAATTGTACGAACAACGTCTACATATGTCTTCTTCTTTATTAGGGCACGTCCGAGTGAAGCATTCAAGGACTCACACCTTTGTGTGGATCACAAATTCGCAAAGAAATGACCCGTTTGATATGCTTGAGCCCATAAGTTCTAACTATTTCCCTTCTCAATCACCCATGGATGCTTTGCGACATTGAATTCGGAAATCATTGCAGACCATTCAATATCAAATTCTTTTGTTGTCCACCAGGAACTCATACATCTAGTAAATGCTGTGCTAAATTTTCTGTCACCAATGTTAGCTTGTACATTGTGAGAAAGATTCCAAGAACATAATCTGTGCTTAGCATAAGGGAAAACACATTTGATAGCCCTCTGCATTGCCCTATCCCCACCCGTGACAACTGAAATAGGCGATTTATTCATCATGGCTTGTAAAAAATTACGCAGCACCCACTCGAATGATTGAGTCGTTTCGTCAGCTATGATTGCAGTAGCAAATACTATTGTGCTATGGTGATGATTGACACCGACAATAGGCATAATTGGTCGTCCATAGTAATTACCTTTGTACATTGTGTCGAACGCAATTACATCACCGAAGCAAGTGTAATCTGATCTCGATGTTGAATCAGCCCAAATAAGATGCTGCAATGCCCTTGATTCATCTGTTGAGTATGGCATAAAAACCCCCGGATCATCTTCTTTCTTATAATCAAAGTAAGCAATGAGTGCATTCACATCCCCATTGACAAGGTTCTTTGCTTTACCTCTTTCAAGTGCATTGTACAGGTCTTTACTTGTAAATCCAACATTATGATAACCCCTGCCTGATTCATGAAATAATTAATTACTTGTGATGTCCCAACACCAACATATTTCAATGCTGTTGCCTCAGCCACATCAGCCTCACTCATAGCTCTATTTGAACGCATAAATGGTGTCATAACAGGTGTGCACAAGGCATGATTATGTTCGTGGAAAGACTTACTTAGAACCCACTGCTCATTTGTTTGTGTTGCTGTGACCACAATTTTCGCCTTGCATCCTGTTCGTGTGACTGGCATATGAGCACGTTGACGATTAACAGTTTCGACTTTGGATGACCGAAACCCTTCTTTTGAACAACAAAATTCTTGTGTCTTCACATTCCCTCCGCCATCCAGCCATGTTGTTCCTCGACGTGCACTAAAACCATGTTTCATTGCGTATTCCTTGTAAAAATTCCAAGCTTCCTCACGTGAAGAAAAGAGCTAACCTAGCAACCGTTCCGAATCATCAATGGTCAACTTTTCATCTTGCAACTTCCCGCTTGAATAAACATCGTTGGATGGAGTATCGTCCATTTTGGTAAACACAATCGGTTGAAGTGGTCCAAACAGGAGTTGTGTGTTGCTTTCATTTTCAGGTAGTAAAATCAGTAGGTGGTGGTGGTTGATGGTGGTTGAAGAACATTTATTTCTTCCTACAAAGTTAATTGTGTAATAAATTGTAGTACAATATCGATACTTTCTGGCCATTATGATAAAAATTATCGATACTTTCAAAAAAATAGGTTTCTCATAGCTTACTGCGAACAAAGGTTCGATACATTTCCCCCCCTTTGAGTACAAGTATCGATACTTTTTTAAAAATCAATGTTTCCGTTAGCAAATCTGCTCGAAAATATCGATACTTTCTTGCCATTATGATAAAAAAATATCGATACTTTCAGAAAAAAAAAGGATTCTCATAGCTTACTGGAAACAAAGTTTCGATACATTTTTCCCGCTTTCAATAAAATTATCGATACTTTTGCAAAATTCAATGTTCAATTAGAAAATCTGCTCGAAAATATCGATACTTTCTGGCAATTATGATAAAAATATCGATACTTTCAGAAAGAAATGATTCTCATAGCTTACTGGAAACAAAGTTTCGATACATTTTTTCCCGCTTTCAGTAAAAGTACCGATCTTTTTGTAAAAATCAATGTTCCGTTAGCAAATCTGCTCGAAAATATCGATACTTTCTTCCTCTGTGAAAACAATTATCGATACTTTTCATTCACAAAAGGAATCTCATAGCTTACTGGAACAAAAGTTTCGATACGTTTTTGACACTATGAATAAAAAACCTGATACTTTTGAAAGAAAATCAATGTTTCCGGTACAATTTCGCTCGAAAATATCGATACTTTTTTAAAAAAAGGTTTCCCATAACATACTGGAAACAAAGTGTAGATACTTTTTTCCGAGTTTGATTATAATTATCGATACTTTTGCAAAAATATCGATGTTTCCGGTAATTTTCTACTGTTTTCATTATTCAGTACATCAATGTATCCGGTTGATTGTTACCGTTTTCATTATTTACTACATCAATTTTGCATTGCAGTGTTATGTCTTTTCACTTGTATCACATGCATCGTTTACTGTTCATCCTGTATAAAGCTGAAACCCTAAATCTCTAGAACGAATCTGATTCTGCCTTTTCAGTTTCGTGTCTTTTTACTTGTATCACATGCACCGTTCATGTTCATGTACCTTCATTTATTGGGTAGTTCTCCTCATTTATTTCTATAACCCCAGAACGAATCTCTGAATCTGCCTTTTTAGTTTCGTGTCTTATCACTTTCCCTCCCAAATAGAAATTGCCTATAAATTAACAACTCCTCTATTTACTCTTCACAACATCTTCAAATTAATATACTCAACCCTTCGTTTACTTCTATAATCAGTTCTCCTTCACCATCTTCTATTATACAATGAGTTCGAGCAGAGGTTCTGGTAAAAATCCTCAGCCATTGGCAAAGAGGAAGATTGATTGCGAGACATCATCAAACATCGATGATGATTTCTATATTAATTCTGATGAAGAGGAGGAACAACTAAGCCATGAGTCAATGAAAACCGGCAGATGGTTCAACAAGTTCTTCGAGACCTTCGATCGAATGAACTCTATCAACGACCCTTCTACTCAATGGCAGGGTCCAGTATGCCAAGGAGGTCCTGGTGCCACTCACAGGTTTCGTGGTCTTCAGTCCCTAGTCACACATGCCAAAACTAAAGGCGGACCAAAGCTGAAAATTTATCGCCAACTTGGTCAGCTGTTGGACGAGGAATTGAGTAGAAGGGGTAGTTCGACTGTTCCTCAAGCTCAAGCTTTTGGCCAATGGAGTGGTTTGAGAGATGATGCTGCTATTGTCTCCCCCCCTCACCTTCAAGCAACGAGGAAGTTGATCACCAAATATTCTAGCCACCCATGGTGATGATAATGAACACAAGGCTTCGTCAAGATGGAGATGGGAATGTAGCTATATAACTTCTGAATTATGTTTTCATGAATATTAGAATACTTAACTTCTTATTTCTTTAATTTTCTGCTTCAGTGGATTGGTATGGGAAACCAAGAGCTTCTTGACTATTTCAGTTCCTATCGTACTATTACCAAGCCTCGCCATTCATACGGTCCAGAAGGCCATCGTGGGATGAGCCTTCTGATTTTTGAGAGCACGACAAGGGGTTATCTCGATGCTCAGTGTCTGCATACCCAGTTTGTTGCCCAAGGTTTTGATAGAGAGGCTTGGCAACGTTATCAGGGCTTCATGTATGGTCCAACCAGCCAGCGCCAACTTTATGGTTATATGGCTGACAAAGAAGACATACACATCTTCAACCGCCATATTCAAGGTTTTCTCTATATTTTCTTCTATTATACAAGATACACTTCTGCTCATACTTATGCAAAAAAATTTGTTCATTAGGCAACCAAAAAGTCAAGTTTGAGATGCGACCATATGCACAGATGGTTGAACAACAAGCTGGAATAAGTGCCATGGGTGGCAGGGGGACTTGAAGGGGAGGAGGCTCATTGTTTTACTTTCATTTTTTTATTTCATTTTGTAATTGGTAATTGAAGCACTGGGACTTCATTTTTTTTATAATAATTTTTCTTCATCCTTAAGTATATTAAACTTTTCATTGGGAACTTTTTATTTTTATAAATATAATTGATATAAACGATTAAATAGAATTGTACCAATACTTTTAACATAAGTATCCATACTTTTTACGAAAGTATCCATACTTCTAATAAAAGTATCGAAACATTTAATATAAGTATCCATACTTTTTCTGCAAGTATCCATACTTCTAATTTAAGTATCGAAACATTTAATATAAGTATCCATACTTTTTATTTAAGTATCCATACTTTCGAGCCACAATTGAACTAGTTCCAATGTTTTTATTAAAATATAGATACTTTAGTTTAAAGTATCGATACTTATTCGCTACCTATTATGTTACCTTAGTACCAGTTTGTTTAAAGTTATAATATTAATGTAAACGACCAAATAATAACAAATTAGGCGTTACCAAATATGTTGATATGAGTATCAACAAAATCGGTAATTTTACCGGTTTTGCAATCGTGGTATTTTCCAAGGCCCCATCAGCTAAAGTTATCAACAAATTAGGCGCTACCGAATATGTTGATATGAGTATCAACAAAATTGGTACTTCTACCGGTTTTGTTATCGTGGTATTTTCCAAGGCCCCATTAGCCAAAGTTATCAACAAATTAGGCGCTACCGAAAATGTTGATACTCATATCAACAAAATAGGTAGTTTTACCGACTTTGTTATAGTCGTATTTTCCATGGCCCCATCAGCTCAAGTTTATAAACAATTTAGGCGCTACCGAATATGTTGATACTCGGATCAACAAAATAAGTAATTTTACTGATTTTGTTATGTTTGACCGATAACTTAAATTTGCCGGTTACAAATTTTTTATTATTTTCTTCATGTTTTCTACCGGATACATTATCTCATATCAACATATTCGGTAGCGCTTTACCTATTTGTTATTTGGATTATAATGTTTCCGGTAACGCCGTTTCTTAGCCGTATATTAGTACGCCTTACATTAGAATGCTCTGATCAGAAACGATACCGCATAATATAATTTTGGATGAGTCTACAATGTTCGACGAGCACCGATGAGCACCACTAACGATAAGCATCGATGAGCACTATTAATTTAATTATAGAGAATTAAAATCTAAAAAACTCAACGTATAATTATAAATTTTTAAAATCAAAAGGTAAATTAATTAAAATATATTGTTTTATTTTTAATCTACTTTTAAATATAAATCAAAATATCTATCTACCCCTAAATTACAAACCCTAATTTTTGTTCATTTAAAATTCAAGCCGCCGCCGCCACCGTCATTACCGCCGTCGCCGCTGCTGGCTCCTGCAAGCAGTCAATGGTTCGAACAAGTTTCAATGCTTCACAAAGAAAAATGGTATTTTTTACCCAATTACATGATCCTTGTTACAAAAACTTAATGAAAAATGGATCCGGTGATGTAAAGATCCATATGCAAAAAGGATTGTGTAATATACAGATTTCGGGAGTTTTTCATTCAAATCGTAATGTTTACCCAATTACTATTTGTTTCATTCAAATTTAATGAAAAATGGATCCGGTGATGTAAAGAAAAAAAGGATTGTGTAATTTACAGATCCATATACTAAACCATGTTGTTTGCCCAATTACTATTTGTTTCATTCAAAATGCGATGGGGGCAGCAGTTTGTGCTCAAACAAATGCGGCGGCGATAGCAGAAGGCGGTGACGACGACGGCAACGACGACGGAATAGATTTCAAATGAACAAAAATTAGAGTTTTGTAATTTAAGGGTAGATAGGTATTTCGATCTATGTTTAAAAGAAAATTAAAAATAAAATAATATTTTGTTGTAAATAAAATAACATAGAACAATAATAAGAACAAAGAACAAGAATGAAAGAACAAAAAGATGAGAGAAAGAGGGAGATTTGTATTATTCTCAAATATAGACTTGTGTACAATGCCTTCATCAATTCATCTATTTATAGGCATAAGAAGTACATATTACATTGAACTCTAATTAAATGAGATAATATTCCTAATTATAAAGTAAATCAATCTCCTTAGATAAAGTTCTAATCATGATAGACATCCACATAGATAAATATTCATAACACTCCCCCTTGGATGTCTATGTAGATAATGTGCCTCGTTAAAACCTTACTAAGATAAAAAAACCAGTGGGAAAAAAATTCTTTAGTGAAGGAAAAAGAGTACACACATCTTTGATACGCATAACATGTTGCCTCATTAAAAACCTTACCAGGAAAACCCATTGGGACAAAACCTCGGTCAATGGAAAAAGAGTGCAACGCATATTTACTCTCCCTTATGAAAACACTACTAAAGATCTTTGAATCTTCATAATTCAACCTTGAATACTATTTTCTAAAGATAGCGGGGGATGAAACTTTGGAGTAATATTTTCCATGATGTATCCACCTTCCATTATCTCTACACAAGATATCATTTGTATCATATCTTGTGAAAGTAAATCACATATCTTCTGAATATGTTGGGTCAATGGTCTTAGCCAAACACATTTTTGGCTTTCCTTGTGCATAACAATTATTTCTACAAGATTTGAGGAGGCATCGACGAATGTTTGAAGATCTAAATGTAATGATCTTTGTATATTCATAGATATTTCTTGACCAACTAATATATAGTGCTTCAAGACCAAGAAAAGATATAATTATCTTTATTCATATCTAACAATCTTACAACTATTGGGATACTCAATAGATATGCTCTATTCATATTGAATCTTCTTTAAGATTCTTTCAACTTATGTCTATTCATAGACAAAAAAATATATATAAAAATGCTTGATCTTCCTGTCGAGATAAATTTGATGTCAAGATTCAAGTACTTGTATTGAAAGTACTTCATGAGTTTCCAATTTGAAGCTCTTTAGGAGTTCTAAAATTATCATAATGGATCTTGATCCAAACTCCTTTATAAAATACATAAGGAAATCTGATCATTCTTATAGTATTTTCTCAATTAGTATTCACTAAGGCGATTATACCAAATGCGCCAAATCATTCATGAGACATGTCTAAATAAATTTCCTCGGAAATTTCCAAATGCTTCTAGCATTTTAAATCCTTCAAGGATAAATATGGATCCACAAATAATTAGACGCATGCAAAATTTTTCATAACTGCCAAAGTAATTGCATCCACCATGAAGCAATTAATTTTTTTCATAAATCATAGTTCAAGTCGTATTTATGACTACTTATTTGTGCCTCACTTGCATTACACCTTTAGGTGTTTGGGCTGTTGGTCCAAATACTTCTATTTTAGAAGTTCAAAGCGTCTTTCAACATAGACCAATTCAATATCTATACTTCTGTATAGATTTTATACAAGATTCTCGATTTCTTTCTTTACTTCTATAGAAGTATTTTATGTAAAATTATTTGTAAAATCGTTGTCGACAACTTTCCAATTTTCTGGTTCCATTCTCGTAATGACATAACTCATCGAGATCTCTTCAAGATTTCAATCTTTATTTCAGGTACCTAAAACTCTTCAAGAGTTTTATTATTAGTTATGTCTTGGGTCTCTTTAGGAGCACCCGCCTCCAATATATGACCATCTCATAATACTTTTCATTTACGAGAATTTTGATCATTGAAACCATTTCAACTATCATGCTTCAAGCATAATTTACATCCACTTGCTCTAACATGTAATTTAAACTTAGAACATTTCAGCTGGTATACGAGACTTAATTACTCTCATTAGGTCAGTAAATATGTCTGGCAGTTGGCATGTAATAACATGAATTATTTTATGAACTTCTAGTTCATATACGAGGATCTAGATAATGATAATTCATTTTTCTCTATCTAGCTGATTATTATCTCCCCTGATGTTGAGAAAAATCATGTCATAAATGATTCTCCAATTAATGTTTAAGAATTTAAACATAAAAGGAGACTCGTACTCAATATATATTCTCAACCCTTTTTACTTGCCCATTTTGTGCGTTATAGTGGAGCAATTCAACTATATATCGCACATTCAAAAATTCAAAAAATGGGAAATATGACTTTTGACCAAAAGTCAAATCATAATGGGGAGTTTATTATAACTCGTTGGCTTGATGCGTATAAGTGTTTCTATATGGAAATACCATATAAATAATAAATGTTTTGTTCTCACAGTTTAGCTATTAAATAGGAGGCATCCAATTAAAAATTTGCTACACCGTATTTTTCATAATCAATAGGCTTTGTAATAACTGATATAGCCTAAAATATAAATCTACTAGCTTTTCAAGACGAATAGTCTAACTACATAATATGAATCTTTTTAGAATCAATCTCACAAACTTCTGGTTGTAAGTCGATAAAACAATGTAGATGCATCTACTAAAATCATATAAATCTTTCCACATTTGTTCCATATGGGTCCATATTTCATTTAGATATGCAAGATATACAGTCTCAACTTCAGTACAAAAATTTTAAGTTCTAATTCTTTTGATAAGTGGGATGTCCCATCTATATCCTTTGAGAACAAACAACATAAGAACTTCAAGTTCTTTTAGTAAGTGGAATTTAATCAATTCCTTTAAGCAACACAAGAACTTCACGTTCTTTAATAAGTGTAATTTAATCCATTCCTTTTTGAGAATAAGCACCACAAGAACTACAGGTTCTTTTAATACATGTGCATGTAAATCTTAATAATTTCTGCACCATTATTGATTAGGATGGTCTAACCGATCATGCCATATATATATATTTGTGTGTATATATCTCTAAATTTGTCAACTTCTTGTTTACCATAACATGTAATTCAATCTCACTCGTACATGTCTAGTACGACCATCAAAATTGTTCCTTTAAATAGGAATATATTTAGCTCTTTCAGAGCTTTCAATTGAAATTATCTTTTGGTAGCAATATATAGCTCTTCTAGAGCTTTCAACTGACTTTTTGGCTACCATAACTTATATCTATATTGGCTTATTTCAAATGCCAATTGATAACATATGTTATCTATAATTCTCAGAGGGATATTTTGCGAACTCATGTCGCTCTCTTAAAATTTCTACTTATAGTGGTGACGATATTATTACCATTAGCGGTAATTATTGCAATATTTGTAATTCTGCACTTTTCATAATGTGCTTTCTCTCAAGAATTTATTGCTCTTCTAGAGCATCAATATTTTCAGTACTTTGAGATATAGTACTCACATTATTCCCTTGCATTTAAATGGGAAAATATATCTTCTGATTATGTTGAGCATAAATCGTCACCATAGATTTTATTTGATAAGTAATCATGTTAAACAAAATAAATAAATATCATAATATATAAATATAAAACGTAAATAATTAATGTGTGTAAAATAAATAAATGTAATGTAAAATAAATAAAAATAAATAAATAACTCTCTTCAAAGTTATGAGAATAATTAGAAGATGATTTATTTCTTTTGAGGGTTATAAGAAAATCAACAACGTCCAAAAGAGTTGGACCAACAATTTCCAAATAAAGTTGGACCAATATCATCTTCGTCATGTTTCGCAAACAAAATTTGCTTCTATTTTCTTTCCTTTATCATTCAATGATTCTTGATTTTTCAACGTACAACACGTACGAGACCAATGGTTTATAACATCGCATTGGTAATAAGAAGAGTTTTACTTTAATAGAATAATCTTTATCACTCTTGTCATCCTTATAACCTCACTACCGGTGGGTAGAAGTATTCTTAAAATAACCATATTTTTCATGTCTATATTCATAGCTTCGACCACGACCACAACTTCTAATGTGGCTTTTATTCTTTCCATAATATAATCTCACATTCACTTCAGGGAATGGAGTAGAGCCAGTAGGCCTTTAAAACCTTTTTCACATATCCTTATCACAAAGAACAAAGATTTAATCCTCGTACGCAGCATTGTTAAACTAGTCCATAAGGTCCTTTAAAAACCTCATTAGATTATATCGAAATTATGTCTCTAATTGAATAATGATTTACCATGTTTGCATTCACTTTAGAGAATGAAACAATTCCAATAATCGCATGGAATAAACATCATGCTTGCATTCACTTCATGGAATGCCCCATCATTGGTAATCGCATGGAATAAACATCATGCTTTGCATTCACTTCAGGGAATGCCTCCCATAAAACTTTTTGGATCAAGACGAATTTTCGCAACTTGAAATTGGGAGAAGTCTATGGTCGAGTTTTTCGATGAAGAAGAAATATTGCTTTCGAGCAAATATATACTTTATAATAATCTTCTTGAAAATTCAAAATCATCATGATTTATCACACTTTAAAATAATAATATAAAGAATAAAAATAAAATCAAAATTTACCGATATTGATTTTTCTCTCGTGGACAATGGAGATATAGCATATCACCGAGTTAGCTTCTCATAGTCCCTTTATATCACATCTCTTTCCAAGACATTTAAGCATATCATGTAAAACTCAAAACACGGTTAAAAATACTAACTTTTACCAAATAAAATAACATAAATAATAATATGAAAAATATCAAATATAATCATATAAGTAAAAGTATGAATAAGCATACTGCTAATTAACCCTTTTAGGAACAAGAGAAAACACACGTAATTTACACCAAACACAACCTCTTTGTCTCTGTCGATTCGTCTTTTAGTTTGTGAGAAGCCAATAATTTATCTCTTTCCAATGTTCGAATAAAATCAAACATACTTCCAAACTTTTCAATAAAAAAAATAAACAAATTTAAGTTAAAATATAAAGAAAAAGACAATCGGTAATTTAAAAGAATGAAGAGAGAAAAAAAAACTTATCTTTGGTTTATCTTAGAATCGAATTCTTTCCAATAACTTCTTTTGGATTCAAACAATGAAGAACTCAGTTGATTAGAGTCGTGCTGATAACATGTTGTGAATAAAATAACATAGAACAATAATAAGAACAAAAAACAAGAATGGAAGAACAAAGAGATGAGAGAAAGAGAGAGATTTGTATTATTCTCAAATATAGACTTGTGTACAATGCCTTCATCAATTCATCTATTTATAGACATAAGAAGTACATTTTACATTGAACTCTAATTAAATGAGATAATATTCCTAATTATAAAGTAAATCAATCTCCTTAGATAAAGTTCACGATAGACATCCACATAGATAAATATTCATAACATATTTTAATTAATTTACCTTTTAATTTTTAAATAATTTATAATTATACGTTAAGTATTTTAAATTTTAAATATTTATAAATTAAATTAATAGTGTTCATCGATGCTCATCGTTAGTGGTGCTCATCATTATTCGTCGAGCTCCGTAGAATTTTCCAATAATTTAATACTCCATTTCTTTTAATATCTCCCCTTGTTGATTTTAAAATGACCGAGGTTTTGCATTAAAATAATCCATTCCAAAGCATATTATTGATACAATTTTTTATTGATGTGATGACATTAATAAATTCTTTATTTCCGATGATTAACCAACTTTAATGAAAGCTTTTCTGTTTATTTACTCAGATCGCACCATTTTTAAATTATTTAGAGAAATAGTATTCTTTATCAATTAATTGTGATGCCACCAAAGTCGTCATGTGATGCTTGGGTTATCAACCGAAGCATACAAGTTGAGAAATATATATTAATGAATAATTGAAAAAACTACAGGCGTAGCTGCTTCTGGGGCGAGTTATGTTTAGGGCGCGGTTAAATGACAAAAAATTTTCGAAATTTATTCAAGAACTAAAAATATTAGACTTTTTGATAACATTTTTAGTTATTTTTCTAAAGTTTTTTTTAAATAAGTATCGATACTTTATCACAAACTGAAAATTTATAATAAAAAAATCTGGAAGATAATTCTATATATATATATGTATATATAGAGAAGCATTTGCGCAAAGAGAGATCAAGTAAAGTTTTGGAAGAAACAAGTTTCATTTGAAGATCTCAACGGTGGAGAAGCCCCTCTTGGAGCAAGCAGCAACATATTTATGTTCGGAGTCCATCCAATAGCGGACAGCAAGGATTAGAGAATAAAAAATCGAAGTGTTCAACAATATTTCTTTTAAGAAATAAAGTGCTCAACGTTAGATTCTTGGAGTTTGGGGTATTTCTATTAAATAGACATCAAATCCACGTTTAGGATAACAACGCAAATAAATTTTTTAGGACTCGTCTGCTGCCATCGATGCCAGCGGACCGCGACAAGCGGCTACCAAATTGTAAGTAGCTTGAAAGAAAATGAAAGGAAGAAAAAAGAAGAAGAGACAAGAGGAGAAATGAATAAATAAAAAAACTATTTTTTCTACAGATAAAAAAGTCGTCATTTTGGTGTTTTCTACCACGTAACAACATCATTAACTATTTAATAATCAATTTGAAAATGAAGTGACTAAATTGTAATTTTGTAACTTTAGTAAGCAAAATATGAGTAAAAATAAAATTGAGTGAAGAAATTTGTAATTTTTCCTTTTATATAGATGACACATTAAAGTAATTTTTTATTGGTGTTATTTTTATAAAATAATTTAGGGAAGGGCAACATTCAATAAAAAAAACCTCAAGTGGAAGATAGTCCTATAGAGTGAGAAAGAAGCCTTTGCACAAATAGAGATAAATCTAGTCCTTCAACTCCTGTCTTTTGCTTCTTCAATAATCAAGTAGAGTCTACCTTAAATAATTTAGGAAAAAGATGCCATCCAATAAAAAAAACTCAGTGGAAGATATTTTAAAACTGGTATCGTTCAATATTTTGTAAGAACTATAGATAGCCCCTATAACTACTTTAAAATTTTAGTTAATAAATACTTTATAATAACATTGACTATTTTTATTTGGTTTAACGGGTAATTTTGTCCATATAGTAATCATAGATCAATAATGTTGTACTTCCTTTTTTTTATTTGCACCAATTTACCTTATGTAATATTTTAAAATCAGCAATGTTTTTTATCCTTCTTAATTTCATCAGTTTAGCCTTCAAACTCCCGAATTGCATCAATTTCTTCCATTGATAGTAGTTGACTAACAAATTATGATTATCAATTACCCTTTGTCATGTCAAACACATTGTCATTAATTAATTAATTAATAGCGCATGAGTTAGCATGTCCAAATATTAATTTCTTTAATAAATTAATGTCCTCTAATAAAATGATGAATTTTTTAATGTGTACTTTTAAAATGATTAGTTAATTCTAAAACTTTACATTTGTACTATCATATCATTAAAACTGAGTTATCATCATCGACATGGCAAGACTGTTGGTTATAATAACTGATGTGTAAGCAGATAACGACTATATTTATAGAACTTAATGTCTCTATTAATTAACGATAATCAAAGGGCGAGATTGATACAATTTAGAAGTTCGAGGAACTAAATTGATGAAACTACGAAAAAATAGACAACGTTACTAAATTTAAAAGACTATATGATCCAATTATAAAAAATCAACAACATTAATTACATAAATAAAATCAATCCTTAAACATTTTCTTTTTATAGTTGCCTCGAAATTACAATTCCAAAAAGTTGTTTCTATTTGGCTAAAGTAATTTCCCAGCCTAGGATCAGAAACGATAACGTATATATAATTTAGGATGAGTCTACAACGTTCGACGAGCACCGATGAGCACCACTAACAATGAGCATCGATGAGCACTATTAATTTAATTTATAGAGATTTAAAATCTAAAAAATTCAACGTATAATTATAAATTATATAAAATTAAAAGGTAAATTAATTAAAATATATTATTTTATTTTTGATTTACTTTTAAATATAAATCAAAATATCCATCTATCCCTAAATTACAAAACCCTAATTTTTTTCATTTAAAATTCAAGCCGCCGTTGCCACTGTCATTACCGCCGTCGCCGTCGCCGCCTCCTGCAAACAGTCAATGGTTTCAACAAGTTTCAATGCTTCACAAAGAAAAATGGTGTTGTTTACCCAATTACACGATCCTAGTTACAAAAACTTAATGAAAAATTTAATGAAAAATGGATTCGGTGATGTAAAGATCCATATGCAAAAAGGATTGTGTAATATACAGATTTCGGGAGTTTTTCATTCAAATCGTACTATTTACCCAATTACTATTTGTTTCATTCAAATTTAATGAAAAATGGATCCGGTGATGTAAAGAAAAAAAAGATTGTGTAATTTACAGATCCATATACTAAACCATGTTGTTTACCCAATTACTATGTGTTTCATTCAAAATGCGATGGGGGCAGCAGTTTGTGCTCAAACAAATGCGGCGGCGACAGCAGGCGGTGGCTGACGACGCCAACACTGACGAACAAAAATTAGAATTTTGTAATTTAGAGTAGATAGATATTTTGATCTATATTTAAAAAAATTAATAAAATAATATATTTTAATTAATTTACCTTTTAATTTTTAAATAATTTTTAATTATATGTTGAGTCCTTTAAATTTTAAATCTTTATAAATTAAATTAATAGTGCTCATCTGTGCTCGTCGTTAGTGGTACTCATCAGTACTCGTCGAATGCCGTAGAATTTTGCTATAGTTTAATACTCATTTCTTTTAGTACCTCCCCTTGTTGATTTTAAAATGTCAGGGGTTTTGCATTAAAATAATCCAATCCAAAGCATATTATTGATACAATTTTTTTATTGATGTGATGACATTAATAAATTCTTTATTTCCGATAATTAACCAACTTTAATGAAAGCTTTTCTGGTTATTTACTCAGATCGCACATTTTTAAATTATTTAGAGGAATAGTATTCTTTGTCAATTAATTGTGATGCCACCAAAGTCGTCATGTGATGCTTGGGTTATCAACCGAAGCATATAAGTTGAGAAATATATATTAATGAATAATTAAAAAAAAATACAGGTGTAACTCCTTCTGGGGCGAGTTATGTTTATGGTGCAGTTAAAAGACGATTTTTTTAAATTTATCTACGAACTAAGAATGTTAGACTTCTTGATAACATTTTCGGTTGATTTTTAAAATTTTTAAAGTATGTATCAATACTTTATCTCAAACTGAAAATTTATATAAAAAAACCTGGAAAATAGTTCTATATAGAGAGAAAAGCATTTGCGTAAAGAGAGATCAAGTAGAGTTTTGGAGGAAACAAGCTTCATTTGAAGATCTCAACGGTGGAGAAGCCCCTCTTGGGGCGAGGAGCAAGATATTTATATTCGGAGTCCATCCAATAGCGAACGACAAGGATTAGAGAATAAAAAATTAAAGTGTTCAACAATATTTTTTTTAGCAAACAAAGTGCTCAACGTTAGATTCTTGGAGTTTAGGGTATTTTTATTAAATAGACACCAGATCCATGTTTAGGATAACTACGCAAATAATTTTTTTAGGACTCGTCTGTTGCCATCGATGACAGTCGATCGCGACGAGCGGCTGTCAAATTGTAGGTAGCTTGAGAGAAAATGAAAGAAAGAAAAAAGAAGAGGAGAAATGAATAAATAAAACAAACTATTTTTTCTAGGGAACAAAAGTCGTCATTTTGATGTTGTCTGCCACGTAACAACATCTTTAACTATTTAATAATCAATTTGTAAATGAAGTGACTAAATTATAATTTTGTAGCTTTAGTAAGTAAAATATGAGTAAAAATAAAATTGAGTGAAGAAATTTGTAATTTTCCCTTTTATATAGATGACACATTAAAGTAATTTTTTATTGGTGTTGTTTTTATAAATAATCTAGGGAAAGGCGACATTCAATAAAAAAAACCTCAAGTGGAAGATAGTCGTATAGAGTGAGAGAGAAGCCTTTGCAATTTGCATAAAGAGAGATAAATCTAGTCCTTCAACTCCTGCCTTTTGCTTCTTCAATAATCAAGTAGAGTTGAATAACAATTAACATGGCACTCCAAGCAACAGCCACCGTCTCCTCCTCTTACCTCTGCATGAGAAGAGTCTCTCGTCCAATGATTCCGCTCAAACTGAGGGGAAACGCTTGCTTTACTTCTAACAACTCATTGCCAATATCAGCAGCGGCATCACAGCAAGCTCCTTCGGCAGTTACCCGCCATCAAGACCACGTTGTGCGTCCATTGCAGGACTTTTCTGCAGACATATGGGGTGATCGTTTCATAACTCTTCCATTCACCAACTCGGTAATGCCCCCTTTTTTTAGCTTTTTCTTTGGGCGAAACTAGTTTGCAAGTTAGATGATTCAAGCTTCATTCTATCTTCTTTTTGTATATGAAGGAATTTGAGTCATGCTCAACACAAGTAGAATTGATGAAGAAGACGGTGAAGGATATGTTGATGAGCTCTAGGGATGATCCCATCCAGCATATACTTTTGATTAATTCTCTACTCCGTCTAGGAGTATCATATCACTTTGAGAATGAGATCCAAGAACAGTTAAGTCATCTTTTTCGTACATTTCCAACAAATAGCAAGGACTATGACTTGCACACAGTTGCAGTCGTATTTCAAGTCTTCAGGTCACATGGTTATAAAATGTCTTGCGGTAAGTGCATTACATTAGTATCATTAATGCCCAAATAATTGAAATATAAATTCAAATATCATTAATCGATGCCAATGTGACGGATGAATTTTGAATCAGATGTGTTCAACAAATTCAAGAATGATGATGGTATGTTTAAGGAAGAATTGGCAAGTAATACCAAAGGTATTATAAGCTTATATGAAGCATGTCAGTGGGGAATGCACCAAGAGCACATTCTGGATGAAGCCCTTACCTTCACAACAATGCATTTAGAGTCCTTGTCAGTTAGCCAAACATGCCCTGATCATCTCAGAGAATACATTGGAAATGCCCTCAAATTTCCTTACCATAAAGGCATGCCAAGACTAGAATCGAAGCAATACATCTCCTATTACGAAAATGAGGAATCAAGGAATGATCTGTTGCTTAAGTTTGCAAAATATGATTTCAACCGAGTGCAGATGCTGCACCAGAAAGAACTTAGCCTCCTTTCAAGGTAATTTTTTAGAATGAAGGTTTCTTTTGCAGAAGTGTTCTTACTATTTGTAGGTTTATGAGATGAAATGTAAGGATAAATTAAATATTATTATTTGTGCATGCATATGCATATTTACATGATTTGATAAAAATAAAAATAAAAAGGTAACTATGCCTATGCATAACTAGTTATGATTCGTGTCACAGTTGGTATCAAAAGGCAAACCTAGCTTCAAGGTTTCCACATGTAAGACAGAGAATAGTGGAGTCTTTCTTCGTAGCAGTTGCAGTGCTCTTTGAACCACATTTCGCACTTGCTCGCAACATAATGTCTAAATGGTATATAGGCCTTATGTTAATAGACGACACTTATGATTCATATGGTTTATACGAAGAACTCCGGCCTTTGAAGAAGGCAATAGAAAGGTTAGTTTCCCTGCTAGGCTGCTACTAAGATTCATATGGGATACATTTATCACTTTGAAATCTTCATGTTCAGATGGGATAGGAGTGCCATGGATGAGCTGCCTGGGGAATATTTGACAAGTATTTACGAGGCTTTCTTACATATTTCTGATGAAGTAGAGGAGGTGGTGCTCAACGAAGGAAGATCTTCCAGTGTCTTTTATGCTAAAGAAGTGGTAAATTAATTACAGCACTGACCAATCTCAATCTCAAGCAGTTAGTTGTCATAAATTGATTTGAGTTTTATGACTCTGTTGATTAGATGAAAAAACAAGTGCAAGGGTACCATGTTGAAGCCCGATGGTTGCATGAAAATATAATGCCAACGTTTGGTGAGTATTTAGAAAATGGAATATGGTCAATCGGAACCATTACAACCTTGGCTCTACTCATGATGGGAATGCCAGAAGCAGATGAAGATGCGTACCGGTGGCTCTTAAATTGTGATGCCACCATTCTCAGAGCTATGTGCGTGCTAAGCCGTCCTTACAATGACATGCAGAGTAATGAGGTACATATATATTTAGCTGCCTAGCTTCTTTTTTTTCTTGTATTTTGTTTAGTTATGCACGTGATTGAATTTGTGAAGGATGAAGAGGGAAGAGGGGGACAAATATCTGGCATAACTTGTTATATGAAAGAATACGGTGTCTCAAAGAAGGAAGCAGTTGAAGGTTTCTGTGAAAGAATTAAGGCTGCGTGGAAGGACATGAACGAGGGTTTCATGGAGACGCCAATGCCCATCTCAAAGCAATTCCTGATGGCAGCTTTGAACGTTGCACGTGTATCGGAGGTATGCTACAAGTATGATGACGGATTCACTAAGCCAGAAATAACTTACAAAGATTACATCACAAAAGTTTTGATCCACCCAATACCCCTTCAAGAATAGGACAGGCAGGTTCTTTCTTCCTGGTGTAACGGGTTTTTTTTTTCGTCCCGCTACTTTTGACAAATATTCAATTCGATTTGAAAAGGGGGGGATTTAAAATTATTAATTCGGTTCGGGTTTCGGGAAAACAACCTTTAAAAAAATCTTTTTTCTCGGTTTGGAGTCGCCACCGGCCACTATGGTAGGCCAGACACCGTAAAAAAAACAAAACCAGAGATTCGTTTGAAAGGGTTCGGGAGTTGGTTACGTGTGGGGTAGGGTTAGCGTCCCCATCACGCCCGGAAATCGGTACCAAAACAATTGTTGCTTTTAATTGATGGAAATTATTCGAAATTAAAAAAGAATTTAATTAGCGGTTCCTGGTCGAAAATTAGGCTTTAATCACGAGCTTTTTCAAATTAGTGGGTTCGAATTAATTCTTCGTTTAATTAAAAAGGATGACGGTACACCGGACCAAAGACTAAACCGACATCATATAAGACTGACTGTCGTGTTAGTTTAGGGTTCGAATCCCGTACGTCACCTTTATGCATGATGCAAGCAGATAAATATGGTGTTATGGTCTTGTCCGTTTTAATTACGGATTTACCTTTAGACGATTCGAATTAATCCGAATATTCGCGGGACATCCAATAAGCTAGGTATGTCGACCCGAATACGCGAATTAATAAGTATCTCCGTTTTAGAATTTAAAATTAATTAATATGCAAATTAAAAAGTCGTATGAATGACATGTTATAACACGTGCCACAAATATATTCGAACGACATAAAAAAGCGTACAACAAAAGCATATTCGAATAGCATAAAAAAGGGCTAAAATAACACACGTAAAAAGGGGACATGCAATACACCACATATCATACATTTATTAAATAAAAGCAAGCAATACTGCAAAATAATATTTGAGATAATCATAAATTAAGGGGACAAAAATGCACGGTTAACAACATTAAATATGCAAAATAAATGAAATGCAAAGCAATCTGGCAGGGACCCAAACGACAATAAATCCATTAAAGAAAACCTAATTTAATGCAAAATGGGGACTCAATTGAAATGAAGCGGAAACCAGCAAGGACCTAAAAGCAATTTTCCCATTCGACACTTAGCCAAATTGAGATCGGGATGAGATTGACAATATCCAAGAAACTAGGGGGACCGGGGAAGGGATTTCAAAACACGGAGGCCCCTCACGCGCAAAAACGGTGACGCGGAGGGGTTTAAGATGACATTACACCATTTTAAAAACAAAAAATATTATAAATACGTGTTTAGACAGATTCGGCTCCCTTTTTTGTTTGAAAACCCTAAAAACCGAGAGCCCCTTTCTCTGTTTTCTTTCCGGCGCCGCAAAGGGGTTCCGGCCGCCGTTGCCGGCGCCGGAACCCTAAAAAAACCTTCCTTTTTGAAACCCAAAACAGGGATCAACCCTCTTTCTTCTTTAAACCAAAAACGTTTCTCTTTTTGTTTAGAAAACCCAAAAACTGAAACCCCAAAAAACACAAACTTACCCCTTTCGTGTCGCCGGCTCACCATGCACGGCTTCCGAGGGAGCCAGAAGGCTTATCGCCGGCAACGAACAACGACGACGGGGATCCCGACTCGAAACGGAGGTAAATAGACCCTTTTACTATTTTTTATTTTTTTATTCGAAGTATAAAACGGCGGTGATACCTTTGAAACTTTGGCTCTTTTGCCTGTATTTCACTGAAATATTTTTGGTTACAAATTTGGCTCTCTGAAAACTCTCGGAATCCTCTCTCTTTACAATTTTTCTCTCTAAAAAATCCTCCTCTCATTACATGCATCTCTCGGGTTTTTATAGGCCCCGATTTTTACATTTTTTTGCTTTTCTAAAATGTGTATAATGCTGAAATATCTGTTGGGTTGTTGATGATTTTGGCTGTATTCATGTCTGTGATTTGCGGTTGTTGCCTCTGCCATTTCTGTTTCTTTTTTTCTTTTGCATTTGCGCGTTTTCGGCCTCTGACGTTTTTGTTATTTTTGGCTGCATGTGAGGCTCGTACGAGGGGAGGGGACCAGAGAAGGCCGACCGAGCGACGTGGAGTGATCCGGACGGTCAGCAGAATTCGAAGGGGCTCGAACTCGCGCGCGTGAGGGAGCTGGGAAGCCGCGCGTGTGGGCGTGAGGGTTCTGGAATCCTCCTCGGTTCGATCTCAACCGCCCGATACGCTCTTTATCCGACGGCTGCAAGCGATGCGGCGCCCGTGAGCTGAGAGCCATCTAGGGTTTCCTCCATCAGGGACCATCTGAGCCGTTGATCCTCTCCTCGATCCAACGGTGATGCGGAGTGCGGCGCTAGGGCTAAGGGGCCTCATCTAGGGTTTCTTCGTCCTGGAGCAATCTGGACCGTTAGATCTGGATCCCAGATCTAACGGTGGGAAATGGGGGCGGCTGCAAGAAAACAGAAGTGGGCATTAGGGTTTCTGTTATTTAAGTTTGGGCCCGAATTGGGCTGTGCAAAGTGTTTAATTTTTTGGGGCTTTTTTATTATGTAATGTGGACTTTTAAATTAATAAACTGGGCTTTTATTTATTAATATTGGGCTTGTATTTTTTTCAGATTTGATTAATAATAATAATGACAATAATAGCATATAGTATTAATAATAATATAAGTAATAAATAATAGGTATTAATGATAATAATCGGTAATAGTATTAATAATTATATGATATAATGTCAAATATAATAATAATAGCGGATAATATAACATAAGTAACAATAATAAGAGTAATATATAATATATAATACTTATAATAGTAATATAGATAATGTGTTCACAACCGCATCATATATATATATATATATATATTCTTTTTTATTCCCTTTTTCTTTTTTAATTCTTATTATTAACCACCATACAATTAAAGCCCATTATTTAAAAGAAGAAAAACGGGTTAAACACCCCGGACAAAATAGGTGATTACAGCTGCCCCCCTTTGCTTATACTTGTAGAACAAGGATAAAGCAAAGGCCATAAGCACCAATTTTGTTCGACTTCCCTGTTTGGATTCCGAGTCACCATGCGCTTGAACTTCTGGCGGTCCGGAGGTCGGTACGGGAAAATACAACTGTCGCGAAGGCTCGAAGCTATTTCTCACTTCAACATTCTTCAACCCTCCGAGGTCTGAACACATAGACAAATATTGAAACTTCCATTCTCCAAGAGCCTGAACGGATAGGCGAGCTTCCTTGTATGAGAAAAGCTTTGATATTCCATTCTTCACGAGCCTGAACGGATAGGCGAGCTTCCTTGTATGAGAAAAGCTTTGATATTCCATTCTCCACGAGCCTGAACGGATAGGCGAGCTTCCTTGTATGAGAAAAGCTTTGATATTCCATTCTTCACGAGCCTGAACGGATAGGCGAGCTTCCTTGTATGAGAAAAGCTTTGATATTCCATTCTTCACGAGCCTGAACGGATAGGCGAGCTTTCTTGTATGAGAAAAGCTTTGATATTCCATTCTTCACGAGCCCGAACGGATAGGCGGGCTTCCTTGTATGAGAAAAGCTTTGATATTCCATTCTTCACGAGCCTGAACAGATAGGCGAGCTTCCTTGTATGAGAAAAGCTTTGATATTCCATTCTTCACGAGCCTGAACGGATAGGCGAGCTTCCTTGTATAAGAAAAGCTTTGATATTCCATTCTTCACGAGCCTGAACGGATAGGCGAGCTTCCTTGTATGAGAAAAGCTTTAATATACCTGTCGAAAGTAGGTAAAAAAATATGATGATGTGAGTTAGCATGCCCCTAATCCTAGGGATGCCTAACTGCAAGTGATGCATGGATTATGACATCAAAATGCTCGGATGCTTCTACTCTCCGAGTTGGTCGATCTCGTCATTCTTCTTGTCTCTTCTTCTTCTCAATCTCTTTTGGCTTTCTCCTCTTTGCCAAATCTTGGTCTCTTCTCAAAAGACAACTGCTGACTTCCACTGGTCAGGCTGGACGTAGCACTTCTCGTGGTGCTCGTTCTCAAAACATTGCCCCCTACTCAAACTGGGTGCTCAACATCTCTTCGTCTTAACTCAAAATGACGACTTTTCTCTTCTTTCAACAATAGGGGAAGCACATGCCCCCAAGTCCCTGAACTTTTCTCTTAAGTTTATTAAAGAGCGCTCGAACGCTTTCACTCTTTGGACTGGTCCATCTCAACCTTCTGAAGAAATCGAAGCATTCTGACAAAAATTCGCTTCAAGTCCTTGAACTGTAGTATGCAGGAATCTACTACCGTCCTCACTATGGCCACTGATGACCTACCGTTTGTGTTCATGGCATTGCATTCTAAACTTTATCCCCGAAGCAATGGGAATATTTTTTGTGTTCAAAAAAAGATTTAGACTGCATCTTCTAATTTCAAAATAAGATGTGTTTTCGAAAACTAGATTTTCTTTTCAAATCATGGATATATCAAGCTAGATCAAATACCCTGAATATCAAGTGCGCGAACGACACTGTTATGGCTTACCAATGATTGCCTCAAGCATCATGTGTCTAGGAGACCTCGAAAGCTAAGCTGATGTCTGAAAATGTGACATACTCTCCAAGTTATTTCGGCTTTTAATCAATTAGATTTATTTTCAATAGGCTTCGCCTTTATCAATTCATTACGATTTTGGGGAAGTCAACTCATCACATTCCTTTGGCTCGAGAATAAAGATGGAGCATACAACGATACCCCGAGTTACTCGGCATTGTCACGATTTTACCATCACTCATGTAGCTAAAGTGGATGGTGCATAGCAACCTTATTGGTCTTTTGCTACAGCGGAGTGCCCAAAAATTAGATTTATCTTTAATAGGCTTCGCCTTTATCAATTCATTATAATTGTGGGGAAGTCAACTCATCACATTCCTTTGGCTCGAGAATAAAGATGGAGCATACAACGATACCCCGAGTTACTCGGCAATGTCACGATTTTACCATCACTCATGTAGCTAAAGTGGGTGGTGCATAGCAACCTTATTGGTCTTTTGCTACAGCGGAGTGCCCCAAAAAATTCCACATTTGTATCCGAAAATGCCTATTACCAGGCTTCGAACATTGTTAGGCTTAGTATTCTTGATTTTTTTTTTAGCACGAAAAACTTCCGGTTATTCTCCTGAAGGTCATAATTCTATGTGTGTTTGATTAGGTGACCAAATTAACTTGGAGTGTAAGCCACATATTCATCATCTTCAAAGCTTTCGATTTCCACTAGACAAAGGCGGCTCGAAGTCAACCTTTGGGGTCACGGTCAATGTCCCTTGTGCAATTGATATACGGGGACTCAATAGGCAAATATATACACACAAAATGAAAAGGAAATTGAAACGTAATGCATCCTTTCATTGAAATTTAAAAATATGCAGTCTGAGGCCCTTACAAAAAATCTTTGCTACCTTCGGGCAAAGGGTAGCAAACTGGATTCCACACATCACTTCAAGGAAAAAAAAACTAGAATGCAATGAAATGAAAGCAAACAAACTTGGATGCATTATAACTCTTGACTAAGCTGGCCGTCCATCCCACCCCTTTAAGCTTCTTCGAGGAACTCAACCTCCCGATTGTCCATCAAATCCTGGACCAACTGCTTGAATTCGGGACAACTTTGAATCTCATGCCCTAGAGTTCGATGGTACTCACAGAATAGATCACGGGCGTCATATGCCCCATTCGGACCCTTCTCAATCACGCCCGCTGTACACAACTGCTCGTACACCCATCTCAGAGGGGTTTTAATTTCTGACACTGCTTCCTTCACCTTCTTCGTATCTACCACTTCGAGGGCATTCACGCCCCGACCCTCATGTTTCGGAAGTGGGTTGGTCGTCACATTGGGTTTTTCTAATTCGAGGACCCCGGTGTTAATCATGTTTTGCACGAGCTTCTTGAATGCTGTGCAGTTCTCTATCGTGTGCCCCGGTACTCCGCCGTGGTACTCACAGTGTGCCTTCTCATCGTACCATGCAGGGTAAGGCGGCTGGAAGGGAGTAACATGATACGGGCGGACCAGATCAGCCTCGTATAAGTGCTTGTACACCTCCTTGTACGGTATAGGTAGAGGGGTGAAGGTCATTCTTTCTTGCTCCTTCCTGGGAGCCCTATTCTCTCTTCGGTTCGAGCCTTGCGCATTCCCAATTGCGGCTTGAGGCGCTGAGACTGTGAAGTGCTTAGAAGCCTCATAAGTACCGACATTGTTCACATCATGGTCCTTCTTCTTAAACTGCTTTCGGGCATTCTCGCCTCCATCAATCCTACCACTCTTGATAGCTGCTTCAATTCGCTCACCGGTCATAACCATATCTGAGAAGTTACCGATAGGGTTGCTTATCATGCGGTCATAGAGGGTCCCCTTTAGTGTATCGACAAACATAGGGGATATCTCATTCTCACGGAGCGGGGGCTGAACCTGTGCCGCTACATCTCGCCAACGCTGGGCGTACTCACGGAGGCTCTCATTGGGCTTTTGTTCCAAACCTTGTAGCATGAGTCGGTTCGGAACCATGTCGGTTATGTGCCTATACTGATCGGTGAAAGCTTTGGCCAAATCCTTCCATGACCTGATTTGAGCACGAGTCAACTGATTGTACCACCTCACCGCGGGCCCCGATAAGCTGTCTTGGAAGCAGTGAATTAGCAACTTCTCATTGTCGATGAAACCCGTCATCTTTCTACAAAACATGGTTATGTGAGCAGTAGGGCAAGTCGTCCCGTCAAATTTCTCAAATTCCGGTGTCTTGAACTTAGGCGGAATTGTCAGATCTGGAACCAAACTGAGGTCTCTGGCATTCATCCCGTATGCCCCATCTTCTCCTTCTTTAGTTCGGAATTTCTCCTCGAGGTCCTTTCGGGTCTCTTCTAGTTGTTTTGAGAACTCGGCCTTCACTTTGTTTAAGTTCTCGATCTCATCCAAGTCCGGGACACTATCCCCGACATTCTCCGTATTAAAAATCAGACCCGATGGAATATGGGTAGAGGCGCCCGCCTGGTGTGATGTTGCCCCATCTCCTTGGGCAGCCGCTCCTTGCGAGGGCTTAGGGGTATCGGTAACAAAACCGGGAGAAAACGAGGGGTCTCCCTTATCCTGACTAGGGTTTCCGGAAGCACCCTTTCCTTTCAAATTGGCTTGTAGCAACTGAGATATCTCTTTCATCATATCTTGTTGGGACTTGATGATGGTGTCCCTTAATTCTTGCTGGGCTCGCTCTAACTGACCTCTCAAATCAGCTTCCAACTTAGCAAAACTCTCCTCCATTTGCCTCCTTTGGTGGCGAGTAAAGTGTGGGTGCGGAATCTTCGATAGTCACGAATGCTGCCATGACCCCGAACAATTAAATTCCATGAATCAATGATGCCATGCATGATATGTCAAATGCAAAACATAAACATATGATTAAATGCAACAAATTAAAAAACAAAACCGAATGCAAGGAAATGTTGGTTCGACGAACATCCTTATCAAACAACTTTCCCTAACGGAGATCGAGTCTTCTTACAACGCGGTAAGAAAATAAATATGAGGGTATGATTTTTTTTCTATAAAATAAATTTCCTTATCCCTTTCCATTAGGGTTCCGAAAACTTCGTTGCTGTGGACTCTTTCTCCCGTTATGAAAGTTTTCAACTTAGACTGTTCTCGAATCAACACTTCGTATGAAAATGCGATGAGTATGCAAAAATAATCAAAACAAGACAAAAAGGTGACTGGGTTAGTAACACCAATAATGAATATCTGGATAAAACAAATAAACAGGAAACACCAAAGCAGGTTAACAAAACAAGACCTAATAGCACGAATTCTAATTCTACGGTTATCCGCATGGCTCTAACTGGGGTAGGCTTCTTAAATTCTCACTCATGTGGTTCGGTTCTAACAAGGGTACCCGAACCTATCTTATTACCTACTAAGGTAACAAGAACCCCAATTCTGGCCCATTACAAGCTTGCGAATTGGTTTCGGTTCGAGGGAAAGCACGACCTAATGACGTGGAGGGCTGCTCACATGTCAAAGGCGTGGATTCCGGAAGTGAATTACCGACCCGTGGAGGGAGACTCACGTGGGTATGGGCGTTTCACTCCCACTTAAGGGACGAAGCTCGGGTATAGAGCCTAATGCGTGATGCAACACATGTCGGTGATTCCTTTGAAATTAAATGAAAAATTAATTCAAGACCACCAATTATCCAAGCTCGTGTACTTAAAGTCTTATTTTCAAAGAAGAACCATCTCGTTAAAGTCAAATTAAATTCCAAAAATTTCCATCATTAAAAGCAACAATTATTTCTTTGGCCTAACTCTCTTTTTGTTTTGAAAAACAAAATTTCTCCCCAGCGGAGTCGCCAAGCTGTAACGGGGTTTTTTTTTCGTCCCGCTACTTTTGACAAATATTCAATTCGATTTGAAAAGGGGGGGGATTTAAAATTATTAATTCGGTTCGGGTTTCGGGAAAACAACCTTTAAAAAAAATCTTTTTTCTCGGTTTGGAGTCGCCACCGGCCACTATGGTAGGCCAGACACCGTAAAAAAAACAAAACCAGAGATTCGTTTGAAAGGGTTCGGGAGTTGGTTACGTGTGGGGTAGGGTTAGCGTCCCCATCACGCCCGGAAATCGGTACCAAAACAATTGTTGCTTTTAATTGATGGAAATTATTCGAAATTAAAAAAGAATTTAATTAGCGGTTCCTGGTCGAAAATTAGGCTTTAATCACGAGCTTTTTCAAATTAGTGGGTTCGAATTAATTCTTCGTTTAATTAAAAAGGATGACGGTACACCGGACCAAAGACTAAACCGACATCATATAAGACTGACTGCCGTGTTAGTTTAGGGTTCGAATCCCGTACGTCACCTTTATGCATGATGCAAGCAGATAAATATGGTGTTATGGTCTTGTCCGTTTTAATTACGGATTTACCTTTAGACGATTCGAATTAATCCGAATATTCGCGGGACATCCAATAAGCTAGGTATGTCGACCCGAATACGCGAATTAATAAGTATCTCCGTTTTAGAATTTAAAATTAATTAATATGCAAATTAAAAAGTCGTATGAATGACATGTTATAACACGTGCCACAAATATATTCGAACGACATAAAAAAGCGTACAACAAAAGCATATTCGAATAGCATAAAAAAGGGCTAAAATAACACACGTAAAAAGGGGACATGCAATACACCACATATCATACATTTATTAAATAAAAGCAAGCAATACTGCAAAATAATATTTGAGATAATCATAAATTAAGGGGACAAAAATGCACGGTTAACAACATTAAATATGCAAAATAAATGAAATGCAAAGCAATCTGGCAGGGACCCAAACGACAATAAATCCATTAAAGAAAACCTAATTTAATGCAAAATGGGGACTCAATTGAAATGAAGCGGAAACCAGCAAGGACCTAAAAGCAATTTTCCCATTCGACACTTAGCCAAATTGAGATCGGGATGAGATTGACAATATCCAAGAAACTAGGGGGACCGGGGAAGGGATTTCAAAACACGGAGGCCCCTCACGCGCAAAAACGGTGACGCGGAGGGGTTTAAGATGACATTACACCATTTTAAAAACAAAAAATATTATAAATACGTGTTTAGACAGATTCGGCTCCCTTTTTTGTTTGAAAACCCTAAAAACCGAGAGCCCCTTTCTCTGTTTTCTTTCCGGCGCCGCAAAGGGGTTCCGGCCGCCGTTGCCGGCGCCGGAACCCTAAAAAAACCTTCCTTTTTGAAACCCAAAACAGGGATCAACCCTCTTTCTTCTTTAAACCAAAAACGTTTCTCTTTTTGTTTAGAAAACCCAAAAACTGAAACCCCAAAAAACACAAACTTACCCCTTTCGTGTCGCCGGCTCACCATGCACGGCTTCCGAGGGAGCCAGAAGGCTTATCGCCGGCAACGAACAACGACGACGGGGATCCCGACTCGAAACGGAGGTAAATAGACCCTTTTACTATTTTTTATTTTTTTATTCGAAGTATAAAACGGCGGTGATACCTTTGAAACTTTGGCTCTTTTGCCTGTATTTCACTGAAATATTTTTGGTTACAAATTTGGCTCTCTGAAAACTCTCGGAATCCTCTCTCTTTACAATTTTTCTCTCTAAAAAATCCTCCTCTCATTACATGCATCTCTCGGGTTTTTATAGGCCCCGATTTTTACATTTTTTTGCTTTTCTAAAATGTGTATAATGCTGAAATATCTGTTGGGTTGTTGATGATTTTGGCTGTATTCATGTCTGTGATTTGCGGTTGTTGCCTCTGCCATTTCTGTTTCTTTTTTTCTTTTGCATTTGCGCGTTTTCGGCCTCTGACGTTTTTGTTATTTTTGGCTGCATGTGAGGCTCGTACGAGGGGAGGGGACCAGAGAAGGCCGACCGAGCGACGTGGAGTGATCCGGACGGTCAGCAGAATTCGAAGGGGCTCGAACTCGCGCGCGTGAGGGAGCTGGGAAGCCGCGCGTGTGGGCGTGAGGGTTCTGGAATCCTCCTCGGTTCGATCTCAACCGCCCGATACGCTCTTTATCCGACGGCTGCAAGCGATGCGGCGCCCGTGAGCTGAGAGCCATCTAGGGTTTCCTCCATCAGGGACCATCTGAGCCGTTGATCCTCTCCTCGATCCAACGGTGATGCGGAGTGCGGCGCTAGGGCTAAGGGGCCTCATCTAGGGTTTCTTCGTCCTGGAGCAATCTGGACCGTTAGATCTGGATCCCAGATCTAACGGTGGGAAATGGGGGCGGCTGCAAGAAAACAGAAGTGGGCATTAGGGTTTCTGTTATTTAAGTTTGGGCCCGAATTGGGCTGTGCAAAGTGTTTAATTTTTTGGGGCTTTTTTATTATGTAATGTGGACTTTTAAATTAATAAACTGGGCTTTTATTTATTAATATTGGGCTTGTATTTTTTTCAGATTTGATTAATAATAATAATGACAATAATAGCATATAGTATTAATAATAATATAAGTAATAAATAATAGGTATTAATGATAATAATCGGTAATAGTATTAATAATTATATGATATAATGTCAAATATAATAATAATAGCGGATAATATAACATAAGTAACAATAATAAGAGTAATATATAATATATAATACTTATAATAGTAATATAGATAATGTGTTCACAACCGCATCATATATATATATATATATATATATTCTTTTTTATTCCCTTTTTCTTTTTTAATTCTTATTATTAACCACCATACAATTAAAGCCCATTATTTAAAAGAAGAAAAACGGGTTAAACACCCCGGACAAAATAGGTGATTACAGCTGCCCCCCTTTGCTTATACTTGTAGAACAAGGATAAAGCAAAGGCCATAAGCACCAATTTTGTTCGACTTCCCTGTTTGGATTCCGAGTCACCATGCGCTTGAACTTCTGGCGGTCCGGAGGTCGGTACGGGAAAATACAACTGTCGCGAAGGCTCGAAGCTATTTCTCACTTCAACATTCTTCAACCCTCCGAGGTCTGAACACATAGACAAATATTGAAACTTCCATTCTCCAAGAGCCTGAACGGATAGGCGAGCTTCCTTGTATGAGAAAAGCTTTGATATTCCATTCTTCACGAGCCTGAACGGATAGGCGAGCTTCCTTGTATGAGAAAAGCTTTGATATTCCATTCTCCACGAGCCTGAACGGATAGGCGAGCTTCCTTGTATGAGAAAAGCTTTGATATTCCATTCTTCACGAGCCTGAACGGATAGGCGAGCTTCCTTGTATGAGAAAAGCTTTGATATTCCATTCTTCACGAGCCTGAACGGATAGGCGAGCTTTCTTGTATGAGAAAAGCTTTGATATTCCATTCTTCACGAGCCCGAACGGATAGGCGGGCTTCCTTGTATGAGAAAAGCTTTGATATTCCATTCTTCACGAGCCTGAACAGATAGGCGAGCTTCCTTGTATGAGAAAAGCTTTGATATTCCATTCTTCACGAGCCTGAACGGATAGGCGAGCTTCCTTGTATAAGAAAAGCTTTGATATTCCATTCTTCACGAGCCTGAACGGATAGGCGAGCTTCCTTGTATGAGAAAAGCTTTAATATACCTGTCGAAAGTAGGTAAAAAAATATGATGATGTGAGTTAGCATGCCCCTAATCCTAGGGATGCCTAACTGCAAGTGATGCATGGATTATGACATCAAAATGCTCGGATGCTTCTACTCTCCGAGTTGGTCGATCTCGTCATTCTTCTTGTCTCTTCTTCTTCTCAATCTCTTTTGGCTTTCTCCTCTTTGCCAAATCTTGGTCTCTTCTCAAAAGACAACTGCTGACTTCCACTGGTCAGGCTGGACGTAGCACTTCTCGTGGTGCTCGTTCTCAAAACATTGCCCCCTACTCAAACTGGGTGCTCAACATCTCTTCGTCTTAACTCAAAATGACGACTTTTCTCTTCTTTCAACAATAGGGGAAGCACATGCCCCCAAGTCCCTGAACTTTTCTCTTAAGTTTATTAAAGAGCGCTCGAACGCTTTCACTCTTTGGACTGGTCCATCTCAACCTTCTGAAGAAATCGAAGCATTCTGACAAAAATTCGCTTCAAGTCCTTGAACTGTAGTATGCAGGAATCTACTACCGTCCTCACTATGGCCACTGATGACCTACCGTTTGTGTTCATGGCATTGCATTCTAAACTTTATCCCCGAAGCAATGGGAATATTTTTTGTGTTCAAAAAAAGATTTAGACTGCATCTTCTAATTTCAAAATAAGATGTGTTTTCGAAAACTAGATTTTCTTTTCAAATCATGGATATATCAAGCTAGATCAAATACCCTGAATATCAAGTGCGCGAACGACATTGTTATGGCTTACCAATGATTGCCTCAAGCATCATGTGTCTAGGAGACCTCGAAAGCTAAGCTGATGTCTGAAAATGTGACATACTCTCCAAGTTATTTCGGCTTTTAATCAATTAGATTTATTTTCAATAGGCTTCGCCTTTATCAATTCATTACGATTTTGGGGAAGTCAACTCATCACATTCCTTTGGCTCGAGAATAAAGATGGAGCATACAACGATACCCCGAGTTACTCGGCATTGTCACGATTTTACCATCACTCATGTAGCTAAAGTGGATGGTGCATAGCAACCTTATTGGTCTTTTGCTACAGCGGAGTGCCCAAAAATTAGATTTATCTTTAATAGGCTTCGCCTTTATCAATTCATTATAATTGTGGGGAAGTCAACTCATCACATTCCTTTGGCTCGAGAATAAAGATGGAGCATACAACGATACCCCGAGTTACTCGGCAATGTCACGATTTTACCATCACTCATGTAGCTAAAGTGGGTGGTGCATAGCAACCTTATTGGTCTTTTGCTACAGCGGAGTGCCCCAAAAAATTCCACATTTGTATCCGAAAATGCCTATTACCAGGCTTCGAACATTGTTAGGCTTAGTATTCTTGATTTTTTTTTTAGCACGAAAAACTTCCGGTTATTCTCCTGAAGGTCATAATTCTATGTGTGTTTGATTAGGTGACCAAATTAACTTGGAGTGTAAGCCACATATTCATCATCTTCAAAGCTTTCGATTTCCACTAGACAAAGGCGGCTCGAAGTCAACCTTTGGGGTCACGGTCAATGTCCCTTGTGCAATTGATATACGGGGACTCAATAGGCAAATATATACACACAAAATGAAAAGGAAATTGAAACGTAATGCATCCTTTCATTGAAATTTAAAAATATGCAGTCTGAGGCCCTTACAAAAAATCTTTGCTACCTTCGGGCAAAGGGTAGCAAACTGGATTCCACACATCACTTCAAGGAAAAAAAAACTAGAATGCAATGAAATGAAAGCAAACAAACTTGGATGCATTATAACTCTTGACTAAGCTGGCCGTCCATCCCACCCCTTTAAGCTTCTTCGAGGAACTCAACCTCCCGATTGTCCATCAAATCCTGGACCAACTGCTTGAATTCGGGACAACTTTGAATCTCATGCCCTAGAGTTCGATGGTACTCACAGAATAGATCACGGGCGTCATATGCCCCATTCGGACCCTTCTCAATCACGCCCGCTGTACACAACTGCTCGTACACCCATCTCAGAGGGGTTTTAATTTCTGACACTGCTTCCTTCACCTTCTTCGTATCTACCACTTCGAGGGCATTCACGCCCCGACCCTCATGTTTCGGAAGTGGGTTGGTCGTCACATTGGGTTTTTCTAATTCGAGGACCCCGGTGTTAATCATGTTTTGCACGAGCTTCTTGAATGCTGTGCAGTTCTCTATCGTGTGCCCCGGTACTCCGCCGTGGTACTCACAGTGTGCCTTCTCATCGTACCATGCAGGGTAAGGCGGCTGGAAGGGAGTAACATGATACGGGCGGACCAGATCAGCCTCGTATAAGTGCTTGTACACCTCCTTGTACGGTATAGGTAGAGGGGTGAAGGTCATTCTTTCTTGCTCCTTCCTGGGAGCCCTATTCTCTCTTCGGTTCGAGCCTTGCGCATTCCCAATTGCGGCTTGAGGCGCTGAGACTGTGAAGTGCTTAGAAGCCTCATAAGTACCGACATTGTTCACATCATGGTCCTTCTTCTTAAACTGCTTTCGGGCATTCTCGCCTCCATCAATCCTACCACTCTTGATAGCTGCTTCAATTCGCTCACCGGTCATAACCATATCTGAGAAGTTACCGATAGGGTTGCTTATCATGCGGTCATAGAGGGTCCCCTTTAGTGTATCGACAAACATAGGGGATATCTCATTCTCACGGAGCGGGGGCTGAACCTGTGCCGCTACATCTCGCCAACGCTGGGCGTACTCACGGAGGCTCTCATTGGGCTTTTGTTCCAAACCTTGTAGCATGAGTCGGTTCGGAACCATGTCGGTTATGTGCCTATACTGATCGGTGAAAGCTTTGGCCAAATCCTTCCATGACCTGATTTGAGCACGAGTCAACTGATTGTACCACCTCACCGCGGGCCCCGATAAGCTGTCTTGGAAGCAGTGAATTAGCAACTTCTCATTGTCGATGAAACCCGTCATCTTTCTACAAAACATGGTTATGTGAGCAGTAGGGCAAGTCGTCCCGTCAAATTTCTCAAATTCCGGTGTCTTGAACTTAGGCGGAATTGTCAGATCTGGAACCAAACTGAGGTCTCTGGCATTCATCCCGTATGCCCCATCTTCTCCTTCTTTAGTTCGGAATTTCTCCTCGAGGTCCTTTCGGGTCTCTTCTAGTTGTTTTGAGAACTCGGCCTTCACTTTGTTTAAGTTCTCGATCTCATCCAAGTCCGGGACACTATCCCCGACATTCTCCGTATTAAAAATCAGACCCGATGGAATATGGGTAGAGGCGCCCGCCTGGTGTGATGTTGCCCCATCTCCTTGGGCAGCCGCTCCTTGCGAGGGCTTAGGGGTATCGGTAACAAAACCGGGAGAAAACGAGGGGTCTCCCTTATCCTGACTAGGGTTTCCGGAAGCACCCTTTCCTTTCAAATTGGCTTGTAGCAACTGAGATATCTCTTTCATCATATCTTGTTGGGACTTGATGATGGTGTCCCTTAATTCTTGCTGGGCTCGCTCTAACTGACCTCTCAAATCAGCTTCCAACTTAGCAAAACTCTCCTCCATTTGCCTCCTTTGGTGGCGAGTAAAGTGTGGGTGCGGAATCTTCGATAGTCACGAATGCTGCCATGACCCCGAACAATTAAATTCCATGAATCAATGATGCCATGCATGATATGTCAAATGCAAAACATAAACATATGATTAAATGCAACAAATTAAAAAACAAAACCGAATGCAAGGAAATGTTGGTTCGACGAACATCCTTATCAAACAACTTTCCCTAACGGAGATCGAGTCTTCTTACAACGCGGTAAGAAAATAAATATGAGGGTATGATTTTTTTTCTATAAAATAAATTTCCTTATCCCTTTCCATTAGGGTTCCGAAAACTTCGTTGCTGTGGACTCTTTCTCCCGTTATGAAAGTTTTCAACTTAGACTGTTCTCGAATCAACACTTCGTATGAAAATGCGATGAGTATGCAAAAATAATCAAAACAAGACAAAAAGGTGACTGGGTTAGTAACACCAATAATGAATATCTGGATAAAACAAATAAACAGGAAACACCAAAGCAGGTTAACAAAACAAGACCTAATAGCACGAATTCTAATTCTACGGTTATCCGCATGGCTCTAACTGGGGTAGGCTTCTTAAATTCTCACTCATGTGGTTCGGTTCTAACAAGGGTACCCGAACCTATCTTATTACCTACTAAGGTAACAAGAACCCCAATTCTGGCCCATTACAAGCTTGCGAATTGGTTTCGGTTCGAGGGAAAGCACGACCTAATGACGTGGAGGGCTGCTCACATGTCAAAGGCGTGGATTCCGGAAGTGAATTACCGACCCGTGGAGGGAGACTCACGTGGGTATGGGCGTTTCACTCCCACTTAAGGGACGAAGCTCGGGTATAGAGCCTAATGCGTGATGCAACACATGTCGGTGATTCCTTTGAAATTAAATGAAAAATTAATTCAAGACCACCAATTATCCAAGCTCGTGTACTTAAAGTCTTATTTTCAAAGAAGAACCATCTCGTTAAAGTCAAATTAAATTCCAAAAATTTCCATCATTAAAAGCAACAATTATTTCTTTGGCCTAACTCTCTTTTTGTTTTGAAAAACAAAATTTCTCCCCAGCGGAGTCGCCAAGCTGTAACGGGGTTTTTTTTTCGTCCCGCTACTTTTGACAAATATTCAATTCGATTTGAAAAGGGGGGGGATTTAAAATTATTAATTCGGTTCGGGTTTCGGGAAAACAACCTTTAAAAAAAATCTTTTTTCTCGGTTTGGAGTCGCCACCGGCCACTATGGTAGGCCAGACACCGTAAAAAAAACAAAACCAGAGATTCGTTTGAAAGGGTTCGGGAGTTGGTTACGTGTGGGGTAGGGTTAGCGTCCCCATCACGCCCGGAAATCGGTACCAAAACAATTGTTGCTTTTAATTGATGGAAATTATTCGAAATTAAAAAAGAATTTAATTAGCGGTTCCTGGTCGAAAATTAGGCTTTAATCACGAGCTTTTTCAAATTAGTGGGTTCGAATTAATTCTTCGTTTAATTAAAAAGGATGACGGTACACCGGACCAAAGACTAAACCGACATCATATAAGACTGACTGCCGTGTTAGTTTAGGGTTCGAATCCCGTACGTCACCTTTATGCATGATGCAAGCAGATAAATATGGTGTTATGGTCTTGTCCGTTTTAATTACGGATTTACCTTTAAACGATTCGAATTAATCCGAATATTCGCGGGACATCCAATAAGCTAGGTATGTCGACCCGAATACGCGAATTAATAAGTATCTCCGTTTTAGAATTTAAAATTAATTAATATGCAAATTAAAAAGTCGTATGAATGACATGTTATAACACGTGCCACAAATATATTCGAACGACATAAAAAAGCGTACAACAAAAGCATATTTGAATAGCATAAAAAAGGGCTAAAATAACACACGTAAAAAGGGGACATGCAATACACCACATATCATACATTTATTAAATAAAAGCAAGCAATACTGCAAAATAATATTCGAGATAATCATAAATTAAGGGGACAAAAATGCACGGTTAACAACATTAAATATGCAAAATAAATGAAATGCAAAGCAATCTGGCAGGGACCCAAACGACAATAAATCCATTAAAGAAAACCTAATTTAATGCAAAATGGGGACTCAATTGAAATGAAGCGGAAACCAGCAAGGACCTAAAAGCAATTTTCCCATTCGACACTTAGCCAAATTGAGATCGGGATGAGATTGACAATATCCAAGAAACTAGGGGGACCGGGGAAGGGATTTCAAAACACGGAGGCCCCTCACGCGCAAAAACGGTGACGCGGAGGGGTTTAAGATGACATTACACCATTTTAAAAACAAAAAATATTATAAATACGTGTTTAGACAGATTCGGCTCCCTTTTTTGTTTGAAAACCCTAAAAACCGAGAGCCCCTTTCTCTGTTTTCTTTCCGGCGCCGCAAAGGGGTTCCGGCCGCCGTTGCCGGCGCCGGAACCCTAAAAAAACCTTCCTTTTTGAAACCCAAAACAGGGATCAACCCTCTTTCTTCTTTAAACCAAAAACGTTTCTCTTTTTGTTTAGAAAACCCAAAAACTGAAACCCCAAAAAACACAAACTTACCCCTTTCGTGTCGCCGGCTCACCATGCACGGCTTCCGAGGGAGCCAGAAGGCTTATCGCCGGCAACGAACAACGACGACGGGGATCCCGACTCGAAACGGAGGTAAATAGACCCTTTTACTATTTTTTATTTTTTTATTCGAAGTATAAAACGGCGGTGATACCTTTGAAACTTTGGCTCTTTTGCCTGTATTTCACTGAAATATTTTTGGTTACAAATTTGGCTCTCTGAAAACTCTCGGAATCCTCTCTTTACAATTTTTCTCTCTAAAAAATCCTCCTCTCATTACATGCATCTCTCGGGTTTTTATAGGCCCCGATTTTTACATTTTTTTGCTTTTCTAAAATGTGTATAATGCTGAAATATCTGTTGGGTTGTTGATGATTTTGGCTGTATTCATGTCTGTGATTTGCGGTTGTTGCCTCTGCCATTTCTGTTTCTTTTTTTCTTTTGCATTTGCGCGTTTTCGGCCTCTGACGTTTTTGTTATTTTTGGCTGCATGTGAGGCTCGTACGAGGGGAGGGGACCAGAGAAGGCCGACCGAGCGACGTGGAGTGATCCGGACGGTCAGCAGAATTCGAAGGGGCTCGAACTCGCGCGCGTGAGGGAGCTGGGAAGCCGCGCGTGTGGGCGTGAGGGTTCTGGAATCCTCCTCGGTTCGATCTCAACCGCCCGATACGCTCTTTATCCGACGGCTGCAAGCGATGCGGCGCCCGTGAGCTGAGAGCCATCTAGGGTTTCCTCCATCAGGGACCATCTGAGCCGTTGATCCTCTCCTCGATCCAACGGTGATGCGGAGTGCGGCGCTAGGGCTAAGGGGCCTCATCTAGGGTTTCTTCGTCCTGGAGCAATCTGGACCGTTAGATCTGGATCCCAGATCTAACGGTGGGAAATGGGGGCGGCTGCAAGAAAACAGAAGTGGGCATTAGGGTTTCTGTTATTTAAGTTTGGGCCCGAATTGGGCTGTGCAAAGTGTTTAATTTTTTGGGGCTTTTTTATTATGTAATGTGGACTTTTAAATTAATAAACTGGGCTTTTATTTATTAATATTGGGCTTGTATTTTTTTTCAGATTTGATTAATAATAATAATGACAATAATAGCATATAGTATTAATAATAATATAAGTAATAAATAATAGGTATTAATGATAATAATCGGTAATAGTATTAATAATTATATGATATAATGTCAAATATAATAATAATAGCGGATAATATAACATAAGTAACAATAATAAGAGTAATATATAATATATAATACTTATAATAGTAATATAGATAATGTGTTCACAACCGCATCATATATATATATATATATATATATTCTTTTTTATTCCCTTTTTCTTTTTTAATTCTTATTATTAACCACCATACAATTAAAGCCCATTATTTAAAAGAAGAAAAACGGGTTAAACACCCCGGACAAAATAGGTGATTACACCTGGTTTGTCCTGTTAAGAGTAAAAAGAGTACTATGGAATGCTTATTAAGGTTATTGTTCTAATTGTGCTTCTTAGCAAAGTTTAATTTCAAGTTCAAGTTGCATGATTTGGCTGATCCATATTATACAATCGCCAAGCAAATCCCCAAGGAACAGCTCATCAGACTTCACTCATCTGTTTTACATGCTCGATGGATAAAAAATTTATGTCCCTTTTCAGTGCCCTTATATATGCCCAACACTAAAAAATATTAAAAAGTTAAATTCTAACCTCTAACCCTAAATTTTAAATCATAAACCCTACACCCTATAGCCTAAAAACTACACCCTACCCTAAATTCTCTAAACTCTAACAATAAACCCTAAACATTAAACTTAATTTTGAGTGTAGGGCATAAATAGGGGCACCATAAAAAGGCAGAGGATTTTTATCCCTAATTGATGGGACATCATTTGAAAATTTAAACTCTAAAACATGTTGTCATTTCACAACCTTTTCACTGCTTTTACATCCCTTGAACAATAGCAAATGTGGAGAAATTATTAGATGGAGTGGCTCACCACCTCATTCATGGATCATCTAATCATATTCACTCATTTCAGTGTAACTTTCAAGTAACTACCTACTCCTTAATTACATGTAGGAAAAGAGGTGAAGATTCACCTTAGAAAAAAAACATGGAAAAATTGTCACGTTCGTTCAGAATAGAGAAAAGAGATTTAAGAATTTAGAAAAGAAGTTTTAGATTGAAGAGTATCAGAAGTTTCATTCTATTTTCAGCATAAAAACCTCCCTTTTACAGTGTATTCTTATATATATGAAACAAAAAGAAAAAATGAAATAAGCATGTACGACAGCTGTAGCTTTCTCTCTCTTCTAACAGCCCAACGGCTTGTCCAACCTGGCATCCTCTACAATTCAGCAGAATCCATCTGTGGGCTTGGTGAATCCTTCACGAATGGGCCTGATATTTCAGCTTTCTAATTGGGCTCCATACCCGTGGTGTGCGTCAGATCCAATCCGTCCAGATTATCCATCATTTTAGTTTCTCCACGTGCTCGTATTTTCACGGGTTCCTTCACTTCCTCAATTCCCAATTCCAATTCCCTTTTCTGCAACCCTAATTTCTCAGCTATGGTCACAACAATACCCCCACAGTAGTTGATTCTTGTCCCCAAGGATCAAAGTCTGGAAATTGAGATTTAACCACAGAGTAATCTTCCCAAGTGGCGTTCTCGACTCCCAAATTCGACCACTGGATCAACAATTGTGTGACGGCTAGGTTCTGTTTCTTGACGATTCGTTTATCCAAGACCAGTGCCGGGTAAACATGGAGTTGACCATCATTTCCCACCTCCGGAGGATCAATGGAAGCCGGACCTTTGTCTCCAATTTTCCTCTTCAAGAGGCTTACGTGAAAAACATGATGAATCCGTGAAGTGGCAGGTAATTCAAGCTTGTATGCAACTTTCCAATTAGCTGTATAATTTTGTAAGGACCATAAAATCGAGCTGCTAACTTTAGATTTGTGCGCAGGGCTAATGATGTTTCCTTATAAGGCTGAAGCTTCAAGTATACCCAGTCTCCTTTTGTAAATTATATGTCAGATTATTTTTTATCTGCAATCTGTTTCATCCTGTTGCGTGCTTTGTGTAGCTGTTCTTTGAGTACTCTGTTGAATTGCTCTCGAGTTTGTAGCATCTCTTGTACACTCTGCACCTGTGACTCACAGTTCCATGACATTGTTGGGGGTGGGTATCCGTATAGAGCTTGAAATAGGGTAGTCTTGATTGTTGTATGATAGGATGTATTGTACCAAAACTCTGCTTGTGCTAGCCATTTAGCCCAATTGCTAGGTTTAAGAAAGCATATGCTTCGAAGATACTGTTCCAAACATTGATTCAAGCGTTCTGTTTGTCCATCTGTTTCAGGATGATAAGCAGTGCTGATTAATGTTGTAGTGCCCAATTGTTTCATTAACTCTTTCCAAAAGAGACTAGTGAATGATTTATCCCTATCAGAAATGGCCACTTTAGGAGGTCCATGTAGCTTATAGACATGATCCAAATACTTCTTAGCAATATCAGTCACAGTATAAGGATGGGATAGAGGGATGAAATGCTCATACTTAGTGAACTTATCAATCACCACTAGGATGCAATTGTACTTCAGGGAAGGGGAAGACCTTCAATGAAGTCCATAGTAATGACTTCCCAAGCTTGCTGTGGAATTAGGAGGGGTTGCAATAACCCTGACTTAGGAATATGCTCAACTTTAGTCCTCTGACACACATTACACTGTTGCACATAATACTAAACTGTAGACTTCAATTCAGGCCAGTAAAAAACAGAATTGATCCTCTGAAATGTAGCATGTATGCCTGAATGGCCTCCCTGTAGAGAGCCGTGTAGAGTTTGTAGGATGTGTAGCCTCAAACTGCCTTTGTCTCCCACATAAACCTTGCCCTTGAATCTGAGTATCCCTTTTGAGAAACTCCAATCTTTAATTGAAGATGAGTTGATTACCAGAGCTGTTGTGATGTCTTAAGCAAGTGTATCACCTTCATAACTTGTTTCAATGTCCTGAACTCATTCTGGTGTTATAAGAGTAGCTTTCATAGATGCTAAGATAGGCTCATCCTCCAATTGTCTTGATAAGGCATCAGCTACCTTGTTAGTTTTGCCCTTCCTGTACTGGATTTTATAATTCAGTCCCAGCAGTTTAGTTTAGTCTCTCTTTTGAATTGTGGTGGTAAGCTTCTGTTCCAACAAATGCTTGAGAGGCTCATGATCAGTTTTGATCACAAATGTGCCACCCTCCAAGTAATGCCTCCACTTAGATATAGTTAATAAGATAGCCAAATATTCCTTCTCGTAGATGGATAAGTCCACATGCCTAGGTCCAAGAGCCTTACTGAGGTAAGCTATAGGTCTGCCTTCTTGAGATAACACAGCCTCTATGCCTTTGGAACTAGCATCAATCTCCAAACAAAAAGACTTGTTGAAATTTGGTAAAGCCAAAACTAGAGGTTCACACATAGCCTTCTTCAACATCTCAAATGCCTTAGGGGCTTCTTCATTCCATTTGAACCCTTCTTTCTTTAGTAAGCTGGTCAATGATTTACTTATCACTCTATAAGCTTTTACAAATTTTCTGTAATAGCCAGGCATGCCTAAAAATCCCCTCAAAGACTTGATACTCTTGGGCAGTGGCCAGGTAGCCATGGCTTCTACTTTAGCAGGATCAGTAGCCACCCCATTTTGAGACATCAAATGGCCAAGATACTCAACTTGTCTCTGGCGAAAGAAGTATTTACTCATTTTGGCAAATAGCCTATTCCTCTATAAAGTCTCCAACACCACCTTTAAGTGTTCAATGTGAGCATCAAGATGAGAACTATACACCAGTATATCATCAAAAAACCCAGCACAATTTTTTTCAAATAGGGCCCAAATACCTCATTCATTAGGGATTGAAAGGTTGCTGGAGCATTAGTCAACCCAAAGGGTATGACTTTGAATTCAAAATGTCCATGGTGGGTTCTAAATGCAGTTTTGTGAACATCCTCTTTCTTAACCCTTATCTGCCAATAACCTGACCTCAAATCTAATTTAAAAAATAAGTTGCCCCTGCCAACTCATCAAGTAAGTCTTCTACTACAGGAATAGAGAATTTGTTCTTGACAATGGACTCATTTAGTTGCCTATAATCAACACAAAACCTTCAAGACCCATCTTTTTTCTTGACTAACAAATATGGAGAAGCAAATGGGCTTTTACTGGTTTGAATTATAGAGGCAGCCAGCATTTCTGAAATCTGTTTCTCAACTTCTTCTTTTTGATGATAAGTGAATCTTTAAGGTCTGAGATTGACTGGTTGTACTCTTGGTTTTAAGGTAATGGCATGATCATGATTTCTTTCAAGGGGTAAGCCTGGTTTCTCAAACACCTCCTGAAATTCTAACAACAATGGTTGTATTTCTGTGGGAACAGTGTTATCCATGGCCTCAGCACTCAAGAGATAAACTTCTCCCATTAACTCAGGATCCTTCTCTGCTAACTTTTGTAATTTGTCACCAGAAATCTCCTTGATCCATGCCCTTTTTTGTCCTCCTTGAATTATTACCTTCTTTCCTCCCTTGTCAAAACTTATGGTCATTTTTTTAAAATTCATCAGTATATGACTGAACCTTCTCATCCAATCTACTCCAAGTACCATGTCACTCCCTCCCATTTGAAGAACTATGAAATCATGACTAAACTGGTGATCTTGTATAGTTCATTCCAATTGGTTGCTTCTAACTGAACTGTAGAGTTTCTCCCCATTTGTTGTTGTGATGGCTAAGGGTTGTGTCTGCAGTACCTCAATCCCTTATTTATCTCACTTGGTGGTCACAAAATTGTGTGTACTTCCACTGTCTATCAGGATACTCAAGGGTTTGTCATTAATCATTTCTTGAATTCTTAGAGTGTTATACCCTATGATGTCTGTCAATGCATTGATAAAAATCTCCAAATTCCCTTCTGTGACTCCATTCCTTTTATCTGCCTATCTCTCCTCATCACCCAAGTTTCTCATCTGCTCCTCTAGATCCACCTCATCCTCTTCTTCCATCAAATTCAATTGCCTCACTTTGCACCGATGACTATGGCTGAACCTTTCTCCATATTTAAAATACAAATTATTAGCTCTCCTATACTCCACCAAGATCTCTTTAGTTGTTGCAGGGTTCTGAATATTTTTAGCAAGAGGTATTGTAGTGTTGATTTTCTGGGGTGCACTGACATTCTGAGTAAATGTGGACCTGGAAGTATACTTGAATTTCCTGGACTCCACTTCCAATGAGAGTTCATGAAGTTTAGCCAATTTGTAAGTATTGGCCAATGTTTGGAGCTCATGTACTCTGACTCTATGCTTGATCTCCTCTTTTAACCCACCTACAAAGTTTGAAATGAAATACCCTTCCTTCAATTCTGAATTCTGTAAGAGTATATAAGGTTGTAGTTCTTCAAATTTGTTTTGGTATTCCTCCACTGATGATTTCTGCATCAATTTTGAGAATTCTTCCACCACATCAATATAATTTTTATCACAAAATCTATGACATAGATATACTGTGAATTCATGCCATGTGACTCTATGTTTATGCATGATGTAACTGTCAAACCAAGTCTCTAGCTGACCAGATAAATACATAGTGGCCATGTCAAGCATTTGATCCTCAGGTATAGTAAACAATCCAAAGTACTTGTTGCATTTTTTTACCCATCCCCTAAGATTTTCACCTTCAAAGACCTGAAGCTCTATCCTGGGTTTTGGAATGAAGGTTTCATAGCTACTAAAGTTTGGGTTTTGTTGTGGAGATGTTTTGGTTAACACATGTTCTCCTTCACCCCACAAATTTCTCACTAAAACTTCTTATTTCTTGCCCCATTTTTTGTGCTTGTGTGGTAAAAATAGGTGTGCCCAATATTCCAAGTTCATTAGGTTGATAAGAGTACCTTTCCTTATCTTTGATGAATGTCACTCGCACCTGCTCTTTTCTTTTCTGTTGATTGTCTGGGCTCGATGGTTCACTATCTGATATATCCTTTGTTACCACTTGTAGTATTTTTGACATGGTCCCTCTCGTTTCTTCCATGTAGGATTCCGAGACTTGCAGTCTGGTCTCCTACACTTCCCACTATTTTGGAGGTTTCGATTCATCTCTAAGACTTGTTATATTCAGTTGCATATCCTTAATTTGTTTCTGTAACTCAGTCATTCCTTCACTTTCTGCTATTGATACTTGTTTTTTTAATTTCTCAGCGTGTGGATCTAAGGTGGACCTGACTTTCTGATACTAATTTGTCACGTTCGTTCAAAATAAAGAAAAGAGATTTAAAATTTTAGAAAAAAAGTTTTGGATTGAAGAGCATCAGAAGTTTCATTCTATTTTCAGCATAAAAATCTCCCTTTTACAGTGTATTCTTATATATATGAAACAAAAAGAAAAAATAAAATAAGCATGTACGACAGTTGTAGCTTTCTCTCTCTTCTAACAACCCAACGGCTTGTCCAACCTGGCATCATCTACAATTCAGCAGAATCCATATGTGGGCTTGGTGAATCCTTCACGAATGGGCCTGATATTTCAGTTTTCTTATTGGGCTCCATACCTGTGGTGTGCGTCAGATCCGATCCGTTCGGATTATCCATCATTTTAGTTTCTCCACGTGCTCGTATTTTCACGGGTTTCTTCACTTCCTCAATTTCCAATTCTAATTCTCTTTTCTGCAACCCTAATTTCTTAGCCATAGTCATAACAAAAATATAATTTGATGGGACCATGGACGACGTGTTGAGCCAAACCCAGAACATCTAATAATTTTTCGCAAATGTGGGCTTTTCGCTATTTAATGGGAAATTCATGGCTACTCATCATGTATTGTTGCACTCTCTCTTCTTCGTGCTACTGTCTTTTTGAAATTTTTTATTTTTTTGAAAGATTAGATCAGTGTTGGGGACAGGCAAAAATGTAAATTTTGGGGGATCAAGTCGAAAAATTAATCCTAAAAGAAGTTAATTGAATTAATAATTTTCAAGAGGAGCTTAGAAAATAATTATACCATTTTATTTTGTCTTTGTCGTTGCTTCCATCATTTTAGCTTCCAAGTGCTCAACTGTTTGTGATGTAAACCTATCCTTTTCAACATAGGACCCATTTTCAACAAAATCCGATGTAAGGTGACACTAAATCAATATGATTGATTTATATGATTCATTGTTTATCGGTAACATCTCCGATCCGATTTTCGACTACACAGAGTAGGATGTGTTACAATTTAGCCGAGAAAATAAAATGTAAATGATGATATGGATGAACAGTTTACCATACCAAAAGGTTAACCCAATAAATATTTTTCATGGATGTACATTATAACTTCCAAGTGTTGTACTGTTTGTGATGTAAACCTATCCTTTTCAACATAGGACTGCTTTTTTTTTTCTAATTTTCTGTTGATATTACACTCCCATTTTTCGACAAAATCTGATGTATGGTGGCACTATAATCCATGTACCGAGCTTGAAATGATCTACCCCACGGTATCATTATGATGTTGGTCACTTTCCTCAAGACTTCCCGTTTCATCAGCAGAGAATATAGTCTCTGATGTCGCCTTGCTTTCCGTTGAATTGTCGCTGCTTTCTGTTGCATTAACCACTGTTTGTTTCTCTATCATCCCAGATAAAGCCAGGCTTGGAGACCATTCAAGCACATCGTCGATTATGTTTGACATCCGTTTCTGGTACCTGCAAGAGTGATATAAAAACTTCAGATGTGTTGACACAAATGATTCCAATAACTCTGGCCCAGAAACATTGAACTGTTTACAATATAATTTATAAATGAGGGGTAAAAAGCCAACCCGAAAAAGGAAAAAAAACTATAAAGACTACAGTCGACTTCATAATTCTAGATTTGAGAGTAAAGATGGCTTTCACAACCAAATTATATACCCCTATGGATGATGATAAGGCAATTTCAGTTGAGAATAATATCAAGCAAATATGTTTTACGAATTTCACAAATCATATCCGCCTTCTATACAGAAATAACATTAATGAACTGTCGTAAGAAACAGAAATAAAAATGCTTATGCAACTAATTTAAACAGGAGCAGATTCGGGACTGACCTTGCTCTAGCAGCCTCATCCGGAGCATGGTGCTTCAGCAACAATATGACCAACACAGCTACTACTGCATAGAACAGTCTTGCAGTCCATTTTGGTCGCGCTTCTTCATCCTTTTTGGGCCAAAAACGGAATAATTCTCGCAGTGTTGCTTCCTCGGCAAGGATGTTTGGGAAGAACCAAACACGCTTTCCAAGAATGATCCATGCAGCACCAAATATAGCAGCTCGCACTGGAAATTTTAGAATCAATGAAAATAGTAAGAAGGCAAAAAAACCAAAACAAACAGTTGACAACTGGTATAAAGCAAACAAAATTCAGAAAGAACTGGTAATTTAAACCGTATCTTAAATTGGTTATGCAAACATAACCTTATACAAACTAGGATCACAGTCAGGCAGTTCAAAACCCTCATCTGTTTTAACTCCACAACAATAAATGCACTTAGCAACACACTTCCACTTCTTCCCTACAATTTTACTTCCTTTTGGTGTTTTTGGTGATATAGTTTAATGGGAATCTCTAGTGGAAACTGAACCAATGGAAGGACTTTTCATCTTCTTGAGCAGCACGAGTTTGAATTTTGCTATTGTTTCCAAAATCCATAGTTATATCATATGCTATTGTATAATAGAGAGAACGAGAGAAGAAAATTTTCTACCAATTCTTTATATATCAGTGTTAAGAAAGATGTTTATAGGCAAGACTGACATGGCATCTTTAATAAACAAAGCCCTAAACAGAAAGTAAAAGGTCTGATGAAAACAATTGCAGAACCTTGCTCAATAGGTGTGGAATTGTATTGAGATCATTCCAAATGCTAGTCACCAACCACAAAATTAAACTAACAGCTAATACTTGCTTCAGCTATAATTATGTTTCTTCTTTAAATAAAAAGGATCCAATATACCAAAGATGAAATAACACAGAAAAACTTACATAAAAGCACGGTGAGAATAAGTAGAAGAACTCCCGCACATGAGTAGAGTATAAGTAATTTGCATCGATGTGGATATACAGGAAACAAGCAAATAGCAAGTGTCAACACAGGCCAGAAAAATGAGAGAAGTGTTTGCCATAACGGCCGCCGTGTCACAAATGTCCATGCAAAAAAGGCATCATTTTCGGAGAAGACTTGCTCCTGCAAAAAGTGTCAGAATATTGATAATTCGCGTAACAAAAGGCATTAGTTTCCGAAAGACATTTGATTCTGCAAAATAATGTTTCTGCTTTTGTTACAGATCATGAAAAGCTTTTTTTTGTGTGTAAGAATCAAAATGTTATGATAGATTACCAAATATATATTTACTACTTCAAGAGCTAAATGAAGAAAAAAAAAGGCAGTCAAGCATCAAAGGCACTGAAATTGGGAGGAGGCAGGGGGAAAAGAGAACTTTTAAAATGAGCTATGTAGAAAGCAAATTATAGTGAATGGTAGTAAATATAACTGGTTTGTCATAGAAAAGAACCAAAGACCACATAAAAGAAAAGTCACAATCCTAATTGAGACCGAAAAAAAGATATATTTAAAGATAATAAGCATCAGAGCATAGAAGGGTTCAGGCTCGACGAACGACTCAATACGATAGAAAAGTCCCTAGGAGGCTAGAGCATCCCACAAATAGCATTATAAAAAAGGTTCAAACAGGTGACATTGTTGGGCAGGCTATGCGTATGTCTATGCCTAAGGTATTTGCACATGGTAAACATAAATTCTTGATAATTCTTCTTTAAAAAGTTATAATAAAAAAGTTTGATCTTGTGCATCGTAGGACAGAGTCGTTGTGCAGATCTGCATTTAGTAATTGTGGAAAGAGAACTCGTTGCACAACAAGATAATCATGCACACACACATTACATAAGTGAAAGCAGTAACTGATTTATCAAATATTTTAATGCTAAACTAGTAAGAAACTCACAGGGAAAATTTCTAAATGTGCAGGCCAGGTAGACAACTTTTTCTTCCCTGGACGAAGAGTTTTTACTACACGGTCACAACGCACCAAAATATTTTTTTGCAACAAACTGTTAGCAATATCTTCAGTTTCCAGATTTCTATCTGACTCTAGTATATCTTTAAGCTCAGGATGATTTCTCATAAAGCTTACAAAATCCTTCCCTCTGAAATACTCGACACGAGTTTCCTGCAAGATAGCCCATCTAGACTCTAAATCTTTATGGTCCCTCACTTTCTCGGCAAAACACTGAAACACATCCTTCTTGGCAGCTTGTTTCTGGGTAGAAAGGAAATGATACATAAATTAGATAACAATGAAGTATATAAAATTCATGAATCACGAGCAAACAAAAGAATTGGGCAGTACATGTGTGTTGAAAAACAGGTAAAGTCAAGCATTTAAGGAAATAACCACAAATCACAACAGAAAAATAGACAGACAAGCACAAAAAGTTATTTTAGAATTTTAAAGCACTAATAAGTTGATAATGATAAGTAATTTCGTTTCACCAGGGAAGCAACATTTTCTGAATCGGTGGGTAAACTAATACGAAAGTAAGTCGACATAATTTCCTCAATTTCTTTTGTGTAATTACTACTTAAGTTCTATCTAAAGTTGAGTAATTTTAATTTTTAGGTGGGACTCAGACTAGGGTTGTAAATGAGACGAGACAGATCGTGAGCTACTCGAGCTCGACTCGGTCAAAGCTCGGTCAACACTCAACTCGATTGGACTCGACTCGAGCTTAAACTCGGCTTGAGTTCTTAACGAGCGGAGTCGAGCTACTCGATACCCGACTCGAAAAGATCGCGAGCTACTCGAAAATATAATATACTAAAATTTTTAATATTTTAAATTTAAAATCTAAATTCCTAAACCTAAAATCCTAAAACATAAACTCTAAACATAAGCCCTAAACCCTAAAATCTAAATCCTAAATTTTAAACCCAACAACCTAAACCTCTAAACCCTGAACTAACACCCTAAACCCTAAAATTAACAAGATCACAACTTGTGTATCAAAGTTTTTTTCCTAATAGGGCATTAAAATTTTAAATGGACGAGACAGATCACGAGCTACTCGAATCCGACTCGGTCAACACTCGACTCAATTGAACTCGACTCAAGCTCGAACTCGAGTTCTTAACGAGCCGAGTGGAGCTCAGCACTACTCGACCTCGACTCGGCTCGTTTACACCCCTAATTCAGACACTGTCACTCAAAGCCTTCATTTTCTTTTGGAAAAAGTGGAAACATCGGATACCACAAGATGGAACATTCTAGGATGATCTAACCCTTCCAAATGTAACGAATAATTCAGACATCTAATACGGGTATCCATTTAAGAGAATCTATCAATTCATTACTTTACTGCTAAAGATAATTAAACAGAACATTCCCAGACGACTAGAACTTAAAAAAAAAAAAAAAAAAAGCAGTGCATCAGTACAATTAAGCTGGTTCCAACAGTTAATACGAATGCTATTAGCAATTCAAATTAAGTTAGATATTTTTCTTAGCTCGCGAAAATGATTGTAGTATTTACACTAGATTCATACCATAAAAATACGGATCAAAGCCAAATGAAACATAAAGAAAACACATAATGTGCATTAAAAGTAAACCCTAGATCAGAGAAATGAGGGGGGAAAGGCGGACCCTAGGAGGGATGAACGAACTCTGATCTCTGCTTCCGTTCTGTACGGCGGCCGAAGATCTCCTGGCTTTCTTCTTCTCTGCTGCTCCTGATTTCTTCATTTTTCTATGCTATTTGGTTTCCTATCCTACTAATTGTAGTTTCCGTTGTTTTCTGGTTGTTTACTTCAGTTTTATGTTATTTTTCCCAATTTTTATTCTTTTTCATCCTTTTCACGCTTCCCAATAATTTTTTGCATTGGCTTAATATAAAAAAGGGTAAAATATTTAAATGACCACTTAATTATAGGGTTGATATCAATATGACCACTATATTTTTAATTGTGTCATTATGACCCCTTAACTATTTAAATGGTATCAATCAAGTTACCTACCGTTAAAATCTAACAGAAAGGGTGGCGTGTCAGTTAACAAAAATGTGTATAACTACACATTTGATCTCCTCTATTTACACAATCTATCATTTGGTCCTTAAACTATATATTGTAAACTTTAGGTGCTAAACTATTTTTTAGTAAAAATAGGTGTGTAATGATTCATTTTATTAATTTTAGGTGTCTGGTAGTTAAAATGTCGTTAAAAATCCATTAACCAATCAAAGCATAACATGTGGCGTGTTAATTTTATTTTTTAAAATTTTAAAATTTAAAACAATATTTTACCAAAAAATTCTAATCTTTCAAAAATCGCAAAATTCTTCAATTTTTATAAAATAGTCCCCAAATCCCTAAAATTTCTCAAACCTAAACCAATGTCGCTTACGTCGCCGATCGTTGCCTCTAAGTACACCTTTTCGGCCGCTAAACCTAGTCTTTCATTTCCCCCAACATGCCGTCACTAGAAACGACGAACAATGTGTCAGCCGAACGTCAAACATCAATCACGAAATTGACGTTCAGTTGGCACGTCGTTCGTCGTTTTCGACGATGCCATGTCGAGGAGAATGGCCGGCTTGGTCTAACGACATAAGAGGTGTGCTCAAGGATGATGATCAGTGGTGATTTAAGGATTTAAGACTGAGAAATTTTAAGGTTTTGGGGATTGTTTTGTAAAAATAAGAGAATTTTCTGAAATTTTAAAAATTTTGGGGTTTTTTTCAAAAAAAATCGAATTATTGCCAAGTCAAGCATTGATTGGTTAACTGATTTTTTTAAAGCGCCCTTTAACGACCATGCACCTAATTGTAACAATATAGACGTCGGGCATCTATTTTTACTAGAAAAATAGTTTAAGCACCTAAAGTTCACGAGATAACCTATAGGTTAGACACTTATTTATATACTAAGCCTTTTGCATTTATATATTAGAGTAACTACACTAGCAATCACTGAACTTTTGTTTCTTTCTTGTTTTGGTTGTCGATCGTACGCCGATGCTGACGTGAATTTATTTTCTTTTTTATAATTTTCTCTCTCCTCCACATATTGGTTTCTTTAAATTTATTCGACCACTAAAGTGATGATAAATTTATAATATTTATTATGATAGAATATTTATTTATAAATATAATTATTATTTTAATTCTTAAATATAAATAATTTAAAATTTATAATCCATCATAAATAAATATTATAATTTAATTTTTAGAATCTAATAGTAATTTTATAAAATAAATAAATATTTATTTTTTATTCTCAAACAAAGTAAGAAAATAATTTTGTTAATATTACATTAGAATTTTAATTTAGCTCGGTGACTAAATATCTTAATCACTATTACGAGGACATGAGTTTAAATCTTTTTCCCGTGACAATCTCATTTTTTTGGTGTTGATAACTTTATATAACGTTATAAAGATTTTGTAGAAAATTTTACAAAAATTAGGCTTAGCTTAGTGGCTAAGTGTTTAGACCCTCATGTAAAATGTCTAGCGATCAAATCTCACTAAGGTATTTGAGATATTTTATATTTAATTGTTTTTCTTTGTTAAATAAGGTGGTATAGATAGAATAAATTTAATAAAAATAATATGATGAAGAGAGATAAAAGAAAAAGGAAAAACACATCAACATTATCGTTAGTTTTTAACGGCTGATGACTAAAACAAAAAATATATATATTGTTAGTGACTAATAGCGTAGTTTACCCTATATTTTATGTACTATCGAATCCGAAATGAAATCACATCCTTTTTGTTAAACCATTGTAGCGTATAGACTTGGGCCATGTAAGTATCATTATGACATAGAGAGAAAAAGAACCGATGAATAAAGCTTGAGGAGGAAAGCAGCAAGACAACGTCATCGTTGGTCGTCGCTTGAAAGATCAAAAGATCTATATGTTATATGTTTAGCATAGGTGGGTTTTCTGTTATATTTTGTAACTGAAACTGTGATGAGTCAGCAGCAGTTAGGATGGTTGTTAGACTGCTGATAAACTGACTCACTCAGTCATATCCTTGTATAAATAGCCCAGTCTCGTTTTGAGATATTATGGGAAAATCAATAAAATCTCTAAGAGTGCCGTTCTCTCTTTTATAATTATGTTAAGTATGGTTTTCCTAACATGGTATCAGATTTGTCAGTTTTCTGGGAATGCTTTCGTTGTATTTCTTTTTTGGCTATGAATGTGGATTATCAGACTGACTCAATAATCAAATCTCGATCTGACTCGTGCATTCCAAATCAGTAGTCGTCGGATTGCATTTTCCGTTCGTGGTGGTGAACACGAGTTAATTGTGGTAAGTTTTTGTCCTTAGTCTGCTCTAATCTGTACATCGATTTTCCGGTTGCGTTTATGATTATCGGCGAGATCGTAAGGAAGTCTGATGTTGATTGATTGAAGATCAGATTAGTGGTCTATAGGTAATCTTGTGATCAAAAAATTATGTTTCTTGAATTGTTTAGTTCTTGAAACATCATAGCATTTCTGCTTATATTTGGATTGCGGATTCGTTGGTTATTCTGTGGATTGCTTTGAGTTTTCTGCTCTGTTGTTTGTGTCTGCGTTCTGTTTGATGTTTTGCCTCAGTGAGTGTGGTTGATGTGCAGTCTTTGGTGTTCTCGTTTATTGTTGAGGACTCGTCCGTTGCTTCGGTGTGATTGTTTGTCTATTCTATTGCCTACAATTTGTTTGTTGAATTGCCTGTGAGGATTGTTTGTTGAGGACTTGGTTTTTCTTTTGTGTCTTCGATCTGTTTGATCAGTTTCTTCTATATTGGAAGTTTTCATCCTCTTGTGTCTTTCTTCTGGCATCATGACTATTGATTCTACTGAGAGTTCCAATTCTATTATGTCATCCTTGTTATCTTCATCTAGTCTATATATTGTTCAACAGTTGCCTAAATTGGATACTGTTAAGCTCACAGAGAATACGTATGTTCTTTGGAAACACCAAGTTATGTTGATTATAGAGGGCTATGGGTTGGTTTCTTTTGTGTCTGATCACAAAGTACCTGAGAAGATCATCACTGATGAAACTGGTCAACGTGTTGACAACCCTGTTTATCTTGCTTATCTGAAGCAAGATAGACTTCTTGCCTCGTGGCTTCTTTCCACGCTAAGTCATGATGTTCCTTATTGATAACTTCTCCATTCAAGCCAATGTGGTAACTCGTTCAGAACAGAAAACGGATGGTCTTAATAGCTTTGATGACAAAGCTGATCTTCCTGAAGATATTTTTCAGGGTAGTAGTGTTGTTTCTCGTGGACAACGTGGCAATGGTGGTTTTCGAGGCAGAGGTCGAGGTCGCTATGGATCTAATCGACCTCGATGTCAGCTTTGTGGGCGTTATGGCTATCTGGTTCCTAAATGTTGGTATCGATTTGATCATAGCTTTCATGGAGTCACCTCTGGGGACTCATTTGCTCGAGGGAATTCCACTAGTTCTGAGATTCATCATCAATCAGCATCTGCTCCTAGGGACACTTTTAATACTTCAGCTTTTATTCAGTCATCTCCTCCAGTTTATTCTCATGTTGTTTCAGGTCCATCTTCTGCACATGTTGTTTCAGGTCCACCCCCTACTGCAGGTCTGTCGAATATCTCTTATTCTACTCCATGTATTCCATCTGGTCCTATGTGCAATAATCTGCAGGGTGTTGGCCCTACTGCTGTGTCATATGTGGGATCTTCCTTTCCTACGATGATTCAGTCAGGCTCTCCTATGCCTGCCCTGGTGTATACCTCATCTGTACCTACTGCTCCTGCGTCTGCTCCAGTGGTGAGTCACTCGTATTCTGATTTCAGTGGAGGGTCTTCCTCTCGAGATGTGATGTGGCATCCTGACTCCGAAGCAACGCATCACGTCACAAACGATCGATCTAATCTTCATTCTGATGTGGCTTATTCAGGTAAGGATTTTTTATCGATGGGCAATGGTTGTGAGGTTCCGATTACTCATGTGGGACTTGGTAGTGTCTCGGGAAATTCTCGTTCTTTATGTCTGCGTAACTTGTTGTACGTTCTTGATATTAAACAAAATTTATTGTTCGTATCTCAGTTCGCCCGAGATAATGGGGTGTATTTTGAATTTCACTCACAAGGTTGTTTTGTAAAGGATGTGCAAACCAAGGAGATCTTGCTGGAGGGGAGGATCACTCCTGAAGGCCTGTATGAGCTGCGGTCGGATGCTGTTTCGTGTGGTCCATATTGTAATAAGGATGGTTCGATTGTTGATAATGTTGTTTTTGAGGCGTGTGTTGCGTCTAAACCGTGTGATTCTTTGGAAATTTGGCATAGACGTTTAGGGCATCCATCATTAAGTGTTCTTAAGCATGTTTTGACTTCTTGTAATATTCGTGTTGATAATAATGACTTGCCTAGTGTGTGCCTGCCATGTTTGCAAGGGAAGGCACACAAGCTTCCTTTTCAATCGCTCTCCACTACTTATGATGCTCCGTTTCAATTAGTTGTTTCGGATGTTTGGGGTCCGGCTCATACAGCCTCTGAAGGGTTTTGTTATTATGTATCGTTTATTGACGTTTACAGTCGTTTCACATGGATGTATTTAATTAAACGAAAATCGGATGTGTTTCAATATTTTCTTAATTTTCATAAGATGGTTTGTAACATCCCAAAAATTAGCCTAGAATATTAGAGGTCTAATTTTATAATTAAGTGAATTATTAGGTTAAATTCCTAAACTTTCGAATTGGAAATTGGTTCATTATGGACCAAATTGAAATGTGAGTAAATGTATAAGTAGAATTCGGTCAATTTATCTAGTGACCAATTCGAACAAGGTGGAAAATAAAAGGCTTGCATGCTAAGGTAAAAGAACATGGATTAAATCATGAAATTCCATGTAATTATAGGATATATAAGACTTATTAAGACTAAAGTTGTGTTATTAAGATGAGTAATAAGGAGATTAGTTGAGATATGACATGAAAGTCATATCCCAATTAAATTTGTCCCCTCCCTTTCTCATTCCTTAACCGGCTACACAACCAAACTTACTAAGTTTCATTTTGTTCTTTCACACACACATTCTATAAACACAAAATTGAGAGGAACCTTGAGAGCTCTCGGGGAAGAAGACAAATGATATGAGGTGTCTAGAAAATTCAAGGAAAAATCGGAAGTAAGTAGCTTACTCCCTTCTTGATTCGGTTATGGTGAAAATTATAATAGATCAAATGATATGAGGTGTCTAGAAAATTATAAAGGTGATGTTCTTGAGTATGGTTGCTGGAAATATGGAAATTTATATGAATCCTTAAGGATTAAGGGTCATAAAACATTAAGAACATGCATGCAAAGTATGTTAACAGATTTGTAAAGTTCATGACATGCACCTTTGAAAAATTATAGAAAATTCTATAATGAGCGTTTTGATCTGCATTTTGGATATGTATCACTTTAATATGTTTAGACTCATGGAAAAATATCAAACAAGGTTCTAGGGACTGTGTTAAAATCTGGAAGTGTAAAATGGAGTAACACGCAAAACTGTCCAGCACTAATTCGAGCTGGACAATGAACTTTAAAAATTTGTAGAAATTAATCTACTAAATGTTTTGATCTGAATTTTTGATATGTTAAAATTGAATATGTAAACTGAATTTAGAAACAAACGGCATCTGATTTGGAGTTGTATACAGGGAAAACGAAGTGAATCAATCTAGGTGGTCAGAAATGAGTTTAATTAGAAATATGTGAAATTAGGAATTGGAATTTATAAAATTGGTAGAATTGAAACATATGAAGTATTGTTAAGTCGAGTCATAAACTGTAAGATATGAAATTTAGTAATTTTGGTAATCAATTTAAAGGATTAAAGGGTTAATTGAAGAAATTAGGAAAATTGGAAACTAGTCTAATTGGACCGAATTAGTTAAGGGACTGTTTTGAATAAAAATATAAAATTCAGTCTTTAATTGCATGAATTGGATTCTGAAAAATTGTTATTTGTTTGGCTTGAATGCCTTAGATTCTATAAGCGAAAGGGTAGAAGAAGAGATTACTCCGGGATCAGCTTCGGATCGGGCGAAAGGCATACGGATTCAAAACTAGCTCGGCAAATAGTGAATGAAACGATCTTTAGAGTTGGAATTAGAGTTCCAACTGCCTTATTCTGATTATAAGTTATAATAAGCATGCAATTGGACTAATTAACTATTTGATTATAGTAAGGGAAGAAGGAAATTAAAGGAAAATGACTATGTGCATGTGACTTGTAATTTTGGCATCTAAATTGTTGGATTTAATTGTGATGCTTAACATGTTAGTTTGAATCTGAAATTTTATGAATGTTGGATTGATTTTGAATGCATTGATCTGCTGAATGTTAGTTTAATTGACATGATGATTAAGTGATTAATGTGTGATTTAATTTGGTTAAATCCGAGAGTATGCTTGATATGCTACCTTGAAGTTTAAATGTGCTATGTGAATTCTTGAAGAATTACATGTGTGATTGGAACTTGTTGTTGCCATGCTGATTCGATTAATGCCATGTTTATACATGTTCGAAAAGCTAAATTGAAATGTGAACTATGAATTGTGACTTGATTATATGAATTGAAATTTGGCTAATGATAGGTCGATTGATAATGTTAGTGTGAATTGGAAATTTATGATTTCAATCGAAAGGATTGAATTTTAATTCTGATAAGTTCTGAATATTAAAATGACTAATTAAAGACTTAAATGCAAAGCCCTTGGTGTGTACAGTCTGTTTAGGTAGTATGGCTAGCCTAGAGTCTGAGCTCAATAAGAAAATCGGTACGTTAGTGTACTCGATATTGTGGTACGTAAGTGTACCTTCTTGTTTAATGTCTGCGGACATTATGATATGTTATATGTGATACGATTTGGTACGTGGTACCTCTACATGGTGAATTTGATTCACAACCTCTGTTATATGTGACTTGCTTACCTATCATACTCTACTATCCAAGGCATTGCTTAATGAATTAAAGGAACAATTGAAAGAATGAAATCTGGAATTTGGAATTAATTCATGAAATTGATTAGTGAAATTTTCGATTGAAATGTTGAATTTCATGATTTATATTCTTAATATGCTATGAAACTAAAATTGTGATAAATTGATACTTGGTAGTCAATTTAGGTTTCATGGCTTGTATGTGTAATTGAAATATGAATGATGTGAAATTAATTACATGTATTCGAATGGAATTACTTGACTCCTTTGTGCATATTCGAATGATTGCTATAGTGCATTGATAAATGTTGTTGCTTACATTGCTTGATTCATTCGAATGAAATAAAGTGCAAAGCGAAATTAAATTGTTTGATCATAATGTTTAATTGGAAACCGAATAGAATAGGGTTTCCTCACTAAGTACGAGAAGTACTTACCACTCGAACCTTCCTGCCTTCCCCTAAATTTCAGGTGCTAACATCGTTGACCTCTACCCGAAACCTTTCCGTACAAAGCTTAAGTATGATTTTTCCTATCTTTGTCATACTCATGGTGGGTGGCCTAGCGTTCAGCATGTTAGTGCAATTTGGTTTGATGGTTATGTTCATGAACTACTATTTTGGTTCGATATAAACTTTAATATGTTTCCCTATATTTTGTTATATATGTAAGGGGGTAAATGTTGGGGTATAGATCGCCCATATATATGTTAGGGCTTGATTCTTTTTGTTGATAGTCACTTTTTGTATAGGCAACCGTTAGGTTTAGCCGTTATGATACCCCGATTATTTTGTAAAAAGGGAAACTAAAACACTATGGATGTATGACTTGAATGATGCCTTATATATATATATATATATATATATATATATATATATATATATAAGTATGATGAATGTTTCGGCTATGTATGGATTGGAACTATTTTAGTATGCTATCATGTGAAGTAGAGTTAATCACTTGAATTGAATTGTATGTATGCTATTCGAATGATTAATTTGGAGGATTAATAATTAGAAATTGTATAAGTCAAATGGAATTGACTATGTCATTCGAATGAAAATATAAACTTGTAAATGTCCACCAATTTGGATGGATTAAATGACGTTTGAATGGAACAGGATTTTGAATTGATCCATTCGAATGAAGTATAGTTAAATAATTTAGAAATTTGATGTATGGTTCATATGTATATGTTACCTTGTATGCAAACGGTAATTTAATTGGTTGGATTATAGATTGAGAGTTGATAATCGATTTGTATGAGCTCACCTTTGAACTGATAAATGATGAAATGAAACTTAGTATAATAAATGTATTATATTGATATGGTTGTTATACATGTGTATTGCTTGAGTATATAATGGCTAAGAATACATGTTGTATTCGAAAGAAAAAAAATGTTACCCGAATTTGATAAACCCTCTTCCGCTGCCTATTAATACGATTTCTGTTATAAGTTAATATAACGCTCCTTGCCCCTAATCCGGGTGAGGGGTGTTATATGGTTGATGTTCAATATAATGGGAAGATAAAAGCCCTTCAAACTGATGGGGTGGTGAATATTTGAGTTTGGCATCATGGTTGGCTACTAGTGGTATTCAACATCGTGTTTCATGTCCGAGTACATCTGAACAAAATGGTAAGGCTGAAAGGAAGCATCGTCACATTGTTGAAATGGGGTTAGCTCTTTTGGCTCAAGCAGGGTTGTCGATTCGATTTTGGAGTCATGCCTTTATTATGTCTGTTTTTTTAATAAATCGACTTCCCACGTCACTTCTTCATGGCAAGACACCATTTGAAGTTCTTCATCAACAAAAGTCGAATTATAATTCTTTACGTGTTTTCGGGTGTGCATGTTTTCCCCTTATACGGCCGTTTAACACTTATAAACTTGAATTTTGCTCCAAGAAGTGTGTATTTTTGGGGTTTAGCCCAAAACATAAGGGGTATAAGTGTCTTGATGTGGATGGACGAATATTTTTGTCTCGTCGTGTGGTTTTTGATGAGAATGATTTTCCCATGATTGTGAACAGTTCTTCCTCTTCAAAAGAAGGTCCGGGTCGATCTGTTGATTTTCCTTTATGCATTGTCTCTACGGGGGCTGATTCTTTACATGTGGGTTCTTCCTTGTCTCAGCCCAGTCCTGGTCCCTCCTGTAGTGATACTCGTGTTGATGGGCCTTGTAGGGATACACATGTTGATGGGCCTTGTAGTAATACACGCGATGCTAGGCCTGGTGAGGGGTTATGTTTTGATTCGTCACCTGAGATTTGCGAAGAGCCTCCTGTTTCCTCTCTTGTTCCTGGATCGGTTGCAGTCCTGTCCTCAACAATGGGCCCGTCTACAATGTTTTCCAGCCCAGCAACTAGTGATCCAGATGGTAACTTACCTATTACTCCTGTTGGGTCTCCTGCAGCTCATATGCATAATCTTGCTTCAGATCCAATTGTTGGTACAGAGTTGGTTAACCCTAATTCTGGTCTCAATCTTGTGTCTGGGGTATCTCGTGGTGTTGCGGCTGATGTTCTGAGTGGTGTTTCGACTGATGTTGTTGCGTCTCTGCGGGCTATTCCTGATCAAGGGTTCGCAGCTGCGTCGGCTCCGTCTGGACCAAGTTCGTTATTACTCTTTGACTCTGGTCAATATGTTGTTGATGGGTCCTGCAAAGTGTCTGATCTGTCTCGATTTGTTGCTGGTGAATCTCCACCAGTGCTTGATGGTGAATCTCCGCCGGTGCTTGATGGGTCTCGGTTGGTTGTTGGTTCATCCTTGCCTGCTGAGGATGTGTCGGGTGTTGTTGGGACGTTTTCACAGCAGGAGTTTGATGGTTCTCCTCTGATTGTTGTTTCATCGCACCCAGTGTTTGATGGACCTCCGTTGGTTGATAATTCTTCACGGCATGATGAGGTTGTACCACTTGTTTCTAATTTTCATCCAATGGTCACTCGGGGTAAGCATAGGATTCGTAAACCCAAGGCCTTTGCTGTGAAACTCACAGGGGTGTCTGATGTTGATGAACCTCAGAATATTCGAGGGCGTTCAAAAATGTAAATTGGAAGCGTGCGGCACAGGAGGAATACGATGCCCTTCTTCGAAACAATACCTGGTCCATTGTTGAGCTCCCGCCCAATCCCACACCCGTCTCCTGCAAATGGATCTTCAAACTAAAGAAGAATGTTGATGGGACTGTTTCGCGGTATAAGGCTCGACTTGTGGCGCGTGGTTACCTTCAGCAGCCTGGGTACGATTATCATGAGACATTTAGTCCGGTTGTTAAACCGGCTACGGTGAGAACAATTCTTTCATTAGCTGTTGCTCAGGGCTGGGTTCTGCGACAGGTCGACATCAATAATGCGTTTCTTAATGGCGATCTGGTTGAAGAGGTATACATGTTGCAACCACCGGGATATGAGGTTAGTGATAAAACCAGGTTAGTCTGTAAACTTAATAAGGCTCTTTATGGATTGAAACATGCGCCTCGTGCCTGGTTTGATAAGTTGCGTTCTTATCTAGTTTCTGTTGGTTTCTGTTCCACTAAGTCTGATTCGTCTTTATTTGTTCGGCATACTGGTGCTAGTGTTGTTTATCTGCTTGTGTATGTTGACGATATCATTGTCACGAGCTGTGATACTGCTGTTGTTCAGCTTGTTATTGATGATTTACATAAAAAAATTTCCCTTAAAGACCTTGGTGTTTTAGATTACTTTCTGAGCATTCAGGTGCATTATACTTCGAATGGTCTTTTGATTAGTCAACAGAAGTATATTGGTGATCTTCTTCATCGTTGTGGCCTTGAAAATGCTAATGATCTTCCTACCCCTATGATTTCCAACTGTCACTTGTCTATGTCTGTTGGTACTCCTATTGAGAATGTGACTGAATATAGGAGTATCGTTGGAGCCTTGCAATATATTATTATTACTAGGCCTGATATTGCTTTTGTCGTGAATAGAGTGTGTCAGTTTCTGCAAAGTCCTTTGGATACGCATTTTTAGGCTGTTAAGCGTATTCTTCGGTATCTACGTGGTACAATTGACTGGGGTTTGCATTTTCAAGCATCCTCTCGTTTAGATATTATGGGGTTTGCTGATGCTAATTGGGGCTCAGATGCTGATGACAGACGTTCCACCACTGGGTTTTGTTTGTTTTTTGGTGGTAATCCAGTTTCTTGGGGATGTAAGAAACAGGCTGTTGTTTCTCGTTCGACTACTGAGGCTGAGTATATGGTAGTTGCTTGTGCCACTACGGAGATTCTTTGGTTACAGTCCCTCCTTTGTGAACTACGAGTGCCTTTAGGTGGTCTGCCCACCTTGTGGTGTGATAACTCTAGTACAGTGGTTGTTTCTGCAAATCCGGTAATGCATTCTAAGTTTAAGCATGTTGAGCTCGATCTTTATTTTGTACGAGAGAAGGTCGTGGCTGGTCAACTGGTGGTCAATGAGGTGCCTGCTTATGAGCAAGTTGCAGATATTTTAACCAAACCACTATATGTTCTTCCTTTTTCTCGATTTCGCCATAAACTTGCTATTCGTTCTCTAACTTGTGACTCTTGATTCTGGTTCTGGTATATTTTGTTTGCTCTGCAGGTTTCTTCTTTTCGGTTGTTGTTTTTCAGGTATGACCGTTGTGGGTCTCTTTGTTTTTCATTCATTGTTATGGTTTTCTTGTTTCTTGCTACAGGCTTTGGAATCCTGGAAAGTATGGTGAATGTTATATGTTTAGCATAGGTGGGTTTTCTGTTATATTTTTTAACTGAAACTGTGATGAGTCAGCAGCAGTTAGGATGGTTGTTAGACTGCTGATAAACTGACTCACTCAGTCATATCCTTGTATAAATAGCCGAGTCTCGTTTTGAGATATTATGGGAAAATCAATAAACTCTCTGAGAGTGCCGTTCTCTCTTTTATAATTCTGTTAAGTATGGTTTTCCTAACACTCTAATGACAGATAGACATTTGAAGGAGACAGAGCCGAAGATCAATTGCGACGCGTCTTTCGAGTCGGTCTAGGGTAAATCGAGTGTTGTTGCGATGAATTGGGATAAGTTACTAGTGGTAATGCCAAATATTTGTTGGTTCCTCGGCTTCAATTGTTGAAGCTGATGCGAATAAATTAGGACCTTTTTCAGTCATTTGATGCTGAAGTTGATGCCAATAGATTAGGACCTTTTTCAGTCATTTGATGCTGAAGATGATGCCAATAGATTAGGACCTTTTTCTATCTTTCTGTCAAAAAAAGACTTAAGGCTTGAGGAATTTTAGAAACTTGAGCTTAAGGAAGAAGATACTATCTTTCTATGATCTTCTATTGTGGCTTGAGAGCCACTCTAAGCATTTGGCGGTCCCTAGGAACATAGTAATTTTAAATATGTGCAATAAGAACAATCGCCTATCATTTAAAAAAAATATTAAAATAAGTTGAATTAAATGTTTAATAGAAAAAATAAAAGTTCAAAAGATTTAGGTACTTTCCATAGTTATTTCAGTTAATTAGAAAATTAGCCGAATTAACTAAAAAAAGTTCAATTTGGTTTTTTTTTAAAGTTTGGTTCAATTAGTGGTTAAATGGTTAAAAATTTTGGGTCATGATATTTAGCTAGTTCGGTCCGGTGAACACCATTAGAAAAGAGGGCAAGTAGTACATTAGCAAAATCAACTGAATATACCCGTTAAATTTATTATTTAGACAAATAATTCTATCTAAGATTATTTAAATAAATACCCCTTTCAGTTAACATAGGATAAACTTGTGTTTACTCTAGAGCGAGTTTAGGAAACACGTCTAGTTCAGCGTGAGTTATGTGTAAAAAACACGATAAATTAAATTGTTTATCTTCTTACTTGTCCACTGACACACGAAACTCGCTTTGAGTGAAACGTGAGTTCGTAGCTCGCTTTACATTAAACACGAGTTTATCTTACGTGGGCTGAAAGTGATTTTTGTCTAAATAATTTTTAAATAGAGTTATTTATCTAATTAATTAGTTTTTAGGAGTATATTTGACTGATTCAATCTAGTACACAAGCTGACTAGCATGCTTCAGACCATGTGGTCAATCTGACGTGCTCAAGGCATCAGCCTAGCATGCTCGGAGTTTTGTTTATGGTCACGCTTTAGGATTTTGTCCATAAATCTCATGAATGTGGGATGGAAAATTTTTTCCATTAAATATGTCACTTGATAAAATCCGTAAGAACACTTTCTTTATTTAGTGGAAAATTTCTATAAGAAAAAGATCATGTTGTACAATACAATCAACAAAATTAAGATATCAAATAAGTAAGGTTTAATGAAATTTTTTGTTCTAGAAATTTTCAAGAAATATCATTTCGGACTTTAAAATTGTGAGAAAAATATAATTAAACCAATAACTAATAACTGCAATAACAAAAGATTTGAGTCGATATTGAGATTCACTAATTGACCTAGTGGTTAAGGATGATCATATTGTTCATCTTGTATAGGTTTGAATCCCAATATAAAAATACAATACTTCTCTATCTAATCAAAAAAAATTTGAGCCGGTTTCGAAATGTTAAATTAATATCTAATCGTGATTATTCAACCACATAAATAAAGTATTATCATACTAGTTATAAAAAAAGTATAGTCGTACTTGTTATCATACTAAAGAGATTTCACTTTCTTTTTTGAAAATTAAGAAAACTTTATTAAAGATCCGTTACCCCGTGCCTCATTAAAAAACCTTCATAACCTAAATTGGAGGAAAAAGAGTGCGTCGGGGCAAGGAATGAAGACACACTTTACATCCTTGGTAACAAATCAGCACATGAGGATTGCCAAATCCCAGAGCATAATCACACAGTTTTCCTCCCAAAACCAAAAACAAATTCAACGCTACGCTACATGCCACAAACTCTCTAATTAGACTCTTACTTGACTTAAGAAAAAAGAAAAAACACGTTACATACTTCGATCCTCTCCGGAATCGCTGCCCTGTACTCCTCCTTGCAGATGAATAAGACAAAACACAGTCCCTACGCAGTCGACACGGCACTGCCTGAGACCCAACAACTATCCTCCCATTCTTTGTACGAGATGCCAGTGAAACTTACATAAACACCCAAAGCAGAGTTTACATCTCCAGCAACCTCCACACTTTGTTTCGGGAATGTTGATACCATTCCATTTTTGTCTCATACCAACAACCTGCACCAGCACAGTGATTCCCATTCCATTCCCACGAAAAACTTTCTCTGACCTGTAGCGATGCGTTACGACCTGCCTTGATTCCTCCATCGAAACACCTTGGATCTGTTAATACCTGACTTTGCCAATTTATCCGCCGTACCATTTGCGACTCTAGACACCCACTGAATCTGCCATTTTACTTCCGTATTGCAGCTTACAATATCACTGACCAGCTGGGCAAAATTTGCGGGAGCCTTTTTACCGTTCTGCAGCCATTGTACACACCATTCGTTGTCCGACTCGATGATCAGATTGGCATGCTTGCACCGATGAAGGCCTTTGAATTCCTCAAACGCCTCCTTAACGGCTAATAACTCCGTCGTTGTGGCGTCTACAACCCCTAAGCTTTTGGAGAACAATAACAGAGTAACATTTTCCCAATCTCTTAAGATACCTCCCGCTCCTTCTCTGTCGAATCCCCCTTCTACAGCACCATCGACGTTGAATTTCAGCGTATTCCGCGGAGGTTTAACCCACTTGCACTTTGGCTTCAACTCCTTGATCACACTGAGCGCTTTGAAACTTGTAGGGTCGGATAACGCTATAGTTGCCGGCTGTAATGTCCAAGGCCACTTACTCTTACTCCACCACGCAATCAATGATATTCCATACTCGAAGATACGATTCTCGTCGGTTGGGATTCCACGAAAGATCAGCTCATTTTTGTTGCTCCATATTGACCAGCAAAAACAGACCAAACTGAGATACCATACTTCGGCTGATTTGAACAGCCCCACATTCGCCATCCAAACTAGTATCAATTGTTTGACGTTGTAGGGCAACACCATTTTCAAATCCCATATATTATTCCATTTCATCCATACTTTCCAAGTAACGACACAGTGGCAAAAGAGGTGGGCAATATTTTCCGCCTCTTTACCGCACAAGGGACAAAGACTGTTATGCAAATTTTTCATCCCTCTCCTATCGAGCTCAACTCTGGTTGGTAATCTGTCGTGAGCTAATCTCCACATGAACGCTTCCATCTTGGGGGGAGCAATGTTGGACCACACTAGATCCCAGATTGTTTTATCCTCTGCATCCTCATTGCACAACTTATCACAGTAGTTTTTAACAGAATAAATTCCAGTGGCAGCACCTATCCATCTCAAAGTATCGCAAGGGAACCTTCCCAATCTTTCGATGTTTAACAGTTCTATAAACTCTACCCAAATATCCTTCTCCCATTCGAATAACCTTCTATGTAATGGTACGTTCCACTCCCACCTGTTGTTGATGTAACTGCCAAACTCTTGTATCGTACCCAACTTGGTCAGTGACAACGCGTAAATTCTGGGAAAAACTATGTTCAACGGGCCATTCCCTATCCACCAATCTAACCAAAATTGTATGCTCTCTCCATTACCTACTATAACTCGAAAATTCTGCGATTCCACGCTATCGGGGGTAGCCAACGGGGCCACTATACTGTTCCACACCCAGGATTTTCTGCCCCTCGACACATTTCTCGGCAAAATAGCTTCCGCGCTTTCTTTGTATTTGGCGTTGATCACCCTTCTCCACATGGATTTTTTTCCGCTCCAAATCTCCAGAGCCATTTGTTAAGCAAAGCTCTGTTTCTCATTTTCAGATTCGCAATACTGAGCCCGCCGTATTTTTTTGGTTTAGACACTGTCTTCCACGAAATCCAGTGGATTTTCCTCTTATCAGCCGCATTCCACAAGAACCTAGCAAAAAGACTATTCAGCGTCTTTTGAACCGAGATGGGCATTGAGAAGATAGACATGTAGAAAACCGGTAGACTAGTGAGGACCGACTTGATTAGGACGATACGTCCCCCAAGCGATAGAAGCTTCGATTTCCATCCACTCAATTTTGCCTTCACCTTTTTGATGATAGGATCCCAAATTTGTTTCGAACAAGTACCAACTCCCAACGGCAGACCCAAATAATTACATGGGAAGGATTCTGATTGACATTTTATTAGACTAGCCCACTCCTTCACCTTGCTGTCGTCCATATTGATTCCAATGAGCTTCGATTTTATCCTGTTTAATTTCAAACCAGCAGCAAGTTCGAAACCCTTAAGCACTCTGATGATATTCTTTACCTGGATTTCCCCCGCGCCACAAAAGACCATTAGATCATCGGCGTACTGAATGTGTGTTATTTCCGATTTCTCTTTTCCAATCACGAACCCCTGGAAAAGGCCACTCGCATTAGCCTTCGACAGGAGTGAGCTCAATCCCTCAGCGACTATGTTGAACAACAACGGCGATAGGGGGCACTCCTGTCTAAGATCGCGGCCAATGTTAAAAGGGGCAGCTGGGTCTCCGTTTATCAGCACTGAGATTCGTGTCGTAGAAATACACTGATATATACAACTACACCACAGTGACCCGAAACCTATTCTTCGCAACAGACTGATCATGAAATTCCAATCTACTGAATCGTACGCCTTGTAAAAATCAACTTTAAAAACCATACCTGCCATTCCACTCTTTTTCACAAAGTCAATTGTTTCGTTTGCTACCATGAAACAGTCCACCAGCTGCTTACCCGAACTGAAAGCGAACTGGTGTTCTCCTATTACCTCATCCGTAACTTCACCCAATCGTAAGGCCAGCACCTTGGCCAGCAATTTGTACACACACCCGACAAGGCTGATCGGCCTGTATTCTTCTATAGAGGTGGGATTCTGTTTTTTCGGTATAAGTACCAAGAAAGAGTTATTAAACTTGAACTCTTGCAACTGCCCACTGTGAAACTGATTAAAAAAGTCGACAATCTCTTTTTTTAAGCTCTTCCAGAACTTTTTGAGGAAAGTCATATTCAAACCGTCAGGCTCGGGAGCTTTTGAAGCTTCAAAAGTTGACAGTGCCCCCCATATTTCCTCCTCTAAGAACACACGTTCCAATCTAGCAGCTGCTGCATGCCCAATCGCCCTCATTTCCCATTTCGATACATCTACCGGGACAGTGCTGGAGGTATTGTAGAGCTTGTAGAAATGCTCCGAGATGGCTTTTTTAATTTCCTCCTGTCCGCTTACTTCAACATCTCCACACCGAATTCTCCCAATGAAATTTTCTAATTTTCTTGCCGAAGCCGAGGCGTGAAAGAATTTCGAATTGCGATCACCCTCCTTTGCCCATTTGAGCCACGATTTTTGGATCCATTCCCTTTCTTCTCTACGAATTGCATTCCAAAGCTTCCATTTTTCTGTTCGTAACTCATTTCTCAACTCCACATTTGCTTCATCAGACATCAATTTTCCTTCCAACTCACTACATTTTTTTTCCAAATTTTTTACTCAGTTTTCTTTTTCTCCATGCTTTTTTTGACCCACTCCTTTGACATCTCCTTGCATTTCTGAAGTAAGTTGCCAATGTTACTCCCGTTATTATTGCCGCATACCTTCTCAACTTCCAGAACGTATTCTTTACAATCTGCGAGATGGTCAAACCATTTGAAGTAGCTGGTGCCGCTAGACTTTTCCACAGTGGAGAGGGCAATCGAATTATAGTCTGAAATATTTTTTGGGAGTAGGGATTGCAGCAAACCATTCCAAACACACAGGAAAATAGGGGAGACGATAAATCTGTCTAATCTGCTAGCAGAAGGCATTTCCCTAAAATTTGACCATGTAAACTTACCTCCTTGTAATGGTAAGTCCACCAATTCGGCGTTATCGATGAAGTCGTTGAAGATTTCCATGGCTTTCTTGCTGCCGTTCGCCCCAATTCTTTCTTCCGCACATCTAACCACGTTGAAATCACCCCCGATCACTACCGGCAAATCTGTTTCCCCGATGAGTGATAATAAATCCTCAAAAAAAGTTTTCCTCTCCCTCGCCTCATTCGGGTCGTAAACATTAATCATCATGCATCTTATCTCAGTTTTAACAAGCTTCACTGTCAGCCTAATGTAGTTTTTTGCAATGACTTCTTTTTCGCACTGGAAGAAATTTGGATCCCAACACAGAATCAAACCGCCTGATGCCCCGTCCGCCGATGAAAATCTATATTCGAACTGCCCACGGAATTTGCTAATTTGCCTCAGGATTCTCTCGTCCACCATACTGAGCTTAGTCTCTTGGAGGAACAGGAACTTGGTTTTTGAAACGGAAACTAAATTTTTAACCGCCGCTCTTTTTTCCCACCTGCCTAGCCCTCGTATATTCCAAGTGATGAACAACGTGCTCTTCATTGACATTGCAAAAACACCCAGGTAATCTCACACGCCACGACCACAACCGTCTTCATCACTTCAGATTCTCCTCCAACGCAACCAGCTTCTGAATTACCAAATCCTTGTGCGCGACGAAATTTAGCCCAATTAGATTGCAGACTTCCACAGTATCGTTAGCCTCCGTGATCCTATCAACGTTGCAATCCGCATCCGGAGCTGTGCAATCACCTTTCTTCCTCGATAAAACGCGAACTTCTTTCGGCGGAGACCCCGAAGATCTTCTCCAAACTCTCGGATCACAGGGGAATTGTGCATTTTTGATATATTTGGGTCTGACCGACACCAGGCCTGTGTTGCTATCGTATACGGGCTCGATGGACAGCCCATTACTGGAAGAGGAGACATTATCAGAGGCCTCCTTAATATAGATGTCGACTAGGTCCGCTTCACCGGCCTCTGCTATCCAATCCCCAGGCCCAGTCGGTGTTACCACCCGATTATGTTGGAGGCCCAAAGAATTATCCGCTGTTTTATTCCCCGAGGATCTACCCTCTGACGTGTCCAGCCTTTCATTAAATTGTCTTTTGTCAATATTCCCACTATCTTCCAGAATTGGCTGTAAGCCTCGACGCATGTCACCACTTTGCGGCTGCATTGATGGCGCAATCATTTCATCAATCTTGGGAAGTTCAACATTCCCAGCTGTATCGTTACCCCGATCGGAGGGGAATAGCGAGTTTTCCGGCGGCCCGTGCACGGATCCGAAAGCTCCATCTTCATCAATCCACCGGCGTTCATCTTCAAATTCGGCAACGGATACTTTGAGTTCCACCATACGGTTGTTCATGCAGATTTTTACGTAGGGGGGGATAGCCGACAGATCTTTCACTCCCACCAGCAATCTTGCAACATCCAACCTTTTGCGTGTTGCCGTATCGGGGTCAAAACGGATTACCCTTCCCCACCTTTCACCGATCTCCAACAGGCAATCTTCATTCCAAATTTCGAAGGGCACTCCTTCGATGCTAACCCAAACGATCAACATCTCATTATTTGTAAAATTTGCTAGCGTATCAATCGAGTTGAACCATTGCTTCATTGATAGATCCTTCAGATCCCAGAAGATCTCTATTTGCTCCTCTTCCTCGAAACATAAAATAGCGAAGAAACCATGCCATCTAAGTACGTTCACCTTGAAACCTTCAGATAAGAGCATCTGTTGGATGAAGTCCGCGTCATACAACGGCGAAATCTGACCCACCAAACAGTTTTTTATCCACTCCAAATCCTCTTTTCCCTGCTCTATTCGAATCCGACTTTTCGAGTCCGGAACAGGATAACCTGTCTTCCCCACCACCTCCGACTCGGATGTGTCTTTTGCATTGTTAGCCAACTTACTCCTTTGGTGTATTTCTGCTGCAGGCTGACTCCCTTCCAATGGGCTTTGAGCTGCATTCCCGACTAAAGCCTCTCTGTAGGAGCGAGCGTCCCTTTTCTTCGACCAGTCCACTAAAACTCCAGCACGATAGCTGTTACCTCTACCGTCAGCTTTATTCCGCTTCAGATTAGTTCTTAGATCTCTGTCCAAGAACACCTTAATCTGAAAACCGTCTAGCCTTCTCTTATCCGCTTTGTCAATCGCTGTCATCGCTTCCCATATATTTTTGAAACGTACGAACGCAAATGTATGCTCTTTGTTCATTCTGGACCGATTCTTGTAAGCGATATAAACATCTCTCACCCTCCCGTACTCTTGGAAAGCCGATTTCAATGCATTTGTATGAATCCTCTTGTTCACATAGTTGATGAAAATTGATATGCCATTACCACTGCGCGCCGAACTTCCGAAACTCCCCTTCGCCGGGCGGCGGGATCCATCCTGGTGGTGACCGTCTCGAGTACTTCTCCTGCTGCTCTATCCGCCTCTCCGACCATCGCGAGAACTGCTCCTGCTGCTCCATCCGCCTCTCCGACTTCCCAATCGCTCCATGGTTATGTGATATTGACAATTGTTAAGCACATAACTACACTCGGTGCTTAATTTTATTACTATGAGAGAGATTTCACTTTCAATAATCTCTCATAATTTTGCGCACAATTGATAATTCTTACTTTGAAGGCAACCCATAAATTCATAGTGAAGTAGAAATTTATTTTTCAGTTTTCCAGGAACTGAAAATATGTTTGGTTAATAGAAATATACTTAAAAAATATTGAAAATATTTTTTTTATTAAGTAGAGTCATATTTATATTCTTAAGGTAAATATCATAATTAAATAAGTAAATCTTAATTTTATTATTATTTTAAAAGAAAAGAGAATCGATCAAATTCGTTATTAAAAGTTGTAAAGTGCAACTTTCGCACTGTTTTTATCGGGCAAAAAAGTCTTAAACCACCTAATATTGTTGTAAATATTTGACCACATAATTATCTCAAGTACACTTTTCTTTTCTTTTTTGACATATCAAGTACACTTTTCAGTACGTATCCCTTCCCTATTTTTATTGAATGAATAAGATTCTTAATACCTCGTACATAAAACGAATGATGTTTATTTTAAGAAATCCGAGTTCAACTGTAATGTTTTTAATATATGTATTATCAAAGAGTTAAAAATATTTATAAACAAATACTATCTTATAATTACTTTTAAATTATTCAAAAAATATATTGTACTTTGGAAGAAAATTTTGATAAATTAAAATTGAAGTTTAAATTCAAAATTTTGGTTATCTAAACTGAAAAAAAAACGATTTCGATATGAGTTTTTAAAAATAATTGTTTTAGTTTAGTTACAGTTTATAATTTTGGATAAAATATGTTAATCGATCCGATCAATTATCTCCAAAAGATATTTTTTATTAATGATAGTCATTTTTATTAAATAAAGAGAAAATACAATAAAATTATAAGAATAGTTTATAAAATTAGAATAGATAAATATATTAAAAGATATTTTTTCTAAAATCATTGAAGTGTACAAACTAGTTACTAAAGTATAAAATATGATCATACATGGAAAATGTTAAACCTTAACCAAACAACAAAATGATAGATAAACAAAAACCATTGTCATTGGTAAAGTGTAAAGATCATCTACACTAATATAAAAATGCATATAACATAATAGCACGTTGAAAGAAATAGTTTTATTACAACTTAATCGTGAACTATTTTTGGTGATTGCAAGTGTCTACTAGTACAAGAGAATTAGTTTGAGAGTTCAAACTCGTAGTAATTGTATATTAGGATATTTAAAAAATAAAAACGAAACATTTTAAATTATAGGATAATCCAATGCATCTATTTATTAATAAAATTTAATATGAGATAGTTTAAAAATTAAATTCTTTTTAAATATTACTTAGGTGCAATGATTTATATAGATAAAAACGACTCATTTGTGTGTCTAAAAAATACCTTCTCAATTTAAAAAAAATCATTTATATTTGTCTTAATTTGAGGGTCTTCCAGATTGTGGATGCATGTCAAAATGATTTTGATAAATTACATGGAAAAAGAAACTGCCGAAAGAATAATTTATGGGCCGTTCTCATCACCATAATCCTTTTTTTTAGTTCTTAATTCATTGACACGGTGACGTTAGATTTTGTGCTGATCGTTACTGTCGGTAGTTCTTTTTCTTTATTTTCTTATCAAATTTTTGTTTTTTTATATATTTTGATACTCTTATAGTTTTTATTTACCTTGTGACATATTTTTCCTCTGTCTTTGTGGCATGTTTTTTTTCTACTCTTGTAGTACGCTTTTGCCTTATGGCACGTTATAGTCTACCGTTGCAGTAGATCTGCGTCCATGGACACATTTTTCACGACGTTCGGCTCTAATTTGCGGATTATCGGTGATCTTCAGTAGTTTGATCCCCTTTTGTGATTTATTTGCCAGTGCAGTCAAATCTGTTTTATGAAGCAGCCTCCAAGATTGTTAGTTTTGCTCACCACTCCTACTTCGATCTTGAAGTGTGTAGGTGGATGGAGACAATAAGTCTTGCTCTATGCTTGTATTTCTCTGGTGTTTTATCTTATCACTGTTTTACAGCTCACTAGATGTTTTTGTTGATATGATGTTTCGATTTTTAGTTGTTTTTTCAATTTAGATTTATTGTGTTTTTATTTTATTTTATTTTATTGCTACAATTTCATTCTTTTTGGACCGTTTTTCTATTTTGATTCTTCATAAAATTCAGCCGGTATATTGTTCAAAAAGTGCATATTTTGTTTTCTCAGTCGATGATCGACAATATTTTGTAGTAATAACAAAAGAAATGTATAAGTATTTTTCTCTGCAACCTTCCTAGCGTCGCAACTTCCATCTTTCTTTTGTTTCCTTAGTCAGTAGTCGGCAACTAGTCTTAGTATTGGTTGTCAACCATCGGGTCCTTTATTTTTCTTCATATTTTTAATAAGACTCTCAACCTTTGTGGCACGTTTTTTCATCTGCCTTTGTGGCACACGTTTTCTTTGTTTTTGTGATTTTATTTCATCTGTCATTTTGGCATGATTTCAACATACCTTAGTGGTCGTTTGGTTCTCTTACATAGATCTTTACGACGCTAGTTTTTTATTATGATTCTTTCGGTGGTCATAGAAAGATAGATCCCCACTCGGTTGATGATTGTTTGCCGATGTAATCAGTTATGTGTAGCTAAGCAATGTGCATGATAGTTTGGCTTCTGGATTTTGACGATTGTAATCGATGTAATCGGTTGATGGTTATTATAAAAAGATAGATCACCACTCCTTTTTCACCTCGTAATGTGTCTTGTTTGGATGATGACAAACAGATTTAGGAAAGCTTCTGAATTTTGACGGTATACTAATCTCTATGGAAGTATTTATTTTTCTTTGCACTTTTAGTTTTTGTATGAGATTTTGGTGGACTAGTCCTCATTATTCGCCCTTCTGGATGTGTGTTGTGTTTGTGGTATTTTCCATGATTTTTTTAATAAAATTCAATTGTCGTTGTCAAAAAAGTAAAAGTACATATATACATAGAAAATTAGTAAAACTTTTACGCCTCGTTTGGTACAACGGATGTAAAAGAGATGTGTTGTATTAAATAGCACTTGTGTATTAAAAAGATAGATGAAAGATGGTTGTTATTATATCAAGGTGTTTGGTTGTGAAATTTGTGATAAAGTTAAAAGATAAGTGTTATGTATAAGTGTACCCTTTTACCCTTAAAATTCTAGCTTTATATTTTACTCTTGTTTTGTTTAGGTTTTGTGGTTTATGGTTTGGTGTTTATGGTTTTAGGGTTTATGATTTAATTTTTATTATTTATGGTTTAGGGTTTAAGGTTCATGATTATAGTTTATGGTTAGAGTTTGTGATTTAGGGTTTTTGGTTCATGGTTCATGGTTTGCAGTAAGGGTTTTGGGTTTGAATTTTAGGGTTTAAGGTTTAGAATTTGAGGTATGTGGTTTATGGTTAATAGTTATGATTTATGGTTTATGATTTGGAGTTTAGAGTTTGGGTTAGGGTTTATAGTTTATGGTGTTTGTTTAGGGGTTTTGGGTTCATGATTTGGTGTATATGGTTTATGGTTTGGATGTTGTGGTTTAAGGTTTAGTGTTTATGGTTTAGGGTTTATGATTCAGGGTTTAAGGTTTATGATCTAGAGTTTAGTGTTTGAGGTTTCATGATTTTATGGCTTTATGGTTTAGGTTGGGGCTTTATAGTTCATTCTTTAGGCTATAATATTTATGGTTTGGTATTTATAGTTTAGGGTTTTAAGTTTGAGGTTCTTAGTTTAGGGTTTAAGGTTTGGAGTCTAATACTAGAGTTTAAGGTTGTTTCATTGTTTAGGGTTTAGGGTTGGAAATCAGTGTTTAGGGTTTAAGGTTAGCATGTTTACAATGATATAAATATGTGAAAAATAGTATGAGGTATAATTGATAAAACTTGCGTGTTAAATAAACACTATCTCTAGTCGTGATAAATATCACCCAACTTGTGTATAAAATAATGTGTTATATTAAATTTCACATCTACCAAACACACGTATAAAAGTAAGTTTTGTAATAAAGACGTATTAAATAATACAACACGTCAGTTATAACCCAATCAAGCGAGGCGTTGGTGTTGATAAATACTTTGATATAACAACTATGTGAAAAATGTTTTGGACTTGTTTAAAAATTTCAAAAATAATTCAAAAGTCCTCAAAACGTGAAAAATATGTTTTGAATTTACACCTAAATCGAATATACATTTAAAAGTCAAGAATTAGCTAAAATTGGGTTTTTAAGTGAATGTTTCGAAACCTTCCCTATAAGGTATCGAAACCTTTCGGGTAGAATGGCCTGAAATTGAAACCTTAGCAAAGGTTTCGAAATCATGGCTCTATAACGGCTATATTTTTCAAATCCTCCTTATGGTTTCAAAACCTCTGACAAAGGTTTCGAAACCTCTGTGCAGGTGGGAATTTAAAGCTCGACTTTATGACTTCCTAATGGCTCCAAAACACCCCCAACGGCTAGAATATCATGCCACGCTATAAAAGCAAGCTTGAGAAACTTGAAGATGGTTAAAGAACATATCTAAGCAAGATGATCGAGAGAATTTGAGTCTAAATCTTATTTATTCATTTTTCTTGTACGGATAAAAATTCTCTGCCCCTTTTTGGTGCCCCAACACTAAAAAACACAAAAAATTAAATTTCAAGTCTTAACCCTAAATTCTAAACCCTACACCCTATGCCCTAAAAATACACCCTACCCTAAATTCTCTAAACCTTAATTATAACCCCTAACCTAAAACCCTAAACCTAATTTTGAGTGTGGGGGCATAAGTAGGGGCACCGAAAAGGGGTAGAGGATTTCCATCCCTCTTATACATAGTTTAGAAAATGCTTAAATTGTAAATCTTTCACTCTTTATTGTTAGCTTAATTTGTGTAAACACCCATCTTGTGAGGTATTTAGTTTACCAAACAAACCTTGTAAAAGGGAGATGTTCTAGTTTAGCCTTAGAAAAACTAGAGTGGTTCTATCTTAGCCATATAAAAGATAGGGTTGTAAAGGTTGCCTCCTTAGCCTTGAAAATGGGAAGAATTTATAGTGAATTGGGAAATTCTTAGTGGTGTGATAAGGTAGTGGATGTAGACTCGGTTGGGTAGTCGAACCACTCTAAAATTCTTGTACAAATTGTCTACCCTTTTCGGTTTTTAGCCAATTCATTCAAGGACCAAATACAACCCACTTAATGTTTTTTGGAAATCGATTCGAGCGTGCAACAAGCCTAACAGTTGGGATATTTAAAAATAAATATATTAAATTATTTTAAAATTATCATTTTACATGGGATAAACGCCAAACGAATGAACTGTACAAAAAATAAATATTAGAATAACCTTATGCATTTGTATAGTAATAAAATTTAAGGAAAATACTTTGATACACAAGCTTGTGTAAACTTTAAGATTTAGAGGTTTAGCGTGTAGGGTGTAGAATTTGAGTTCATGGTTAGAATTTAGAATTTAGAGTTTAGTGTTTAAAGTTTAGATTTTAGGGTGTTAGAGTTTGAGATTTAGGTTTTAAATTTTATAGAAGGGTTATGTAATTTTTTTACACCGTTTGTGTATCAAAATATAACCCAAAATTTAATCATTGTAAGTTCAAATTATGAAAATCATTTTAAATAATACTATAGTGCAATAATTTATATAGATAATATTACGTTTGTGCAATAATTCTAAAATTTAATATTATATACTAATATCATCTATGCATATACAATAGTTTTAGAATAATTTTGTAGATTTGAGAAAGCATATTTAGTTGGTTGGTCAACCGCTCGTCTTTGTTCCTTTACATTCTCTTAAATCATGGGTTCTAGACCTATTAGGAGCACCTCTTCATTTTTCTAGAGTCTCCCCTTCCCCTTCTCTCTAAGTATGATTGGGATTTGTTTTAAAAAAGAAACTTTTTAGAACCATTTGCAACCGAATAAAAAATATAGTGATCATTTTATAATTTTCAAAAGTTCAGTGATAAAAAAATCATTTCAACATTTTAAATGAAAATTTCTGTACTTTACCCTAACATGTTTAAATTTAATATATGATTACTTTAAATTTTAATAAGGATAATATCTTTTGAATTCAATAGCTAATATATATTTTTTAGAATAATAATATATAATTTTAGAATAAATAGTGTTGGGTATATTTTTATTTTTAATATTATAATATTACATTATTCTAACATTTTAATAAAAGATTTTATTTTCTAATGGACATATTAAAGAATGGTTCAATGGATCAATAAGTGTTGTGTGTAATAGTAAGGCATATAACACTCTAAAAAAGAGAAACTAAATTCAAACGTTGTAAATAATATTGTTGGGAGACGAGCCCCGAATCACAAACATAAACTATAAAATAAACATGTATTTTAAAAAATTGATAATAGAATTTATCCATAATAAAAAAGAGAGACACATATATATACATAAAAATTTCAAGCAACTAACCCTGCAATGCACGAATATACAAACTAGTTACAAAATAAAATAGTATTATAAATTTTACATATTAGACAAATAAATATTTTCACGCAAAATGCATAAATTTGTATTTTATAAATAAAGTTATTTCAAATATTAATATTAAAAAATATAAGTAGAGAGCTTTTACATTTTATAAACAAATGTCATGACTTGAAATCACATAAAATATGATAATATAACTATACGTATTTTTGACCATTCAGTTAATTAATGAATTTTCGCATTAATCTGATTTTAAAAATACATTTTTACGTCAGTTGTTTTCTTTCACTTAAATACAAATAACAATGTTTTTAAAAATTCAAAAAACCAAAATCCAATAATATATATAGGTTAGTTCTATAAAATTCATATTTTTATACGTTTTTTTATCGTTGGATAGGGAAATGGATGACTGAGATTAATTCCTTACTTGTTTTTCAAGTGATAGTTTTCATATAACCTACTGTCAATCTAAATCATCCCTTGCACATATTTAACGATCTCAAAAACGTATAAAACTTAAAAATTCTTACACTTTGTAAATGAATCTTATTCATATATATATATATATATATATATATATATATATTCTTCCTTTTCTTTTACGGTGTCCTCTTGACAAATCTATTTTCTCCAAAATTCTTCTAGAACAATAAATTATAATGTCAAAAACTTGACGTAACCTTGAATAATATTTCATAGACTTTTGATGCGTGCCAAAAGATTTGTAATGTCAAACAGTGATATGTGCTCAATAATATAGTTTGAATTTTTTTTGAATAGTATAGTTTGAATATTTTTAATGTTTTTCTAGAACACGACAAAATGATAAAATAAGCATGTATATGTAAAAAGTAGAGTAAAAAAATTTAAATTAAAGTGTTAAAATTTATATGATTTTATAAATGTTTAAAAAAACGAGATCAAATGGTTAGTGTCAATTAACTTTGAGGGGTGTCAATTATTTTTTATGTGAAACTCTACAGATTGATATTATTGGAAACTCTTGATAATTATTTTTAGAGAAATGTTGCATTTCCATCACTTCACCAAAAGTCAATTAATTATAAATTGATACAAACGAGTAAATATACGGCAAAATTAAGGGGAAATGGCATTAAAAAAAATAGGGAAATGTAGATCACACATAATCATTTAGGGATTTAGGATGAAAACTATAATATCTACCAAAGTTATTGATAGTTATTTTTGTATTTTTTTGGACCAAGTTATAAGAAAAACAAAATTGCAAGAACTAAAAACCAGAGATGATCTAATTGAATGAAACGGTGAGTATGAAGGAATGTATTTGAATTTGTTGATGTTTGAACTAAAAAAATAAACTTACAACCAGGCCAATGTCATCGACAACTGCCACCAACTTCGATAATATTATCAACAATTATTAAATATAATTATATTATTATATGTCATTTAAATTTAATAATTAATTAAATTGTATTAAAAATAATTAAATAAATAAATAATTAATATATATATCTTTCAAATATGTTTAGTAATATTATATTAAAAAGTAATTTTCATAATATAATTAATATTAATATATACAAAATATTGATAACTAATAAACTATTCAACCAAGTATTGAATATAATCATGTTCTTATATGTCATTTTACTTGTTTAAATAATCAAACAGCTTATAAGCTACAATTAGTTTTACTAAACACCTTTATACAATCAGCTATCAACCAATGTAATCCGTTATCTGCTCTCAGTTAAGTGCCAAACAATGCCTATATTTTTATATAACGATAAATTTAATTATCAATATTTATACTTGTGCGTCAGTTAATCTCTTCTTATTTGTTTGATCAAAGTGTATGATTTTACTTAAATTTGATCATTTATATTTCAACAAGAGTCAACTCGTTTTTTAATATAAATACTTATTAAAATATTAAATTTTAACGATGTTGTTGATGTGATAACATGCTTGATAATTTATGTGTATTTCATGTTGACGCGATAAATTATCATATATACCACATTAATAAACAATTTAAAAATTATAAAAAAAATTAAAAATATATTTTACAAAAAATATCATAAAATAAACGTGAACCATCATGCGCTCTCATGTTAGTGTCATTAAAATTTTAACATCTTATACAATATTAAGTAAAATAATTGGTTATTTTAAAAGTTTTGTGGTCAAATTTAACTAAAGTTGAAAATTATCAAATTTATATAAAAACGTAGTTACCATTGATAAATTTAATTATCAATATTTATACTTGTGCGTCAGTTAATTTCTTCTTATTTGTTTGATCAAAGTGTATGATTTTACTTAAATTTGATCATTTATATTTCAACAAGAGTCAACTCGCTTATTAAAATATTAAATTTTAACAGTGTTGTTGATGTGATAACATGCTTGATAATTTATGTGTATTTCATGTTGACGCGATAAATTATCATATATATCACATCAATAAACAATTTAAAAATTATAAAAAAATTAAAAATATATTTTATAAAAAATATCATATAATAAACGTGAACCATCATGCGCTCTCATGTTAGTGTCATTAAAATTTTAACATCTTATACAATATTAAGTAAAATAATTGGTTATTTTAAAAGTTTTGTGGTCAAATTTAACTAAAGTTGAAAATTATCAAATTTATATAAAAACATAGTTACCATTGATAAATTTAATTATCAATATTTATACTTGTGCGTCAGTTAATCTTTTCTTATTTGTTTGATCAAAGTGTATGATTTTACTTAAATTTGATCATTTATATTTCAACAAGAGTCAACTCATTTTTTAATATAAATACTTATTAAAATATTAAATTTTAACGATGTTGTTGATGTGCTAACATGCTTGATAATTTATGTGTATTTCATGTTGACGCGATAAATTATCATATATATCACATCAATAAACAATTTAAAAATTATAAAAAAATTTAAAATATATTTTATAAAAAATATCATAAAATAAACGTGAACCATCATGCGCTCTCATGTTAGTGTCATTAAAATTTTAACATCTTATACAATATTAAGTAAAATAATTGGTTATTTTAAAAGTTTTGTGGTCAAATTTAACTAAAGTTGAACATTATCAAATTTATATAAAAACGTAGTTACCATTATATATTTTGAAAAATATGTATCCTATAGAATTGCAAGCGAACTATACATTGGCATATTGATAAGTAATTTCAAGTTTATCAAAAATATTAAAAATTTGAAAACAGAAAAACTTGTAATCTCCAATCTTCCTTTATTTTTATTGGGATAAAAATTATTTGCCCCTTTTAGGTGTCTCTATTTATGCTATAACACTAAAAATATTACAAAATTAAATTTCAAATTCTAACTCTAAATTCTAAATTCTAAATCCTACCGCCTATACCCTAAAAAATACATCCTACCCTAAATTCCCTAAAACTTAAAACCCTAAACACTAAACTTAATTTTTACGAATATGGGCACCGAAAAAAAACAGAAGATTTCTATTCTTTTATTGAGATTTTGTTTATAATAAAATATTTTATCCCTAGTGAGGACTAGGTTTCCTAAATTTCACATGTGAAATTATCTCCGAATTATTAAAAACAAAGAAATTAATTAAAAAATAAGCAAAACTTTAAAGATTTTAATTCATTTTAGAAGTAAAAAAACCAATTGATGTTTTAAATATGCATATTTTTCAATGATAAAATAATAATATTTAATCGACTCTCAATTAATCAAACGAGATAAAACATTGAGTTTTTAAGTAATTCAGAGTTAAAATCATAAAATTATAAATAAAATAAAATAAATTAAAATAATTGTTCCATAATAAATATCTACAATGATATACTAACCTAAAGACTAAAGTGGTAAACTTGTCATTGTAATAAACTCAAATCAACAATGTTGCCCATACTATTTTTAAATCATGTTTTCAAAAGTATTCAATTGCATCAAATTTGTCCATTGACAGATGTTGACCATTAATGTGTTGACATGATAATTAACGGTGCTGACGTGATAGTACACATGTGACGATGACGTGGCAAATGAGTAAGATTGATTTTTAACCGACTTCAAATGCATAATTGATTTTTTGCCAATCTCAAGGGTATAATTGATTTTAATGGATAACATTCGATAACTTATTTAATCTTAAAACTAAAAAAAATAAGAAATTAATAAAAATATTTACATATTCATAAAATATTAAAAATAAAACACTGAATGAAAATAATAAAGTAAAAACATAAAATTAAAAATATCAAAAAATTCTAAATATAAAAAATTAAATTTAAAAATATTTATAAATCATCGAAAAAGTCTTCGACTGTTTCTGGTTTATGCTAAGCCAACTATTATTCATTGAACATATTTTTAATGGAATCATACTTATATGAGAGTAGTAATAAAACTAGAATTCTGCTTCGTTTTTTTACATCAAATATTAAAGAGCATCAATTTGATGTAGAAAAGCAAAAGAAAACTTAAGTTTTATTATTATTATAATACAAGGTTAATTCCACATAAATTTTGTTTAACGAAGGATACTACTCATATTGACAAAGTCGAAGACTTTTTTCGATGAAAGCGTTTAATTTTTAGGATTTATATTCAACACAGGTGATGAAAATAAAAAGTTTCCATAAGTGTCTTAGTTTTAGGGCCTATGGTTATAATTTAGGGTTTGGATGTTAGGGTTTTAGGTATATGGGTTTATAATTTAATATTTGTGGTTAGAATTTAGGGGTTGGGTTAAAATTTACGGTTTAGATGTTAGTGTTTAGAGTTTAGGGTAATATGGTTAGAGATCTAAGTTTTAACTAATAAACACTAAATTCTAACCACAAACCATCAACTTTAAACCAATAAACTTAACCCCTAACCTCTAAACACTAAAATCTAACCCCAAAACTCTAAAACTAAAGCTATCACGAAAACTATTTATTTAATATTTTATAAACTTTGTTTTTAATTTTTATATTTATATATTATAATTTTATAATTTATCGTACATTTTAATTTTTATATTAATTTTAATTTTTAATAATTTTTTGAATATTTTTTATTTATTTTTATCAAGTTTATGGAAATTTTAAAAGAATTGAAGAAAATTTTGATTTTTTTAGAGTTCTCACTTTGCTTATTTTGAAAATTGATAGGGACCCAAAGGATATTTATACCAATTTGTTAATCGATTTTCACATATTCCATTAGTAAAATTTCAACTCGTAAAACCAAATTATTTATCCAATTTTGTTCAAAAACTAAATAATTTGATTAAATTAACTTGAATTTCAATAACTTAATTTTTTTATTTCGTTATAGTGTTTTTATTTTTAATATTTTATGAATATTTAAATAATTTTTAAAAGTAATAATTTCTTATTTTTTAGCTTAAAGATTAAGTAAGTTATTGAACTTTCAGTTAAAATCAATTATGCAACTGAACTTAACAAAAAAACAATTATGCCATCAAAATCGGTTAAAAAGTCAGTTCAATCCCTCTACCACGTCATTATCACACATGTACTAACATGTTAGCATCATGGACCGTAACATCAGTACATTGGACTGCCACATCGACACTATAACAGTCAATATCAATCAAGAAATAAAATTAATACAATTAAATGACTTCGAGAATAAAATTAACGAAAAAAATATGAACAATATTGTTGATTTGAGTTTAATACATAGGCAAGCTTACCCCTTTGGTCTAACCTAAACATAAACACATAGAAGTCCAACCAAAGATTCCAACCTTTGACCTGAACAATGTTCTTAGGTTTGGATTAGTCTAAAATGTTGCATTATAAAAGTATTTATTGTGATCTAATCCATTCACAAATCATAAGCTTTAAACATTAAAAGCTCCAATCAGCCTGCAGATTTCAACTTGAATTTGGTAAGTCTATCTCTTTCATTTCACCCATCCGTAATTTTTTCTTTAATTTTGAGACCAAAAAGAAATACTTGTTTTAATTAGTTGGTGGACTGGTGGTGATGGTTGTTGTTCTTGTTTTTCCCTCTAATGCAGTTGGAATTAACAACAAACAAGGAGCAAACCAAAATTAGAAACAAATTTGATTTTTCTCATTTTCTTTTTGTTATTCTGAAGTTTGGGGTTTTTGAAACAAAAATAATTATAAGATTAAAAAAAAAGAAAAAAGACAGAAAGGACTTCTTCTCTCTCTCCTAGTTGAATCAAAGAGAGAGAATAAAAGATTTTGATTTAGAGAAAAAGAAGAGAGAGAAAGTCTTTGAAAGAAGAGAGCTTTGACTCTGAACCTCTCTCTTCCATATTATCTCTTCCACATTTCACCAAAAATATAGAAAACCCTCCTCATTTTCCTGATCACTGAAAGGAGTTTAATTTCCAAAACCCTTCTGGGTTTTCTCCGGATTTCTCAGTGCCCAAATTTGACAGAAAAAAGGTGGGTTTTTTAATCTCTTTTTATCCTAAAACAAATTGCTTGTCTGTGTTTAAGGTGGTCCATTTTCAGACAGATTTTCTGGGATTTGCTTCCCTTGTTGGCAAGGGTTGATAGTACTTCGTGGAGAAAATTGTTTTTCTGGGTTTGTTTCTTTATGCAAAATACGTTTCAAAGCTCAAATCTTCCAACTTTTTTAGTGTTGTTTTTGCAGAAATTAACCCCCTTTCCCGCTTGAAAATTACCTGATGTTGTGGATCTAAGATTTTTTACTTTGGCTATGTTCATAAGTTTCTGATCTTGGCTCCTTATTTCATCTGTTTGGCCTACGGGATTTTTCAGGAAATTTCAAAAAAAGTTGAGAGCTGTTGCTTGTTTTGGAGCTTTTTTCTTTCTTTTTGATCCATGGGAAATTGCTGTGCTACCCCCAGTTCGCCTGCTGAGAACAAGAAGAAGGGGCAAAAAAAGAACAAAGCTAACCCTTTTTATGGAGATGAATATTCTGTCAACAATGGATCTGCTAATAACTTCAAGCTAAGGGTTTTAAAGGAACCAACTGGTCAAGATATTTCAGCTCAATATGATCTGGGCCGTGAGCTGGGGCGCGGTGAATTCGGGGTAACATATCTGTGTACCGATGTGAACTCCGGTGAGAAATATGCTTGTAAATCGATATCCAAGAAGAAACTGAGGACTGCAGTGGATATCGAGGATGTGAGGAGGGAGGTAGAGATAATGAAGCATTTGCCTAAGCATCCTAATATCGTGACATTGAAGGATACTTATGAGGATGATGATGCTGTTCACATTGTTATGGAACTGTGTGAGGGGGGAGAGTTGTTTGATAGGATTGTAGCAAGGGGACACTACACGGAACGAGCCGCTGCAGGGGTTATGAGGACGATTGTCGAAGTTGTTCAGGTTGAATTCTGAATTATCTTTCTGTTGTTGAATTGGCATAGTGCTTTTATTTCGGATGGAATCAAATAACCGGCTGTATTCGATTTATGTTGCAGATGTGCCATAAACATGGAGTCATGCATCGTGATCTCAAACCTGAGAATTTTCTGTTTGGAAATAAGAAGGAAACTGCGCCATTGAAGGCAATTGATTTTGGGTTGTCGGTCTTCTTTAAACCTGGTATTTCATAGCAACTATTAGTTATCAACTAGATGAACTTCACAAGTCTTCATTCTTTCCATCTTTGATGAAATTTAATTTTTGAGTGCTTTAGTTTTCTCTTTTTTTATATAATGTTCAAGCTGCTCAAGTTTGCCTCAAGAATGTTATTTGTTAACAGGTGAGCGATTCAATGAGATCGTAGGAAGTCCATATTACATGGCACCGGAGGTTCTTAAACGAAATTATGGTCCAGAGGTCGATGTTTGGAGTGCTGGAGTTATCCTCTATATTTTACTTTGTGGTGTGCCACCATTCTGGGCAGGTTGGTCTTTTAATGTTCAACCACTTCTCCTTTTTTGTTATTTGACTTCAATCATGAAGGTTACGGCACAAGACAAATGTAAAACATTGTGTGCTTCCAGAGTTTGGGCAAAGATAAGACAGGCCGAGCAAAATAAATAAATATAAGCACATTTCTGGTGTATCTTTTTTGCATACATTTTCTCTATCTACTCCCATACTGTGGGAAAAATATACATAAAAACATCTCTTGTGTTTGCATCAGAGACTGAGCAGGGGGTAGCACAGGCAATTATTCGCTCTGTTATCGACTTTAAGAGGGATCCATGGCCTAAAGTTTCGGACAATGCAAAGGACCTTGTAAAGAAAATGCTTAATCCTGATCCAAAGCTACGGCTTACAGCACAGGAAGTGCTTGGTAACCTTCTGTACATCTTAAATGCTTTATGCATGCTGATATATATTTACCATATATGAATACTCATCAAAAATACCCTAAGCAGAACATCCATGGATACAAAATGCCAAGAAAGCACCCAACGTTTCATTGGGTGAAACTGTGAAAGCTCGGCTCAAACAATTTTCTGTAATGAACAAGCTGAAAAAGAGAGCTCTAAGGGTAATAATTCAAAGAACTCTTGTAGTTTATCTACTTTTAAGTTACAGGATGAAAATTTTTGGGTTCTACCTATTAACCTGCTCGATATTGGTTACATTGACCCACAATTTATACTTTTAATGACTGGTGCTTCAAAAATTTTCGATTTGCCAGGTGATTGCTGAGCATTTGTCGGTGGAGGAAGTAGCTGGCATAAAAGAGGCTTTTGATGTTATGGACACGGGAAAACGGGGCAAAATAAACCTTGAGGAGCTTCGGACGGGGTTGCAAAAGCTTGGCCAACAGATTCCTGATGCAGATTTGCAGATCCTAGTGGAAGCTGTAAGATTATCTGACCCCAAAATTTTATTTCCAATTCCTTCTGATCTAAGAACTAAAAATATGACTAATGCAACCGGTTTATGTGGCTGGCGATTGAAAGTAGGCTTCATTATGCTCTACTGTTCTGCTTGATTCTTCTCCTTTTGGGAGACACATCTTGCTCAAATTTTATATTCTGCTCTTCCCTTTCTTGCATAAACTCGGTTTACAGAATTTGACCTCCTATAAAAATGTTTCATATTTAGAACTTCTGGTTTCATCAATGGAATAACTGCAACCTGGTCTTAACAGGCTGATGTTGATGGTGATGGAACTCTGAATTATGGGGAGTTTGTAGCAGTTTCAGTTCATCTCAGGAAAATGGCCAACGATGAGCACTTGCATAAAGCTTTTGCTTTCTTTGATCTAAATAAAAGTGGTTTCTTGGAGAGAGAAGATCTGCGAGATTCCTTAAATGATGAAGTTGATACCAGTGAGGAAGTTATCGATGCCATTATGCAAGATGTGGACACTGACAAGGTGACATTTTCTTGTTTGGTTATAGTGAACTCGGTTTGAACTTGTCAAAGCTTTTTCTTGACATTTTTGCCACAAAAAATATCCATGCCAAAGGCTGACACATCATCTTATCTATGCTTATCATGTTTGTCTCTGTATTGCACCTTATCCATTGCTTTAAATCACCACTATAATCTTTTCTTTTATGTGCTTGGTTTCATGTGTAGATGTGGTTCATCTTAAAACCACTGGGTCCAAAACATCTCTAAATCGTTTCATCTGGCTGTGCTTGATCGAAAGTTAACGCTTATTCTTTTATGTTGCAGGATGGATGCATAAGTTATGAGGAGTTCGTTGCGATGATGAAAGCCGGTACCGATTGGAGGAAAGCATCGAGACAATATTCACGTGAAAGATTCAACAGTCTAAGCTTGAAGTTGATGAGAGATGGTTCATTGCAAGCAGCCAATTGAGTACAAGTGTAATGGAGACGAATCAAAAAAAGAAGTTAAGTACTGTTTCTATGAAAAAGAAGACGGCAATTTCCTCGATTATTGTTTGGTTGATACTGTCAATTTCTTCTATTTTTCCAATTTGTTTTCAAGTGGAACCATCAAGTTAGACACTGGTAGATTGATGTGAATGTGTTTATTAGTACGTCTAAATAGCTAGCCGAGTTCGGAATCGTTGTGATGAAATAGTTGCGAAAAGAAGAAGTTAGAGGGTGAATTTTCAAGTGATGGTTAAATGTGATCCACAATTTTGTTTGTGGTTGTAAATATCTGTGACTTGAGTCTACAGTCTGTCCAACAGGTCTTTTTCGTTAAGAAAAGAAAAGTATGTGGATGTCTGGCATTCAGTTTCTTTCATTATGTGCTGTCTGTTGAAAGATACAACAACTTTGAGCTTTTTAGGTGATTTCCCAGTTTTATTTTATTACAACAGCAGAAATCATTATTGATTGTATCTAAAGAAACAGATGGCTTTCTGATAACTCATGATTAACAATAATGTAAACGAGATATTGGTATTCGAGTCGAGGTCGTTGGTATGCTTTGAAATAGCATTGGGTTATTAACCTCTAATGATTAGATCGAATTAACCGATATAGCCAAGAGGGGTGAATTGACACTTTTAAAATTAAGGAGCAAAAAGGAAAATTTGAAATTGAAGAACAAGTCACTTATTGTGGTTCAAGCTTCTAAACAAGATCTACACTTACTACCTTAGCTCCCACTAAGAACTTTTTAGGATAAGGAGGCAACATTTGCAAATTCAATCTTTCTACCCAAAGATTGAATAACAAGACCAATCTATTGCCCAATTACAAACCAACAATCCCCAAACTTGAAAGAAAGATGAACAATTTGAAACTTTACAAGTTGAGTATACAATTTGACTCTAATAGGCTCAAGGGTTTAGAATAAATGCTTTGATGTATTTAGCTTGATTAATGAAGGTGTCATCTTTCCTTTGCTTGATTTGGAGCCCCAAGAAAAATGAAAGCTCTCCCATCATGCTCATCTCAAATTCACCTTGCATTAGCTTAAAAAATTCTTGACAATAAAATTCATTAGTAGAACCAAAAATAATATCATCATCATATATTTGAACAACTAAAATGTTATTGCCATATCTTTTAATGAAAAATGTAGTGTCCACCTTTCCTTTTTCGAAACATTTTTCAATTAAAAAGTTTGAAAGTCTTTCATACCAAGCTCTAAGAGCTTGTTTTAAACCATATAAAGCTTTTGTTAGTTTAAAAACATGGATTGAAAAGTTTGGATCTTTAAAATCGGGCGGTTGTTGAACATACACTTCTTCATTTATAAAACCATTTAGAAAAGCACTTTTTACATCCATTTGAAATAGCTTGAAATCATGATAGCATGCAAATGCAAGAAGCATCCTAATAGCTTCTATTCTAGCTACAGGTGCATATGTTTCATCAAAATCAATTCCCTCTTATTGAGTGTAACATTGAACAACAAGTCTAGTCTTGTTCCTCACTATGTTACCACTCTCATCTAGTTTGTTTCTAAATACCCACTTAGTTCATATAGTAGATTGATTACTAGACATATTAACTAATGTCCATACTTTACTTCTCTCAAATTGATTAAGTTCTTCTTGCATAGCCAATATCCAAAAATCATCTTTTAATACTTCTTTGATATTTTTAGGCTCTATGCATGAGATAAATGCAACATGATTTATAAGTTTGAGAGAGAATCTAGTAGTTACCCCCTTGGATGGATCACCCAAGATTTCAAAACTTTTGACATAGTTGAACTCCATTGGGTATGTCACCTCATTTTTCTCAAGAGTCAAATCATTCAAGGCTTCAAGAGGTGGATCTTGTGCTTCCTCTTCTTTAGTTGGAATATCATCCACCTCTGATGTTTATCCTCCATCAATGGCTTCAATGATTCCTACAATATCGTCATCATAAGATTCCTTCCTCGGAAGGAGGTTATCATTGAAAACAATATGTATAGACTCTTCAACAACCAAAGTTCTTTCATTAAATACCCGGTAGGCTTTAGAATTTAGGGAATAACCCAAAAATATTGCTTTATCACTTTTAGCATTAAATTTACCTAAGTTGTTTTTTTCATTGTTTAAAACAAAACATTTAAAACTAAAAGGGTGGAAATAGCTAATGTTAGGCTTTTTGGATTTTAAAATCTCATAAGGTGTTTTCTTTAAAATAGGCATAATCATTACTCTATTAATAATATAACAAGCCATATTAGTGGCTTCCGCCCAAAAACATTTAGCTAAATTGTTTTCACAAAGCATTTTCCTAGCCATTTCTTCTAAAGTTCTATTTTTCCTCTAAACTACCCAATTTTGTTGAGGAGTGCGAGGAGATGAAAAATTATGACTAATATCATTGTAGAACTAATGTTTTGATATAATAATTGAAAAATGTTTTGGACTGATTTAAAAAGTATTTAAAACATCTCCAAAGTCCAAACAACTTGAAATATTATTTAAGGAATTTTTCACTAAGGTTTTTCATGTTTTCAAAGGCCTATTTTCACAAATCAGACCAAGTGTTTCGAAACACCCTAGGGCGTTTCGAAACGGGTGCCTTCCAGTGGCCAAATGTTTCGATACTCGTATCGAAACGGGGCCAGCGTTTCGAAACAGGCTAGGCCGTTTCGATACGCCCACGTGGCACTGACCCCAACGGTCATAAACCCCAACGGCTCTTTCCCAACTAACTTTTAAATGCAGGTCGTTTCGATACGGGCTAAGGGCGTTCCGATACGCGTTCCGAAACGGCAAAGGGGTGTTCCGAAACGGGTACCCTGACAGACTGCAACGACTCTTTCTATATTGAGGGTGTTCCGAAACGGGTTCAAGCGTTTCGAAACGGGGAGCTGCAGAACTGCATTTATGGAGGGAATTAAAGGCTCCAACGACTCTATTTCAACCCCAACGGTCCTAAACGGCTATAAACTCAATTGGGAGTATAAAAGGGACCTCCAAGCATCAAGAGAAGACCAATGCTCATATTGTCAAACACCAATTGATCAAGAAAATGTCTTAGCACTTAAATTGTCATTTCTTGTATAGACAAACACTAGTGAGCCAAAATTGTTAAATTTGCTCAAGTGTTTTAGGTTTTGGGTGAGTGCTTAAGTGTGCAAACAAACACCTATTAGAGGGTTTAAGTTTGCTTTCATTTGTCTCTTGTAAAAGAGGGTTTGATCAAGGCTTGGGTAGAAGCTTGATCGGTTGTAAGGGTTTCCTCCTAATCCTAGAAAAGGGGACGAATCAATTAGTGGATTGATTGTAAAATCCTTAGTGGGAAGCTAAGGTAGTGGATGTAGGTGCTTGTTAGAAGGCCGAACCACTATAAATCCTTGTGTCAATATTCTTTTTAGCTTCCTTAACCCTTCCACCCAAATATCCACCTCTCCACCACTTGGTGAGCATAATTGGTTGATCGAATCGAGCCCCACACAACCCAACAATTGGTATCAGAGCTTGGCTCAATCGAAGAGGATTCACATCCTATTGAGAAGATCCAGCAAGCTCGATCACTATTTCATCAACCGGCTCAAATGGCACAATCAATCGAAAAACCGCCTTTCTTTGACGGAGACCACTACGCCCATTGGAAGACAAAGATGAAATTCTTCATCAAATCAAAAGATTACAAGCTATGGGATGTAGTTGAAGATGGTCCGTTCGTGCCTAAAAGAAATAAAGCGGAGTGGAGTGCCGACGATCGCAAGAAGATGGAGCTTAATTGCAAAGCCTTGCACATCTTGTTTTGTGCATTTGGTCCATCCATCTATGAGAAGATGTCTTCTTGTGAGAGTGCCAAGGAGGTATGGGACAAGCTTGAAGTCACATACGAGGGAACCAATGAAGTCAAGGAGACCAAGATTGGGCTCCTAACTCTTGAGTATGAGAACTTCAAAATGGATCCGGAAGAGAACATCGAGAAGATGTTTGATCGGTTCTCCACCATCACCAACGGTCTTAAAGGTTTTGGAGAAGCCATCCCGGAAGAGAAGCTTGTTCGAAAGCTCATCTACTCACTTCCCGAGTCTTGGGACTCAAAGAAGACCGCCATCATCGAAGCCAAAAATTTGAAGACTTTGAAGCTTGATGAACTCATGGGGTCACTTCTTACTCATCAAATCATGAAGAAGAACAAGGAGGATGAGAAGAAGAGGGAAGAAATTCGAGCTATGGGAGAGAAGAAAATCAAAGGGCTTGGCATCAATGCTAGTGCCATGGCTCTCAAGTCCTCCACTTGCCATCATGTCTACTCAAGTGAAGAGGAGGAAGATGAAGAGATAGTTCATCTCTTCAAGAAGTGTGCCCCTTTCATGAAGAAAGCCTTGAGAGAGCTTGAACGAGAACCTAAAAGAAAGGAGAGGGCTAGCACTTCAAGCCATAAGAAGAAGGCACATGTGGCTACTTGGAGTGATGAGGACTCCACCGACGATGAACAAGCCAACCTTTGCCTTATGGCCATCGAAGAAGATTCAAGGGTAACTTCTAATTCATCTACTTCATGTTCTTACACTTTTGATGAATTACAAGATGCCTATGATGAATTGGTTTTAGATTTTAAAAGCCACATTTTGAAAAACAATAAATTGGTTTCAAAGTTAAAAATTCAAAATGATTTGCTTTCTAAAACCAAACTTGAACTTGAAGCAAAACTTGAAGAGTTTGAACTAAAATGTCTTGATTTACAAAAATTGCTTCAAAAAGTTCAAGGAGAAAAAGATTTGATTTCCAAAGAGCTTGAAAAGAAAAACAATTTTGGAAAATCAAATTTTTATGTTAGACAATCTAGTGCCCCTAGATTTATAAATGGTAAATGTTTTAGAAGTGTTTGGGTCCCAAAAGGACTAAATACTTCAACTAGAAAGGATGAAATTGAAAAATGGATTCCTAAGGGGACTAAATTTTGTGCAACTAACGTTTATGGATCCAAAGTAATTTGGATACCAAAAGTTACATGATTGTCTATTATAGGTGTGATGGAGATGTTCAACAAGTCAAACATTGAGGGGGAGCTCCATACACACAAGGAAGAACACTTGGAGAAGGAAGGCTTCACATCCTCCCTTAAATTCAAGTGTTGGTAAAATTCTAGTTGTTTTTGCTTTTATTTGTTTATTTTAATTTAAATTCAACTAGATGATCATATATGTTGGACTAACATTTTGATGATGCTTTGAGTAAGGGGGAGCCATTTTTAAAACCAAAATTCATATTTTGTCAAATTTTGCCTCTATTGTTATTTTTGAACTTAATGTTTTAAATCTTTTTGATATAACAAAAAGGGGGAGAAATGGTTTAAAAATTGATTTTTCAAATGAATAAGGGGGAGTTTTATTTGAATTAATTTCTTAATCTCTTATTCACATTTTTAAAGTTAAAGGGGGAGAATTCCAAAAAATTTTTCAAGTGGTTTTATTATATCAAAAAGGGGGAGATTGTAGAACTAATGTTTTGATATAATAATTGAAAAATGTTTTGGACTGATTTAAAAAGTATTTAAAACATCTCCAAAGTCCAAACAACTTGAAATATTATTTAAGGAATTTTTCACTAAGGTTTTTCATGTTTTCAAAGGCCTATTTTCACAAATCAGACCAAGTGTTTCGAAACACCCTAGGGCGTTTCGAAACGGGTGCCTTCCAGTGGCCAAATGTTTCGATACTCGTATCGAAACGGGGCCAGCGTTTCGAAACAGGCTAGGCCGTTTCGATACGCCCACGTGGCACTGACCCCAACGGTCATAAACCCCAACGGCTCTTTCCCAACTAACTTTTAAATGCAGGTCGTTTCGATACGGGCTAAGGGCGTTCCGATACGCGTTCCGAAACGGCAAAGGGGTGTTCCGAAACGGGTACCCTGACAGACTGCAACGGCTCTTTCTATATTGAGGGTGTTCCGAAACGGGTTCAAGCGTTTCGAAACGGGGAGCTGCAGAACTGCATTTATGGAGGGAATTAAAGGCTCCAACGACTCTATTTCAACCCCAACGGTCCTAAACGGCTATAAACTCAATTGGGAGTATAAAAGGGACCTCCAAGCATCAAGAGAAGACCAATGCTCATATTGTCAAACACCAATTGATCAAGAAAATGTCTTAGCACTTAAATTGTCATTTCTTGTATAGACAAACACTAGTGAGCCAAAATTGTTAAATTTGCTCAAGTGTTTTAGGTTTTGGGTGAGTGCTTAAGTGTGCAAACAAACACCTATTAGAGGGTTTAAGTTTGCTTTCATTTGTCTCTTGTAAAAGAGGGTTTGATCAAGGCTTGGGTAGAAGCTTGATCGGTTGTAAGGGTTTCCTCCTAATCCTAGAAAAGGGGACGAATCAATTAGTGGATTGATTGTGAAATCCTTAGTGGGAAGCTAAGGTAGTGGATGTAGGTGCTTGTTAGAAGGCCGAACCACTATAAATCCTTGTGTCAATATTCTTTTTAGCTTCCTTAACCCTTCCACCCAAATATCCACCTCTCCACCACTTGGTGAGCATAATTGGTTGATCGAATCGAGCCCCACACAACCCAACAATCATTTTCATTACAAAAATCTTCAAAACTCATATTTTGAAATTCGGTTTCATGATCACTTCTAATATGTGAGATTTTAAGATCAAGATCATCTTGGGTGATTTTTGTAAACGTGATAAAATTTTCTAAAGCCTCATCCTTAGTACTTAAGAATAGAACCCAAGTGTATCTAGAAAAGTCATCTACGAATAAAATTGCATATGACTTACCACCTAAGCTCATAGTTCTAATAGGCCCAAATAAATCAATGTGGATTAGTTGTGTAGAACTAATTGTTTTGATATAATAATTGAAAAATGTTTTGGACTAAATTGAAAAGAATTTAAAATATGTTTTTAGTAAAAAACAACTTGAAAATGTGTTTAAGGGTTTTACAAGGCTTTAGAATGATTTAAAGTGCATTTAAAGTAGTCAAAACCATGTTTCAAGTGTAACTGTATCGATATTGTATGGTACTGTATCGATACCCTTAAGGGTTTTAACTACAGTGATTTTCCAGTAGCCAAAATTTGTATCGATACGCTTAGTCGTATCAATACAATATGCTTTAAAAAAACCAACGGTTAGTACACTAGCCAAAGGTCAATTTACCAATAGTCTTTTAAATTCTAGGACCGTACCGATACGCTAGCCAAACGTATCGATACGCACCAGATGAAGTGCTCAACGACTAATTCGTTATCGGGACCATATCGATATGATTTGAAGAGTATCGTTACGCCAAGATGCAGAACTGCATTTATGATGGAAAATAAAGGCTCCAACGGCTCTAATTCAACCCCAACGGTCCTCAACGGCTACAAACTCAATTAGGAGTATAAAAGGGACCTCCAAGCATCAAGAGATGGTTAATGCTTCAATTGTCAACAACATTATGATAAAGAAATTGTCTTAGAGCTTAAATTGTAAATTCCTTGTATAAACAACACTTGTGAGCTTAATTGTCAAATTTGCTCAAGTGTTTAGGTTTTGGGTGAGTGCTTAGAGTTGCAAACATATAACTATTAGATGTATTTCTAGTTTGCTTTGAATTTCTCTTGTAAGAGAGTGTTTGATCAAGCTTTGAGTAGAAAACTTGATCGTTGTAACGGTTTCCTCCTCATCCGAGAAAAGGGGACGAAATTCAATAGGAAATTTGTTGAAATCCTTAGTAGAAAGCTAAGGTAGTGGATGTAGGCTTTGGGTTATAAAGTCGAACCACGCTAAATCCTTTTGTTCATCTCTTATATTTTTAGCTTCCACAAAAACACCCAAAAATCCAATCTTCTCCACACTTGGCAAGCATTTCAGTTGTGACCATCGAGCTCAACAATTGGTATCAGAGCTTGGCTCAACTGAAGAGGATTAACATCCTATTAAGGTGATCCGACAAGCTTGAACAACATTTCAAACAACCGGTTCAATGGCGCAATCCATCGACAAGCCTCATTAGTGACTAGTTTTGTCATTATTTTTGTGTTAATTATGCTTAAGTAGTGGCTTTGTGATGAAGAATTGTGGCTCATTACGTGATTTACTGTGCAGGACCTTGTCGCTGCGAAATGTTACGAAAAAGGCCGAAATCTGCAAGTTCTATAGATTCATGGCCGAATTAGTGGGCATGAATACACTAACTCGGCGACACGTTAGTGGATGATGTCAGCAGCACAAGAGGATGACGTTAGCAACAGTGCTGATCAGATGATGATGTGGCGGCAAAAGTGAGAGCTTATCAGGACATTTCGATAGCTTATCGAATTCGGGATGATAGCTTATCGACCATGATTTTGATAAAGACTTGAGAATTATCTCTTTTATTTTATTTTAAATGTTTTTTAGGAATTATCTCTTAGGATTTATCTTTTTTAATTTGAATATTATCTTATCTCTTAGCATTTTTAGGATTTTTGAGGACTATAAATACCTCATTGGGGTAAGCCTCAAATCATCTAATATATCTCATTTTTTGTTCTTCACTTGGGTTTTATAAAATTTCTCTTCCAGTTTTCTATTTTCATACTTTATTCTCTTTTGAAAATGATGCTAAGCATGGTTAATTCAATAATCATGCAAAGCTAAATCTTTATAAGCCAAAGGCTTAAACAATGATGCGTTCACAAGGCGAGGTTTGAAAGTTGAAACAACACTTCAAATATTTTAGAAGTCTTTTCTCAATTTCTTTGAATTTCGTTCTTAAAATCAAAATAATTTTTCAACCCAAAGATTGACCTTGGTCAAGAAATTGTTTTGATCTATCTAGTGGGAGGAAGGATCGGTTATGGAAACAAGTCCGACTTTCAGGGATCACACTTAGTAAATTGTTTACTAAGAGAAATTGAGATCGAATTGTTTTTTTTATAGAAATAACATTTCGAGTCGGTTATGAGCGTAAAAGATTTTGTTTTCTCAACATTTAGTTGGTTTAAACAAATACTTAAAACTGAAACTAAAAATTGAGTTTTGGAAATTCAGTTTACAAACAAAAACTCAAGGATAGATCCTTGTTGTGATTTCACTGACATGATTTCCGAAGTTAAAAATTTTACCAAGGAACCGAGTAGAACGAGTCAACGCGAAAGCCCGAGGCTGAAAATCTCTATATTTACTTTCAAATCATTTAAAATCTTTCTTTACATTTCATTGCAAACAACTCCCCACCTAAATCACATCAACATAGCTCCATCAACAACTCTTGGTTCAAAAACTACAAAAGTGCGACAAGGAAAGTTCTAAGTCCCTGTGGGTTCGACTCCTACTTCCCTATTTACATTTAAGTTCTTTATATATTTTATTATTCGGAAGAAGGAAATTATATTATTCTTGACACGTAAATGACGCGTGTCAAAATTGGCGTTGTTGCCGGGGACTTCGACAACTTTTACTGTTTGTTTTTGATTGTTTATGACCAGGAGAAATCCTAGAGAACAAGTTGAATTCATTCCGGAAATTGAAGCATTTGCGATACAAAAAAAAACGCACAACGAAACCGAGAGAAGAAATATAAGTTGCGTCAACAACGATTCCATCAAGATATCGAATCATCCTAACCCGAAACACACTTTGAAGAACGAAACCAAATGGGAGACAACGAACAGACGATCCGACAACTGATCAGGGCACCATATGACAATCAACCCTTGTGCATAACCTTCTCGAATGGTGCAACATCGTTCCAACTAAAAACGGGCTTGATTCGTCTCTTACCAACCTTCCACGGTTTCCCCAGCAAAAACCCACACAAACACCTTAAGGAGTTCCACATGGTTTGCTCAACTAAGAAACCACAGGGAGTATATGAGGATCAAATTAAACTCCGCGTCTTTCCCTTTTCTTTATATGATATTGCTAAGGATTGACTTTATGATTTACCTTCTAACTCAGTTACTACCTGGACTGAAATGGCTCGCTTGTTTCTTGGCAGGTTCTTTCCAGCCGCTAAAGCAAGCGAAATAAGGCGAAGTATTCTAAGTATCCGACAAAAGGATATCGAAACACTTTATGAATATTGGGAGCGCTTCAAGAAACTATGCGCAAATTGCCCACAATACGGTTTGTCATATCAAACACTTATTCAATATTTTTATGAAGGACTAACCCCTACAAATATGAAAGTAGTTGATGCAGCTAGCGAAGGAGCCCTAGTCAATATGACTCCGACGGTAGGAAGGACATTGATTTCGACCATGGAAGCCAACTCACAATGCTTCTACCAATCAAATGGACCATCTCGAAGAGTTAATGAGGTAGGTACCGTTTCATTAGAAAGCAAGATTGATAAATTAGCTGACATTGTTCAAACTTTGGTTGCAGATAGAAAGATTATTTCTAGGCTTTGTGGGATATGCACAAGCCCCGAACACCTAACAGACTGTTGCCCGATGATCCAAGAAGAAGACAATGAACAAGTGAAAGCAATGAGGAACTTTTCGGGATCCTATCAAAAACAGTACTACCCTACTGCCAACCAAGGGTTTGCGCAGAACCAAAGACAACAATATCATCAAAGGCAGCCTAACCAACAGTTTCAACAAAAGTCGAACCTAGAGTCCATTGTAGAGCGTTTGGCTATGTCTCAGAAAAATTCCAAAATCGCACGGAGGCCCATTTTCAAGAGATGGACAAGAAAATAAGTTAGATGGCCCAACGATTAGGAAGAATGGAGTCATAAGGGAGGTTACCTTCTCAGACGGAGTCTAACCTTTAAGAAAATTGTAACCCACTCGTCCCGGTCTGGACGACTGACCGGTCCGAGTAGGCTACACGAGGAAAACCGAGATGAAACGCGTTAGGACCCCACCTCGGTTAGCAACCCTAGAAAATTTCTTTTAATTATTATCTTGTCTAAAGGCATTCATACATCCTATGCGTGACACGACAGCGGAAAGAAAACAAGCGATGCGAACAATCAAGCAAACAATTTAAAAGAGTCAATTTTAGTTTATACAGCAGGCCGTATCGATACTCTTGAAGATGGTATCGATACGCCTTGACTAGGTCAACAACCCATAGTCAACATAGGGAGACCGTATCGGTACACTGGTTGACCGTACCGATACACCATCACTGGTCAATTTCTCACGGTCAACGATACAAGACCGTACCGATACACACTAGACCCGTACCGATACGCCAAAATCTCGTCAAAATCTCAGATTTCCAGAGAGGCTTTGGCGTATCGATACACCCCCATGTATCGGTACGCTAGGCCAAACTTGAGTCCCAAAGTGTAGGACCGTATCGATACGGCCCTTGGGCGTACCGATACGCCCTGCACTGCAACACTCAAATTTGCAGCAAAACGCAACAAGACTTGACCCTAGATGCAAATTAAGACTTACCTAGCCACACGCAAACATACATACAACATCCAACATCCAACATCCATGGAACATCATACGAGTCATTCAAAATGAACAAGGAGCATACGATCTAAGGAATCATGCATTTACCATGAAGAGACATACATTGCATTTATAAGGGTTCATGTTTTAGTCAAACACACATAGCATTCATGGGAAGGGTACAAGTCCTCAAACACAAGGCAATTATGCATCAAGTAAACATGGTCTACAACCCACGACAAAAAGGCATAAACATGGCCAACATAAATTCAACAATTTAACATGCTCATCCAAACACATAACCAAACTAAGGAGTTTGACACCAACTCCTACAAGTCTACACCCCCATCATCTAGGCATTATTACAAATACGTAAATCATACTTGAGCTACTTGAGATCACCAAAAGCTCCTCCCTTGCCCACTTGCCTCCCGAACTCTAACGATCTGCATGTTAGAAATAAATGAGAGCGTAAGCTAACTAGCTTAGTGAGAGAAGCTCTAAAATCCAACAAGTATGCAGTTTTCAAAACACTTTTCATAATTGACAATAAATCAATGGATGCACGAATGATTATCACAATAAGACCACACATGGTTTGCACATGCACAACCAACATACACACGGTGGGACAACACATCACCGTTCGACTAGTAGTTTTCCGATGGGACCACTCATCAACTTACTCTACTACTAGTCACTACTAGTGGGACCACTCATCACCTTAGTTACGACAACCATCACGTGAGGCTCGACTTCAACACGACTACACAACAACAACGATGTAAAACAACTCAAGATGCACATGATACCACAACATATAACCACTCATCAACACATAATAAAAAGGTAGGAGTAGCAACTTACACTCGGGTTTAGGTGAACCCTCTAGGTCCCACCCAAACCCCCAAGAGTTCCATTTCGAAAACAAATCAAGGTTTGACATTTCTACTCACCGTTGCTACCCAAATGAAAGCCGAAAACCAAGCTCAAGTCTCCAAATTCTCCGGATTCGTTCCCGAGGCTTCACCAACAAGATTCCTTGCTTCTAATCATCCCAACACAATTAAAACAATCATAATTCAGTCCACGATTCAATGTAGAAAGCCCCGGACACAAACCAAGCACAACATACAAAATTTTCAAGCTAAAGACAATCCCAAATTCCTCATTCCCGAGCAGCCCTAAAGCACAGCCTAAAACTAATGTTTCCAACACTTATATTACTCCCAAAACCTTCCAAAACAACCCTTATATATAGCCTAACCATCAGCCAACAAGTTTCCACATTAAACACCCCCAAAACTCAACCTAAAACCCTTCAAAAACCTCCTTAAAACCCAATTTCGTGAAACACCATAAAACCTTGTAAAAATCGAATATGTTAGATCTTATAGATGGTAAACAACTCATGTGCCATTAATAAATCAAAAGCTTAAGTCAAAACTAATAAAGTTCACATTTTAACCCAAACTTTCAAAATTCCAAAATGAGAAATCATGGATTTAAATGAAAAATAAAACCATAGACTTGTAGAGAACGATGAGGACAAGTCAAAAGTGACTTCACCTTTGAGAAATCTCCAACAATGAGCAAGGGAGATGATGGAATAGTAAACTAGGGGAAAAGGGGTTTTTGTCGTTGAAATAAAATGGAAGAGGAGAGAATAGATGATGAATAGTTGGGTATTTTGAAATAAGGGAGTGTTTGTTTTAAAAGTCCAAATACTTACCACTTTGCCATTAATGAGATGACAATCACCAAAAATCCTAAAATCAATGGAATTGGGCTTTAAACTAAAACAAGTCCAACATAAAATATTTGTTTTGTAAACCCGATGCCCAAAATATTATTTTATTATTTTAATACTATTTTCACCCGACCCCCAAACCTGGGTGTTACAACTCTCCCCCACTTAAGGAATTTCGTCCCTGAAATTACCTGACGGAAACAAGTACGAAAACTGCTCAAGCATATCAGCTTTCCTTTCCCACGTGGCCTCTTCCACACCTCTATGTCTCCATAACACCTTGACCAATTCTATGGTCTTGCCACGCAACACCTTGCTATCAGAAGCAAGTATCTCTACTGGTTCTTCATTGTAAGACAAGTCCGTATTCAAATCAATCTCTTCTACGGGCATTACATGGGACGAATCCGATCTATACTTCCGGAGCATCGATACGTGAAACACATCATGAATCTTCTCTAGTTTGGTCAGGAGTCTCAATCTTTATGCAATGGGACCAATCCTCTCAACTATCTCATAAGGTCCAATGAATCTTGGGCTCAACTTACCCTTCCTACCAAACCTCATCACCTTCTTCCAAGATGAGACTTTCAAAAACACTTTATCTCCCACGGAATACTCTACCTCTTTCCTCTTTAAGTTGGTATAGGACTTCTGTCGATTCGAAGCTGCCTTCAAACGATCACATATCAACTTTACCTTCTCGGTGGTGCTCTTAAGCAAATCAGGCATCGGTACAAGCTTCTGTCCGGCTTCGGCCCAACAAATCGGAGTTCTACACTTCCTACCATACATGGCCTCGTAAGGAGCCATCTGAATAATCGACTGAAAACTGTTTTTATACGCAAACTCTACTAACGGTAGATGTTTCTCCCACGCACCCTGAAAATCAATGATACAACATCTCAACATATCTCCCAACACCTGAATCACTCTCTCAGACTGGCCATCTGACTGCGGATGATATGAAGTGCTAAGTTCAACCAAGTACCCAAGGCTCGATGCAAACACTCCCAAAATCTAGCCGTAAATCTCGGATCTCGGTCTGACACAATCGATTTCGGTACCCCATGTAGTCTCACTATCTCACAAATATACATATCGGCCAACTTATCTAAAGTATATGTGGTATGAACTGGTATGAAGTGGGCACACTTAGTAAACCTATCCACTACCACCCACACTGAATTCTTCCTCGAGGGAGTCAACGGTAGCCCTGACACGAAGTCCATGGTAATACGTTCCCACTTTCATTCCGAAATCTTCAACGGCTATAACAATCCTGAGGGAAACTGATGCTCGACCTTGACCCCCTGACAAACCATACACCTACTCACAAATTCGGCCACGTCCTTCTTCAAACCAACCCAATAGTACTCTTTTTTAACCCTCGATACATCTTCGTGCTACCCGGATGCATAGCAAAAGGACTATTATGAGCTTCATTCAAGATCGTACGCCTCAACTCGGCATCCTCCGGAGCCACTATCCTATCCTTGTAACATAGGATCCCATTCTCACCAAAACAATACTCGGTAGGCCTATCTTCGGCTATATCTTGCACGTGAGGTGCCAATAACTCATCTCGCAACTGCTTTTCTCGAATTAACTGAGCTACTGTAGGCTTAACCTAAAGCTCGGCTATCAACCCACCATCATTAGACATGCTCAATCTCGCAAACATAGCTCGTAACTAAACGGCCACTTTTCTACTCAAGGCATCGACCACTACATTTACCTTACCCGGATGATACTTTATCGCGAGGTCATAATCCTTAAGAAGCTCTAACCACCTACGTTGCCTGAGGTTCAACTATCTCTGAGACATCAAATACTTCAAACTCTTGTGGTCGGTATACACAGTGCACTTCTCACCATAGAGATGGTGTCTCCAAATCTTCAACGCGAACACCACTACGGCTAGCTCTATGTCATGGGTGGTATAATTCTTCTCATGAACTTTCAACTGTCGCGAACCGTATGCTACCACCTTACCCTCTTGCATAAGCACACAACCTAACCCTACGTTGGATGCATCACTAAAAATCACAAATTCTCTCCCCGGTTCAGGCTAAATCAGGATAGGAGCTTCGGTCAAAGCTTTCTTCAATTTCTCAAACGCTTTTTGTCTTGCCTCTGACCACTCATACGGAACATTCTTCTATAGCAACTTAGTCAAAGGAGCCGCTATTCTAGAAAACCCATCAACAAACCTTCTATAGTATCCCGCCAAACCTAGGAAACTGCGGATTTCTGTCACTAACTTCGGTTGTTTCCAATTCACTATAGCTTCTATCTTTTTAGGATCCACACTAATCCCACTAGCCGAGATCACATGACCTAGGAAGACTACCTCCCTAATCCAAAACTCACATTTTCTTAGCTTGGCATACAACTGATTCTCTAGTAGGGTCTGAAGTACTAACCGCAAATGCTCATCATGCTCATCTTCTGTCCTAGAGTATACTAAGATGTCGTCTATGAACACCACCACAAACCTGTCAAAGAACTCGTGAAACACACGGTTCATCATATCTATGAAAGTTGTCGGAGCGTTTGTCAATCCAAAAGGCATCACCAAAAACTCATAGTGCCCATAACTTGTACGAAAGGCCGTCTTCAGTATGTCCATATCCTTTACCTTCAACTGGTAGTACCCGGACCTCAAGTCAATCTTCGAGAACACAAAAGCACCTCTCAACTGGTCTAGCAAGTCATCTATCCTAGGCAAAAGGTATTTGTTCTTCACTGTCACCTTATTCAACTGCCTATAATCTATACACATCATCATACTACCATCTTTCTTTTTCACAAACAAGACCGGAGCACCCCACGGAGAAATACTAGGCCTAATGAAACCTCTATCGTTCAACTTCTGAAGCTGTGTCTTCAACTCTTTCAACTCTTTCGGTGCCATTCTATACGGAGCAATCGACACTGGTGCAGAATCAGAATACGTCTCAATAGCAAACTCAACTGCTCTGTCTAGAGGCAAACCCGATAACTCTTCCGGAAAAACACTCGGAAAACCACATACTGTTCTGACCTAAGGTCTCACCTCACTCATATTCGGATTCATTACATAAGCCAAGTAAGCATGACACCCCGAACTCAACAACTTCTGAGCTTCCAAAGCCGAAACCACATTGGGCAAGAACCTAACGTTCTCACCCACTACCACAACCTCAAAGTCATGGGTAAGCCTCAAGGAGACTATCTTGGTCTCGAAGTCAACCCTAGCTCTATGCTCTACAAGCCAATCCATGCCCAAAATCACGTCAAAACCGTAGAAGGGTAACTCCATCATATCAACCGGAAATACATGGCCCTGAACCATCAAGGGACACCTCCTATACACTTTCCTAACTACCATTGTATCACAAAAAGAGATAGTAACATTTACACCTTCCTTTAGCCATTCACATGGTAACCCTAATGACCTTGCGTGCTCACCCAAAATATATGAATGTGTTGACCCCGAGTCTATCAAAGAAAGCAAACTCAAAGACTGTAATGAGAAATTACATGCAATGACATCCGTGTCATTCCCAGCCTCTCGCTGAGCATACACCCGAGCCGGTCCTCCTCCCTCAGGCTGGACTGCTACTACATGAGCCAAGTTCCTCTGACCCTCATTCCTTGGCTGAAAGTTTCCACGACCGCGCCCACGACCTCTCTGTTGCTCAAAACCCCTAGCTGGAGCTGGTCCTCCCCTAGCCGGGTGTGGACAGATACGCCTTATGTGGTCTCGGGATCCACAGTTCCGACACGGCCCAAAGGTACCCGCACACTCGCCCTGATGGCGTCTCCTACACCTATTGCACTCTGGTGTGTGCATAACAGCTCCTTGGCCCTGGCCATAGTTATCACCCCTATGTCTCGAATCGGGCTGGTACCTCCTATCCCTATGCCTCTTGGCATGATATCTATCCCAGTTCGCATGTCTCTTTCCGGAATCGAACCCACTAGCACGTGCACTAGAGCCTAAGTTCTGCTCAATATCCTTAGCCCTAGAGACCAAAACATCGAACTCAATGTAGTCAGAGGCAAGCATGTAGGTCTTCACAACTCCAGTTAACCCATACCGAAAGCGCTCACACCGCTCCCTCTCATTAGGGACCAACTCAGGCGCATACTGGCTCAATCTCACAAACTGGACCTTATACTCAGTCACAGTCCTATTACCCTGAACCAAGGCCATAAACTCCCTCTTCTTTTCATCCAAGTACCGAACCCCAAGATACTTCCTCTTGAATGCATTTCTGAAGAACTCCCACGTGATATCCGCTTCGGCCATCCCCGAAGTAACAATGGTCCACCATGTATAAGCGTCCCCCTAAAGCAAGGAAACAATGCAACCCAACATACGGGCGTCTGAACACTCCATCTGACCCAAGATGCGGGTAGTACTCTCAAGCCACCCCTCCGAACCCTCGAGAGGCAACCCACGAAACTCAACTGCTCCCAAGTTACGAAGCCTCTCTAGGGGTAATCATGTCCCCACACCCTGAGGTGGTGCTGCAGCTTGTGCACCGGCCAAAGCTGTCTGAAAACCCCGGCTATAGTCTGAATTAGATGGGTCATGTCCGCGCCCGCTGGACCCTGACCCGCCTGGGCCCCTACACCTCCAACATTAGCATCGGCATGAGGCCCATTGCCATCACCTCTGACTTGCGCACCAGCTTGAGGCACGTCACCTTCACCACCCACTCCATTACCACCGGGAGCAAGAGGAGCATGAGGCTCACCTCCGGGTGCCTGGTCACCCGCTCTAGGTCGCCCCTTGGTCTCACCATCGCAAAATAAGATCTAAAACATTAAACACACAACAAATAAGAAAAACGTTAGGTTAGCAAAAGGGCAAGGACTCCGGTTCTCAAGCTCGTTAAACCAAAACAAATTTTCCTTTTTGAAAAAAACACCTAACAATGGGGACATTTGACTAGCCCTTAACCCAACCAGAAAAAGCCACTAAAACATGCTTTCAAACACCGTACTAGCAAGCAAACTTTATGCAATACATGGTAAAAACACTCATCGAGGCATAGCAACACATAACAACCCAAACTTACCTCACTTACCTACCCGAGGTCTCGGAAACCTCAGGCTTTGATACCACCAAATGTAACCCCCTCGTCCCGGTCTAGACGACTGACCGGTCCGAGTAGGCTACACGGGAAAAACCGAGATGAAACCCGTTAGGACCCTACCTCGGTTAGCAACCCTAGAAAATTTCTTTTAATTATTATCTTGTCTAAAGGCATTCATACATCCTATGCGTGACACGATAACAGAAATACAACAAGCGATATGAACAATCAAGCAAACAATTTAAAAGAGTCCATTTTAGTTTATACAATAGGCCGTATCGATACTCTTGAAGAGGGTATCGATACGCCTTGACTAGGTCAACAACCCATAGTCAACATAGGGAGACCGTACCGGTACACTGGTTGACCGTACCGATATACCCTCACTGGTCAATTTCTCACGGTCAACGATACAAGACCGTACCGATACACACTAGACCCGTACCGATACACACTAGACACGTACCGATACGCCAAAATCTCGTCAAAATCTTAGATTTCCAGAGAGGCTTTGGCATATCGATAGACTCCCGTGTATCGGTACGCTAGGCCAAACTTGAGTCCCAAAGTGTAGGACCGTATCTATACGGCCCTTGGGCGTACCAATACGCCCTGCACTGCAACACTCAAATTTGCAGCAAAACGCAACAAGACTCGACCCTAGATGCAAATTAACACTCACCTAGCCACACGCAAACATACATACAACATCCAACATCCATGGAACAACATACGAGTCATTCAAAACGAACAAGGAGCATACGATCCAAGGAATCATGCATTTACCATGAAGAGACATACATTGCATTTATAAGGGTTCATGCTTTAGTCAAACACACATAGCATTCATGGGAAGGGTACAAGTCCTCCAACACAAGGCAATTATGCATCAAGTAAACATGGTCTACAACCCTCGACAAAAAGGCATAAACATGGCCAACATAAATTCAACAATTTAACATGCTCATCCAAACACATAACCAAACTAAGGAGTTTGACACCAGCTCCTACAAGTCTACACCCCCATCGTCTAGGCATTATTACCAATGCGTAAATCATCTTGAGCTACTTGAGATCACCAAAAGCTCTTCCCTTGCCCACTTGCCTCCTGAACTCTAACGATCTGCATGTTGGAAATAAAGGAGAGCGTAAGCTAACTAGCTTAGTGAGAGAAGCTCTAAAATCCAACAAGCATGCAGTTTTCAAAACACTTTTCATAATTGACAATAAATCAATGGATGCACGAATGATTATCACAATAAGACCACACATGGTTTGCACATGCACAACCAACATACACACGGTGGGACCACACATCACCGTTCGACTAGTAGTTTTCTGATGGGACCACTCATCACCTTACTCTACTACTAGTCACTACCGATGGGACCACTCATCACCGTAGTTATGACAACCATCACGTGAGGCTCGACTTCAACACGACTACACAACAACAACGGTGTAAAACAACTCAAGATGCACATGATACCACAACATATAACCACTCATCAACACATAACAAAAAAGTAGGAGTAGCAACTTACACTCGGGTTTAGGTGAACCCTCTAGGTCCCACCCAAACCCCCAAGAGTTCCATTTCGAAAACAAATCAAGGTTTGGCATTTCTACTCACCGTTGCTACCCAAATGAAAGCCGAAAACCAAGCTCAAGTCTCCAAATTCTCCGGATTCGTTCCCGAGGCTTCACAAAAAAAATTCCTTGCTTCTAATCATCCCAACACAATCAAAACAATCATAATTCAGTCCACGATTCAATGTAGAAAGCCCCAGACACAAACCAAGCACAACATATAAAATTTTCAAGCTAAAGACAATCCCAAATTCCTCATTCCCGAGCAGCCCTAAAGCACAACCTAAAACTAATGTTTCCAACACTTATATTACTCCTAAAAGCTTCCAAAACAACCCTTATATATAGCCTAACCATCAGCCAACAAGTTTCCACATTAAACACCCCCAAAACTCAACCTAAAAATCTTCAAAGACCTCCATAAAACCCAATTTTTGGAAACACCATAAAACCTTGTAAAAATCGAATATATTGGACCTTATAGATGGTAAACAACTCATGTATCATTGATAAATCAAAAGCTTAAGTCATAACTAATAAAGTTCATATTTTTAACCCAAACTTTCAAAATTCCAAAATGAGAAATCATGGATTTAAATGAAAAATAAAACCATAGACTTATAGAGAACGATGAGGACAAGTCAAAAGTGAGTTTACCTTTGAGAAATCTCCAACAATGAGCAAGAGAGATGATGGAATAGTAAACTAAGGGAAAAGGGGGTTTTGTCGTTGAAATAAAACGGAAGAGGAGAGAAGAAGATGATGAATAGTTGGGTGTTTTGAAATAAGGGAGTGTTTGTTTTAAAAGTCCAAATATTTACCACTTTGCCATTAATGAGATGGCAATCACCAAAAATCCTAAAATCCATGGAATTGGGCTTTAAACTAAAACAAGTCCAACATAAAATATTTGTTTTGTAAACCCGAGGCCCAAAATATTATTTTATTATTTTAATACTATTTTCATCCGACCCCCAAACCCGGGTGTTACAAAAATGTAAGTGCAATTACTCTCCGCAGTGGGACCGTTATAGCACCGAAAGAGCTGCCAAAAGACAACAATCCACCCACAGAAGAAGGTAACGAAAAACAAGGTAACCCTTTACCACCATCTCCTACTCCTTCGCCACCCCTTGTAGTCGCACCTCCCTTCCCATCACGATTGGTAAAACGTGACAAAAAAGCCGAAGAGAGGGAAATCATGAAGTGTTTAAAAAAGTTCAAGTAAACATTCCCCTCTTAAAAGTCATTCGACAAGTGCCAAGGTATGCTTGTTTTCTTAAAGAGCTTTGCACAATCAAGCGAAAACTCACCGGGCATGAAAAGGTAAACTTGGGAGAGCACGTTTCTGCAGTTTTTCAACGTAAGTTACCACCCAAAATGAAAGACCAATGTATGTTTGCTATACCCTGTCAAAATGGTAATATATCTATTAAACGTGCAATGTGCGATCTTGGAGCTTCTATAAATGTAATGACGATTTCTGTTTATAAAAAAATTACTAACGATCCTTTAAAAGAAACCAGGGTTACGATACAGTTGACGGATCGATCGATCATCCTTCCGAAAGGAGTGTTGGTAAAAGTAGATGTTTTATTCTTTCTTGCAGATTTCTATGTGATCGATATGGCTCATGATATAACAAACACTTGCTCTGAAGTGTTGTTGGGACGACCATTTCTTAGCACAACAAATATGAAATTAGACGTGAGGAACGGTCTTTTGTCTATGGAATTCGATGGTGAGGTAGTAGAATTTGACGTTTATAAGGCAATGAGGTACCCTGACCAAGTTGAAAGTGTTAATTCAATTGATATTATTGATCCTTATATAGAAGAGTTTGCAGAAACTAATGTTTTTGATAATTTCAGCATGGATTATAAACTTTGTGACAATGAGGATGAAAGCGAGAATGAACTTATTTCTTTTGTTAATTCTGATTTGATTTCAACTCCCTCTAACATTAAACCTTTACCTTCTATCTTGCAGGCTCCAGAGTTAGAATTGAAGGAACTCCCATCTCACCTTAAGTACGCCTTTTTGGGAGAGAATGATACCTTACCGGTTATCATTTCGAATGAGTTGACCAGAGAGGAAGAAGGCGACCTTGTGACAGTCATGCGCCAATACAAGGAAGTAATCGGATGGACGATTGTGGATATTAAAGGACTTAGCCCCCCGACTTGTATGCACAAGATCAAAATTGAGGAAAGAGCAAAGCCATCTCGACAAGGTCAACGCCAATTGAATGATCCAATGATGAAGGTAGTGCAAACGTAAATTCAAAAACTTCTAGACGCCAACATAATATATCCAATTTCGGATAGCGAGTGGGTTAGTCCTATTCATGTCGTTCCTAAGAAAACTGGCGTCACAGTAATCAGAAATGATGAAGGTGAGTTAGTTCCAACTCAAGTTCATAATGGATGGCGAGTTTGCATAGATTACAGGAAGTTGAACTCTTTAACTTGAAAAGATCGCTTTCCATTACCATGTATTGATCAAATGATTGAAAGATTAGCTGGTAAATCTCACTATTGTTGTCTCGATGGTTTTTCAGGACTCTTTCAAATCCCCGTAGCTCCTGAGGACCAAGAGAAGACTACGTTTACATGCCCCTTTGGAACCTTCGCCTATCGACGAATGTCGTCTGGAATATGTAACGCACCGGCTACGTTCCAGCGATGTATGGTTAGTGTATTTTCGGATTATGTTGAGAAAGGGATCGAGGTATTTATGGACGACTTCACTGCATATGCTAATTTGTTTGGTGAGTGTTTATTAAATTTAACTAATGTCTTAAAACGATGCATTGAATTTAACCTTGTGCTTAATTATGAGAAATGTCACTTTATGGTTAATAACGGCTTAGTGTTAGGACATATTTCTAAAGGGATTTCTGTTGATAAAGCTAAAACGGATGTTATACGCTCACTCTCATACCCAACTACTGTGAGGGATATTCGCTCTTTCTTTGATCATGCAGGTTTCTACAGGCGGTTTATAAAATATTTCTCAAAAATAGCGCAACCACTGTGTCGGTTATTGTAAAAAGATGTAGAGTTTAACTTTACCTCCGAATGCAGGAAATCGTTTGATACTATTAAAGAGAAACTTGTATCCGCTCCGATAGTACAACCTCCCAATTGGAACTTGCCGTTCAAAATTATGTGTGACGCCTCGGGTGTTAGTGTTTGAGCGGTACTCGGTCAAAAAATAGGAAAAAAACCTCATGTCATCGCCTACGCATCAAGAACGCTTGATCCGGCACAACGCAACTATTCGACTACAGAAAAAGAACTGTTTGCTGTAGTTTTTGCTTTAGAAAAGTTTCGTTCTTATCTGTTTGGAACTAATATAGTTGTTTTTTCTGACCATGCAGCTTTGTGGTATCTTATAAGCAAGAAGGAAGCAAATGCTGGGGCTAATTCGATGGACTTTACTCCTTCATGAGTTTAATCTCGAAATTAAGGACAAGAAGGGGAGCAAAAATTTAGTGGTCGACCACCTTAGTCGAATCCCACTTACCATTTCAGACTCGCCCATTAATGATGAGTTTCCTGAAGAAAACTTGATGATGGCGCGAGCTTCCACTCCTTGGTTCGCTGACATAGTGAATTATTTGGCAACATGTAAATTGCCCCACGACTTGCCGAGGTCAGAAGTTAACCGAATTAAGAGGGAATCCAGGTTCTACATTTGGGATGATCCCTACCTTTGGAGACATTGTTTTGATCAGGTAATACGGAGATGTGTAACCGAAGACGAGGTAAATTCTATCCTTAATTTATGTCATTCATATTCATGCGGTGGACACTGTGGACCTAAAAGGACAGCTCACAAAATTCTTGAATGTGGACTCTATTGGTCTAATATTTTCCGTGACACATATTTATTTTAAAAATCATGTGATAAGTGTCAAAGAGTTGGTAATTTAAGCCGACGTAATGAAATGCCCCTAAATCCTATTCATGTTTGCGAAATATTTGATGTATGGGGGATAGATTATATGGGGCCATTTGTATCTTCATTTGGTAATTTTTATATTATTTTAGCTGTTGATTATGTTTCACGATGGGTTGAGGCGAAAGCTACAAAAAAATAATGATGCTAAAACCACTGTCAGATTTCTGAAAGATTGTATTTTTTCCAGGTTTGGCACACCGAGAGCGCTGATATGCAACAGAGGGAAACATTTTATCAATCGAGACATCGATGCGCTAATGAAAAAAATTGGTGTCACCCAACGCATCGCAACATCGTACCATCCGCAAACGAATGGTCAGACGGAGGTATCAAACCGCGAAATCAAGGCCATTCTTGAAAAGATTGTGAAACCCGATCGGAAGGATTGGAGCGTTAAGCTAAATGACGCATTATGGGCATATCGGACATAGTATATGGGTCCTATCGGGATGTCTCCTTATCGCCTTGTTTTTGGTAAGCCGTGTCATTTATCGGTCGAATTGAAGCACCGCGCGCGTTGGGCAGTTCAACATTGAAACATGGAAATGATTCTAGTTGGCGAAACCCGCAAACTCGATATCCAAGAGTTAGAGGAAATTCGGAAAAATACTTATGACAGTTCGAAAATTTTAAAAGAAAAAAATAAGGATTTTCATGATCGTAATATTGCATTTAAATCTTTTTATATCGGTCAAAAAGTTTTATTGTTTAATTCTAAGTTAAAACTTTTTGCAGGAAAATTACGATCAAAATGGCTCGGACCTTACATGATAACTGATATTTTTCCACATGGTGCGGTGGAAATCAAAAGTAATTCCGGAGAGCAATTTAAAGTTAACGGACAACGGCTCAAACCGTATTATGAGAATGCCCCGATTGGTCTAGTCGAAGAAATTCATTTGGTTGAACCAGTCATTTAAATAAGGTTGTCGAGCTAGAGACGTTAAAAAAGCGCTTAATGGGAGGCAACTCATTTCTTCTCTTTTACTTTAATTATTTTTAATCAAATATTTTTATTTATTTATTATTCTTTTTTATTTTATCTTATTTCAATTTTCTTTAAATTTATTCCCATCATTTTATTTCAAATTTATTTTATCTTGTCATTTTATTTTTCTGATAATCCCTTGCTAATCGAATTTTTTAGTTGAATATGTGTAGGAATTTAAAACACGGTGGAAAATCCCTTAGACCATGGCTTATCATCTTATCCCAATCTCGAAAAAATTATCACTTATCACTTTGTTTTTCTTGTTTACATCCAAAATCCTTTTTCTCTTAATTTTTAAACCATATCCCTTATTCTTATTTTAAAAATTAAATTTTTTATCACGTTTGATAAAGGAAAAAAATTAAAACAAATTTAAAAATATGAGAAAATTTTATCACGTTTTTAAATTTGAAAACTCTTTTTTAAACCTCTCTTTAATTCACCTTAGGATTTAGTTCCCTTATTCGCATTTTTAAAACCAAAATTTAAATTTGATTTAAACCCTTTATCCCCTGGTCAAAGGTGATAATCCATCCCCTTTTAAGGAAATATTTCGTGAGGCCCATTTTTTTCTTTCCCATTCAAACTTGCCGTTTTTATCACCTATCACATCCCCTCTTTTTATTATTTATTTTTTTATAACCCCCAATTACCGGTCGCACCATCTTCAACCTAGCCTTCATCTTCACATATCACACCACCTTCAGCCAAACTACATCACCCAATCCACCACCATGGTTCGCACTCAGAAGCAAGCTTGACGCCTACCCAACCAGCCGGAACCGCTCGTCATTGGTGGACGTCGCCGCATACTTCCACCGAATTTTTTGGTCCTCCAAAGCGACTAGGACTCACAACCAACTGCACCACCGTTATCACCGCGTCACACCGGTCCACCAGACACATCCAGCCACTCTCATGCACGACTGTGGCCGACACTAGCTCGGGGAGTATTCCTTTTCCCTCTCTTTTTACTTTTAATTTTGATATACATTTTGGGGAAAATGACTTAAGTGAGGGGGATTAAGAATTTGGGTCAAATTCTTTTTCTTGCTTATCTGTTTGGTTGCTCTCTGGTTCTATTGATTTTTATCCCATTGATTTGATTGTTTTTTATCCTCTATTTTACCTTGTCCTTTTGATGCCATTATGATTTTGTATCTATTTTGTTAGAAAGGGTAGATTACACTTTATACCATGGCATGATTATTGTGTTTCATGACATTCCTTCATAATTTGATTATTTATGCCAAACTAGTCTTAGCGTTCATTAACTTGTTTTGAAATACTTGTCAAATTTTTTCTTTCATAAAAGCTAGAGGTGCCTATCACTGGCTCTAGCCGAAAAAAGAGAAAAAAAAATAAAGCTAGAAGTGCTTAAAAACTGGTTCTAGCAAGAAAGAAAATGCCTCGTGTTAACAGTGTAGACTAGGTTTCTTTTACAAGTTTATGATGTGCTTTGTCTAGGTTGGCTTAACTTATTTTGTTGGAATGTGTATGTTGATAATAATTTTGCCATTTATCTATTGATTTATTTTTTTTCATCTATTTATAGATATTTCATCATTTTTTCACATTAAGGACTTCGTGAAATAGAGGACGAGAACATGAGATTCAATAGTTTAAATTTTTTATACTTGAGGACAAGCATCGGATAAGTGAGGGGGAATTTGATTAGTGACTAGTTTTGCCATTATTTTTGTGTTAATTATGCTTAAGTAGTGGCTTTGTGATGAAGAATTGTGGCTCATTACGTGATTTACTGTGCAGGACCTCGCCGCTGCGAAATGTTACAAAAAAGGCCGAAATCTGCAAGTTTTATGGATTCATGGCCAGATTAGTGGGCATGAATTGGGGCATGAATACACTAACTCGGCGACACGTCAGTGGATGACGTCAGCAGCACATGAGGATGACGTTAGAAATAGTGTTGATCGGATGATGACATGACGACAGAAGTGAGAGCTTATCAGGACATTCCGATAGCTTATCGAATTCGGGATGATAGCTTATCGGCCATGATTTTGATAAAGACTTGGGAATTATCTCTTTTATTTTATTTTAAATATTTTTTAGGAATTATCTCTTAGGATTTATCTTTTTTAATTTGAATATTATCTTATCTCTTAGTATTTTTAGGGTTTTTGAGGACTATAAATACCCCATTGGGGTAAGCCTCAAATCATCTGATATATCTCATTTTTTGTTCTTCACTTGTCTTCACTTGGGTTTTATAAAATTTCTCTTCCAGTTTTCTATTTTCTTACTTTATTCTCTTTTGAAAATGATGCTAAGCATGGTTAATTCAATAATCATGCAAAGCTAAATCTTTATAAGCCAAAGGCTTAAGCAATGCCGCGTTCACAAGGCGAGGTTTGAAACAACACTTCAAATATTTCAAAAGTCTTTTCTCAATTTCTTTGAACTTTGTTCTTAAAATCAAAATAATTTCTCAACCCAAAGATTGACCTTGGTCAAGAAATTGTTTTGATCTATCTAGTGGGAGGAAGGATCAATTATTGAAACAAGTCCGACTTCCAGAGATCACACATAGTAAATTGTTTACTAAGGGAAATTGAGATCGAACTGTTTTTATAGAAATAATATTTCGATTCGGTTATGAGCTTAAAAGATTTTGTTTTCTCAACATTGAGTTGGTTTAAACAAATACTTAAAACTGAAACTAAAATTTGAGTTTTGGAAATTCAGTTTACAAACAAAAACTCAAGGATAGATCCTTGTAGTGATTTCACCGACATGATTTCTGAAGTTAAAAATCTTTACCAAGGAACCGAGTAGAACGAGTCAACGCGAAAGCCCGAGGCTGAAAATCTCTATATTTACTTTCAAATCATTTAAAATATTTCTTTACATTTCATTGCAAACAAACCCCTCACCTAAATCACATCAACACAACTCCATCAACAACTCTTGGTTCAGAAACTACAAAAGTGTGACAAGGAAAGTTCTAAGTCCATGTGGGTTTGACTCCTACTTCCATATCTACATTTAATTTCTTTATTTATTTTATTATTTAGAAGAAGGAAATTATATTATTCTTGACACGTAAATGACGGAATCCATCGACAAGCCACCCTTCTTTGACGAGACCAACTATGCTTATTGGAAGATGAGAATGATGTTCTTTGTCAAATCCAAAGACTACGAGCTTTGGGAAATTATTGAAGATGACTCATTCGTACCACAAAGAAGCAAGGCGGATTGGAGTGCCGACGACCGCAAGAAGATGGAACTAAATTGCAAGGCTTTGCACTTCATCTTTTGTGCACTTAGCCTCAATATATATGAGAAGATGTCTTCTTGTGAGAGTGCCAAGGAAGTTTGGGATAAGCTTGAAGTTACATACGAGGGAACAAACGAAGTAAAGGAGGCCAAGATTTGCCTTCTCAACCACGAGTATGAGAACTTCAAGTAGGATCCGGAAGAGGACATTGAGAAATATTCCATCGATTCTCCACCATCACCAATGGACTAAAATGCTATGGAGAAGTCATTCCGAAAGAAAAGCTTGTCCCAACGCTTATCTACTCCCTTCCTGAGTCATGGGACTCGAAAAAGACCGCCATCATCGAAGCCAAAAATCTCAAGACCTTGAAGCTTGATGAACTCATGGGGTCACTTCTCACTCACCAAATCATGAAGAAAGACAAAGAAGAAGAGAAGAAGAAGTAAGAGATAAGAAAGATGGAAAAGAAGAAGATCATGGAGCTAGGTATCAACGCGAGTGTCGTTGCTCTCAAATCCTCCACATGCCATCATGTAGAACTAAGTGAGGAGGAAAGCGAAGATGAAGAGATGGCCTATCTCTTCAAGAAATTCACCCGATTCATGAAGAGCGAGATGGATAAATCCAACCATGAATTGAAGAAGAAGATGAAGGATTCCCACAAGTCCAACAAAAAGAGATCATCTTCAAAGAAATCATGTATGGCGACATGGAGTGATGAAGACTCCATCGATGATGAGGTAGCCCACCTATGATTCATGGCCCTCAATGAGGGGGAGGTAACTTCTAACTCATCTAGTACAAATTCATTATCTTTTGATGAGTTAAAAGAAGCCTGTGATGAATTGATTTTTGAATTCAAGGCTTCATTTTCAAAAAAACATTAAATTGATTTCAAAGTTAAAAATCGAAAATGATTTGCTTTCTAAAACCAATTTAGAGTTTGAAGCAAAAATCAAAGATTTTAAACTTAAAGTTTCAAATTTACAAGAATTGCTTCAAACGATTGGAAAAGATCATCAAAAGAAGATTGACGATCTTAAGAAAGAAAAAGATTTGATTTCCAAAGAGCTTGAAAAGAGAAATAGTTTTGGAAAATCAAATTTTTATGTTAGAAAATCTAGTGCCCCTATATTTTTGAATGGAAAAGTTTTTAGAAGTATTTGGGTCCCAAAAGGACTAAGTACTTCAACTAAAAAGGATGAAATTGAAAAATGGATTCTTAAGGGGACTAAACTTTGTGTCACTAACGTCTATGGATCTAAAGCAATTTGGATACCAAAAATTACTTAATTGTCTTTTGTTAGGTGTGATGGAGAGTGATCAACAAGTCCAAATTTGAGGGGGAGCTCCATACACACAAAGAAGAACACTTGAAGAAGGAAGGCTTCAGATCCTCCCTTGAGTTCAAGTGTGGTAAAATCTTGTTGTTTTATTTATTTAATTTGATTTATTTTTTATTTCAACTAGATTATCATATATGTTGAACTAACAATATTTGATGCTTTGAGTAAGGGGAGCCAATTTCAAAACTAAAGATTTAATTGTGTCAATTTGTTTTTTCCTCCTAAGTTATTTTGAGCCTAATGTCCTTTTAAATTCTTTTTGATATAACAAAAATGGGGGAGAAATTGTTTGAAAATTTGATTTTTCAAGAGAATAAGGGGAGATTTATTTCATTCAAACTTTAAATATCTTATTCAAATACAAAGGTGAGAGAATCCCAAAAAAAATTCAAGTTGTTTTTATTATATCAAAAATGGGGAGATTGTAGAACTAATTTTTTTGATATAATAATTGAAAAATGTTTTGGGCTAAATTGAAAAGAATTTAAAATATGTTTTTAGTCAAAAACAACTTGAAAATGTGTTTAAGGGTTTTACAAGGCTTTGGAATGATTTAAAGTGCATTTAAAGTAGTCAAAATCATGTTTTAAGTGTAACCGTATCGATATTGTATGGTACCGTATCGATACCCTTAAGGGTTTTAACTACAGTGATTTTCTAGTAGCCAAAACCTGTACAAATACGCTTAGCCGTATCGATACGATGTGCTTTAAAAAACCAACGGCTAGTACGCGTACCGATACACCAAGCTGTAGAACTACATTTATGGTGGGAAATAAAGGCTCCATCGGCTCTAATTCAACCCCAATGTTCCTCAACGGCTACAAACTCAATTAGGAGTATAAAAGGGACCTCCAAGCATCAAGAGATGGTTAATGCTTCAATTGTCAACAACATTATGATAAAGAAATTATCTTAGAGCTTAAATTGTAAATTCCTTGTATAGACAACACTTGTGAGCTTAATTGTCAAATTTGCTCAAGTGTTTAGGCTTTGGGTGAGTGCTTAGAGTTGCAAAAATATACCTATTAGAGAGATTTCTAGTTTTCTTTGAATTTCTCTTGTAAGAGAGTGTTTGATCAAGCTTTGGGTAGAAAGCTTGATCGTTGTAACGGTTTCCTCCTCATCCGAGAAAAGGGGACGAAATTCAATAGTGAATTTGTTTAAATCCTTAATAGGAAGCTAAGGTAGTGGATGTAGGCTTTGGGTTAGAAAGCCGAACCACTCTAAATCCTTGTGTTCATCTCTTATATTTTTAGCTTCCACAAAAACACCCAAAAATCCAATCTTTTCCACACTTGGCAAGCATTTCGGTTGTGACCATCGAGCTCAACAAGTCTAACCGTGGTAGAAAGTTTTCAAGAAAAAGAGACTTCAAGAACAAGAACAAAGAAGAAGAAAAAGACCAACTCATTTGCTATGAGTGCAAGAAGCCGGGTCACAATTGCATCGATTGCCCTCAACTAAAGAAGAAGAGCTTTGAGAAGAAGAAGAAGCTCAAGGCTCAAGTAGCAACTTGGAGTGACGATGAGTCATCATCCAAGGATAAGGAGCATGAAGTGGCCAACCTTGAGGAGGAATCTATGGTAAACTCTAACTCGTCATCTCTTACTTATGATGAATTATATGATGCATATGATTAATTGCGAGAAGTTTACGATGAATTGGTTGAGAAATACAAAGAGTCTATTTTGAAAAACAAGAAAACTATTTTCGAATTAAAATCTCAAAATGAGTCTCTTTCAAAAACCAATTCCGAATTAGAAAAGAAAGTTTTGTATTTGATAAATATTTCAAATGAGCTTAAAAAGAAAAATCTTGATGTTGAAAAATTTCTTTTCGATTTCCAAGATTATCACACTAAAGAAGTGAATAATCTTAAAACCTCTCTTGCTATTGGGAAAAATGGTTTTAACATGGGTAGTTCTTCAAAAACCCAATATGTAAAGAGAAAGGATTTTAACTACAAACAAAGTGGCTCTAAAAGGCATCCTAGAGCTAAGAGGATTATAATTGTATGGGTTCCTAAGGAACTTGTAACTTCTAACAATATTGTTTCTATTTCAACTTGGATTCCTAAGGGAACCAAGTTTTTTTGGAGCTAATGCTTATGGACCCAAAATGGTTTGGGTACCAAAGTTAAAGAACTAATCTTTGTTTGTAGGAGGAGCATTGATACAATGCCAAAGCTTCAAGTCAAAACACATGGTACCTTGATAGTGGATGCTCAAAATACATGACCGGAGACAAGAGTAGATTCTTGAAGCTTAAACCAAAAAGTGGAGGATGTGTGACATTTGGTGACAACTCCAAAGGCCACATTGAAGGCATAGGCTCCATTGGTAATCTCTCATCTACATTCATTGAAAATGTTTTATACGTCAATGGTCTAAAACATAATCTTTTGAGCTTTAGTCAACTTTGTGATAAAGGGTCTAATGTTCATTTTGATAAAAATGGGTGTAAAATTGTGAACATTAAAACAAATAAAATAATGCTCATTGGTCATCGCATAGGAAATATTTATATGGTGCATTAGATAACATACATTCATCCCATGCATGTTTAGTTTCACATGATGAGAATGATGCATGGTTGTGGCATAGGAAACTAGGGCATGCTAGCATAAGTGTTTTAGAAAAAATAGTTTCCCAAAATCTAGTTAGAGGTTTGCCCAAACTAAAATTTTCATTAGATAAAATATGTGATGTTTGTGCTAAGGGTAAACAAAAGAGAACCTCGTTTAAACTCATTAATGATGTTCCGACTAGTAGAGAACCAACTAGTTCATCAAGCTTTAGGGTCTTCAAATTTTTTGCTTCGATGATGGCAGTTCTCTTCCCATCCCATGATTCGAGAAGAGAGTAGAGTAGCTTCCGGACTAACTTATCTTTGAGGATGATCTCTATAAAGCCCTTCAAACCATTGACGATGAAAGAGAAGTGATCAGACATCTTTGTTACGGTCTCATCGGCCTACATCTTGAAGTTCTCGTAACTAAGATTGAGGATCCCGATCTTTGTCTCCTTTACATCATTTGTTCCTTCATATGTGGTTTCAAGAGTGTCCTACACTTCTTTAGCACTTGTGATTGAGGACACTTTGGAGTAGATGTCCGTTCCGAGAGCACAAAATAGCATGTGCAAGGCTTTGTCATTCACTTGCAATTTCTTTCTATCATCTTCACTCATCTCCACCTTCTTCTTTGGAACAAGCCTTCCTTTTTAATCTCTCTTCATGGGAATGGTTGGTCCATCTTCTACCACATCCCATACTAGGTAATCACTCGATTTGATGAAAAGACGCATTTGGATCTTCCAATAGGGATAGTTATCCCCATTGAAGAAGGGTGGTTTGGTGGTAGATTGAGACTCATACATTGTAACACCCCAAATTTGGGCCTAGATGTTTAGAGTCTGAACCGGATCGGTCTGGGAATCTATTTGAGTCTAAAAGGGGATTTTAGGGAACACCTAGTTCGAGGTGCTTTAAAAATATAGAAAAATATCTAAAAATTCTCATTTAATATATATAAGAGAATGGTGAAATCAATTTTATAAAATAAGGTTTGAAAATACTACATTTCGGTGTAGTGACCAAATCGCAGTTTTTGCAAAGTTTAGTAGTGACTGTTTTGTAAAGGATTAAAACTTTGAATCTTTAAGGAGCTAATTTACCAAAAAAAATTCATCAGATTTTTCCTTAATTTAGGTGATTTAATTAATGTTTTAGTTAAAGAAATTAAAGGTGATTAAAATAGAAAAACTACCTTTGACTTTTCATAACCATTTTTCTCTAATTTTCTCTCATTTCATTTTCTCTCAAAATCCTATCAACCAAACACTTTTTCTCCAGCAAATTTACTTTGATCTCCACTTCATTTGATGAGATTTTCATCACTCATTGATTCCTAATCAATCCTTCAACAAATCCACTTGATTTCTACATTGTATTTTCAAGAAAACTTGCTCAAATCAAGGAGAAATCATCCATTAGAGGTAAGCTTCGTCCTTCTCCTCTAATGATCAGTTCTTTACTGAAATTCCCAAGTTATCAATCCTTTATTAATGATTTTTAAGTGGTTTTAATGTTAGAAACAAGAATTTGGCTTAAAACTCAAGATTTTGGAAGAGATCTTGAAGATTTTCGTGTTGATTGATTGGGCTCTGTTTTGAGATGGTTTTCTAATGTATTTTGGCTGTTAAATGATGTTAGAAATGAGATTTTATCAATCCAATCCCGAATATGTTGTTTTTCCTAAGTTTTTACTTGTTAAAATGGTGGTTTTTGGGGTGATTTTGGTGTTCTGCTATAGCTGGAGGTATAAGGACGTGGTTGTGTTAGTTTTTGATGTTAACTGATGTTTAGAAATGATTAGAAGTGATGGATCTTGGCTGGGTTTGATTTTGGAAGAGTTTGGAGGTGATTTCGGTAGTGTTTGGTAGCCGAAATGTGGATTTTTTGTAGAGCAGCGAGTTTAAGTGTGTGGATGATGATTTCAATGCATGATGATGCATTAATCCTCTGCTCTTATGTGTTTAAAACAGGCGAGACATCTTCGGACACCTTTGGAGTTGATCCGAAAGCGTAGATAGCGTTTCGGCAAGCAAGCGAAACGTAATCGGTAAGTGCGTATGGTTTTAGAAGTCCTTGAGGGACAAAGAAACAAGGTTTGGGGATTTAGGAAAGGTTTGAAACACCTTCCTAAGTCCGAAAGTAAGTATTGGATAGAATGCTCTCTAGAATGTGGTGTTTGCCCCTTAAATGCTTTTACATGCTCATGGTTTTAGATTGATAAATTCCTACCATTTTTATGCATGAATTATAGCATGAGATGATGCTTGAAATGATTTCATTAAGTAACATGTTGCGTAGTTGAGATTTGAGCTTTTATGTTAAAGCATAACAAATGTTATGATTTTGAAATGAGGTGAGAATGTTGAGTTTTAATGCATGAAAAACAGTAGGTGAGATGTTAATTTGACATAATATATTGGCATAGATGTTGAGATACTTACCAGATATAATTGATCGATCAATAGGATGAGAGTGCACTATAAACTAAAAATTCGTATGTGCTCTTTGGTTAAGCCAAAGGGAGAGAACCGATAATGGGCATTCCATCGGGTAAGACTTGGTGAAATACCCAAGCTTTGTGGCACTGAGAGATTCTGCCATGTGAGTACGGTGATGAGAGATTCCACCGGAAACTATGTTGCTAGACGAGTGAGTACGGTGATGAGAGATGCCACCGGAAGTGTCTAGTGAGATGTCCGCATATCCGAGTAATAAATAGATGTGAAATGCCAATATAAAATATGTTATGGTTTTTGATTCACATGTACTTTGATGTAATGGTTTATTCTATGAGAAATGCATATGTGGTTTGTTTATGAAATGCTTTAGAGTACAAGCATGGTTTTGGCTTTGCCATGAGTTTTGCATTGGTTTAAATGCATGAGATAGAATGAAGGTACATGTGGTTTCAATGTGAAATTGCGTTGAAAGGTTTCCAAGCATGAGATAGAAATGAGCATGTGGTTTAAAAGCTTTTAATGGAAATGTTTTCAAGTTGTGCATTATTGTGTTGGTTTCCTTTAGAGCACGCCTCACTAAGCATTTGTGCTTACGCTCTCTCTTTTACCAATAATGGAGATAATTGAGGTGTTTTTGGGCATCAAGAAAGCTAAGTTCATCCAAGGAATTCCAAGCTCATGTACGGTGAAGTTTTCGTACACTTTAGTTTTGATAGTTTGGCAATGGGAAACCAAGAATTGTATTTGGGAGATGTGTTAAACTCCCTAAGGTTGTGGCATGTTTGTTTTGGCTTGCTTGGATTGTAAATGGCCTTAATTGCTATTTTTGAGGTTGGGTTGCCTATTTGGGTTTTGATATTAGGAAGCATGCCTCTAGACTAATGAGATTTTGTGTTTGATGTTATGATTGTGTTTAAGTGTTCCAAATATGTTCCTTATATGTATGTTGACTTGTTGGTATGATTAGAGAGTCGTTGGGGTATGTTTGAATAAGTTAATGAGTGAAAAACCAGTATTTGCTGTTGTTTCTGGGCAAACCGTGTCAAAACACCCTCTAGCGTTTCGGAACGGGGGTCTGTAATGGCCTTCGCGTTTCGAAACGATAGAGGATGTTTCAGAACGATTTGGCTACTGGAATGCCGTGTTTCAGAACTGGTCTCGGAACACACCCGCGTACCGAGACGGTCAACGCTGTTTCGATCCAGCGTTTTGATACGGTAGGTGGGTGTTTTGAAACGGGTGACCGTTGGACACAGTTTTGAATTGTTTTGATGTTTGCATGCTTTAAATTTTAGTCCTAAATGTTGAGATCGCAAATGCTTGAGCTTGAGATGTCTTTTTAAGTTGAAATTTGGCAGAGAAGCATGTAGCATGACTAATTTCATAATGGTAACCTTAAAACCAATGAAGTCCCTCTAATTTACAGAAATTACATTTTGGTCCCTAATCTTGTGTGAAGTGCAATTGAGTCCCTATTTGCTACCCGATCGTTGTGCCTTTCTCAATCGTGTTTCGTGAGTACTCACTTAGGGTTAACAAGTATCTAGACAAGTTTAAAAAGAAAAAAAAGGGTCGTGAATCAAGGTTGACCTTTGGGTTGACTTTGGTTTTCCCTGTGTAATCTTCATAGTTTGGGTCAATCGTCTAGGCCGGGCTAAGGGGGTTACATTTGGTAGTATCAGAGCTTGGTTCTCGTATAATTGGGGTATGATATGGGAGCGATGTATGTGTAATTGCATGATATGTCTTTTGGGTGAAAGAATGTTGTGAGAATAGTGATGTATGATTCAATTGAGATGTATTTGTGATGTTATGCTATGTTTGGAGTGTGATAGGGGATCCCATTTCCAAATCAAAACTAATGAGAGGAATTGTTTTCGAAAATGAGCTTGAGTACTTGCATTACTTACCTTATTGTGCCTAATTGTGTTTATTGCATTTTTGTCAGTGCATTGTTTTCTATATAATGGGGTCACGTAGAGAGCTAAGAATCAATACTAGATCGACCGCTGCTAATGAGAATGCTGAGAATGTTGAAGATTTACCTCCTCCCCCTGGTGGTGGACCACCCGGTGGTGGTGGTGCTGGAGCTGATAACATTGGTGCTGGTGCTGGGGTCGCTGGACCTGAGGGTGCGCAGGGGCAAGCCGCTCCTGACATGACCATGTTGATTCAAGCTATTGTTGGAGCTTTCCAGGCATCAGTAGCTAGAGCTTATGGAGTTGCGCATCAGGATGATGCCAATGTGAGGTTGCCTTTGGAACGTCTTGCAGTCTAGGAGGGACTGAGTTCAGGGGCTTATCTACGGAAGGATCTGAGTCTTGGTTGGAGAGCACCAAGCGGATATTGGGTCAGATGAACTGCAATAATGTGCAGAAGCTGGGTTTTGTTGTATCACTGCTGCATGATGATGCTTATACGTGGTGGACGACCACTATCTCTGGGATGGAGGATGATGAAGTGACTTGGACGTTCTTCTTGAATGCGTTCAAGCGGAAGTATATGGGTGTGTGTTACCTAGATAAGAAGAAAATAGAGTTTATGTCTCTTATGCAAGGCATCATGTCAGTAGCTGAGTATGAAATTCAGTTTTTCCGCCTCAGTCAGTATGCGCCTGAGTTAATCCCTAATGAGCGGGAGAGGTGCGAACGATTCCGTTATGGGTTGGTAACGGATGTGAAGACTTATATGCTTGCGGCTGATTATACGGATTTCGATATCTTGGTCACTAGAGCCAAGGACATTGAGTCGTATCTTGGTCTAGCTAGTCGAGCGGGTGGATCTAGCTCTGGGAAGCAGGCGGCTGAACGCGATTATAGTAGAGATCACAACAGAAGGCATAAGGATAGGAGGCTGCACTATGATGCTAGGTGTGGGGGTGGTAACCCTGGTAGAGGTCAGCAAGGACCTAATGCTGTTCTGAGGACTCCTGAGTGTAACCGTTGTGGTAGACGGCATGGTGGTGAGTGTTAGGGTAACCTTGGGACATGCTGGAATTGTGGGAACTGTGGACATTTGAAGAAAGATTGTCCTCAGCTTCTGAGAGAGGGACATGCTCCGGTGGGAGCAATTGAGCCACAGAGAGGTCGTGGGCACAGCCGTGGTAATTTTCAGCGTAGGGATGATGGTGGCAGGAATGTAGCACATGTTGTGGCCGTTCATCCTGAGGGTGGCGGTCAGGCTCGAGTGTATGCCCATCGTGAGGGAAGGAATGATACGGATGTGATCGCAGGTACTTTTACTTTGCAATCCTTGTCATTACTTTCTTTGATTGATTCTGGATCTACACATCCGTACATATTGCGTGAACATGCTCAAATGCTTGGTTTACCTGTTGAGTCTTTGGATGTTGGTATGCGTGTGACTAGTTCCTTTGGTGAGACGGCTGTAACACGAAAGTTGTATAGAAGATGTCCCTTGAAAGTGCAAAATCATGTTTTTCTTGTTGATCTCATGGAATTGCCATTATATGGCTTTGATGTAATCCTTGGTATGGATTGGCTTGTTGAGCATAGAGCTGTAGTGGATTTCGAAAGCAAGCGGGTTTCGTTGAAACTTGCAGATGATTATGAAGTAGTGGTTGTGGGCGAGAATGTGAAGTTTCTTGCCAATGTGGTGTCCACATTGGAAGCAAGTCGAATGTTGAGGCAGGGCTGCAAGGCGTACCTAGCCTTTGTGATGAATCCCAGTTCAAAGGAGTTGCGCGTTCAGGATATAAGAACTGTACGTGAGTTTCCTGGAATGTTTCTGGAGGAGTTACCTAGATTGCCACCTAGTCGAGAGGTGGAGTTTGGGATTGAGCTGTATGAAAACACAACTTCGGTGTCCATTGCTCCCTATCGCATGGCACCTAAGGAGCTGAAGGAATTGAAGACGCAACTTCAGGAGTTGCTTGATCGTTGTTTCATTCGGCCTAGTGTGTCACCTTGGTGTGCACCGGTCTTGTTTGTGAAGAAGAAGGATGGCACTATGAGAATGTGTATCGATTATCGTCAGCTGAACAAGTTGACTGTCAAGAATATGTATCATTTGTTGAGGATTGATGATCTTTTTGATTAGTTTTGGGGAGCGGTTGTGTTTTCCAAGATTGACTTGAGGTCAGGGTACTATCAGCTAAAGGTGAAAGATGTGGATGTGCCGAAAACAGCCTTTAGAATGAGGTATGGGCATTATGAATTCCTTGTAATGTCGTTTGGCTTGACGAATGCTCCTACTGCTTTCATGGACATGATGAATAGAGTGTTCCATGAATACTTTGACAAGTTCGTTGTGGTGTTCATCGACGATATCTTTGTGTACTCTCATACTGAGGAGGAGCAAGAAGGTCATTTGAGGGTTGTCTTGCAAGTGCTTCTGGAAAATCAGCTTTATACTAAGCTGAGCAAGTGTGAGTTTTGGCTAAAGAAAGTTGTGTTCCTTGGTCATGTGGTTTCGATTGAGGGAATTTGTGTTGACCCTCAGAAGATTGAGGCGGTGATGAATTGGAAGCCTCCTAAGTCTGTTCATGAAGTCTGTAGTTTCCTTGGGTTGGCAGGATACTATCGGAGGTTTGTGGAGAGATTTTCAAATATTGCTTCCTCTTTGACGAAGTTGTTGCAAAAAGATGTTAAGTATGAGTGGACGGAAGCGAGACAACAAGCTTTTGAGAAGCTTAAGGCAGCTTTGACGCAAGCTCCTATCTTGGTTCAACCTGAATCAGGAAAAGAGTTTGTGGTGTACAGTGACGCATCCTACGTTGGTTTGGGGTGTGTGCTAATGCAAGAGGGTAAGGTGGGGGCTTATGCATCGCGACAGTTGAAGGTGCATGAGCGCAATTATCCTACGCATGATATTGAGTTAGCTGCGGTGGTTTTTGCTTTGAAGATCTGGAGACATTATCTTTATGGTGAGAAGTGTACTGTGTATACGGATCACAAGAGTTTGAAGTATTTGATGTCTCAGAAAGAGTTAAATCTTAGGCAACGATGTTGGGTGGAATTGCTTAAGGATTACGATCTAACGATCGAGTACCATCCGGGAAAAGCTAATGTTGTGGCGGATGCCTTGAGCAGGAAAGTGGCGGTAGAGTTAAGGGCTATGTTTGCTAGCCTGAGCATTTCGCGAGATGGAGGTCTTGTTGCTGAGTTGCAAGTGAAACCATCTCTGGTTCAGTTGATAAAGGATAAGCAGTTGTTGGATGATTCTTTGGTGCCACATGTTCAGGATATTGCTGAGGGTAGACCATCGGATTTTTGTTTTAATGATGATGGAGTTCTATGTTTTGGAAATCAGATAGTAGTGCCAAATGATGTGGAGTTGAGGCGTACTATTCTGACTGAAGCTCATAGTAGTCCTTTTGCTATGCACCCTGGTAGTACAAAGATGTACCGTGATTTGAAGGATGAGTACTATTGGGTGGGTTTGAAGAAAGATGTTGCAGATTATGTGGGTAAGTGCATGGTTTGTCAGCAGGTTAAGGCTGAGCATCAGTTTCCTTCAGGGTTGTTGCAACCGTTGAGGATTCCTGAATGGAAGTGGGAAAGAATCACCATGGACTTTGTGTCTGGTTTGCCTTTGTCGCCATCGAAGAAGAATTCTGTGTGGGTGATTGTGGATCGCCTTACGAAGTGTGCGCATTTCATACTTGTGCATACCACGTATACCTTGGATAAGCTTGCAGAGCTGTAAATTGCTGAGATTGTGCGTCTGCATGGTGTACCAAAATCTATAGTGTCGGATAGAGATCCGAGGTTTACATCGCGATTTTGGGAATGTTTACATCAAGCTTTGGGTACGCGGCTGAATTTCAGTACTTCTTATCATCCGCAGTCGGATGGACAGTCTGAGTGTGTTATCCAAGTGCTTGAGGATATGTTGAGGTGCTGCGTGATTGAGTTTCAAGGCTCTTGGGAGAAGCATTTGCCTTTGGTAGAGTTTGCTTATAATAATAGCTACCAGGCAAGTATTCAAATGGCACCTTATGAAGCCTTGTATGGGAGGAAGTGCAGAACTCCTCTTTCCTGGGCTGAAATGGGTCAGAAGTTGGTCTCGATGCCGGCTTTGCTGAAAGGAACCACCAAGAAAGTGAAGCTCATTTGTGAGTGGTTGAAGACAGCTTCTGATCGGCAGAAGTCTTACGCGGATTTGAAGCGTAAGGAGATTGAGTTTGCGGTGGGTGATCGTGTGTTCTTGAAGGTTTCACCTTGGAAGAAGGTGATGAGATTTGGCCGGAAGGGTAAGTTGAGTCCTAGGTATATTGGACCATACGAGGTGATAGAGCGTGTGGGTCTTGTTGCTTATAAGCTGAGGCTACCACAAGAGTTAGAGAAGATACATGATGTGTTTCATGTCTCCATGCTTCGGAGGTATAGATCAGATCCTTCGCATGTTATGCCTGTGAAGGAAGTTGAGTTGAATCCAGATTTGACCTATGATGAGGAGCCGGTTGAGATTCTGGATTCGGACAGTAAAGTTCTTCGAGGTAGGACCATTGAGTTGGTTAAGGTGTTGTGGAAGCATCGTGGTGTTGAGGAAGCCGCGTGGGAAAGAAGAGATGATATGAAGAAGTAGTTTCCTTACCTTTTTACTCCAGGTAAATTTTGAGGACAAAAATTTTTAAGAGGGGGAGAGTTGTAACACCCCAAATTTGGGCCTAGATGTTTAGAGTCTGAACCGGATCGGTCTAAGAATCTGTTTGAGTCTAAAAGGGGATTTTAGGGAACACCTAGTTCGGGGTGCTTTAAAAATATAGGGAAAATATCTAAAAATCCTCATTTAATATATATAAGAGAATGGTGAAATCAATTTTATAAAATAAGGTTTGAAAATACTACATTTTGGTGTAGTGACCAAATCACAGTTTTTGCAAAGTTTAGTAGTGATTGTTTTGTAAAGGATTGAAACTTTGAATCTTTAAGGAGCTAATTTACAAAAAAATGTTTTCATCAGATTTTTCCTTAATTTGGGTGATTTAATTAATGTTTTAATTAAAGAAATTAAAGGTGATTAAAATAGAAAAACTACCTTTGACTTTTCATAACCACTTTTCTCTAATTTTCTCTCATTTCATTTTCTCTCAAAATCCTATCAACCAAACACTTTTTCTCCAGCAAATTTACTTTGATTTCCACTTCATTTGATGAGATTTTCATCACTCATTGATTCCTAATCAATCCTTCAACAAATCCACTGGATTTCTACATTGTATTTTCAAGAAAACTTGCCCAAATCAAGGAGAAATCATCCATTAGAGGTAAGATTTGTCCTTCTCCTCTAATGATCAGTTCTTTACTGAAATTCTCAAGTTATCAATCCTTTATTAATGATTTTTAAGTGGTTTTAATGTTAGAAACAAGAATTTGGCTTAAAACTCAAGATTTTGGAAGAGATCTTGAAGATTTTCGTGTTGATTGATTGGGCTCTGTTTTGAAATGGTTTTCTAATGTATTTTGGATGTTAAATGATGTTAGAAATGAGATTTTATCAATCCAATCTCGAATAGGTTGTTTTTCCTAAGTTTTTCTTGTTAAAATGGTGGGTTATTGGGTGATTTTGGTGTTCTGCTATAGCTGGAGGTATAAGGACGTGGTTGTGTTAGTTTTTGATGTTAATTGATGTTTAGAAATGATTAGAAGTGATGGATCTTGGCTGGGTTTGATTTTGGAAGAGTTTAGAGGTGATTTCGGTAGTGTTTGGTAGCCGAAATGTGGATTTTGTGTAGAGCAACGAGTTTAGGTGTGTGGCTGATGATTTCAATGCATGATGATGCATTAATCCTCTGCTCTTATGTGTTTAAAACAAATGAGACATCTTCGGACACCTTTGGAGTTGATCCGGAAGCGTAGATAGCGTTTCGGCAAGCAAGCGAAACGTAATCGGTGAGTGCGTATGGTTTTAGAAGTCCTTGAGGGACAAAGAAACAAGGTTTGGGGATTTAGGAAAGGTTTGAAACACCTACCTAAGTCCGGAAGTAAGTATTGGATAGAATGCTCTCTAGAATGTGGTGTTTGCCCCTTAAACGCTTTTACATGCTCATGGTTTTAGATTGATAAATTCCTACTGTTTTTATGCATGAATTATAGCATGAGATGATGCTTGAAATGATTTCATTAAGTAACATGTTGCATAGTTGAGATTTGAGCTTTTATGTTAAAGCATAGCAAATGTTATGATTTTGAAATGAGGTGAGAATGTTGAGTTTTAATGCATGAAAAACGGTAGGTGAGATGTTGATTTGACATAATATATTGGCATAGATGTTGAGATACTTACCGGATATAATTGATCGATCAATAGGATGAGAGTGCACTATAAACTAAAAATTCGTACGTGCTCTTTGGTTAAGCCAAAAAGAGAGAATCGATGATGGGCATTCCATCGGGTAGGACTTGGTGAAATACCCAAGCTTTGTGGCGAAGAGAGATTCCGCCATGTGAGTACGGTGATGAGAGACTCTACCGGAAACTATGTTGCTAGACGAGTGAGTACGGTGATGAGAGATGCCACCGGAAGTGTCTAGTGAGATGTCCGCATATCCGAGTAATAAATAGATGTGAAATGCCAATATAAAATATGTTATGGTTTTTGATTCACATGTACCTTGATGTAATGGTTTATGCTATGAGAAATGCATATGTGGTTTGTTTATGAAATGCTTTAGAGTACAAGGATGGTTTTGGCTTTGCCATGAGTTTTGCATTGGTTTAAATGCATGAGATAGAATGAAGGTACATGTGGTTTCAATGTGAAATTGCGTTGAAAGGTTTCCAAGCATGAGATAGAAATGAGCATGTGGTTTAAAAGCTTTTAATGGAAATGTTTTCAAGTTGTGCATTATTGTGTTGGTTTCCTTTAGAGCATGCCTCACTAAGCATTTGTGCTTACGCTCTCTCTTTTACCAATAATGGAGATAATTGAGGTGTTTTCGGGCCTCAAGAAAACTAAGTTCATCCAAGGAATTCCAAGCTCATGTATGGTGAAGTTTTCGTACACTTTAGTTTTGATAGTTTGGCAATGGGAAACCAAGAATTGTATTTGGGAGATGTGTTAAACTCCTTAAGGTTGTGGTATGTTTGTTTTGGCTTGCTTGGATTGTAAATGGCCTTAATTGCTTGTTTTGAGGTTGGATTGCCTATTTGGGTTTTGATATTAGGAAGCATGCCTCTAGACTAATGAGATTTTGTGTTTGATGTTATGATTGTGTTTGAGTGTTTCAAATATGTTCCTTATATGTATGTTGACTTGTTGGTATGATTAGAGAGTCGTTGGGGTATGTTTGAATAAGTTAATGAGTGAAAAACCAGCATTTGCTGCTGTTTCTGGGCAAACCGTATCGAAACACCCTCTAACGTTTCGGAACGGGGGTCTGTAATGGCCTTCGCGTTTCGAAATGATAGAGGCTGTTTCGGAACGATTTGGCTACTAGAATGTCGTATTTCGGAACTGGTCTCAGAACACACACGCGTACCGAAACGGTCAACGCCATTTCGATCCAGCGTTTCGATACGGTAGGTGGGTGTTTCGAAACGGGTGACCGTTGGACACAGATTTGAATTTTTTTGATGTTTGCATGCTTACATTTTAGTCCTAAATGTTGAGATTGCAATTGCTTGAGCTTGAGATGTCTTTTTAAGTTGAAATTTGGCAGAGAAGCATGTAACATGACTAATTTCATAATGGTAACCTTAAAACCAATGAAGTTCCTCTAATTTACAGAAATTACATTTTGGTCCCTAATCTTGTGTGAAGTGCAATTGAGTCCCTATTTGCTACCCGATCGCTGTGCCTTTCTCAATCGTGTTTCGTGAGTACTCACTTAGGATTAAAAAGTATCTAGACAAGTTTAAAAAGAAAAAAAATGTTGTGAATCAAGGTTGACCTTCGGGTTGACTTTAGTTTTCCCCGTGTAATCTTCATAGTTCAGGTCAATCGTCTAGGCCGGGCTAAGGGGGTTACATACATGCTTGGCTCAGAGATAGATGTCATGGATCGACTAGGAAGTTGATCAACACTCTTCTAGGATCTCCTCTTGTGGTTGTGAAGCCTTTAAAGAGGTAGGCTTTGATACCAATTGTTGAGTGAATCGAATTAACTGGTATAGACAAGTGGGGGTGAATTGGAAATTTTAAAATTAAGGGAGCAAAAGGAAAATTTGAAATTGAAGAACAAGGCACTTGTAGTGGTTCAAGCTTCTAAACAAGCTCTACATCCACTACCTTAGCTCCCACTAAGGATTTTCAACAAACTCTTTACTAATTTGTTCTTCCCCTTTTCTAGGCTAAGGAGGCAACCTTTACAAATTCAATCTTTCTATCCAAAGATTGAATAACAAGACTCTCAATTACAAAAAACAAAAAGGCATTTTGAAATGTATCTCTCACAAGACTAATCCATTGCCCAATTACAAACCAACAACCCCCAAACTTGAAAGAAAGATGAATAATTTGGAATTTTACAAGTTAGGTATACAATTTGACTCTAATAGGCTCAAGGGTTTGGAATAAATGTTTTGATGTTGCTTGGAGGTTCAATAATGGTTGTTGTAGCTTTGGAGACTTGTTTTTATACCTTCTCATTGATTTCTAGCCGTTTGGGTGGTTGAGATCGTCAATAGAGCTGTTGGGGCTCTCTCTTCCCTTCATAAATGTTGTTCTGCAACTACCTGTATCGAAACACGATACCATGTATCGAAACGGACACCAAAAAAGATAGAATTGTTGTGTGTAAAAAGGGCTCGTATCGAAACAACTATAGGCAGTATCGAAACAGTAAAGTGCAAAAAGAGGGTCGTATCGAAACGAGAATGGGTTGTATCGAAACATTTTGAAATTGTAAACTTCTATTTCGAAACAGCATAAGGGTGTATCGAAACACTTAACCAAATTTTCAAAAGTTCGTTCTGACAAGTAACAGCTAGTTCATTTAATGCTCGATTTTGAAAATACTTAACCCTTGTATCGAAACGGGTATGAGTCATTTCGAAACAACACTTAAAATCAAAAGCCCAGATGAAGGCTGTATTGAAATGGGAATAGTTCGTATCGAAACGGTTCCTTTCAGTGGCAAAACGTATCAAAACACTTTGGAGGCATTTCGAAACGCCTGGCAATTTTGTGTATTTTAGCTTTGAAACACTTAGAAAAATTTATGGGGTTTAAGTTTTGACTTAAAAATATTTTAAGTATAAATTTCACTTGTCAAATGTAAGTATTTGGATTACTTAAAAATTTATTTACTTTGCAATTTAGTCCTTGAATTATTTGTTATATCAAAATCAAATATTAATTTTACAACCTCTTCCCAAAAGATATAGGCCATGTTTGGTAAATAGCGGTTTGGGCAAAAATTAGAGGTTTGAGGTATAATTAGAGGTTTGACTAGTCAAATCCGCTAATATTGATGTTTGGTAAATAGCGGATTGAAAGAGCGGATTGGGGTGAAAAAGCTAATTTTGAAAAAGCTCCTAATATGAGCTTTTTGAGATTAGAGGTTTGATATTGAAGTTGTAATGACTCTTTTACCCTTAACGGAGTACCAAAAATCTCCGAATAAACTAAATTAAATAATAATATTTTTTAAAATAAATAATAACATATTAAATATTGGACTTATTTGTTGTTATTACTAATTTATATGGTGACATTTGTAAGTTAATTCTATTTTTTTATTATCACATATTTATATGTGCATATAAAATTTTTAATAATTATATAAATAATAAATTAATATATAAATCTTTCAAATATGTTTAGGAAATTTATATTAAAAATAATTTTTATAAATCTAATTAATATTTATTAGATACAAAATATTAATAACTAATAAATTATTCAAACAAGTATTAAATACAATCATGTCCTTATATGTCATTTTGCTTGTTTAAATAATTAAACAGCTATCAGTTAATTTTACCAAACACTTTTATACAATCAGCTAATACAATCCGCTAGTCAAATCAGCTAATGCAATCAGCTATCAGCTATTAGCTAATGTAATCCGCTATCAGCTATCCGCTAATTGCCAAACAGGGCCATAATGTGCAGCATTATTGTTTTTATATCCTAAGATCTTTCCTTTCTGATGTGGGATTAATGTCTCCACCAATTATAAATGTGACAACCAATCCGGTAAGTCTAACATAATGGATTAAGTAGGAAGCAATGAGTTAATTAATGCTATTGACACAAGGGTCAAGAGGGGGCTGCAATGGATTCCCAAATGCTTTAAGCTTCACTTCTACAAATGATGATGCACTCAAATCCAATTGTGGCCTTGGAAACCCTTCCGGTGTCTTCTTAATTACCCTGCATTCAAACAAGATTTAAGTTGGAGTTTTGCAGATGGAGAAAAGAGAATTGAAACTTTGGGTGTTGGTTGACACGAAATCCCTTATCTTGCTCCGTTAGTGGCAAAACGGAGGGATGACTCGTCGTACTCTCAAACTTTCACAGCTAGAATAGTGATATTTTTCATGTTACTAATACATGAGGAGAATTATGAAGGTTTTGGTTTAATGGTGATATTGAAAGACCGAAGTCTTTGCATGAAGACTTTAGAGAGTGTATTTTTATCCAAATAAAAATTCAATGTTACAATCTTTCTTTCTTTTTTGTATGCTATTGTCGGTAATGCTCAAAGGTTGTAAGGCATGTAATTCCCACATTGGTTAAGAATGGACCGTGAAATATATTTATATAGGACTCTTCCTTTTTTGTCTCTTACTGATTGGAAAGATAACAAGGTGCTTGCACGTGTGTGTTACCCTTATTTTTCGACCAGTTCGACACATTAATCCAGGAGAAAAAGGAATTTTTTTTACTTAACCTTTTAACTACAACATTAATACAGGAATGATTTGGACTGTTACAACCGGTGGCAGAGCTATGTTGGCGCTTAAAGGGGCTCTGACTATGTTAAAAAATTTATATATTAAATAAGTTTTGGTTTAATGGTATCGTGGCCCTTACAAAATAAGTATTTAAATTAAAAAATACAATGATTTATTAAATATTTAATTAAGTAGGGCTAAACCAAAAAAGTATGGGTTCGTGTTCTCAAATTTCTTATTCTAATAACAATTTAGGTCTTTACCAAGGCGTTTCGGACATTTTCAGGGGCCTGAGCGAAAACTAAAAAATAGATTCTTATAGAGCGAAAACATATCTCATTACTTTAAAAAATTAATATAATATTTTGTTAGTAAACTATAGAAACATGAGTAAACTTTGAAAAATTTAATATTTGGATCCCTCCCAAAATTCAATTTTGGCTCTGCCCCTGTTTCCAACCTTTAAATTCGGTTGTTATATAAGCTGTTACTACAGCTGTAATTGTAGCATTAATTCCGTCTTCATAGCAGATTTAATGAACAATTTTATTTACTGAAATTAAATTTTGTGTAACCATTTTAGACATTAAATTAAAGTTGTTTTAATTCTATGTTTTGTAAAATAAACGATTTTATCCTCTAGAGAGCATTTTGATTCATTTTATATCTCTCAAATATTACATTTGCTTTTAACACTATTCAAATCCTCTATTTTATACTATGCTTTTTAAGCAACATTTCCGGTGTCTTAGTTTCGGTTTAAGAAAAGGGCAATATGACTAATCGTCCGCTATCCATTTTAAGTGTACGATTTTAATGAAAGACTGTTAATTTCGAGAGCATCATTCAATGTAGAGACTATATCAATTAGGACAAATTTACTTCTAGATTGTTAAAAAAATAGATTACTGCAAAATAAAATATTAGTAATGACTAAAAATTAATTTAAAAAAATTAAAATAAATTAACTATGCCGTGGTATGAATTATTGCCTTAAAATCGAATTCATCCCGATTGATATAATCGCTGCACTAAACGACGTCCCCTGAAATTAAAAGTGGACGTTGGTGGTAATGCTGTTCTTTAAGAGTTAAAAATATAAACTCGAAAAAAACACTTTATATATATAGAGAGAGAGGGGGGGCGGAGGGGGAGAGAGGGAGAGAAAGGGAAGGTGGGGGAGAGAGAGGGAGAGGGAGAGAAAGGGAAGGTGGGAGAGAGAGAGGGAGAGGGAATAAGGGAGGGAGGGAAGGAGGGAGAGAGAGAGAGAGATTGCAAAGATGTGTTTGATATATATAAAATGAGTTAAGAAAGCCTCGATTTATAGATTAAATTCGAAGGGTAAAAATGTCAATTTATAAAACATAAAATTAAAACAAATTTAATTCACTATTTCAAATGGTCAAATTCATTACTCGGTCGTAAAAGCTAGATTAATAATGCCATAACAACCGAATTAAAAGGTTGTTTTAAATCTAATTCATTCTTAGATTAAAGCTGCATAAAATCTAATCCAATTTAATCGGCAGATATAAATAAATCTGAGTCCTATAAATTATAAAGTAAGAATAATTTTCTCACAATTTAAAAAAACATACGGAGGAGAAGAAAATACCATATATTAATGGGTTATCTTCACCAGTGGTCCCTTTTGTTTAGGGTGTGTTTTATTTTGGTCACCAAAATTCAAAAACGTGTATTCTGGTCCCTAACGTTACAAAACGTTTATATTTTAGTCACCTAACCGTTAGTCTCCGTTACTTGGCTAACGGGTGGCTGACATGGCTCGTTAAAAAAATAAAAAAACTCACGTGTTTAGGACATGGCTGACATGGCTCGTTAAAAAAACCACCACAATCTAAAATCAAAACTTTGCCACAATCTAAACGATGCACGTAGCCGAAAAAGGGCAAGGACCGGTCATCCTCTTCCTTCATGGCTTCCCCGAACTCCGCAGATTTGTGTGCATTGGGTTTCTTACTTAGAGCATCTTTTTCATTTCCTTCATTCTTCTTGTCCATCTCCTCATCTGAAACCTTAGGTTTACTTGAAGCATTTGATAAAGTTGGGGTCCATGAAATTGTCTTCTTGCGGATTTCTTTCCTAGCCATCTCCATCAGAATATTCCGAATTCCCAACTGTGGAGGCTCCTTTATGTTATTACAAGAGATTCCAGCAGTATCTGTTCTTCGTATTTTGGTACACTTAGAGGCACCAGATTCTTGCTCTCAGCTCACTCGGGTACCGCACCGTTGCACCGGATCTCCGCGGCTATGGCGACACCGAGTCTCCCTCGTCGATAGCCAGCTACTCGTGCATACACATTGTAGGTGACCTCGTTGCACTCGTCAACTCTCTTGGTGTGGACCAAGTGTTCTTGGTGGCTCATGATTGGGGTGCCATCATCGGATGGTACCTTTGCTTGTTCCGTCCCGATCGAGTCAAGGCATTCGTGTGCCTCAGCGTCCCGTTCATGCCGAGGAAACCAATGAAGCCTGTTGAGAACATGAGGCTTTTCTTTGGAGATGATTACTATATTTGCAGATTTCAGGTCCCTCTTGTCTTATAATGTTATTAGTTAGTCCAAATAACGAACACAAAGACGGCTTCATCCAAACTTTATTGCAGGAACCTGGAAAAATCGAAGCAGAGATAGCTCATTACGAAACTCCAAACGTGCTAAAGACGATCATTTCAAGTCGGAAACCAGGTCCACCATGCTTGCCTAAAGACAATCCTTTTGGTATCAAACCAGATACCTCAGTTACCTTACCAGCATGGTTCTCTAAAGAAGACCTTAGTTACTACACCAACAAGTTCAATCAAAAAGGCTTCTCCGGCGCTTTAAACTACTACAAAGCTTTTGATTTGTATGTTCTTTACCTGAAAAAACGATTCGAATTATAGTCTTGTGAATTTCAGTCTAATTTCTATCTGTCATGTTGCAGAAACTGAGAGTTGACAGCAGCATGGAGTGGTACACAAGTGAAAGTACCAGTGAAGTTCATTGTGGGGGATCTTGACAGTGTTTATACCACCCTAGGAGTGAAGAAATATGTGGAGAGTGGTAGCTTCAAAGGAGATGTGCACATGTCTAAATAAATTCCCCTTTCTTGACGAGGATCATTTGAAGCTTGCGAGCGTGGTCCTGCGATCGGATCTTACGCTCCAAATTCTTGCGAGTCAAAATCCGCTTCTCAGAATTCTTCAAATGATGAGTTTGTTCCTGCTTTATCAGCCGTTCAATTCTGCTGGATTGCATCACCCGCTGCATCACCGTCAACGCGTGCTCCAAGTTCCCGTTCCTTACCTGCACCCTTATCCCTCTCATTTGCTGAAACTGACTCGGGTCATGACTCAGCGAGTTGATTCCCTGTCTCGCTGGAGCAAAGATCCCCGCAATTGCTCGCCTCCCGTTCATCTCTGTAACAGGTTTTCCAAAAGGTTTGGGAATCCCTCTCTATCAGTAACGTGTATATATATATATTTGAAGAGAGAGACTTACATCCATGGCTGACATGTGTTTGAGAAGATGAGGGTTTGGACTTTGGAGAGGGCAGAGACACGTGGGTTTTTTTTTATTTTTTTAACGAGCCATGTCAGCCACCCGTTAGCAAAGTAACGGAGACTAACGGTTGGGTGACTTAAATATAAACGTTTCGTAACGTTAGGGACCAGAATACACGTTTTTGAATTTTGGTGAACAAAATAAAACACACCCTAAACAAAAGGGACCACTGGTGAAGATAACCCTATATTAATTTATTTTAAAGCTTATTTCCACTTAATGTGGGATTTACATGCTATACTCTCTTGAAGCATTACCAACAATTATGATTATGATTTATAATAGTTTGTGTTTAAAATTTATCGTAAAAGTTTCGGATTATAATTATGATTCATGTAATAATAACTAAAGTTGTTAAAATTATAAAACAATAAATTGATTTTAAAGCTTATTTCCACTTAATGTGTCAGCTATGGGATATCGCATTCATTTGTCCAGGTGACTTGCAAATCTTCATGCGTAATTGGTGGTCTATGGCTGCATTTTTTAGGTGCAGGGATGTTTGGATAATGGCCTTTCAAAGCGTAATATGGTCTGTTTGGTGCTGTCGTAACGATGCCATTTTCAGAGGCTCGAAGATCTCCTTAAACGAGTTGTTTGAATGCGTTTTGACTAGGTTATGTTATTGGATTAAAGCTAAATGGTCGTATGTCTCTCCTTCAATTTCTGATATGTTGTCTAACCCAAAAATATTGAGATCAATTGTAGTTGCTCCAAAACAAAGTGTGTGCCCGAGCAGGCTTGCTCCCCCAGTCGATACCCTCATCTTTCAGGTGGATGGAGCAACGTCGGGGGGTTTCGGTAAAGCTGGCATTGGTGGGGTTTGCATTAACCACAAAAAGTCATTGCTAATCCAGTTCTCAAAATTCGTGGGCTCTTTCGACGCTACCACCACGGAGCTTCTGGCCATCCGGGAAGCATGCTCTTTGGTACGTTCTATTCCTTGGTTTTCCAGTTTCAAATTGATTTTGGAATCAGATTGTTCGATGGTTGTCGACTGGATAAACAAACCGTACTCTGCACCTCCTATTTTCCGATCCATCGTGAATGATTGTGCTAGCATTTGCCAAGAGGTTGGCGGACGCATTCAGGCCATCTCTAGGGAATTCAATGTTTTAGCTGATAGACTAGCAAAGGCTGAAATTTCTGGGAAAGCTCCACTTCTTTGGATCAATCCGAAGATGACGTGTTCGAATTAAGGTGGGATCGTTCAGGTTTTGCAGTTTCAGCAAGGTGCTTTGACAGTGGTTAGATTAATAAATAAGCATTTATTATTTCGCTTTGGCGTGTAATCATTTTGTAAGTTGTTTGAACTTGTGTTGTATTATGCACCTGCACCTTTTCAGGGCACTCTTTTTCCTCCATCCTAGGTTAGGGAGGTTTTTTAATGAGGTCTGAGAATTGTACATTCATCAATGAAAACCGTTTCAAAAAAAAAAATTGATCGGTTAAATTGAGACCGAATGATTTGATCACTTTAACTCGTGACATAAAATCACAAATTAAGTGATCCATTGTGAATAGATAAAAAAAACAGTGAACCAAAATTAAAAAAATCAACGATAAAATCAATTTAATTAGTTATAGATATTTTATTTAATCATCGATTAAATAACATTGAACTAATATAAATTAATTAAATTAAAAACCGATGGTCTAATTGATTTGATCGTTGATTTAATTCTTAATAAAAACCGAAATTTAATTATTTTTTAATAATATTGATGGAAAGATTAAAGATATAGAAGCAAGGTCTTCTGTTAAAATGGATTTGGAGATATGGAGTGAAACAAAAGAGTTTGTGGCAACGTATTATCGAGGCTAGATACGAGGATAACTCCAAGTCGATTTTCCCAAAGAATCTGAAACCTTGGAATAAATCGTGGATGTGGAGGATTATCGTCAACAATTTTGCTAAGTCTGAAGATCTTTTCTACGCTAACATCAGATTTTCGCTTGGGAATGGCCAAAGGATTCTATTCTGGAGTGATATTTGGCTTGGTCCCTCTCCTCTATGTGTAGCATTCCCTAGAATCTTTGCGCTGGCCATAAACAAGGCTGGTACTGTAGCTGATTATGGCGATTACATTGATGGAGAATGGAATTGGCAAATTAAGTTACGTAGGAATACTTTTGACTGGGAAAAAGAACAATGGCTAGCCTTCACCAACTACGTCGAAATTGCTAAAGTTAATAAAGACCTATGCGATAACATCAAGTGGATTCCCAACTCCAGCAGTCTTTTCACTGTAAAATCTTTTCATGAGGTAAGCGTCTCTATTCCCCCGGATCAGTCAGTCAATTGGAAGATAGTGTGGTCTGGCTTAGTGCCTTCTAAAGTAGAAGCTTTCAGCTGGAAAGTGCTCCATGGCCGAATCCCCACCAAACTTGAACTTCAAAAAAGAAATTATTTAACGCAAATCTCAAATTTATGCACGTTGTGCAAATTGGCTCCAGAGTCAGTCGATCATGTCCTTTGCCACTGCTCACTAGTTTGGTTAGTATGGCAGAAATGGTGTTGTATTTGGAAGATCTCTCTGGTATGCCCAGGAACAATCAGAGCCTTCTTTCTCCTTTGGCAAAACCTGGTTCTAAAAAGGCTTACACCCCGAGGTATGGTTCATGAGCTTCTTTTGTATTCTGTGGACATGTTGGTTATACCGTAATGACATCCTTTTCAATGCGAATTACATATTCGATCTTTGCATACATCGTCTTAGACTTTGGTGTACGGCAAAATGGCCAGAAGATACCATCTCTATTAATGACCTCTCATTGGATGCTGGAAAATTTGCATTTTTTAGACGGTTCAAGCAGGTAACAAAGCCGATTTCTTGGCTCCCTCCTACAGCAGGATTTCTTTCAACACAGACGGTGTTGTTATCAATAGCTATGGTCACGCTGGTATTGGTGGTATATTGAGAGATGAAACATCCAAGTCCCTGATTACTTTCTCCAAAGCAGTTGGTGTGACAGATGTTACCACTGCTGAAATGTTAGCAGTGCTGGAAGCGTTAAAACTGTTCCAAAGTTGTAAGGATTTTCAATCAAAGAAGCTGCAGGTGGAGTGCGATAGTTCGAACATGGTTAGCTGGATTCAACAACCGCTACTTTGTCCGTCACCCTTTAAATGTTAGCCAGAATAATCTAGAATAATTTAGAATAGTCTAGATTATTTTCTGTTACAGATCTGTTATAGTTTGTTAGTCAGTTGGGCCTCTAGCAGCTTCTATGCTTGGGCTATATAATACACTGTAATTGGGCCTATTGGCCTTTAATGTGAAATAATATACCAGATTCAATCTTTCTCTCTTAACTAATTCACTTTCTTTCTGTTATTCTTTTCTCTTCGTTTTCTCTTCAAAGTTTATCATATCTTCTTCTTCTCAGATTAAACCTTTCTTCATTCCATTGTTACTACTGTTCTTAAGCTCTCCAGTTTTATTCTGACATGGTATCAGAGCTCTGTTCATGGCCCTGGTGATCAGATCTGACCAATCATGTTTGACATCTTGAAGTTCAGTTTTGTGGCTCGTCTTCTCCAGTTCTTGGAATGCTGAATCTTGAGGCTCTACGACACTGTGAGAATTGATTATCTCCATCAGTTGCTATTGGTTGCTGTTGTATCTTCAGATCGGGTGAGATAATTCCTCTTTTGTTTTTGTGCCCTACTTTTGTGTCTCGTATCTCTTTCGGCTGATTCGTGCCCTAATTTGTGTGGAAAAACATTGAATATGCATCTCTTTTGCGTCGTTCTGTGCGATTGAGATCAATTCTATCTGGTTATGCTTAAATCTGTTGACTGAGGATATTTGTTTCTCTGATTTCGTTGTTTACTGCTCAATTGCTCTGTTCATCTCTGATCTGATACGTTGTTTGTCATTCTCTCTGTGCTTCACATCCGTTTTACTCATTCTCTACTGGAATTCTTTGTCTGATTGCTACTTTGCTGATACTGAGATTGCTCTGTTGGTTCTTGCGATTACTATTCTAAAGCTTGTTGAAGTCTGTTATTGTCTATCATGGTTGAATCTACTAGAACTTCCGATAATACTGATCCTGGACATGATAATGCTGATACGACTGTTCAAGGCTCTAGTCAGACTCCAAACACTGCTCTAAACACCTCTAGGATTTTCTCATAAAAAAAGATTAATGTTGTGTTAGATGACAACAATTATTTGTTGTGGCAACAGCAAGTCCTGTTGACTATTAAGTCTAATAGACTTCAAAAATTTATAGATGGGAAGCTGACTTGGCCTGTTCAATATGTTACAAAAGATGGAGTAGTTAGTCTTAATCCTGAGTTTGAATATTATGAGGAACAGGATGGAGCCTTAGCCTCATGGCTTTTATCTACTGTGAGTGAAGATGTTTTACCTCACTTGATTGGTCACAACACTTCAGTTGAAATATGGAATACATTGCATAGGCTTTATAGTGGGAAGACCACTTCTAGACTAATGTCTCTTAGAAGGTTACTTCATGCTCAGAAAAAAGGAGATCAACCTATGAGAGAATTCTTGATGAAGGTTAAGACTGTCTGTGATAATCTAGCAAGCTGTGGTGAGGTTATTTCAGATCATGAGCATGTAACTGCCATTCTTAATGGCCTACCTCCTGAGTATGAGTCTGTAATTACTGTGATTACAGCTAGTCCCTCCCCTTTTGATGTTAAAACTGTTAGAACTATTCTCCTAGATGCTGATGATAGGCATTCTCATCTGCTCAGTTCAGTTAGTGCTTCTGCAAATATTGCTGTTAAGAATTTTACCTCAGGGTCTCTTCTTCCTACTGAAAAATTTAGCCATGAGTCTACTACTGATATGGTTCCACAGTACTATTCTTATCAAGAACCTGGTGATTCTTCAGGGAGTGGTTTTTATGCAGCTTCAGGGACTAATACTGATAATTTTGTTGGTTCCCCTTCTCCAACTGGTTATGGTAGAGGTAGGGGCAGAGGAAGAAATAATTTCTCAAGACCTCAGTGCCAACTTTGTGGGAAACTAGGGCATTTGGTTGAAAGGTGTTGGTCTCGTTTTGACATGCACTTTAAGAATGAGTCTGCTAGACCCACACAAGGATATGGTAGGGCACCTCAAGTTAATTTCAGCACCTACACTGGTCGTGGTAACCATTTTCAGCCTTATTCCACTCCATCTATGTTCTATACTTCTCCATCTCCTTATTATTATCATGCCCCTCCTATGAGGTCACCACCACCATCTATGTTTCTTCATCCATCTCCTCCTCTGCCTTCTACTCCATCACATCCCTCTGCTTTTCCTCAATATGGTCCTCCTCCTGTGGTGTCAGTTTCATCATCTTGTCCTCCAGCTCAACCTCAAGCTTTTGTTGCAACTCCAGAAACTGTTAGTGACAATACCTGGTATCCTGATTCAGGAGCTACCCATCACTTGACCAATGATCCTCAGAATTTGCATGGTGCCACTTGTTACACTGGTTCAGGTAATGTTAAAGTGGGTAATGGACAAACTCTTCCTATTAAATACATAGGACAGTCTGCTTTATTTGGTTCCTTTAAGCAATTACATCTTAAGAATATTTTCTATGTTCCTAACATTACTAAAAATTTGTTGTCTGTGTCCAAACTTACACAGGACAATCAGGTGACAATTGAGTTCTTCCCTAAGTTTTGTCTTGTTAAGGATCTACATACAAGAGCTGTTCTGTTAACAGGACATGAGAACAATGGCTTATATGAGTTTTCTGCTTCTCTATCTTCACAGCATCCTTCTGTTTCACCTTCTTTACTGCATCATCATCATGATTCTTCTTTCACATCTGTTTCATCTTTACCCACATTTTCCTCTGATTTGAATTCTTCCAGTTTGAATAATTGTCTTACTATTGAATGTAATGCTTCTTCTGCTAATAATGTGTCTGTTGAAACCTGACACAATAGATTAGGTCATCCTGCAAAGGATACTTTGTTTCATATTCTAAAAAGTTGTAATGTTTCTGTTGACTTGAATAAAATCTTTTCATTTTGTTCTGCTTGTAAATATGGTAAATCTCATAAATTGCCATTTTCTTCTTCTAAGACTACTTATTCTGCTCCCTTAGAACTTGTTGTTACTGATGTTTGGGGTCCAGCCCCTTGTTTCTCAAATGGTTTTCGCTACTATGTAGCATTTACTGATGTTTACTCACGTTTTACTTGGTTATATTTCCTTAAACAGAAGTCTGGTGTGTTTGATGCATTTGTTCAGTTTCATCAGGAGGCTGAGAGACAGTTTGGTTGCCAATTGAAGGCACTTCAGTCAGATGGTGGAGGAGAGTTCATAGCACTTGACCCTTATCTTCGATCCAAAGGTATAATACATAGACTCTCTTGCCCTTACACTTCTGAACAAAATGGGTTGGTAGAAAGAAAACATAGGCAAATAGTGGAAGTTGGTCTTACTTTATTAGCTCAAGCCTCTATGCCCTTAACTTTTTGGAATGATGCTTTTGTTAGTGCCATATTTTTGATTAATAGACTTCTAACAAAGCCTTTAGAAGGCATTTCACCTTATGAGAAACTTTTTAAAAAGAAACCTGATTATGATCTTTTGAGAGTTTTTGGATGTGCTTGCTATCCACATTTAAGTCCTTACAATAAAAACAAATTACAGTTTAGGTCATCCCTTTGAACTTTTCTAGGATACTCACCTTCTCACAAAGGATATAAGTGTCTTGACAAAACTGGAAGAATCTATATCACTAGACATGTACAGTTTGATGAATGTCATTTTCCTTATAAGACAGTGCTTGATTCAAAATGTGAGAAGTGTGCTGCTATTAAGAAGTCCACTGTTTCTATACCCTCTCTTCAAATTTCAGTCAAACCATGTTCAGTGTCTCATAATTCTCAAAATACAACATTGCATCAGGTCACAAGTCATGTTAATCCCATTTCTCTTACTCAAAATGTTGATCAACCATCTGTTACACCTTTATTGCATACATCTTGTCCTTCTGAAAATTCTCCTTCTTGTCATTCTTTACCTCATGAGTCTGTTCCAACATCTCCAGTTCAACCAGTTGAGTTAAATAGTCCAGGTCCAGTCTTTCTTCATGCTCCAAGTCAGTATGTTTCTCAGTCTTCTCCCACTTCTTCTTCCATCTCTAACAGTCAGTCTCATTCTGATCATGCTATGTCATCCAGTTCAAAAGAGTCATCTCAGTCTCTGTCTCCTTCATTGTCTCCTCTCATCATGTCTTCCATACCTTCAACATCATTATCATCTCCACCTCCATCTTTCACCTCACCTCTACCTTCCTCCATCTCACCACCATCATCATCACCCATGGTTACTAATGCTCATCCTATGGTTACACGTGCCAAAGCGGGAATTTTTAAGCCCAAGGTGTTTGTTACTGAAATGTCTGTTGCTGCTCCTATCACTGAACCTACCTCTATCACTGAAGCTCTTCAGCATCCTGGTTGGACAGAGGCAGTTCATGCAGAGTATACTGCTTTAATCAATAATGGCACTTGGGAGTTACAAGTTTTGCCTTCCAACAGGAATACAGTAGGCTGTAAATGGCTTTTTAGAGTCAAGAAGAAAGCAGATGGCTCTATTGATAGACTTAAAGCAAGATTGGTAGCAAAGGGGTTCTCACAAGCTGTAGGCTATGATTTTCGAGAAACTTTCAGCCCTGTGGTCAAGGCTAGTACCATCAGAACTGTGTTAGTTGTTGCAGTGATGAAAGGATGGTGTATTAGGCAAATTGACATCAACAATGCATTCCTTAATGGAAGCTTGGCTGAGGAGATTTTTATGGATCAGCCTCCAGGGTTTGAAAAATATGGTCCCAATGGTGAAGTGCTTGTATGTAAATTGAAGAAGGCACTTTATGGATTAAAGCAAGCTCCAAGAGCATGGTTTGATACCTTAAGGACCTTTCTCACTTCTAAACTAAACTTTGTTGCCTCTAAAGCAGACACATCTTTGTTTGTTCAACTCAAAGGATCCTCTCAAGTCATATTGATGGTATATGTGGATGACATAGTCATCACTGGAGACAATTCAGAAGATGTGAGTTCTGTGGTGGATCAAATTAATGCAGCCTTTTCCTTAAAGGACTTGGGCAATTTAGGATTCTTCTTGGGAATGGAGGTCCATCATGATTCCAGTGGTTTGTTTTTAAACCAAAAGAAGTATGTTGTTGAGCTGCTGAACAAAACCAATATGACAAACTCTACCCCTGTGCCAACTCCCATGGTGGTAACCCCTAAACTTTCTGCAAGTGATAGTGCATGTTTTGATGATATTCACTTGTACAGAAGTGTGGTTGGAGGATTACAATATGTGTGCCTAACAAGGCCTGATATTGCATATGCTGTGAACAAGGTGAGTCAGTATATGAATTATCCTTGTGAAACCCATTGGAAGGCTGTTAAAAGAATACTCAGGTATCTTAATGGAACAGTTGAGTATGGGCTGCACTACAGAGGCAGTCAAGAGTTCAGTCTAACTTGCTTCACTGATGCTGATTGGGCTGCATCACTTGAAGACAGAAAATCAACTTCAGGCTACTGCATTTTCCTTGGTGATAATCCAATTGTCTGGTGTTCCAAGAAACAGAATGTTGTGTCTCGTTCTACTTGTGAAGCTGAGTACAGAAGCTTAGCAAACTCAGTCTCTGAGCTTGTGTGGATTGAACAACTGCTCAAAGAATTGAAAATTGAAATTGTGGGAAAACCAACTGTGTGGTGTGATAACACTTCTACAGTCTCCATGTCTGCAAATCCTACTCATCATGCAAGGATTAAGCATGTTGAGATAGATCTTCATTTTGTTCGCGAAAGAGTTCTTGCTGGACAACTTGTTGTGAATTTCATTCCAAGTACTGAACAGACTGCTGACATACTCACTAAACCTGTTCCACCAGCAACTTATTCTGCTTTGAGGAATAAGCTTGGAGTAACTTCTCTTGCTGATGTTCGTCAACTCAAGAAGGATTTCAAGAAGGAAACAAACCAGGAGAATGTTAGCCAGAATAATCTAGAATAATTTAGAATAGTCTAGATTATTTTCTGTTACAGATCTGTTATAGTTTGTTAGTCAGTTGGGCCTCTAGCAGCTTCTATGCTTGGGCTATATAATACACTGTAATTGGGCCTATTGGCCTTTAATGTGAAATAATATACCAGATTCAATCTTTCTCTCTTAACTAATTCACTTTCTTTCTGTTATTCTTTTCTCTTCGTTTTCTCTTCAAAGTTTATCATATCTTCTTCTTCTCAGATTAAACCTTTCTTCATTCCATTGTTACTACTGTTCTTAAGCTCTCCAGTTTTATTCTGACATTAAAGACATCATCGAGCTGTGTATCAAGGAAGGTAAAAATTTATCGTGGGATATTCTCTTGGTTCCTAGAGAAAATAACGTCTTGGCTGACTCTTTAGCTAAGAAAGGGTTCAATAGGAAGACTCTGATGATTCTATTTGGCGTTTAGTGCTCGAGGGCTCTTTTAATCTCGTAGGTGTGCCCACCACCAACAGGTTGTGTGTTTGAGGGTCACGCTACACTGGCCAAGGTGGGGTATGGAGGCTGCGTTTCTTCCAGTGAGAATGCTTTGATGCATGGAAGTGTTGACCGATTAAAGATGCTGGGTTGGGAAATTCGGGCTTTGGATCCATTTGATCAGTAATTTATTGAGAACAAGCTGGTACGCAGAAAGCTTTGTAGTTCCTGGGTATAGCAGTGGTATTAGTTACTGGGAGGGTAGGTTGTAACACTCTAAGTTTTGGCAAAAAAAAAAATGAAAACGACACTCAGGGGATTTGATACCACGCCCCTTGGTTTAATATGTAAGGGCCTTAGCCAACCGAGCCAAGGACATTGTCGGTTCTAGCCTACCCTGGTTTAACTTTAAGCTATGCTCAATGTGTTAATTTGAATAAGATGAGTCAGTTAGCATGCCCACCTACGGTCATTATTGCTTCTTCATTTTTGACGCTAAATATGAAAGAGAAAGTGGGAGAGCATACCAAAGGTCCAAGCCCCTTCATCGTCCGATCTCCGTCACCCCTCCGCCGTGAACGTCACCGCCGGCAGCAAACGGAGCGTCGTCGCATCTAGGTTAGGCTCCGGTTGCCACTCGCGCGTTAGCGCCGCCGTTCGTCGCAAATCTGGGTTCGAAGGTTCGGTTGAAACCTTAAGCCAATACTTCTGTTTTCCGGCGATTTCGTCGTCGTCCGCCTTCCGTTCGTCGCGCCGCCAACACCAATATGTTCCTCACGCCACGACGGACAAAACCCCTCCGGCCATTTGCCGATCCGACACCGGCAAGGGCGTCATCGGAGCTTCGTCGAGTCCGGCGATCTCGGCTTCATTTTTGGGTAAGTTTCGGTCATTTTCCGGTTTATTTGGTGAAGTTTTAGGTGTATATGATTCGTGGTTTAATTTTCTTTTGATTTCCGACAGAACCGACACGAAAATGACATCTCCGGCGACTTTTCCGACGGCCGTCCGGTGACCGGAAACTTTGGGTGAGTGAAAAGGACTGAACCGTCCAACCCGGTCCGAACCAGTCCAACCCGGTCTGAACTGGCCCAAACCTGACCCGTTGACCCGGCCTGTCTACCCGACCCGAAAACCCGAACCGAGTCAACCCGAGTCAACTCAGTTGACTGATGATGTCAGCGCTGACCTTTGATGACGTCAGCGTTGACTCTGACCCCTGTTGACAATTGACCTGCTGGCGTCAGCGTTGACCTGCTGACGTCAGCGTTGACTTTGACCGTTGACCAAAAAGTCAACTTTTCCGAAATCTCTCGTTTTATGTTTTTCGACGTTCTGAGTCCGATTTTGAAGCCCGTTTTGTAAAATTCCAACCCGAAAGCCTCCGAATCTGACCTCGAACCCAAACTTGTATATGTATTTAATTATTCAGTTAAGAACTTTGTGAATAAGGTCTGATCTTGGAGTTTGTGTATTTGAAGGTGTTCAAAGTTCCTTGTATTCGAGATGTGAGGGGCGTCAAATTTGGGTTCGAGTGTGATCGAATGAAGTATCATGAATCGACCGGTGTAGCTCGGAGTTGAGGTAATACATTACTACCTCTTGTATGCTTTATGATATATAGTGGTATCCGGTAAACACATGCATGATGGTGTTTAAGCGTATGGTTAATTCTGTTAATGCCTAATTGAATTTGAAAAAGGATAGTAAACTAGTTGAGACTAGTGCTCGGTTAGAAAGATAAGTGACTTAAAAGAACTTTCGAGATCTAAGAATGATTGATAAGACTGTGATGCTCTAATTTGAGTTTTGCTTGTTAATGATTTAAATTTCTGAAATGCTAAGTTAAGAGATGATGAAAATACCTTGAGAGTAATGCGATATGAGATTTTATGCTTTTTCTGATAAACAACCGATTCATCGAAAATTCTCGTTATACTGGAAATGACCTAGTAATAAGATTTGCATCTCCGGGAATGTAAACATTTAGGCTATTCCTGAATTCTGAATAATCTTCGAAGACAAATTTACAAGAATTTTTCGCATGTTCAGAGCTACCAATGGTGTGATTATCAAACTGACTAAAACTTATGAAACGACAAAGATAATTGAAAATATTAATAAGGGAGAATTAATCGGAACAATGTGATGACAAAAAAAAAGGGGACTGAATTACCCTCGGGCACTAGATGCCAAAAATTAACCGAAATGATGATTATACCCTCGAGATCATAAATGAATGAGTTGTTGGAACAACCGAAAGGCTCAGAATTATTGTAACACCCTCGGATATGAAGCACCTGAAATACTTGCGAATGCTGAAAGTGACTGAAGGTACCTCTAAGACTGGAATAAGGAAGACCAATAAAGCTAGACAATATAATGACTCTAAAGTGGAAATTCACGGCCTGTGTTTGTAGGTCGTTTCTGATACTATCGTAATTTTGGAAAGATACCACGTGGTGACATGTTCAGGCTATTTGGAGAATGTACTCAATTATTGGTAGAGCAACATGTTTCCTCAAAAAGATAAATTTGATGCTATGGGATGAGTTCAGGTGTTATATGCATGTTCATGAATTTGGAAAATTACCGCTTGGATACATGTTTGATCTATTGTAGTAAGTTCAGTGGATGTAAGGTGAAGACGATCTACTCTGTTGTTACGCTGTAATCAGTTCTGGAAATGAATGCTTAAGAAGTACTTATCCGATTATATTTCAATCTCTGTGTTAATGGTTTCGACTAGTTCAGAGGGACTCGAAAGCTTGATGAGCAGCTAGAATTCCTGAATTCGGTACATCACTGTTTATACCTTGTTGGTTCAGTTTACCAAATTACCCCCGAAGGTCAAAATGACCAATAATACCCTCGTAAGCGTTAGCGATCAAATCACTCTCGATATATCGGAAATCCCAATGATTTTTGATGCATCAACTTCTGATGTTGATTTGACCCGTCTTATCGAACTCCCCTATTCGTAGGGACCTCGTTCTGAAATCAGTCTAATTGCCAAATGTCATCTTTCTGATATCTATCTTGTACCTCTAAGAAATAAACTGTGACATAAAGCACGTACCATGTATCTGTAAATAATTTCTGTTCTAAATCAATACCATATGCTTAAAATTTAAAAGTATGATACTGTAGTTCGAAAGGAAGCAATCCTCTGACTTCTGACCTCTGATATGAAAAATATATCTGATATATGACATTGAATACGAAGTAATAACAATGATAATAAAATAAATTTGATATATGTCTTCTGGTATAAAATTAGATTTGATATCTATTTTCTGTAATATTGTCTTCTGAATATAAACTGAAATAATCTGGGGTATATTATCTGGATATGAATGATGATCTGTAGGCTCAGCGCTGGTAAGTCCTTCTGGACCTAAGCTCCTACGCCCAACGGGCCTAGGGTAAGTCTTTCTGGACCTAAGGTATTCCCTTAGGTAGGCTCCTACGCCTCAGGCCTAGGGTAAGACCTTCGGTATGCAGTTCATGGGGATTGCATTCTGTAGTTCGGTTGGAGGGTAGTTAAGTAAATTAATAAAATTTTCTGACATATTTTGAAATATACCCTACTAAATTAATGCATCAAAATGAACTTTCAGTAAACTTAAAATCTGCGCCTAATGAACCACTCTGAACTCCTTGATTCAATTTCTGATATCTGAATCTCTTTGAATCTCCAGCTTTAGACTCATCTCATATGATTCGAGTGAGTGAATGAAGAGCAACTCTGTTATCTTCTAACACGGTGATCATAAAATATCGAACCGTAAATTGGGTATAGTTGTTCAGTTATTCACGAAATGTTAAGTTTATCATATACCTGCTTGTGATTTTAGCATTCGTTGGTAGTTTGTATTACTGAGCTTCTCGAAGCTCACATTGTTTTTACCATCACAGGTTAAAGGATCGACCAGGTTGCAACTACCAACGTTGGTACAGGAGTTTCTTCGGCTTTCTTGCGGAGTACGGTACCTGTGTAATTAGGGGGCATGTATGTCACGTCTTGTATTATATATATACGAGTCTGAAATCTGTTTTCGTAACTTGTATCATGGTTTTGTTTTATTGCCTGAAAGATTTATGAAATTGTATTTTAATTAAAACTTGATTTATGATTTTAACAGTTTAACAATTTGTTTTTATTTAAAAATTTAACATGGGTCGCTCCGGTGGCCCTAATGTAACTTCCTAGGATCCGTATTAATGCATAGGCGGGTCTAGGTGGTTATATTTAGTGGTATCAGAGCTTAGAGTTGTGTCTTTCTGGGTTGATCGGTCGATCGTCTGTCGTAGGGTGTCTGGTCTGTGCATGCCCCTAGATCATAACCGTACTCCTCTGAGCCGAAACTCTGATATTAAATCATTTCTCCTGAAATAACCAAATCTGAGTATTCTGCCTTCCATAGTTCAACATCTGTTTACAGGAAATGTCTATAACGTTCGTCTGTGTTTTGAATTAAATGGTTGAATTTGAATTTGGATAAGGAATTTGAGATGATTTGTACTTGTGAATCAAATTAAGAATAAATGTTTGATCTTGCGGGATAACCGACGTAAGATTTCATGAAAGGCTATTCGGTGATAACGATTGTGTCTGAAAATACCCTAACGGAAATGTGATGAAAAAAAACTCTAAGAACTTCAGATAGGAGTGTTTGTGATTGGGCCGAAAGTGTATAATCTGTGGTACCTCTGTTAAACACGAAAGAAATAGTTGTCTGAATATTACGTTGAAGGTAAGTGATATCCACTAATGACCTTAGTTGTGTTCGATCAGTATGAAGAAAGGCATCTCCTCCATGGTGTGGCTTGGTATATCGATAAATATCATCCCTGACTGAAATTTGGTGTTACATCTTGATTCTGGAAGGCCCTGGTTGAGGCCTTGAGTACTCGTCTGTATTTCAAGTACCGTTTTTCTTCCATAAATTAATATTCAACCTAGTAGAATGATTAAGATTATAGAGAAGATACATCAAGTATGTAAGTTTTGATTTCTGTAGTAGTTGGAAAGATTCCGACCCCTAGTTGAGACCATTATAATAACAATTATGAGACTGGTGTTCGTTTGACTTCATAAGTTCGGTATGGATTCACATGTTGAATTCTGATTGGTTGGTCTGAGATGTATAATTGGATGACTTTGGGTCTAAAGGACAATTCGAGTGACTGAGAAATCTATCATATTGATCAGTGGTCGTCTAAGAATCTTGAGAAAACAAGGATACTCTGATGGAATTGTTTTGGTACATGAAGAGATGAAAAAACAGCTTTTGCATCTCTCTGTCTAGATCAATTTCGAGGACGAAATTTCTTTTAAGGGGGAGAGAGTTGTAACACTCTAAGTTTTGGCAAAAAAAAATGAAAATGACATTCAGGGGATTTGATCCCACGCCCCTTGGTTTAATATGTAAGGGCCTTAGCCAACCGAGCCAAGGCCATTGTTGGTTCTAGCCTACCCTGGTTTAACTTTAAGCTATGCTCAATGTATTAATTTGAATAAGATGAGTCAGTTAGCATGCCCACCTACGGTCATTATTGCTTCTTCATTTTTGACGCTAAATATGAAAGAGAAAGTGGGAGAGCATACCAAAGGTCCAAGCCCCTTCATTGTTCGATCTCCGTCACCCCTCCGCCGTGAACGTCACCGCCGGCAGCAAACGGAGCGTCGTCGCATCTAGGTTAGGCTCTGGCTGCCACTCGCGCGTTAGCGCCGCCGTTCGTCGCAAATCTGGGTTCGAAGGTTCGGTTGAAACCTTAATCCAATACTTCTATTTTCCGGCGATTTCGTCGCCGTCCGCCTTCCGTTCGTCGCACCGCCAACACCAATATGTTCCTCACGCCACGACGGACAAAACCCCTCCGGCCATTTGCCCATCCGACACTGGCAAGGGCGTCATCGGAGCTTCGTCGAGTCCGGCGATCTCGGCTTCATTTTTGGGTAAGTTTCGGTCATTTTTCGGTTTATTTGGTGAAGTTTTAGGTGTATATGATTCGTGGTTTAATTTTCTTTTGATTTTCGACAGAACCGACACGAAAATGACATCTCCGGCGACTTTTCCGACGGCCGTCCGGTGACCGGAAACTTTGGGTGAGTGAACCGGACTGAACCGTCCAACCCGGTCCGAACCAGTCCAACCCGGTCTGAACTGGCCCAAACCTGACCCGTTGACCCGGCCTGTCTACCCGACCCGAAAACCCGAACCGAGTCAACCCGAGTCAACTCGTCCGAGTCAGCCCGAGTCAACTCAGTTGACTGATGACGTCAGCGCTGACCTTTGATGACGTCAGCGTTGACTCTGACCCCTGTTGACAATTGACCTGCTGACGTCAGCGTTGACCTGCTGACGTCAGCGTTGACTTTGACCGTTGACCAAAAAGTCAACTTTTCCGAAATCTCTCGTTTTATGTTTTTCGACGTTCTGAGTCCGATTTTGAAGCCCGTTTTGTAAAATTCCAACCCGAAAGCCTCTGAATCTGACCTCGAACCCAAACTTGTATATGTATTTAATTATTCAGTTAAGAACTTTGTGAATAAGGTCTGATCTTGGAGTTTGTGTATTTGAAGGTGTTCAAAGTTCCTTGTATTCGAGATGTGAGGGGCGTCAAATTTGGGTTCGAGTGTGATCGAATGAAGTATCATGAATCGACCGGTGTAGCTCGGAGTTGAGGTAATACATTACTACCTCTTGTATGCTTTATGATATATAGTGGTATCCGGTAAACACATGCATGATGGTGTTTAAGCGTATGGTTAATTCTGTTAATGCCTAATTGAATTTGAAAAAGGATAGTAAACTAGTTAAGACTAGTGCTCGGTTAGAAAGATAAGTGACTTAAAAGAACTTTCGAGATCTAAGAATGATTGATAAGACTGTGGTGCTCTAATTTGAGTTTTGCTTGTTAATGATTTAAATTTCTGAAATGCTAAGTTAAGAGATGATGAAAATACCTTGAGAGTAATGCGATATGAGATTTTATGCTTTTTCTGATAAACAACCGATTCATCGGAAATTCTCGTTATACTGGAAATGACCTAGTAATAAGATTTGCATCTCCGGGAATGTAAACATTTAGGCTATTCCTGAATTCTGAATAATCTTCGAAGACAAATTTACAAGAATTTTTCGCATGTTCAGAGCTACCAATGGTGTGATTATCAAACTGACTAAAACTTATGAAACGACAAAGATAATTGAAAATATTAATAAGGGAGAATTAATCGGAACAATGTGATGACAAAAAAAAGGGACTGAATTACCCTCGGGCACTAGATGCCAAAAATTAACCGAAATGATGATTATACCCTCGAGATCATAAATGAATGAGTTGTTGGAACAACCGAAAGGCTCAGAATTATTGTAACACCCTCGGATATGAAGCACCTGAAATACTTGCGAATGCTGAAAGTGACTGAAGGTACCTCTAAGACTGGAATAAGGAAGACCAATAAAGCTAGACAATATAATGACTCTAAAGTGGAAATTCATGGCCTGTGTTTGTAGGTCGTTTCTGATACTATCGTAATTTTGGAAAGATACCACGTGGTGACATGTTCAGGCTATTTGGAGAATGTACTCAGTTATTGGTAGAGCAACATGTTTCCTCAAAAAGATAAATTTGATGCTATGGGATGAGTTCAGGTGTTATATGCATGTTCATGAATTTGGAAAATTACCGCTTGGATACATGTTTGATCTATTGTAGTAAGTTCAGTGGATGTAAGGTGAAGATGATCTACTCTGTTGTTACGCTGTAATCAGTTCTGGAAATGAATGCTTAAGAAGTACTTATCCGATTATATTTCAATCTCTGTGTTAATGGTTTCGACTAGTTCAGAGGGACTCGAAAGCTTGATGAGCAGCTAGAATTCCTGAATTCGGTACATCACTGTTTATACCTTGTTGGTTCAGTTTACCAAATTACCCCTGAAGGTCAAAATGACTAACAATACCCTCGTAAGCGTTAGCGATCAAATCACTCTCGATATATCGGAAATCCCAATGATTTTTGATGCATCAACTTCTGATGTTGATTTGACCCGTCTTATCGAACTCCCCTATTCGTAGGGACCTCGTTCTGAAATCAGTCTAATTGTCAAATGTCATCTTTCTGATATCTATCTAGTACCTCTAAGAAATAAACTGTGACATAAAGCGCGTACCATGTATCTGTAAATAATTTCTGTTCTAAATCAATACCATATGCTTAAAATTTAAAAGTATGATATTGTAGTTCGAAAGGAAGCAATCCTCTGACTTCTGACCTCTGATATGAAAAATATATCTGATATATGACATTGAATACGAAGTAATAACAATGATAATAAAATAAATTTGATATATGTCTTCTGGTATAAAATTAGATTTGATATCTATTTTCTGTAATATTGTCTTCTGAATATAAACTGAAATAATCTGGGGTATATTATCTGGATATGAATGATGATCTGTAGGCTCAGCGCTGGTAAGTCCTTCTGGACCTAAGCTCCTACGCCCAACGGGCCTAGGGTAAGTCTTTCTGGACCTAAGGTATTCCCTTAGGTAGGCTCCTACGCCTCAGGCCTAGGGTAAGACCTTCGGTATGCAGTTCATGGGGATTGCATTCTGTAGTTCGGTTGGAGGGTAGTTAAGTAAATTAATAAAATTTTCTGACATCTTTTGAAATATACCCTACTAAATTAATGCATCAAAATGAACTTTCAGTAAACTTAAAATCTGCGCCTAATGAACCACTCTGAACTCCTTGATTCAATTTCTGAAATCTGAATCTCTTTGAATCTCCAGCTTTAGACTCATCTCATATGATTCGAGTGAGTGAATGAAGAGCAACTCTGTTATCTTCTAACACGGTGATCATAAAATATCGAATCGTAAATTGGGTATAGTTGTTCAGTTATTCACGAAATGTTAAGTTTATCATATAACTGCTTGTGATTTTAGCATTCGTTGGTAGTTTGTATTACTGAGCTTCTCGAAGCTCACATTGTTTTTACCATCACAGGTTAAAGGATCGACCAGGTTGCAACTACCAACGTTGGTACAAGAGTTTCTTCGGATTTCTTGCGGAGTACGGTACCTGTGTAATTAGGGGCATGTATGTCACGTCTTGTATTATATATATACGAGTCTGAAATCTGTTTTCGTAACTTGTATCATGGTTTTGTTTTATTGCCTGAAAGATTTATGAAATTGTATTTTAATTAAAACTTGATTTATGATTTTAACAGTTTAACAATTTGTTTTTATTTAAAAATTTAACATGGGTCGCTCCGGTGGCCCTAATGTAACTTCCTAGGATCCGTATTAATGCATAGGTGGGTCTAGGGGGTTACATAGGTTATGTTATTTTGCCCAAGATTTCAAACTTGACCTTTGTTTTTGTGTGTAAAAGCGTTAACATCGTGCACTCTTTTTTCCCTATAGGATTTTAAGGGGTTTTAACCAGACCGATGTTTTATGTAATTTCTACTAAAGTTTATCCTTTTCAAAAAAAAATTAAGTAAATATTAGTAGAGATCATGTTAATTTGTTTATGTTTAAAAAATTAGTAGAACTTATACATATTAGTAAGAAAATTACATATATAACTCCTAAATATGAAATACAGATATATTTATAAACCATTACAAAGATAATACAAATGAGCAGGGACGAGTCACTTGGAGAACGGGAGGGCAATTGCCCCCAACTATGAATGGTTTAATTGTTTTCATACCACCAATAGTCATACCACCAATAGTTTTAAAATTATTACAATTAAGACTTTGTTTCTTTCAATTTTTTGAGTTATTATTTTTTAAGATTCAGTTAGTTAAAATTAATGAAATTAAGTCTGGACCCCTCATTTTTCTAGTTTAATTGCTTTTTAAGACTTTTTAATTTTAAAATTAGTGAAATTATACCTTATTTCCTTAGCTTTTATGATTTAATTACTTTTTAAAATCCTATTTATTTTAAATTAATCAACTTGTCTCTCATAGTTCAATTCTAACCTCGTGCCAGCAAATGAATCTACACAAACTTAAATGAGCAATCAACAAAAATGGACTTAAGATAAAATTTGAGGTTCAGGAAGATCAATCTAAAACTAAATGTATGATATTTAATTCCTCCCTCGACAATTAATACAGCACGTTATCCAAATAACGTTAAAAATACATATACATAAATGGCTTCTTCTTCTTCAAATGCAAAGTTTTGAGCATCCATTGATGAACAGCATAAGCTGATAACTCTACATTTTTTGGGGGGATTTTCAAATCTTATTATTACCCTTCCCTTTGATCATTGAAGAGTTGTTTTAATTTTATGGATGAAATAAAAAAAAAAAAGAGATGGATTATAAAACAAGGATTCTGCAATAAAATGATGCAAGTTTTCATACAACTAAGTTAATGAATCTCGCATACAGATCCACATTAAATATAGAGCAAACATACAAGGTTTCTCACTTGCGACAGATCTTGGCAGTAGGCATTGTGACACAGATAGGAGCATACTTTTTCTTAGCTTCAGGACTCCCATTTTTTGGCTCTTCACCCATCGCAACATTTGCAACAGACCAAACAGCTGCTGCTGCTGCTGCAAAGATCAAGTCCCTCCTCCCATTGCTGCTCTCTTGCTTCATTTCCAACCCGGCCTTCTCGCCTTGATCGGTGCTGGCTGCCTTGGCCACGATCGCACCTCTGCGAGCAGGTCTCGATGGAAGTCTAGTCAAAGCAGAGGTTGAGCCCGGAAGGAGAGAGGCTGTCATGTTCATTGAACCCATGTCTCTGCAAGTTAAGGGAACACTTGTTTTTCCTTCAAGTTTTGTTTGTAATTGTCTGACTGAGATGCTGGACCTAGATTGTATTTGAGGAAATAGTATGAATAAGGGCCGAAAGGGCTTCTTGTTGGTAACCCGTTATCCACTTCCTTATCCAAAAAAATGATGGGGCAAATGGGTCATTGCCACGTGTAGCTTTATCTGCAAACTCTCTGTTTTTTCGGTGCTTGTGGTTGTCAAAGCCGCCTCTATCGAGTGCCAAATTTGTGAAGCTAATAGAGTTGGTTTGAAATTGAAAGTGCCAAATTTTTATAGAGATTTCACAGCAATTTCTGAGAAGAAATTTCAGACATTAGCTTGGAAATGTTATAACGCTGTGTATCAATTTCTCCATAAGGTTAAAAACTATCAAACTTAACGTCACAGGAATGGCCAATGCTATTCCTTGATTGATCTCATTATATGCATTAAGGAACAAGCAGCAGCACTAAGAAGAGAAGAGAAGACGAGACAAACTCAGTCATATATCAACCATAAGCTTTGAATAAAATTCGGATTGATTCAAACAAAACTTCAAGTTGCTGAACAAGTGCTAAATTTCTTAGGACAAACAAATAACAAAGAAGTGAAAACATAGGCATTGTCTTAACAGGCAAAATGAACTTGTATTGCTACCCTAGGGAGCTCAACACCATCACACATCCACCACCCTCTCTGCATCTTCAAGTACAAGGGTCTTCACCGGCTTCCCCAGTAGATCAGTGTACTCCTGGAAAGGAGACCTTGTGAAACGAGTCTCTTTCCAGAAATCGGGGGTCAAGAAACCGTATGTTTTCAAAAGACACTCAAAGGTAGCCTGCAATTTAGATTTCCAAAACCAAAACCAAATCAGGTATATCCAAAATAACTCAACAGAGCATATTTGAAACAGATCATACAGCCAATAAGCAGAGCTATAAAGAACAAAAGCATAATAATGTTATGATAATTAAATAAAAATAACTTCATGCATCGGATAGGTTGCAATAGTCAATATGTAATATTTACAAACAAACATTTAGCCAAAAAAAACACATATTCCCACCAAAAAAATATATGGTTTCAAATAGTACAGAAAACCAACATCAATTATAAAGGTGCTGCATCACCTATTGAGTACAAAATCTACAACCACAAAAACGTGTAGGGAAATACAAGTCATCAAACAATATATCACAAGAACAGTATCACAGAAAAATAACTAGCACTCATTAACAGCGCATTTGCAAACTAACTGCTCTATTATCTGATTCCAGATATGAGCTAAGCAGAAAACAATAAATTTCCTTCAACACATTTCCACTCAAATAATGGATAGGCTGTATAATAAATGAGATTTGCATGTATTAAAACTAATGCCATGTACAAACACATCAACTACCTGATTCATTACTATACACCAATGACAGATTTATTATGTCACACTGTCAACCAGTCAAAGAATCAATTACAATCAGAAGGAGATAACAACACCTTTTCCAGCACAATACAATGGATCAGTATAAAGATATAATTAAAATTAGAAACCCATCAGGGATTTAAATGGCTGTCCGCAACCACAATAACAGCCGCTACCCACTATATAGCAGTAGCAGTCCAAAACAACTAGACAAAAATAGCAGTGTGAAGCAGAATCACACAAATAGCGGTGGATTGTGCCCGCAATTTAACAGCTAACAGCCAATTGCAGCAATAACAGGCCACTTATGTTTGCATTTAGCAAACAAAAATGTGGCCGCAACCACAATTTAAATACATGAAACCCATAAAACATCTGACCACTCATAAATAATAAATATCCCCAAATTAAGAAGGAGACAGTCCACTATGTGTCAAATGGTCAACAATTTATATAGAATTAATCCAGCATCATACATCTTAAACACATTCCAACTCTGAGATAGCTCATCAAAGACCAACCAAAGAATCCCAATACTTCAACAATAATATCACTGATCAACACAGAAAAGTTAGAAAAATATAAAACTAAACTTTAAAACTCATTCCCAAATAGATATAAGAAAATCCAAATCAAACATTGCATAATCACAAGAGCCAACAATTTTCGTAAAACATAGCATTAAAAAGAAAAAGGCAATACCTTTACAAAGTTACCAAGAGTCTTGGTAGATCCCCGGGAAGAAGTGAAAACATCTTCAATTCCAGCAAACTGAAGCACCTTCTTCGGCACCCTAGCAGCCACAATCCCAGCACCTCTCGGCGCCGGAACCATCCTAACAGTAACGGACCCACATTTCCCGGTGACTTTGCACGGCACCGTGTGAGGTTTCCCAATCTTGTTCCCCCAATACCCTCTCCTCACCGGTATCACAGACAATTTCGCCAATATGATCGCCCCTCTAATAGCCGTCGCAACTTCTTTGCTACACTTCACTCCCAACCCGACATGTCCATTTCCATCGCCAACGACGACGAAGGCCTTGAACCGGGTACGCTGCCCGGCACGGGTTTGTTTCTGGACTGGGGTGATCTTCATGACCTCGTCTTTCAACGAAGGGCCAACGAGTTGGTCGATGATTTGGTACTCTTTGATGGGGAGAGAGTGGAGGTAGATTTGCTCAAGGGACGTGATTTTCCCGGCTTTGACCAAACGTCCGAGCTTTGTAACGGGCACCCATTTCTCTTCTTCATCCCTGCGGCCGCGGCGCCTTCCTCTTGGGCCACGGTCAGATCTGCCACCGAATCCACGCCTGAAAGCACCACGCTCACCTCCGCCTCTTTCTGCCATTTTGGTTTTGGATGGAATGTGTTTACAAGAGCTAGGGATTTCTTATAGGGCAAACCGATTAGAGCGCGAAATAAGAGCGGCGACACTGCAGACTATATATCTAACAAGAGTCGGAATCTAGGGTTTTTACATTCATACATCTAACCCAGTGTGGACTGGCTTTTTGTTTTTGTTTTGGGCTACAAAGAGCAAAAGCTAAAGAAAAAAATGGAATGGTGTTATGATTTTATGGCCCAACTATTCCCGTCATTATAAGATGATCCGCGGTAAGGGGAACAATATGAACGATTGTTTAGGGTATCTACCTTCTATTTCCATAATCTAATAAGTTGATGATTGACCTTTATTATTTTAGTTATATTTAATATTTTTTTCTTAACAAAATAATATAAATAATATGTTTGATAAATTTTAATTATATTTTTATGGCTTATTAATGAAATATTAAATTAATTGTTTGAAATAATATAATATATTTTTATTTTATAGGACCTATTTTTTTTAATTTTTGCTCCTGGCCCTTAAAATTTCTAAGACGACTCTAAAAATAATATTAAACGAGCAATTGAAAAAAAAAAATCACGCCTTAGTTTCCTCGTCGCCTCTAAAATCATATTCTTAAAATGTAAGCCAGTTAACTACCATCAACCGAAGCTTTAATGGAACTCTAATTTTTAAAACTTGTTGAGGTGAAAATATTCAATTTTTTAGGGTAAACTATATAAATGGTCGCCAAATTTTTAGGGTGGATTCTTTTTGGTCACCGTACTTTTAAAATATTTAATAAGGTCATTAAACTTTTAGTTCGATTTCAATATAGTCACCAAACTTTTAGTTTGCTTTCAATACGGTCCCTCTCGTTACCTTCCGTTAGAAGCTGATGTTAGATTTTGTTTTTCCTTAATAAAAATAGGTAAACTACACCAATCACCACTCAACTTTCTTCTCACTCCTATATTGGTCACTAAAGTTTTAAAATTTTCAATTTAATAACTTAACTTTCGAATTGTTCATATTTTGGCCACTCTCAAATGACATGTTTATACAAATAGAAAAAATCGATTAATCTTTAAAAAATATTTTGGTTAATTGGTAAATTTAGATTATTCAATTATCGATCTTATATTGTACCAATTAAATCAGATAATCAATTAACTAGTTAACCGAAATATTTGTTTCTGGAAATGATTTTTTACTTTATTTATTAAAATATCAAATATGATAATACTGTGAATTTAATAATTGTCCGGTTGTGAAAAAAGTGTAAAAATAACTAGGAAGTCAAAAATTGAAAGTTCATACTTATTAATCCTACTCAGAGCCAAAAAAAATTAAAAAAAAAACCATAAGGGTATCAAAATCAGTAGACTATAGGATATTGTAATGTCATAAAATTTAGAAATATTTTATATAATAGATCAGATCGGTTAATCAATTTTGCTTAAAATTGTGAACCGTAACCGAATCAAAATAATTTATTTTAAAAATTTGTACCGAAATCGGGTTCGATTAATCATTAAAAAATTATTTTGATTAATTGCTAAATTCAGATTATTCAATTCTCGATCTTATATTGTACCAATTAAATCGGATAATTGATTGACTAATTAATTAGAATATTTGATTCTAGGAATAATTTTTTTTACTTTGCTTATTAAAATATAAAATATGGTAATATGGTAAATTTAATAAACAAAGTAAAAAATCATGACCCAAATTTTTTTAAGGATTAATCGAATTTTTCTATTTGTATAACTATGTCATTTGAGAGTGACCAAAATATGAACAATTTGAAAGTTAAGTTATTAAATTGAAAATTGTTAAACTCTAGTGACCAAAATAGGTGTGAGAAGAAAGTTGAGTGATGATTGGTGTAGTTTATCCATTTTTTATTAAGGAAAAACGAAAACTAACGTCAACTTCTAACGGAAGGTAACGAAAGGACCGTATCGAAATCGAACTAAAATTTTGGTGATCTTATTGAATATTTTAAAAGTACGGTGACCAAAATAAATCTGCCCTAAAAATTTGGTGACCATTTATATAGTTTACCTTTTTTTAATATGTGAAGATTGTTAGATTTGATTGGTCTACGCTCTTTCAACATTTCAATGAAGAGAATACAAGATATTATATTTTTATTTGGAAAATATTTCAACCATGATAGAAAATAGTTAAGACCATATTTTTTGAAAGCTTATTCGATGTTCTTTTCTAGATTCTGGATACTCGTAAGATTGTATTGAGATGGACCAACTTTAATATAAGCTCTCGAAATTCAACTTGTATTTTGACATGATATTGTTATATTTTCATTCGCAAACTCGGATCGTACTCCAACGAATTGATATTAAAATTCTTATCAACCTTGATTCTTTGAGCTTTAGTAAAATTATTATCAGAAATTAAAGGATCAAGATTCGTATGCATACTTGACCGTTTAGTTTTACTTGGCGTTTCAATATTCTTAACATTAATTATTGATGGATTTTTATGTATAAAAATAGAATACATTTATATATTAATTATTAAGATATATATGTAACATATCAAATAACTTGAAACGAAGAACCCCGGGAACAAAAAACTGCACCAACAAGAAGCAACCTTCCTTCGATTCTCACTCTACAGCTCTACTAGCACCAAAGCTGGTAGGAAAAACGACAACGATTCACAAGACATGAAATACCTAAAATCAAACCAAGCAGAGTATTGTAGAACCAAAACTCAAGAATTGGGAGTTAGGGATTTGCGAGAGAGAGAAAAAAGGGGGAAAGTTTTTTTTATATAAGTGTTGTAATTTTATTTATCCAAGACAAGAAAAACCAATACAGAATCCTATGCTTGCTCCTTAGGCATCCATCCCATAGGGAATTCCCCAAGCAGCACAAAGGTTTCTATTTACAGAATCAATCCGAACTACCCTATGCTGAATTTTAATACAAAGTGTTTATTTTATACAATCTATCAAGATATCAAACTCTCTACTTACACCTTGAAATCGTCGTTTGTTTCTTTCCTCCCAAATGAAATATATGTACGAGCACCAAGCAACTTTAAGAACATAAACGAGCATGGATTTACCCTTCAATCGAGTACTCATCCAACTCAATTCTCCCTCCCAGTCTAGCATCACTCTATGCAATCCACATCTCACAAGAACAGTGGTCCAGATCTTCTTAGAGTATGGACAATCAGCAAACAAATGGTTCCTGGTTTCACAAGCATCTCTACATAGCACACATTGATCACATTGCTCTACAGGGACTACACCCATGTGTTTCAGCCTGTCCAATGTTGGTAATCTATCCATGATGGTCATCCATGCCCTTATCGCATGCTTTGGGACATGTCCCCCAGACCACACTAGTCTGTGCCACACCACCTTAGGACTATCCTCACGAACCACATCCCAAACAGTCCTTGCTTTCACATCACCTGCATTTATCGAGTCCAATAATATGGGTCTGAGCTTGAGCATTTTCCGCAAACACCAGCTATGTTGTGGCTTACTCACAACAGACCACAAACCACTACCTTTAAAGACATATGTACGAACCCAGGCAACCCAAAGGGAGCCTTCACCAACAAGCATGTTTTTCAACAACAGGGTAAAACAGGCTTTATTCCAACCATGTAGATCCCTTATCCCAGACCACCTTCACTCCTAGGCTTGCAAATAACTTTTCAACTTACTCTAGCTCCTGCAGCAGCCACATTCTTGCATTTCCAAAAGAAATGCATGCATAATCTCTCGAGCTTTTGAACAGCACTCTTTGGAAGTAACACTTGTCTGCACCAGTAATTGGCCACACTAAAGATAACACTGCGAATAAGCTGTAATCTCCCAGCAAAGCTCAACAATCTAATGACCAATGCCCAAGTCTTGCCTTAATCCCTTCAAGAAGGCTAGCACAATCCTTTTCCGAGAGTTTTCGAGTAACTAGAGGTATGCCCAGGTACCTCACTGGTAAGTGGCCTATTTTGAAACCAGTTACCATCCCCATTTCATTTTTTTGATCACTCGTAACTCCTGCAATAAAGAGCTCTGACTTTGCAACATTCAGACGAAGCCCAAAAAACTCATAAAACTTCTCTAGAACACATTGAATACCAATCAAGGAATCTAACTTTCCCTTGCAAAATATTAGAAGGTCATTAGCAAAACAAAGGTGGGTAATTCTCACTTTCTTACACTTAGGAAGGTAATAGAAAATATTGTTCGCAGCAGCTAAATCAAGCAAATGAGAGAGCACATTCATAGCAAGAACAAAGAGGTAAGGAGACAATGGAGCCGGAGGAGAGGGACCTTAGGGTGGCCAAGGTGGCCAAGGTCCAGCTGGAATTGATATGACTCCGCTAGTGCAAGCGATAGCGGGAGCGTTCCAGGCCGCAGTTGCGGGAGCTCAGGCTGCAGCTCAGCCTAGGTGTGATGATGCTAGTTTACCTTTGGAGAGGCTCCGTAGCTTAGGGGCCGAGGAGTTTAGAGGATCTACTCCGGAGAGGTCGGAGTTATGGTTGGAGAAGACAGTTCGTATCTTGGCTCAGATGGGTTGTGCGGGCGCACGTAGATTGGGTTGTGTGATCTCATTGCTTCAGGGTGATGCCTACACCTGGTGGGTCACCATTACTACTGGGTTCCAGAGACAGAGATTGATTGGGAGTTCTTTGAGTCCGCTTTCAGGAAGAGGTACTTGGGACCGAGGTACCTAGATGAGAAGAAGAGAGAGTTCATGGCTCTCACTCAGGGAGATGCTTCTGTGACTGATTATGAGATTCGTTTCGTTCGCCTGAGTCAGTATGCTCCAGAGTTAGTACCTATTGAGAGGGCTCGATGTGATCGTTTCAGATACGGACTTCACGAGGAAGTTAAGAGATATACTTTAGCTTCTGATTATTCTGACTTTGATGTCTTGGTTTCTAGAGCCAAGGACATTGAGCATAGCTTGGGGCTGGCCAAGCGTTCTGGGGGATCTAGTTCTGGTAAGAGGCACAACAACTTTGATGGTAGAGATGCCAAGAGGCACCGAGGTGGTGGACATCAATTTGACCATATGCGTGGCGGTGGCCACCATGGTAGGGGCCATCAGGGCCATAAAGAAGGAGGGCGTTCGCCCGAGTGTACCCGATGTGGGAGACAGCACGCTGGTGAGTGTTGGGGTAATTTCCATGCTTGTTGGAACTGTGGTTCGAGGGACCACTTTAGGAGGGATTGTCCGCATCAGGCGGCTCAGGCACCGAACATTGCTCAGGCTTCTGCGAGAGCTAATGATTTTCAGAGAGGCCGCGGGCGCGGTCGTGGCTACTTCCAGCCTAGGGCTGATGCACCTAAGGTAGATGCTCAAAGGAACCTTGCTCATGTTGTGGTTGTGCAGCCAGAGGCGGGAGGACCAGCGAGAGTTTATGCTCAGAGAGAGGCCGGGAACGACACCGATGTGATAGCAGGTAATTTTGAGTTACAGTCTATGTCTTTGCTTTCTTTGGTTGATTCGGGTTCTACGCATTCCTACATTTTGAGTGAGCATGCACAGAAGTTAGATATTCCTGTTGAGATCTTAGATGTAGGTATGCATGTTACTAGTTCTTTTGGTGAGACCGTTGTGGTTAGACGTATGTATAGGAGGTGTCCACTGAAGATTCAGGGTCATGTGTTCTCAGTTGATATGATGGAACTTCCCTTCTATGGTTTTGATATTATTTTGGGTATGGACTGGTTGGTTGAGCATCGGGCTAGTGTGGATTTCGAGACAAAGAGAATTTCCTTGAAGCTTTCTGATGACTACGAGGTAGTGGTAGTGGGCGAGAACATTAAGTTCTTGTCTAATGTGGTGTCAGCTTTAGAGGCTCATAGGTTGATGGACTCTGGATGTGGGGCCTATTTAGCTTATGTTATGAATCCGGACATGAGTGAAGCTAGACCGAAAGATATTAGAACAGTGTGTGACTTTCCATATGTGTTTCCTAAAGAGTTGACGGGTTTACCTCCTGACAGAGATGTTGAGTTTGTGATTGAGACAGTTTCAGGGTCTAATCCAGTTTCGATAGCTCCGTATCGCATGACTCCGAAAGAGTTGAAAGAATTAAAGAGTCAGTTGCAAGAATTGTTAGACCGTGGTTTCATTAGGCCTAGTAGTTCTCCGTGGGGTGCCCCAGTGTTGTTTGTGAAAAAGAAAGATGGTAGCATGTGCATGTGTATTGACTATAGGCAGCTGAATCAGTTGACTGTGAAGAACAAGTATCCGTTGCCTCGTATAGATGATTTGTTTGATCAGTTGAGAGGTGCTTCAGTATTCTCGAAGATAGATTTGAGATCCGGGTACTATCAGTTGAAGGTGAAAGAGTGTGATGTTCCGAAGACAGCTTTTAGGACTAGATATGGTCACTATGAGTTTCTTGTGATGCCATTTGGGCTCACGAATGCACCAGCAGCATTCATGGACATGATGAACAGGATTTTCAGAGACTATCTAGACCGTTTCGTAGTTGTCTTCATCGATGATATACTTGTGTATTCGAAGACAGAAGAAGAACATGATGAGCACTTGAGATTCGTCTTACAGAGATTGTTGAGCAATCAATTGTATGTGAAGCTTAGTAAGTGTGAGTTCTGGATTCGAGAGGTTGTATTTCTTGGCCATGTTGTTTCGGCCGAAGGCATCCGAGTTGATCCATCGAAGATTGAGGCTATTGTTGAGTGGAAACAACCTAAGTCCGTGACCGAGATTAGGAGTTTCCTAGGATTAGCCGGTTACTATAGGAGATTTGTTGATGGCTTCTCTAGAGTAGTTGCTCCCCTGACTAAGTTGTTGCAAAAGAGAGTCAAGTTTGAATGGTCAGATGCAAGACAAAAGGCCTTTGAGAAATTGAAAGAAGCTTTGACGAATGCTCCAGTGTTAGTGCAGCCTGTTTCAGGTAAGGAGTTTGTGATTTACAGTGATGCTTCCTACGTAGGCTTAGGATGTGTTTTGATGCAAGATAGGAGAGTTGTTGCTTATGCTTCTAGACAGTTGAAGATTCATGAGAAGAACTATCCTACTCATGACATAGAGCTAGCCGCAGTTGTATTTGCATTGAAAATTTGGCGTCACTATTTGTATGGTGAGAAGTGTATAGTTTACACCGATCACAAGAGCTTGAAGTACTTGATGACACAGAAAGAGTTGAACTTGAGACAGAGGAGATGGCTAGAGTTGTTAAAAGATTATGATTTGACCATTGAGTACCATCCGGGTAAAGCAAACGTAGTAGCTGATGCTTTGAGTAGAAAAGTGGCCGTTGAGCTGAGAGCTATGTTTGCTAGATTGAGTGTGTCCGATGATGGTGGTTTGATCACCGAGTTGCAAGTGAAGCCTTCTTTGATTCAGTTGATTAGAGAGAAGCAGTTGCAAGATGCGAGCTTAGTTCCTCATGTTCAGGACATAGCCGAAGGAAGACCGACTGAGTATAGTTTCAGTGGTGAGAGTTTGTTGTGCTTTAGGGATAGAATTGTTGTACCGGAAGATGTTGAGCTGAGACGTCAGGTTTTGAGTGAAGCACATTCGAGTCCCTTTTCTATGCATCCGGGTAGTACCAAGATGTACCGAGATCTGAAGAATGATTACTACTGGGTTGGTTTGAAGAGAGATGTAGTCGAGTATGTGAGCCGTTGCATGGTTTGTCAAAGAGTGAAGGCAGAGCACCAGGTTCCTTCAGGTTTGCTACAACCTTTGAAGATTCCGGAATGGAAATGGGAGAGGATCACCATGGATTTTGTATCGGGGTTGCCTTTGTCTCCTTCGAAGAAGAATTCAGTTTGGGTGATTGTTGATAGATTCACTAAGTGTGCTCACTTCTTAGCAGTGAACACCACGGATTCCTTAGACAAGTTGGCAAACTTGTACATTCGTGAGATTGTGAGACTTCATGGAGTTCCGAAGTCTATTGTTTCAGATAGGGATCCTAGATTTACTTCGAGGTTCTGGAGTTGCTTGCATAGTGCTTTGGGTAGTCGTCTGCATTTCAGCACATCTTATCATCCGCAGTCCGATGGGCAGTCAGAGCGAGTGATACAGATTCTAGAGGATATGCTTTGTTGTTGTGTGATTGATTTTCAGGGTTTTTGGGAGAAGCACCTACCGTTGGTTGAGTTTGCTTACAACAACAGTTATCAGTCTAGTATTCAGATGGCACCCTATGAGGCTTTGTATGGTAGACGATGTAGGACTCCGATTTGTTGGGCTGAGACAGGTCAGAGGTTGTTACCTATGCCAGACTTGCTTAAAGGAACCACAGAAAAAGTGAAGTTGATTTGTGACCATTTGAAAGCAGCTTCCGATCGTCAGAAGTCCTATGCAGATTTGAAGAGGAAAGAGGTTGAGTACTCAGTGGGTGAGAAAGTGTTTCTGAAGGTATCTCCGTGGAAGAAGGTAATGAGATTTGGCCGAAAGGGCAAGTTGAGTCCGAGGTTCATTGGTCCGTATGAGATAGTTGAGCGGATTGGGCCTGTAGCTTATCGGTTGAGGTTACCTTCTGAGTTAGAGAAGATCCATGATGTCTTTCATGTATCTATGCTTAGGAGATATAGATCAGATCCTTCTCATGTGATGCCCGTTGAGGAGATAGAGTTGAATCCGGATTTGTCCTATAATGAAGAACCCGTTGAGATACTTGCTTCTGATAGCAAGGTGTTGCATGGCAAGACCATAGAGTTGGTCAAGGTATTGTGGAGACATAGAGGTGTGGAAGAGGCCACGTGGGAGAGGAAAGCGGATATGGTTGAGCAGTTTCCGTATTTGTTTCCACCAGGTAATTTCGGGGACGAAATTCCTTAAGTGGGGGAGAGTTGTAACACCCGGGTTTAGGGGTTAGGCGAAAATAATATTTTAATATTATTTGGGCTCGGGTTGGTTTTTGAAATGACCCTTTTAAAATGGTGGGTTTCAAAATTTACATTTTTAAAATGGGACTAAATTAATTTAGTTTCAAAATGGAAGAGCCATTTTAAAAGCAAGAACAACCATTCATTAATGGCCTCATCGTAATTTACCCCTTTTCTAATTTAAACCCCCTTTATTCCATAAAACACCAATTTCTCCTATTCATCCTCTTCTTCACCAACGGGAAAACAAAAACTCCCACCCAATCTACTATTTCATCTTATTCCTTCTCCATTTCAGCTCCAAATTGAAAGGTAAGAGCAAATTTGATCTCCCCTCATCTTCCCCTTCACAAAAGTACCCTTCTTTTTCATTTTCATGAAGTTTTTAGAAAATAGAGGTTTTGAATATTTTGATTAAAAATGGTGCCTTTGTGTAGCTAAACCTAATATTTTGATTTATTATGGTTAGTTATGAGATATAGGAGCCAAATGATGTTACATATATGAATTTCAAATGATTTTAATCAATTTTCGGAATTTGGCTTTAAGAGGGTTTTGAGAGGTTTTAAAGTGTGTTTTGGGGCTGTTTAATGTTGGATTTTGGGGGCTGTAGGTAGTATGATGTATGAGGATCATTTTGGGTGTAATTGAGGCTTGTTTGGGTGCTTGAAATGGGAGAATTCAGTGGGTGTTAAGGGCTGCTCGAAATTCTGTTTTTGGGGTTGAATTTGAGTGTTGAATGCTTGATAATGTTAATCCGGGTTAATTCCAATGATGAAATATTGATTGTGGACGTTTTGTTTGTATTTGGGTTTGGTTAGAATCAAGTTTGGGCATCGGTGAGGCATCGGAAGTGAATCCGGAAAGTTGAAGGTTGTTGCTTGCTTGGTCTTGTGCTCGGGAGCTTAGGTGAGTGGTCAATTGCTTTAAATGACTTTAAAATAGTTGGTTCGAGTATATGGACTAGGTTGGGCTTGGTAGACCTACCTAGAGTTAGGATTAGGGTGGTAGCCTAATCCTAAACTTGATCTAGAGCCTTTGGTTGAACTCATTATATGGTTGTGTATGTCTCGTATGAATTGTGGTATGAATGTCTATGTATATTGCTTTATACATGTGAAATGAGATTGGACTTATGATGCTTGAGACATGCGTGATGATGGTTGTTGGTGAGTACGTGCTAAGCACAAGGTTAATGAAATGAGTAATGTGAAGTGAGTAAATATTGGCACTAGTAAACTTGGATACAAATGATCGATCATTAGGATGTTAGTGTGTACACATGAGTCTAAAGTCGCGCGTGGCCTTGGTGGCGTTGAGTCACCAAGGAGGAGTACGGGTTCGCCCGGAATTGTATTTAAATGTAGTCGGTGATGAGTGGAATCCCATCGACGGGGCGTGAGGATGAGTGGAATCCCCTCCGCGAGACCGGTGATGAGTGAAATCCCACCGTGAGGTAATGTGGTTGTTGGACGTGAGTTTCCAACATGTCTATCCGCGTATTCGGGTCTTAACTAGGTGCCAATGTTGTTTGATGTGTATATCAATGTGTTGAGGGTTATGGTTTCTATTGGGATACTTGTTTGAGATTACATGTATCATGGAAATTGAGCTTATGATCATGGCATTAGTATTGTCTATTGCTCATGCATTTTATCTTGTGGACCTTTGGTATGATTGTGTTTTACCTTGGCTAGATCGTGCTCGGACCCTGCAATGTTGAGGTTTGTTTTTAGAGCTTACCCTCACTAAGCATCATTGCTTACGCTCTCTTTGTTCAACATTGCAGATCCTTAGTTCGTGGGTTGCTCGGGCAAGTGGAGGGCCTCCAAGTGTGGGTTTGACTTGAGTTCATCAAGTATGGATTTTAATGCTAGACCTGTAATAGTTTGAGCAATGGGACGTGTAATGTTTTGTTGGTTGTTGTTGGTTGCTAGGAGCATGTTTAGACTCCCTAGTATCTTGCTTTTGCATGGTTATGTTGCCATGTTGAATGTTAACTCATGCCTAATTGCTTACTTTGAATGTTAGCCTTATGCCTTAAGAGTTTATATATGTGTTTGAATGATGTTTGTATGAAAGCATGTTTGTGGGATGTTGCCTTAGTGTTAGACATGTTTAAATCTTGTTAAAGCATGATAGTATTGTTGGTATGTCTTGGGTTTAATTGGTTTGGTGTTATGATGTGTTTTGGTGATGTTTTGGGGCACTTTTGTGCCTCAAAACAGCAAAATCGAGTCTGCAGACAGGGGGCGTTTCGAAACGGGTCCACCTGTTCCGGAACGGTCCCTTTGTAAATGGCCTGCCGTTTCGAAACGGATGAGGGTCGTTTCGGAACATTTTGGCTACTGGAATTTTGAGAAATTGGCGAGATGAAGCCGTTCCGAAACGGGCCTTTGATGTTTCGAAACGGTTAAATCTTGTTGACCACGAGATAGTGACCGTCAAGGTCGTTCCGATACGGGTCTTCCCTGTTTCGGAACGATCACCTTATGGTTGATCCAGGGCCGTTGACTAAGTCAAGGCATTTCGGAACACCCTGAGGGCGTTTCGAAACGGCCTGCCGCAGAATATTAAGATGAGCTGTTTTATGTGTGGTCGGTCGATGTATGTTGCGAATGTTTGCTTTTCCCGCTGCTGTGCCTTATGTAGGATTAATTTATACATATAGACAAGATAAAACAAAAAGAAATTTTTGGGTCGTTAACCGAGGGGAAATCTTAACAGGTTTCGCTTCGGTTTTCCCCGTGTGGCCCACTCGGACCGGTCATCCGACCAGACCGGGACGAGGGGGTTACAAACAATGAGGCCCCAAAATTTCAAAATCAGAACTCTTATCAGCCCTTAAGGTAACATTAAAATCACCTCCTACGATCCAAGGTTGATCCCCAACAATAGATGCAACATGATTTATTTGTTTCCACAGTTTACATCTCTGTACTCCTCCATTACTTCCATACACAGTTGAAAGGATGACAAGCCTTCCTTCAATGTGCCCCTTCACAGTCACCATTTGATCATCTGAATGTAAAAGAGTAAAGTCATACCCTTTTCTGCGTAATATTCATATTCTCCCTAAATCAGCATGTTGATAGTTGTTAAAGCAAATCCAATCATTAGTGTACTTTGCAAACATTCCACTGAAATTCTTTTCATGCACTCTCGTTTCATTCAAGCAGATCACAGTAGCATATAATTTGTCAAGACGCTGGACGACAATTCTCTGTTTATGGGCATTATTCAAGCCCCTAATATTCCAAAAGATAACAATCATCAGTGTGCTCTATGAGCCCCTCCCTGTTACCCCCTAGACTTGAGCTTATCCCCCTTCTTAGCCTTCATCTCCTGTAAGAGGTTATCAACTCCCAAAGAGGCAATTCTTGGCCTTCAAACTTCCTCTTCATTCGATATATCAGTCAGAATTTTAAACTTGTTTTTTTGATCCATAAAGCACACTTTTGGTCTTAGATTTTACACGCACAGGGCTTACCAGGGGTGGAAATTCATCAGTTGTAAGCATCACACCCCCAACTACTACTTTAGTCATAGTGTCACAAGGAGCCTCATCTCCAATGGCTAGCTCAACATTACCAGTGGAATCATCAGTGGCCATAGCCGAAGCTAGCACAACACTGACTTTTCCAGAGGGAATAGCCTCAGCCATATGAGTTAGCTCATCACTTGACCCTTCTTTCACATCTGCCGCATTCATTAAAACCTCATTATTAGCAGCTAGTTCAATAATTTTATCTGTGTCCTTGATAGTAACAGATGCAGGCCCTTACTTAACTCTCCACTCAATGGCTAATTTCCTCACAGAATCAGCAGTTTCACCTTTGACTTGCACACCAATGCCCTTACCATCTTCCTTAGCTGTGCAGGCAGAGTTAGAATGGCCAAACATAAGACAATTAGTGCAACAAGCAGACATCCATGGAAATTTCACCCTTACATAGACCAAAGATTTGTCCGGAAGCACAACAGGTATTGTCTGTGGTAACTTTGATCTAGCAGTAACCTCAACTCATACTTTGGCGAACTCCAATCTTTCTCGTGCAACAGTTACAGTGTCCATGTACAATGGAACACCTAACGTACTCGCAATGTAGCTTAGACCACGCTGGGAGAAAAGTTCCAAAGGAACATTGTATAGTTAAACCCAAATTGGCATTCGCGTAAGATCGAAGTCCAGACGTTTGAGGTTTGGTTCCCACTTCCTAAGCACTAGAGGCTTGTGTTGAACGTGCCATGGTCCATTTTCAAGGACCCAGTCTCTCGCCGCAACAGTAGCAAATGAAAACACATAAAGATTTGAACCGGCAAGACTTACCTTAGTTATGGCAGATTTTCCCCAAATCGATTCCACCATTGTCTTCATTGCACTAAAGTTTGGGGCTGGACCAATGAATTGACCAACCAGAGAGTGTTTCCAATCATCAATCCCTTCCTCGTAAAGCTCCGAAGGTGGAGCAATGGCGATCGAATCGTCGGTTCGCATCGGGGGAAAGTATCCCACCGTTTGCTCATCTCCACCACCAAAGAGAAATTTCCTTCAATCTACCATAGCCATGCCAAAATCAATCCCAATCCGATGAAATCAGCCGGAAAATTCACTAAATCAGTAGCCAAACAAGTCAGAAACGGCCCAAAAACGCGAAAAGAAATTGAGGTTCTCGCATGCGGTTAGACCCACTAACGTGCACCTGAAGAGAGAACTCTCATGTTTACATAAACAGCCAAATGAGCTATTATAAAAGAACCTATACAAAAAAGGGGGAAAGGGGAAAGTTGACTACATCTAGTTGGGTTTTTTTAGGAAAAATAATTTATAATCTAATGGAATTCTACTACAAGTGTACGGGGACAATCTCAATTCAATTCTTAAATTTTACAAAAAAAAAAATTAAATAACCTAAATTTAACCCTTAATTGTCTATCTCCATTTTAAAATAATTGTTTTCTTTGAATGTATGAGATTAATACATGTACTTAAATATAATGTAAATTTAATAATGAATCAAATTGTATTAAAATACAATTATATAAATAAGAAAATAACATATAGATGCACCAAATATGCATAGTAATGTTATATTTTAAAAAATAATTTTCATAATATAATTATTATTAATAGATATTAAATATTAATAACTAATAAATTATTCAAACAAGTACGAAATATAATCATATTTTTATATATAATTTTACTTGTTCAAATAATCAAGTAGATATCAATTAATTTATAGAACACTTTTATGCAATCAACTAATTAAATCAGTTAATGCAATTCATCATCAGCTAATTGCCATACAATTAACTTTTTCGCTAAATACCTATTATACCTTAGTTGTTGTACCATGAAATGACAACAATGGTTATTGTTATTAGAGTCTCAAAGTAATTTGATTTGTTTATTCGGTGATTTAATCAAAAAATTTGGACACTTGATTTATTTTTATTCTTGGATAATTTAAATTGAATATATGAGAAAAACGGATACTTGAATTAAATATTAGATCACAATATTTGAATTTTGGATTATTCAAAAAAATAAAAAATAAATAATTTGACTTTTGCTATATTAAGATTAATTGCTATTTTGGTCTTTTCTCTTTTGATTGTAGTATAATTTTATACAATTACTTACTATTTTAACTCTTCCAAGTTATATTTTTATTTAATTTGATCTCTCAACACATAAATTTTATTTTCTTTATATTTTATTCATCTATAGCGTTGTATATTTATTATTTTTAAAACGTCGCTATTATTTTCTTGGTAGTTTTGATAATAAAAAATCTTGGTAGTTAATATAATAATAATAATAATAATAATAATAATAATAATAATAATAATAATAATAATAATAATAATATAATATATTTTTCTATTTATTATTATTTTTATTATCACCATTGTCATTACTATATATTATTTTTTATTATTTTATTTGTTGTTATTATTATGGTTTATTTTTTAAATTTAAATTTAATACTAATAATTTGGAAAATCAGATATCCAATTCAAAAATTTAAAAATTACATCTAAAAAGTAAATATCCAATTTTCCATATAGAATATGAATCCGAAATCCAAAAATACGCAACCTTAATTGTTGCCATGCATTATTATTCCAGGGTACTGCGAGTCAATCATTTTTTTCCTTCACAAATCTTAATTCTAATTATAGTTCTATCTAGAGAGGAGGAGAAGGGGCTAAAAAAAGAAGAGAGTGCTTTTAGTGGGTCTAAGACCCATGACCTAAAAAAATATAAAGGTCTGAAGATGAGCAACTTGGCTAAAGGTGAAAATTGAGTATGAAATATCCGAAAATCATGAGGATCCGAACTGACGTGATGGGGAATGACCGAAACTTCACCCACGGGGATGGGACGAGGATTGCTATATCCCAACCATGGGGATAATTGAACTGTAACCGTATAAATAATTGTGGGGATCCCGAAAAATATCCACAAGGATCCATAATATTTTACAAATTTTTAAATATATAAAATTGACTCTCATTTACACGTATACCTATCTATCTTATTATCAATATATTTGTGTCTTTTGTTTAAAACTTATTAAGTTTTGGTGGCCTCTCTAGTAATTTACCATTTTTTGTTAATTATATAATTAATCTATTTATCTCTATTACTGCCATTCATTTTACACAAAAACCTCGTTCCCCTTCAACCATATGTTTAAGTGGATTGAGTATATAACATGTAAATTAAAATTGACCATATATTTTGATTAATAAAATAGTAAATTTTGTTTTACTATTGGGAATGAGGATTCCTCGAAAATCATGGGGATCCGATGGGTATGGATATGGGAACGAAAAATTCACAGAAACATATAACGAAAATTACCCAAAATCCTACCAGCAAGTGTTGAAGAAGAAATAAAAAATGTAAAACCTTTTTCGAACCGACCGATTCTCACCCCTAAGCTTGGCCACTCTGTCAAATAACCATATAAACTTATTATTGTTTATTTTAACATGCGTCATCGTTATGTGGTGTTATGTGACAAGTTATTGTGTTCGATGACATGTATTATTTCGGCATATGGAATAAAAGGGTAAACTACAACAGAGGTCACTCAATTATGGGTAAGATTACGTTTGGGTCATTCAATTATTAAAAATTATATTTGGGTCACTCAATTATGGGTAAAGTTACTTTTGGGCCACCCAATTATCAAAGATTAAATTTGGATCACTCAATTATGGGTAAGGTTACATTTGAGTCACCCTTCATATTAAAAAAGTATATCAATTTTTGTATTAAATTAATTAATGATTTCAAATGAAGTAATCTAATGTTAACGGGGGTATAGAAGTGATTTGAAAGAAAAAATGACTAAATTGATGTACTTTTTTAAATATGAAGTGTGGCCCAAATATAACATTACCCATAATTGAGTGACCCAAATGTAACATTTAATAATTAGGTGGCCCAACTATAACCTTAACCATAATTGAGTGACTCAAATGTAACTTTTAATAATTGGATGATCCAAATGTAACATTACCCATAATTGAGTGACCTACACTATAGTTTACCCGAAATAAAATGACTTTTAAAATATAGGCTTAAAGGTTGAATCAGCCATCAACGAAAAATCAAAAAATCAATTAAGCCCTTATAAAAAAATTCATTCAATTGAGCCCTCAAAATTTAAATTACAATCAATTAGGCCCACAAAATTCAAATTGCGATCAATTTAGCCCTCAAAATTCAAATTACGATCAATTAGGCCCTCAAAATTCTATTTGCGATCAATTTAGTCATTTCATTAAGTTGACCGTTAACTCAAAAGAAATTTTTATGATGGTGATATGTGGCACACTCTGGTCGTGCCACGTCATCAAACCCGTAAATATCATTTAAAAAATATTTAAAATTATAAAATAATATATTTAAATTCAAAAAATATTTAAAAAATCTAAAAAAAATATAAAAAAATTATTTAAAAAATCAATAAAAATCTAAAAAATATTAAAATGTGTAAAAAATTAAAATTATGTATAAAATTATAAAAAAAATATTTTTTTACATAAAATCAAAAAATATAAAAAATAATTGTAATAATTATTATATCACATTAAAAGATTTGTTATAATTCAGGGGTCATTCTGCAACTATCCCTAAATTTTGGCACATGAAAGCATTTAAATAACCATGTGTAAAAACAATGTTTAATGCATTATTATGAGCACATTTATTGTTCTGAATTAATGACTAACATTTAAAAATGAAAGAATAAAATTGCCTTTAACGGCACGGACTTTCTGTATTTGTTAATCATATATTCATACTATTTCTGTGTGGTGACTCAAAGTAAAGGACTTTGTCACTGTCAAAAGTGAAAATTGGACAGAGTGACTCAGTGAGTCAGGCCACAGGCAAATGAAATTCACAAATTGCCTTGTTTTGTGTGATCTGACCTGGCCCCTCCTTCAGCATTATTGTACTAACCAACCACAATTTTCCAACATTTTCAAATTATCTCCGTTTCAAGAGGTCAATTTACTGAAATATTATTGTTTGAAAAAAAAAAGGCGAGAAGGGGCTGTTTTGAATTTATTTAAGAATTTTGGGTTGTTTTTAGAGTCTCGACTAAAGATAGAATATTGTAGGCAATGTAGTTTAATTTTGTTGTGACTATTCATTTTTTGCAGTATTTAACATGTATAAACTTTCTTTCATCTCTCATTATAAATAGGATGACAACACCATTCATTTCACACAACACAAACAATTCCAACTCTATTCCTCTGAAATTTGTTCAGTCTGGTGATAGAAGAAGGTTCAGTTGAATTCGTTTTGTTCATTAAAATTGTACTGCTTGTATTGAACGTTTGTTGATGTATATTGAGAGATAAACATCCAACATTCTTTATTACCGAGGAGATGACGACATGTCTTAAGAAGAATGTTTATGCATGTCTCAACAAAAAAAAAATATGATTTCAATTCGTCCAAACGAACAACGTAACAATTTTCTATTTTTTCATAATTAACTTATGATTCATTATTTTACGTTAAAGCGTAATTGTACTCCATTTATATTTGGTTTATTCTACTTTAGTTTCTAACAGGTCACTCCCATAATAAGTTTTTATAAGATTCGATTCAAAATAATAGATCAATGAGTCAAATAATGATAATTTATATAAAAATATAATGTATTAGTATCTATTATGTCCAAAATTATTAGCTTTATAAAAGCTGATATACTCTGCAAATTCCAATTTCTAACTCAATTAAAAGTTAAAAAAGTATTCACATTTTGAATTGGATGAAGGAGGGTCAAAGTCAAACTAGTATTTTATAAGCAAGGTTGGAATAGAACTGAAAAGAATAATTGGAGTAGGGAGAGAAGACAATCACACTGGTTTCTACATTAAACGCCAAACTTGTCCTTTACTGATATTTTTAATATTCATTGTCATTTTATACTTGATTTTTATTCTAATTTTCATATTTAATGGTTTACAACAAATTCAAAGCATAAATAATTAAAATTTTGGATCGACCTTATTCGTCGGACGTATCAGTTGTTGATCTTCAAAAAAAAAAATGCATACATTGATATAAAAATGTTATTTATTTTATTAATTTTAAAATATTATATTGGATTGTTAAGTTAAGTAGACTCAAGTTAAATTTAAAAATGTATTTGAAAAATTATCATATGATTGAATTTGCGTATAATTATACATTTTGTGACTTGTTTGAAAAATCATCGTAATATACGTGTTTTACTAAACTCGGTATAATTGGAGGACCCTAATTACACTTTTCATTTGTTATGGGCGTCATTTTTTAATTCACAAGTTAAAATTTTAGTATTATATTCAAGTTTGTAGAGAGGTTTTAGGGTGAAACCTTTAATTTGAGGTTAATTTAAGGCTGACCGGTTATGAAGGTTATAAGTCTGTACATAATTTATTACAAGGTTTGTACATAATTGATTGCAGAAAGTGTAATTAAAAAGATACATACATAGTTTATTACAAGAGATCACAAAATCTAAAAAACTTCAACAAAAGGTAATAAACTATGTACATATATAGTTTAAAAGTATGAAAACGTAATTTGTTACAAAAAATATGATAAATTAAATATATATTTAATTTATTACACGTTGTACATACACTTCGGTATAATTGGAGGACCCTAATTACACTTTTCATTTGTTATGGGCGTCAATTTTTTAGTTCACAAGTTAAAATTTTAGTATTATATTCAAGTTTGTAATAAATAACAATAGTTTTATGAATTATGCACGTACACTTCGTTTTTTTTCTTATAACATCACATATATAAATATAGGGCTGTAAATGAACCAAACGTTGAATCGTTCGGCGGAAAGTTCGTTTATGTTCGTTTGTTTATTAAACGAACGAATATGAACAAGATTTTTTTGTTCGTTTAATTAAATGAACGAACATGAACAAATGACTCGTTCGTTTATTTACGTTTGTAACGTTCGATAATCCGTTCGTTTAAATGTATTCACATATATCCATTTATATTTATTATTTTTCATAAAAAAGTATTATATTTTAAAAAAATTATTCACATATGTTTGTTCGTATATGTTCGTTTAAATTAATTCACATATGTCCTTTTATGTTCGTTTGTTTGTGTTCGTTTACATTCGTTATCATTTTTAACGAACGGACATGAACGAACACGAACAAACTGCATTCCTTAACGAATAAACACGAACAAGATATTATGTTCGTTTAGTTGTTTGTGTTCGTTCATTTGTTCAGTTAAAATTAAACGAACAAACATGAACATACCTTCGTTCGTGTTCGTTCGGTTCGTCTGCATACCTATATATAGCAAGTTAAATTTCTTTTTATTTATTCATTTCAAAAAAAAAACTTTCTTTTTATTTATATACGCAAAGATCTTGTATATATCCGCTTAATAAAAAAAATAAGTGCTCAAACTATATATTTTTAAAACTTTAAATGCTAAAGTATTTTTTGGTAAAAATAGGTGCCTAAAACTTCAAAAGATACAATTTTAAGTGTCCCACCGTTTAAAAATGATTATCTAATAAAAACATGACGCATGTCATATTTTAAAAAATAAAAAAAAGAATATAACTTAAAAAAACTCAAAATTCTCAAAAAAAATCTCAAATTCCTAATACCTAAAACCACAAATTCTCCCAATAGACGCCATTATCGTCGCCACCATTTTTCCCAAACATCCATCGTCGGTAACCAACAAGAGACGTGCTAATTGGATGACAAACTCGAATGATTCTATTCAAACGATGTCCGATTAACACATTTACCAGAGGTTGCTGACGATGGGTGGTTGTGGGAAATGGTCGATGGCCTCCGACGACAGTAGTGGTGATGTCCGGCGGCAGCAATGGCAGCAATTTAAAGAATTTGTGATCTGGGTATTATGGATTTAGAGTTTTTTGGGAATTTTAAATTTTTGACTTTTTTATATTATATTCTTTTTTAATTTTTAATATAATAATTAAAAAACGTTTCATGTATCCTGTTCTTATTGGGTAACGGTTTTTTAAGTAGTGAGACACTTAAAATTGTAACGGTTCAAACTTTAGGTACCCATTTTTACCAAAAGAATATTTTAAGCACCTAAAGTTAAAAAAAACTATAGTTTATTATTGTGAGGGCACATATTTTTTTTTCATTTAAGCCTTACGTTTTTTTTTCTTGCAACATCAATTTACAATTTATTATTGTTGTTGTTATATTTAGAGTTTAATAATATATATTATGTTATAATATATTTGTATAACACCCTTTTTTAATCTAGTAACTTCATTAATAATTTTAGTGTCATTGAAATTATCGACAGCCATGGTGGGACCCAGATTTCTCTCAAGGCGCGTGATAGTGTATCTATCGTGCGCTGCCTGAGTTCTTGGTCCTTTTGCTTCGATTTTGCTCGTTTTTTGCTCGATTTTGTTTCGATTTTGCTTGATTCTGCTCCGATTTGCTCGAACCTGCTCCAGATTTTGTCATGACCATGGCTGAAGATCTAGGGATTTTAAAAGAAAAAAAGGATTAGGGCTCAAGAATGCAATTAGGAATTATTCCAGTGAAAAGAATGATTAGATAACGACCAAGAAGGAAGAAGAGCAAAACGCAACATTAAGATGAATAATAAAAGCTGGTTTAAACACATAATTTATATGTAAAGATTATTAGACTAAGGTGGACTCAGGGCCCACTGTTACAGATAATTTTGACAAGCCTAAAGATGAACCCGTAAAAGAATGAAGATGAGAATGAATTTTACAGTTGTCAGCTAGATATTAACTAGTGCAATCTTTATATGTAAAGAATCTGGTATTGAAAATCCTATCGAGATGTTTAATGAAAATTCTATATTCTCTTCATTCTTTAATCTTCTGAAATCATTTCTTCTTCAATCTTCTAAAATTCTTTCTTTTTCTTTCTTAACCTAAATTCTACATTGAGTCATAACAATTAGTATTCAGAGCTAAGTTTTTTAAGATCCATCGTCCATCAAATGGCTTACAACAATAGTTTATAAGAGAAGTTAAATCACCTTGAATCGAAGTGCAATAAAGATCCAGGATACATACAAAGGATTTTAAAACTTACAAATGAGCAGAAACATAAGTTGAAGCTGCTGCTTACAAAATGGGAGGAAGATAAACTTAATCGACAGCAACGAAGTCAGAATCAAAGCTTCATCGGGGTTCCAAAAGTTGAGAAGATAGTGGAGCAAAAGCAGAGTTTTCCTGAATCACCATCAGCCCAAGATTTCTCACTGGTAATCCATGGAGTGGGAATCTGGTACATGGAGGATAAAGAGGTGAATTTTGGTGATGCACAGATGTTCGATAAATTGCTCAGAAAAACATATAATGAAGTTAAAGACAGTGATGTAGTTGATGATATTACAGTAATGAGTAATATAGTAGATGAAAATAGTATCAGTGAAGAGAAAGTAGCAGATGATGGTTCCAATCAATGTTTCAATGCACTTGATGATCTATCGAAGAGTGTTGTAAGAATTTCGAATCATGGTTCATTTTCAATGAATACACAATTGCATCATGTTCAACAAACTCTAGTTCTACTTGGTTTCAATGTTAGAGACATAACATTATGGGAAATTTGCTTTTGGGAGAGTTTGGTTTCGAAGAATGTAAGAGCTGAGAATTTTAGTACTTGTCCAATAACTCTTTCGGTCAAAAATCATGATGTATTTAGAAATGCTATAATTGAGATTTATGACCCTTATATGTTTAGGCTTTTAGTCATGTCAGATTTCAATCTTAACTGGACTTTTGGTGTTATTGATCACATCATTATTCTAGTTGACTCGACATTTTTAAAACCTGTAGAGAAGCTGAACTTGCCTGATGAGTATGATGATGGTTGTCAAACTTTTAATATACATTTTCTAAGTGTACCCTTAATATCTTCTTTGTTTGATTTTTGGGGACAAGGATCAGTTGAAGGATGGAGGAATGTCATAACATGGATGAAAGCCAACAATGAAGACAATAAAGATGAGACACGAGTGAAAGAGCAGGGAGACCATGAGATAATTTTGCATGGAGGACAAGGGAATCATTGTTTAAGGTTACATTCAAAAGACAAGATGCAGACATTAGTCAGCATGAATACGAAAATGTTAAGGGGTTGTATTTTCTAAATGCAGAATCCATGGAAATTAAAACTTCAGTGAATAACAAATCTCCTGTTACAGTGATGACCACTCTATTTGATGAATTAGCAAGGGCTTCTTATTTTTCTAGAAGATTCAATCAATTTTTAGAAAGGAGTTATGTCAATAAACACAGACCAGATGAGCCTAATGTCAAAGCTAATGTTCCTTTATGTGGTTATGAAGCTGAATCTGAATTTCTTGTTATAGCTACAAGGTTGCTTATTCTCAAAGGGTTGCATATTGAGGACCATAATCATGTGTCTGATGACTTCAATCAGCAATTAGCTTCTTTTATCACTAGTAACAAAGAGAAGGAAACAAGGTGTACATACATTATGAAAATGCAAACAATGATGCATCATAGGCAAAAAATATACAAAGTGTTACAAGAATTTTTTTTGCAAATCCAGCAGAGATTGAAGAAATACACAGATAAGAAACAATCCACGAGAAAAATTCAAGTGAGAAACGATAATTACCTAAAGCTACAACAGTGCCATCACAAATCAATTGCCTTCGAGAACCACTTGAAGTTTACAGCTTGCTTCCATGGCACCTACAACTTTACCAACAAAATTCGGATAATGGTTTATGGAAGGGAGTTGCAGCCTAACTCAAAAATTCACCCCACATATTATGGGAGCCTTCAAAGGAAAAATTCAGGTGACAAATTCACGAGAGCCTTATACTTCCATGGGTTGGATACTGATGACCAGTTGTGTGTCTCTCTTGCAAGAATATTTGATAAAAGTCTGGTCAAGAATAATAAAGCGACCTTAATTCATTTGGGGTTCCAGTGGTCCGATCTTAGAGCTGAAGGTGCACTTGAGGAAACACTCATGATATTATCGACTCTACTCTCTAAATTTTATTCTTGGGGACAAGGATCTACTGTTGCGGAGGGTATTATCATTATTTTATCAGAGGAATTGGAGAGGGAAGGGAGAAAAGAAAGGGAAAGAAAGATGAGTACCTCTTAGGATTTTCTTGAGTTAGAAGGTGACGATCAGCCCTATCAACAGTCATCTGTAGCATTTCACAGGAATCTGAAACTCACAGCCTGGTATTTTTCTCACTATAAGATCATCGACAAGTTTAATTCAGTTGATTATAAATTTGACGATAGAGTTACATACACACAAGAACCACTAGAGATGGTTGCTGCAGATCAACTTAAAAATTGCCGTGCAGAAATGTTGGACAAACATATGCTCAAAAGGAAAAATCAAGCTCTAACTCAACTATTGACACTTTGGTCTAACCTGAAAGTGGAGAGTGCAACCGGAGAAGATTTCACAGTACTGACTGTTCAATTTTCTAATTTTGATCCTTGGGGTCAAGGATCCTCTGCAGCGGTGGGTATTGTCATGACCATGGCTGAAGATTTAGGGATATTAAAGGATGAAAAGGGATTAGGGCTCAAGAGTGCAATTGGGAATTATCCCAGTAAGAAGAATGGTTCAGATAACGACAAAGAAGGGAGATGAGCGAAACGCAGCGTTAAGATGAATAATAGAGGCTGGTTTAAACACATTATGGCTGGTAAAAACATTATTGGACTAAGGTGGACTCAGGGCCCACTGTTGCAGATAATTATGACGAGCCCAAAGATGAACCCGTAAAAGAATGAAGATGAGAATGAATTTTACAGCTGTCAGCTAGATATTAGCTACTGCAATCTTTATATGTAAATATTTCTGGTATTAAAAACCCTATCAAGATGTTTAATGAAAATTCTATATTCTCTTTCTTCTTCAATCTTCTGAAATCCTTTCTTCTTCTTTTTTAACCTAAATTCTACTTCGAGTCATAATAGATTTGCTTGCTTGTTACCGATTTATGGTCTTCTTTTCTCTTACATGGGTTATCGTACATGGTGGATTGGGTTACTGTTGCCGATGGAGTTCCGAATTTATTGCACTTTGGGGAAGTTGCTAAGGGTGGTGGGGCTGCCGTAGCTGGTGCTGGAATTGTCGATGGTTTAGATTTATCGAATTTTCCTACCTTGCTAGAGGCTCAACGATCCGGTAGAGTTGGTAATGGTGGGAATGATCATGCAAAGGCTCCGATGTGGAATTTATCTGATCAATCATTGCCATTTTTCGCTCATGCTGCATAAAAGAATGGTCGAGCGTTTGTCTAGCCTCCACAGGTTGTGTTGATCGATGGTGCCAAGCAATGGGATAACGCTCTTATTGGGAATTTTCTTGGTAAATCCCCACCTATTGGTGTGTTTCAGAAGACCGTCGATCGTTAGTGGGGTCGTGAAGGTTCATTGGTGATTCGTATCCTGGCTCTTAGTGTGTATATGATAAACTTTCCCTCCTGGAGAGTTCGTGATTGGGTTTTGAAATTGGGGCCATGGCACATTCAACCGAAGGCGATCGTTCTCCGTAAATGGTCTCCTAGTTTGCTTTATGAGGTTCTTAGTCTGGGTTCTGCACCTGTCTAGATTCGATTGTGGCACGTACTGTAACCCTTCGTCCCGGCCTAGCCACCAGACGAACCGAACGAGTTACACGGGGAAAATCGAAGCGAAATCCGTTAAGGCTTGTAACCCCCTAGACCCGACTATGCATTCCACAGATCTTAGGAAGTCACATTAGGGTCACAAGAGTGACCCACAGTAAAAATTTCAAAAAGTGTTTTACAACACTATCATAAAATAATACATGACATACATGCCCACTAACTATACATCACCGTACTCCAAAAGCAACGCCGAGAGAACTCCGAACACTGATGTCAAACATTATATCGTGATATATTCTTTTAACCTGCGATGGTAAAAACAACGTGAGCTTGGAAAAGCTCAATAATACAAAACTACCAAAAGATGTTATAAGCTCATGCAGATATATGGTAGGCATAACATTTTCATGATGTTCCAAGAAGTAACAGTCTTCATTTCCTTTCCGCTATTTCAGGGTAACGTTATACATGTACCAAATTTCCTATTATACATCTCGGACCCAACTTTCATGTTATAAGCTCGAAATTCATGTTATACACGTTCCACAGGATTTTCTGAGACGATTACATATCAATTCAGTAGTGACCTCAGTTTCTTGGACTGACCTTGGACCCAAATTTTCTATTATACATCTCGGACCAACTAATCAAAATACGGTATCTGAATCAATACTGAACTTCAGACGGTGCCAAGCAAAAAAAACATGTCTCATAACCTTTATTGAAATCAGACTCGAGTAGAGACAAAGAACAATCCCAACTACCACAGGAGTCGGTCACAAGACCCTGATACCTGACTTCTAGAATCTGAATTACTCTTCTAGGTTGATCATCAGTCCATTGATGAAAACTGCTTCTGAAATCTAGACGAGTATTCAAGGCCTCCAACAGAGCCTCCCAAAATCAGGATGTAAACATCAAACTTTGGTCAGAGATGATTTATAACAATTTGTCATGCCTCAAATTTCAAGGAAAAGTCTTTCTTTATGTTGACCAAACATAATCGAGGTCCTGAACGGATATCTCTTACCTTTAGCATGATTTTCATACAACTATTTCCTTCGTACATAATAGAGTCACAATAAAATTTACACTTTCGCCACATTCACAAACACTTTTATTTTAAATTCATAACACTCTTCTCTCTTTTTTTCAAATTTCCATCAAAATATTCTCAAACATGAAAATTATCACCGAATAATCGTACATGTAATCTAACATCGATTACCTCACATGGTCAAACATTGTTCTCAATTTGAATCAGATCTTTAATTTCACATTCATTAACCATCCCAGGTTTATTTTTTTTATTCCGACTCCAAATCCACCAAGAAAATCTGAATTACAGATGAATGTTACAACCATTCATTGCTAGTACATATCGAGCTATTAAGAGTAGAATAGTTGGATACTCTTAATACGGGAAAGGATTCCATATCAAAGTCTCGGCACTGAGGAGTACGATTACGATCTAGGGGCATGTAGAGATCAGACACCCTATGACAGATGATCGACCGATCTACCCAGAATGACGCAACTCTAAGCTTTGATACCACTAAATGTAACCTCCTAGACCCGTCTATACATTCCACGGATTTTAGGAAGTCACATTAGGGTCACAAGAGTGACCCATAGTAAAAATACACATAAAATCATTTTCCTTCAAACACTTTTAAACTGTAAAATCAACTTCCATTTAAAATACCATTTCAAGAAGTCATTTAAACACATAACAAAAATTTTAAAAAGTGTTTTATAGACACTATCATAAAACAATACATGACATACATGCCCACAAACTATACATCCTCATACTTCAAAAGCAACGCCGAGAGAACTCCGAACACTGATGTCAAACATTATATCGTGATATATTCTTTTAACTAACCTGCGATGGTAAAAACAACATGAGCTTGGAAAAGCTCAGTAATACAGAACTACCAAAAGATGCTATAAGCTCATGCAGATATATGGTAGGCATAACATTTTCACGATGTTCCAAGAAGTAACAGTCTTCATTTCCTTTCCGCTATTTCAGGGTAACGTTATACTTGAGAATAACGACACTTGTTCTTTATTCAATCATCGAGTAACAAATGGGAATTATATAAGCTGATAGACTACGAAGATGAAATAGAGAGTTTAGTGTCTAGTGTGTTCCAATAAGTGCAGATCAAACAAACATAAATACATATGAGTCATAACATAAGAACACATAACAATTCAATGCAAATGTTCAAGTACATACAAGGGTTTACTAGTAATCACCTTCCAACCTTACACCAATATACAGTCCCCTATAACTGCATTCATAAGAACTTACCCTAGGCCCGATGGGCATAGGTGCCACCTAAGGGACTACCTTAGGTCCATAAGGATTTACCCGTGCTAAAGCACCAGAACCTACCCAAGGGGAGACCTTGAGTCCATAAGGATTTACCAACTGGATCAGGGCTATACCAACAGAGGCTTCATAACATAACCCAACAATATACCCAGATAACAATCAGTATTCAAATTTCAGATATGAGTAACAAAATACATATGGCATACACATTTCATTCGAGGTATCAGAAATAGAAGTTCATGCTTTTTAGACACATATATGGGCATACCATTGAGCAGACGATATCATCATTCATCATGCAAATAGAGTGTATCATCATAGGTCAAGCTAATAGATTATACTATTACTTACATCAGGCAGACAAACAATATTATCACAGATCAAATAACCTCATAGCACAATCATATACTGAGTATACAGATCAAGCAGACTTACAACGAGTAGGCAGAAAATGTTATCATATGTCCAGTTCATCATTTCATCAAGCACATCATCGTTCATAATTAAGTCATTAGATTGCTTACTAACATGTAATAATCATACAACACATTCAACTAAATGTAGCACACATGGAACACACTAGGTGGAACAATTTAATTCTTGGAGATACTTGGCATTTACGGAAGGGAACACATTACTATTGACAATATGAATGAATTTTATAAACGAGGTTCCTATTAAAAGAGGGTTCGTACCAACAGTTCAAACCAGATATTCAGGAGTTGATACATTAAGATCTTTGAGAGTTTAGGTAAATCATGAGTAATTTAGTCATTTAAACCCACAATGGCATTATGGTCATTATATCATACATGGGCATTTTGGTAATTTACACCAACAAGGCATAAACAGTCGCTCGGGAAAATTCTATTTACTCATCAGGTTCCCAGCCAAGCATTCAGAGATTTCTCTACCAAGATCTTTCACGATATCGGATACATCCAGGGCTATTTTGATTACTTTGGCCAACGAGGGTATTTTGGTAATTTAACTTTCAGGGGGTGATTTTGTAATTTAGCCAAATAATGATAAAATGTCGATTTACAATATTTAAGTTCTCCAAAAGTTTTTCGAGCCTCCAAACTATTCAAACTAACATATCCCAACTTTGCAGTACTAACCAACCCTTCTAATACATCCAGTTGTTTCGTATATCTGAACGGTTGCTTTCATGTTTCACCACTGGACTTGCCACGGAGTAGTCGAACTTATATTTTGTGCAGAAAACTTCCAACCTTATATTAATATCAGGAGTGATTGTCGTACATGAGTCATGCTTCAACTCTTAGGGGCATTTTAGTCATTTTTAGCTTTAGTGGCAGTTCTAGAATTTTATCAGAGGCAATTTATTCATTCTAGACAAGGGGGTAATTCAGTCATTTTGAAGCTCTAGATATCCATCATTCCTGTCCATTGAACCATATATATTATTTCAATCATTTAAGTACCCATGGGTGTTTCAGCCATTCACGAAATTTCGGTACCTCAAACCACTTCATTCAATTTCAGAACTCAAAGGTTTATCAATCGTTCCAGTTAATTTGCAAACCTCAATGTCTGAGGATACTTTAGTCTTTTTGGTCAATACGATCCTTTCGATTAATTTAACCATAACAATACTTCTAATACTTTTAGTTGTTTCCCATAAATCTATATTTGGAGATTAGCTGCCTTATTAATTACTTATTGAACTTCGAATCCTTCTGATTTATTGATATTCTAATTTGAGCATTGCAATCTTATATCATACTCATTTTCATATCCGATTTGACTTGAGCTGAATTAACAGTACTTATCATCATTTTTATGCTTGCATTAACAAATACCAACATGTTCATAAAGCATACCAGAAGTAGTAATGTATTACCTTAACTCCAAGCTATATCGGTCGATTCATGAAACCCCATTCGATTGCACTCGAACTCGAATTCGACGTCCATCAAAAATTCGTATTCAAAGAGCTATGGGTACCTTCAATTACACAAATTCATATTTCAGTCCTTACTCACAGTACTCCTAATTGCAAAATTAATACATATAGAAGTTCGTGTTCAAGGTCAGATTCGGAGGCTTTCGAGTTTGAATTTTGCGAAACGGGCTTCAAAATCAGACTCAGGACGTCGAAAAACATAGAATATGAGTTTTCAGAAAATTTTAACTTTTGGTCAACGGTCAAAGTCAACACCGACGTCAGCAGGTCAGAGTCAATCCTGACATCAACAGGTCAACGTCGACGTCAGCAGGTCAACGCTGACATCAACAGTCAACGGGTAGAGGTCAACTAAGTTGACCCGGTTGACTCATTGAGCTAACTCGGTTGACTCACTAAGCTGACTCGGTAGACGGGTTGGGCTCGGATACATGTCAAGTTGGATCGATTTGGGTCGGATACGAGTTTGGGTCATATCAGACACGAGTCGGGTTGACGGGCTCGATTCGGGTTTGGACCGATTCGAAAGGAATTAAGCCAATATGCCCAGCCCACTTACCCTACCGATGAAGTTTTTCCGGCCGGTCGTCGGAGACCCTCAGATTCCACGAATCTGCCGGAAAAAGAAGGCTCATCAACTCAACAACCCAACACACTCATTATCGACGCATAGAAAGCCGGAAACTCACCGAATCTTACCCAAAATGAAGTCGAGATGGCCGGATATGACGAAGCTCCGGTGACGCCCTTGTCGGTAAGCCGATCGACCGATTTGGTTTTGCATGCCATGGTGCGGGGAGCTCAGATCTGGCGGCCACGTGAAGATCCAACGGCGGGATCGGCCGGAAAAGCTAAAAAAACGAGGAGAAAATTCTCACTTCTCAACAAATTTTCCAACGGGATTTTACGGTGAACGGATGGGTATCTCCGCGAGTGGTGACCGGGGTCATGTCGTGGTACGACGACGCTCCTAATGGCGCAGACGGTGATGACCATGATAGAACGGTGGAGGAGGTCTGAGATGGTGGCTGATAACAGGGTACGAGGGGTCGAGAGAGGGGGCTTGTCAGGGATATATTTTTGACTAAGAAAGGTGAAGGGTTGGGTTATTAAATCCGATTTAATTACTTGTTAAGCTTAACGCTAAAAGAAAAACAAGGCAACCCTTAACACAAAAGAGCCATTGGCTCAACGGTTTAAGCCAAAGGGCAAGGGAAGGGTGATGTCGTGGGTTCAAATCCCACCAGCCTCACTTGTTTATTTTTTTACCACAAAAATTCATAGTGTCACAAAGCCTCACTCCAATTAGTAACACTATTTTTTCTTTAATTAATCTTTTCTATATCCTTTCTTTGAACCTATGTGAGAAAGCAAACAACGTAAAGGCAGACACAGATATGAACCAAGCAGACCATACAACTAAAAACAACTTTTAGCCATTTTACTTCAGGCCGTATCGATACTCCTAAGATCAGTATCGATACGCCTTCAACGGTCAAACTTCCCCGAAGTCAACTTTGAGAGGCCATATCGATACCCTCCAATGCTGGTATCGATACGCATTTAACGGTCAAGTTTCTTAAAGTCAACTCCAGGATTGAATCGATACGCCTAAGGACCGTACCGATATCCCAATTTCTCGTCAATATCTCAGATTTCCAGTTGGCAAAAAGGGTATCGATACACCCTCGCGTATCAGTACGACAGGCTTAAAACAGGGGACCATATCGATACTGCCCTTGAGCGTATCGATACGCCCTACACAGAAAGACATCAAATTTTAGTTTTAAGCACAAGAGAGCTAACTTAAACATCAAAAGCAAGCATTTGACCAACTTCTAAACATACATGCAACTCAAGACAACCAGGAAAACTCATATAAGGCAAGTCAAACATCCAACGAGGCTAAAATCAACAAACAAGATTCAACATAGATAACCAAACATTCTTAACATCCATAAGGAGATCAAAAGCCAAACTAAAACATACTTCAACATTTGAAACATGTTAACAAGAATAACAATAACAAAAACATAGGAGTTTGGACACCAACTCCACAACACAAAAGTCTAGCATTCCCATTGCCTATGTATTATTTCAACCATGAAAACCATACTTGAGCTAGCAAATGAACTCCAAGGTTTCTCCTTTGCCTCGCTTGCCTCCTGAAGCCACTAACGATCTGTATTGTTGGAAATGAGAGAGTAAGCTTAAAAGCTTAGTGAGCGGAGCTCAAAATCACAACAACAGCAATGTAGTTCAAAACATAAGTGTAGTTTTAAAGACAACACCATTAGAAATGAAATACGATAAACCAAAAGCATATGACAAACCATGGTATGCAATGCATAACCAATCCCGGTGGGACTACACACCACCATTCACAACAACTAGCATATTTTCGGTGGGACTACACATCACTGTACTCATCTACTAGTCACTTCCGTTGGGACTACACATCACTTTATTCAAAAACACACTTTTCACTAACCATCGCGTGAGGCTTTGATAACAACAACAACACGACAACATTAAAAAAGAGGTAAAAGCAATTGCATTTCAACCAACAACATGTATAATCATATACACCGACATTTAACGAAACAAAACAAGAATCAAATAAACGTACACTTGGGTTTAGGTTGGCCCCTATGGCTCCACCCAAACCTCAAGAAACCTTTTTGAAACATTTCAAAGCTTCAAAACAATTTCCACTCACCAGCTCAAAATCAAAACAAGCTAACGATCCTCCTTCAAGCTTCTACAACTCCCAATGTAGCGTCTGAAGAACCCAAATCGTTATCCGCTGCTTCTACCCAAACCAAAATAATGAATTAATATACTTTTCAACAACTGAACCCACTAAAATCAATCCCATCAAAATCTGACAACATCGAGTTTTCGATTTCTATCCCAAACTAACCAAAACCATCCTCATTTCTACTCTAACCTCAAGTCAACCATAACTTCATCAATTTATCATCCGAAACATGTTCAAATACTTCAAAAACATCAACCCAACACCATCCAACCATTAAAAGTCCTTCCCTACCATTTTCAACCCAAAACCCAAATATTCATTACCCAAAAAATCACTCATTTTCCCCAAATTCCGAGATTTCAAGTTACACCTATTATCTTAGCATCATTTTACACCCAAAATATAGTTTACAACTCACCCCAAAACACTATTTTATCATCATTCGCTTAAACCCTTGAAAAACGCATTTTCTCCCAAATAGAGGAACTTGAGAAATCCTCATGCTTTTGAAAAGAAAATGCTACAAGTAAGTTTGAAATGAAGAGAAGGGTAAAATTCAAGTTGCTTACCTCTTTGAAACTTCCAAAATGGTGAAGATTGATGATAAATGGATTGTGGCTATGGCTTTGGGAGTTTTAACGTGAAATGAGAAAATGAGAAGGGAAGAAGATAGAAAGTGGATATCCTTTTCTTTCTTTCTTTTTGAAATAATCTATTTTATTCCACTTTTATTTTAAAACTCCTTTTTTTAACAAAAATCCCCTCTTGCCTTCACTTAACTTTTATTTACCCTAAAAACTCAATTAACATTAAAAAAAAACTCTTTTACGAAACCATTTTTATTTAAAGACAACCCGAATCCTAAAACTCGGATATCAAACCTTTCCTTGGTTCCGGTCTAATCTCCCAGGCCCTAAACCCGGAGCGTTACTTCTCTCCCCCGCTTAAGGAATTTAGTCCTCGAAATTTTACCTAATGGGAAGAGGTACGGAAACTGTTTCTTCATGTCATCCTTTCTCTCCCAGGTGGCCTATTCCACACCTCGGTGTCTCCACAAAACCTTGACTAACTTGATAGTCCTCCCACGCAACACTTTACTATCTGTAGCAAGAATCTCAACCGGTTCTTCATCGTACGACAAATCTGGGTTCAAATCGATCTCTTGCACTGGCATTACATGGGACGGATCTCATCTATACTTCTGAAGCATCGAAACGCAGAACACATCATGAATCTTCTCTAACTCGATCGAAAATCTCAATCTATAAGCAACGAGACCAATCCTCTCAACTACCTCGTACGGACCAATGAACCTCGGACTTAACTTACCCTTCTTACCAAACCTCATCACATTCTTCCAAGGTGAGACTTTCAAAAATACTTTGTCGCCCACAGCACACTCTACCACTTTTCTCTTCAAGTCAACATACAATTTATGTCTGTATGAAGCTGCCTTCAAGCGATCACAAATCAGTTTTACATTATCGATAGTGCCTTTAAGTAAGTCCGGCACAAGTACAAGCTTCTTTTCGGCCTCAACCCAACAAATAGGTGTTCTACATTCCATACCATACAAAGCTTCATATAGTGTCATCTAAATACTAGCCTGATAACTGTTATTGTACGCAAACTCTACTAGCGATAAGTGTTTCTCCCACGAACCCTAAAAGTCGATGATGCAACACCTCAACATGTCTTCTAACACCTGAATAACTCTCTCTGACTGACCATCTGACTGAGGGTGATACGAAGTACTGAAGTTCAACCAAGTCCCCAAGGCTCGATGCAAACACTCCCAAAATCTAGCTGTAAACCTCGGATCTCGGTCTAACACAATCGATTTTGGTACCCCGTGCAATCTCACTATCTCACTAACGTATAGATTGGCCAAGTTGTCCAAGGTGTAGGTAGTATAATAGGTATGAAATGGGCACACTTAGTGAATTTGTCGACTATTATCCATACTGAATTCTTCTTCGAAGGAGTCAACGGTAAGCCCGACACAAAATTCATAGTAATATGTTCCCACTTCCATTCCAGAATCTTCAACGACTATAACAAACCTGAAGGAAACTGATGCTTGGCCTTAACTCGTTGACAAACCATACACTTACTCACAAACTCGATCACATCTTTCTTTAACCCAATCCAGTAGTACTCATTTTTCAACCCACGATACATCTTCGTTCTACCCGGATGCATAGAAAAAGGACTATTGTGAGCTTAATTCAGAATAGTACGCCTCAACTCGATATCTTTTGGGACAACTACCCTATCCTTGGAACATAGGATCCCATTCTCACCAAAGTAGAAATCTGTGGGTTTACCCTCGGCTATATCTTGCACGTAAGGTGCCAATGATTCATCTTGCAACTGTTTCTCGCGAATCAACTGAACTAACAAAGGTTTAACTTGTAGCTCGGCTATCAAACCACCATCCCGTGACACACTCAATCTCGCAAACATAGCTCGCAACTCAACTGCCACTTTTCTGCTCAAGGCATCGGCCACAACGTCGCCTTACCCGAATGGTACTCTATTGTGAGGTCATAGTCCTTAAGAAGCTCTAACCACCTACGATGTCTAAGGTTCAGTTCTCTCTAAGTCATCAAATATTTCAAACAATTATGGTCGGTGTAGACTGTGCATTTCTCACCAAAAAGGTGGTGTCTCCAAATCTTCAAAGCAAACGCTACAACAACTAACTCTATGTCATGAGTGGGGTAGTTCTTCTCGTGAACCTTCAATTGTCTAGAAGCATAAGCTACAACTCTTCCTTCTTGCATAAACACAGAACCTAAACCTACATACGACGCATCACTGTAGATTAAGAACTCTTTCCCTACTTCAGGCTAAATAAAAAATAGGAGCTTCTATCAATTCTTTCTTCAACTTTTCGAACGCTTGCTGCCTTGCATCTGTCCACTCATACGAAACATTTTTCTGAAGCAATTTAGTCAAAGGTGTCGCAATCTTCGAGAATCCCTCGACAAATCTTCGATAATACCCCGCAAAGCCTAAGAAACTACGGATTTTGTTCACTGACTTCGGTTGCTTCCAATTCACTATCGTTTCTATTTTCTTGGGATCCACACTAATCCCACCGGCTGAGATCACATGACCTAAAAAGACTACCTCCCTAATCCAAAACTCACATTTACTCAACTTGGCATACAACTAATTTTCAAGCAAAGTCTGTAGCACTAATCGCAAATGCTCATCATGCTCTTTCTCGGTTCTAGAGTACACTAAAATGTCATCTATGAACACTACTACAAACCTATCCAAAAACTCGTGAAACACTCGGTTCATCATGTCCATAAATGCAGATGGGGCATTGGTCAAACCGAAAGTCATTACCAAGAACTCGTAGTGCCCATAATGTGTACGGAAGGTTGTCTTCGATATGTCCACATCTTTCACCTTAAAATGATAATAACCAGATCTCAAATCAATCTTTGAAAATACTATAGCACCTCTCAACCGATCCACCAAATCGTCGATCTGCGGAAAAAGATACTTGTTTTTTACTGTTACCTTGTTCAACTGCCTATAATCTATACACATTATCATACTTCCGCCCTTTTTCTTCACAAACAAGACTGGAGCACCCCATGGGGAAATACTAGGCCTAACGAAACCTCTATCTAGCAGTTCTTGAATCTGTGTCTTCAACTCTTTCAACTCCTTAGGTGCCATTCTATACTGAGCAATAGACACGAGTGCATAATCTGAATACATCTCAATAGCAAACTCAACACCCCTATCTGGATGCAAACCTGACAACTCTTCTAAAAAGACACTCAGAAAATCACAAACCGTTTTGATGTCTTGCGGTCTAACTTCACTAATATTCGGATTCATTACATAGGCCAAATACGCTTGACAACTCAATCCCATCAACCTCTGAGCTTCTAATGCAGAAACAACATTAGACAAGAACTTAATGATCTCGCCAACTACTACAACCTCAAAATCATCTGTGAGTCTCAATAAAACTCTCTTGGTCTCAAAGTTTGCCCTAGCTCTATGCTCTACGAGCCAATTCATGCCCAAAATCACATCGAAACCATAGAACGACAATTACATCATATCGAACAGAAACACATGACCCTGAATCATCAAATGACACCTCCTATACATTTTCCTAACTATCACGGTCTCACCGAAAGAACTAGTAACATTCACACCTACCTCTAACCACTCATATGGTAATCCTAAAGATCTTGCTACCACATGAGCTAGATTTCTCTGACCATCATTCCCTGGCTAAAAATTACCTCGACCGCACCCACGACCTCTTTGATGCTCAAAACCTCGAACTGGGGTCTGTTCGCCCCTAGCCGGGTGATGACAATTACGCCTCAAATGATCTCGAGAACCACAGTTCCAACATACCCCAAAGGTACCTATACACTCGCTCGGATGGCATCTCCCACATCTAGTGCACTTAGGAGTGTGAACAACAGCTCCTTGGCCCTAATGGCCACGTCCATGGTTACCGCCTCTATGTCTCGATTCAGGCTGATATCTTCTATCTTTGTGCCTCTTGGCATGCTCTCTCTCCCAATCTGCATGTCTCTTCCATGAATCGGACCCACTAGTACGAGTGTTCGAGCCTAAAATCTGCTCAATATCTTTGGCCCTAGAGACCAAAACATCAAACTTGGTGTAATCAAAAGCGAGCATATAAGTCTTCACATCCCTAGTCAAACCGTAACAGAAGCGCTCACACCGTTCCCGCTCACTGGGAACCAACTCGGGAGCATAATGGCTCAGCCTCACAAACTGGACCTCATACTCTGACATCGTCTTACCACCCTGAACCAAAGCCATAAACTCTCTCTTCTTTTCATCCTAATATCGAGCCCCAAGGTATTTCTTTCTGAAGGTCGTCCAGAAGAATTCTCAAGTGACATCACCGTACTCATCTACTAGTCACCTCCGGTGGGACAACACATCACCATATTCAACAACACACTTTCAACTAACCATCATGTGAGGCTTTGGCAACAACAACAACACGGCAACATTAAAAATGAGGTAAAAGCAATTGCATTTCAACCAACAACATGTATAATCATATACACCGACACTTAACGAAACAAGACAAGAATCAAATAAACTTACACTTGGGTTTAGGTTGGCCCCTAAGGCTCCACCCAAACACCAAGAAATCTCTTTGAAACATTTCAGCTTCAAAACAATTTCCACTCACCCGCTCTAAACTAAAACAAGCTAACAGTCCCCCTTTAAAGCTTTCGCAACTCCTGGTGTGGCGTCCGAAGAACCCAAATCGTTATCCTCTGCTTCTACCCAAACCAAAACAAGGAATTAATATACTTTTCAACAACCGAACCCACTGAAATCAATTCCATCAAAATCCGACAACATCGAGTTTTTGATTTCTATCCGAAACTAACCAAAACCATCCTTATTTATACTCTAACCTCAAGTGAACCATAACTTCATCAATTTATCATCCGAAACATGTTCAAATACTCCAAAAACATCAACCCAACACCATCCAACCATTAGAAGTCCTTCCCCACCATTTTCAACCCAAAACCCAAATATTCTTTACCCAAAAATCACTCTTTTTCCCAAATTCCTAGATTTCAAGTTACACCCAAAATATAGTTTAAACCTCACCCCAAAACATTGTTTTATCATCGTTCGCTTAAACCCTTGAAAACCCCATTTTCTCTTAAATAAAGGAACTTGAGAAATCTTCATGCTTTTGAAAAGAAAATGTTACTAGTAAGTTTGAAATGAAGAGATAAGTAAAAATCAAGTTGCTTACCTCTTTGAAACTTCCAAAATGGTGAAGATTGGTGAAAAATGGATGGTGGCTATGGCTTTGAGAGTTTTAATGTGAAATGAGAAAATGAGAAGGGAATAAGATAGAAAGTTGGTTTCCTTTTCTTTCTTTCTTTTTGAAATAATCTATTTTATTCCAATTTTATTTTAAAACTCCATTTTTAATAAAAAAATCCCCTCTTGCCTTAACTTAACTTTTATCTACCCCTAAAAACTCAATTATATTTTAAAAAAACTCTTTTACGAAACCATTTTTATTTAAAGACAACTCAAACCCTAAAAATCAAATATCAAACCTTTCTTAGGTTCCGATCCAAACACCCATACCCTAAACTCGGGGAATTACACGTACCTTTAGAGCTTTGTTCACTCAAGGTTTGGGATATTTGGCGAGTGCGTTGGTTAAGCCCCTCTACACTGATAAGGTTACTGTCCTTAAAAAACAACTTGAATTTGCAAAGGTATTTGTTAATGCTGAGTATGAGAATCATGTGGATGTTCATACTGCTCTCACCAGTACTTATAATATAGATACTATTTTTGGTCAGGAGGTTGTTAAGGTGACCTCTGATGTTGATTTGTTTGTTGCTCATGTCCCTATGGATAGTGTTATGGACGATATTAGTAGTGGTTTTTCCCCTATCCCTGCAGATAGTGGCTTTATTATTGATAGTATTAGTAGTGTTGTTGTTGAGCATAGTAATGCTGGTATTAGTAGTGATGTTGTTGTTCCACTAGACATTGGTGTTGTTGGTACTGTTGATCCTTATGATGGTGTGTTTAATCCTAATCATTTTGATGTTCTTGTGGGTGATGAGCTTGTTGATAAGCTCTCTTCCCCACACAAGGAGAGAGTGGTTGTTAAGGGAATGGTTGAATTAATGAATGTGTTAAAACTTAAGGCTAAGGGTCAGAAACAAAATAATAAGAAGAAAGGGAAAAGGAAAGGTAGCCATCAAGGAGGTTCTTCTCCTGTTTGATTATGTCAGTTATGATTTGGAATGTCAGGGGGCTAATTGATCCTCTGAAACAGAAAAGAATTGTTCAGTTGGTGAGGAAGCTTGATGTTCAAATTGTTTGTTTGTTGGAAACTTGGGTTAAGGAAATGATTGTTGATGGTATTGCGCAAAGAGGGTTTGCTGGTTGGCATTTTTTGCATAACTATGTGGTTGTTGTTAATGGTAGGATTTGGATTCTTTACGGAGGGGATTGGAAGGTAGATGTATTCAGTTTGTCTGTTTAGTCTCTTAACTGTTTTTTGAAAAATAGAGATGGCACTTTTTTCTTCTTTTTTATGGATGTAATGGTCGTAAAGAGATGAAATGTTTGTGGGCAGACCTAGAGGTATTCAAGAATACTGTAGGGGACTGCTCTTGGACAATTGTTGGTGATTTTAACATCTTCAATAGCCCTCACGAGAGCTCTGACTTTGATAGTAGTTAGAGTATCACAGGTGCAATGAGAGAGTTTCTTAATTGTCAAGAGAGGATAGATGTGGTGGACCATTCTTATATTGGCTCTCTTTTTACTTGGTGTAACTATATGGAAGAGGCCCCTTTGGCAATGAAGCTTGATAGGTTTCTTGTAAATCAAGCTTGGATGGATAAATTTGATGCTACTTCTGTGGAGTTTTTACCTCCCCATTTCTCTTATCACTGTCCTTGTTTCATGAAGTTGAGGGCTGTAACTTTTAAGCCACCGAGGCCTTTCAAAATTTTCAATTTTTGGGTGGATCATAGTGATTTTCTGAGGATTATGGAGGACTCTTGGGTTGCTCTCGGTTTGGGAAATCCTTTGCAAGCTCTTTTTTCCAAATATAAGAGATTAAAGGTCCCTCTAAAGAAATTTAATCATGAGCATTTTTGTAGAACTAAGTGTTTTGATATAATATTTGAAAAATGTTTTGGACTAAATTGAAAAGAATTTAAAATATGTTTTTAGTCAAAAACAACTTGAAAATATGTTTAAGGATTTTACAAGGCTTTGGAACAATTTAAAGTACATTTAAAGTAGTCAAAACCAAGAACTTCAGGTGTCCGTACCGATACGGTCTTGGACCGTACCGATACGCCTTAGGGTTTCAACTACATGAGTTTTCCAGTAGCCAAAACCTGTACCGATACGCTTGACGTATCGATACGGTGTGTTTTGAAATAGCCCAACGGCTAGTCGCATACCGATACGGGTGTATCGCGTACCGATACGCCTAACTACCCCAACGATCATTTTCCCAACGGTCTTTTAATTTGCAGGACCGTACTGATACGCTAGGTAAGCGTATCGATATGCATCAGTTGAAGAAGCCCAACATCCTTATCGGGACCGTATTGATACGGTTTGAAGAGTATCGATACGCCAAGCTGCAGAGCTGTATTTATGGTGGGAAATAAAGGCTCCAACGACTCCAATTCAATCCCAACGGCTAGTAACGACCACAAACTCATCAAGGAGTATAAAAGGGACCTCCAAGCATCTTGTAATGGTTAATGCTTCAACTATTACAACATTATGATGTCAAAATTTGTCTAGAGCTTAAATTGTATATTTCTTGCTTAGACAACACTTGTGAGCTTAACATTGTTAAATTTTCTCAAGTGTTTAGGTTTTGGATGAGTGCTTAGTATTGCAAACACATACCTATTAGAGGGATTTCTAGTTTGCTAAGTCTTTCTCTTGTAAGAGAGTGTTTGATCAAGCTTTGGGTAGAAAGCTTGATCGTTGTAACGGTTTCCTCCTAATCCGAGAAAAGGGGACATAATTCTTAGTGAATTTGTTTGGAAATCCTTAGCGAAAAGCTAAGGTAGTGGATGTAGACCTTGGATGAGTGCTTAGGTAGTGAATTTGCTCAAGTGTTTAGGTTTTGGATGAGTGCTTAGTATTACAAACACATACCTATTAGAGGGATTTCTAGCTTGCTAAGTCTTTCTCTTGTAAGAGAGTGTTTGATTAAGCTTTGGGTAGAAAGCTTGATCGTTGTAACAGTTTCCTCTTAATCTGAGAAAAGGGGACGAAATTCTTAGTGAATTTGTTTGGAAATCCTTAGTGGAAAGCTAAGGTAGTGGATGTAGACCTTGGTTATAAGGTTGAACCACTATAAATCCTTGTATAAATTGTCTATTTTTTCCTTCCCACATTTACACCAAAATTATCCAACTTCTCCACACTTGGCGAGCAAGAACGGTTGAAGGAATCGAGCCCCCTATATCTCAACAATTTTGGTGAGATTTCTAGGAGAGTCAACCTGAAGCAGATTGAGCTTGCTAATGTTCAGGCTTCAATGATGAATGCTCCTTTCGCTATGCTTATTGATTAGGAGAGAATTGTTGCTAGTGAGCTTGATGCTTTGATCAAAGTTGAAGAACAGTTTTTTCGGCAAAAATCAAGGATACAATATATAAAGGGTGGTGATCAGAACTCGACTTATTTCTTTAGGCAGGTGAAAGTGAAACAAAAGGCTAATATTGTTTAAGTACTTTATGACTGGCAAGGTAATATACTTGAATCATTTGAGTCTATTTCGCGTGAGATTGCTAGTTTATTCTCAGAATCTATTGGTTCCGTTGATACTAATGTAAAAGTATTCTCTGATGATTTGCTTCGAGAAATTCTTGGTGTTGAGCTTTCGAGTGACTTGTAATCTTCTTTGGTTTCCCCTATTACTCAGCAAGAGATTAAGAAGGTTTTGTTTTCTATGAATGGGAACAAGGCTTCAGGCCTTGATGGCTACACAACTAAATTTTTTCAGGCTGCTTGGGGAATTGTAGGAAGAGATTTTCTGTGCAGTTTTTTTCTCTACTTGATGCTTGTCGGGTGCTTTCAACTCTACCATCATCACTCTTGCTCCCAAGATTTCTTATCCATTTCAAGCATTAGATTTTAGGCCCATCTACCGTTGCAACATTGTCTAGAAGTGTATTACTAAGCTTATAGCTAATAGATTGAAGCAAGACTTGCCTTCTATTATGCTGCCTAACCATAGTGTATTCTTGGCAGTGAGAGATCTGGTTGAGAATGTGCTCATTGCACAAGAGATTGTTAATGGTTACGGGAGGAAATCCAAGTCAACTGGGTGTGCTTTGAAGATTGACTTGAGAAAGGATTTTGATTCTCTTAACTAAGAATTTATTTTTCAAGTGCTTAGAGTCTTGGGATTCCCTACTAGATTCGTTGAATGGATAGAGGCATATGTTACTCATTCTAAGTTTTTTATTGGATTGAATAGAGATCTTGTGGGTTACTTCTCTGGTGCTAAGGGGGTTCGACAAGGAGATCCCTTGTCCCCTTATTTGTTCATAATAGTAATGAATATCCTCTTCAGGCTTCTGAATTTAGTTGGAAAACTTGGTGTGTTTGATTTTTATCCGAAATGTAAGAAGATAGGCTTGACTCATATTTGTTTTGTTGACAACCTTTTAGTGTTTACTAAAAGAAATTTATCTTCTATTTTGACTGTTCAAAGAGTATTAGACCTATTTTATAATATGTTTGGATTATGGATGAATGCATCTAAAAGTAAGTTGTTTTGCTCTGGAATAGTTGGGGTTGCCTTGCAACAAATTATTGTTCAATCTGGCTTTTGAATTGGAACCTTGCTTGTTAGGTAGTTGGGTGTCCCTTTGGTTTCTAAGAATCTTTCTTGGTCTGATTGCCAAATTTTGGTGGGAAAATAATTAAGAAGGTTAGAAGTTGAGCATCGAAGGCTTTGTCTTTTGCTGGCAGATTGCAGCTGATACAAATAGTGATTTTCAATGTGCAAAATTTTTAGTGCAGGGCGTTTCTATTATCTGCAAAGGTGATAAAAAGGGTAAACCAAGTGTGTACTAGTTTTTTGAGGCATGGGGTGGGTAGTTCTGCTCGCGGAGCCCGTGTTAGTTGGGACGCGATATGTCACCCAAAGAATGAAAGGGGACTTTGGATAAAGGAATCTTCGGCGTGGAATAAAGTATGTATGTTGAATTATTTTTGGTTGCTCATTATCCAATCTGTCTCACTGTGGGTGGCTTGGGTGGAAAAATATATTTTGAAGGGCGTGTTTGTTTGGCAAGCTCTAGTGAAACAAACATATAACTGGGCTTGGAAAAAGCTTGTCAAGCTTAGCTCAAATCGGCATTATTCAAGGACCTTATAGAGCTCAAAATGCTTAAAAAATTCTCCAGCACAAAGCTGGTAACTGCCCTGGTGTAAGGTTGTGATGTTCAAACATGCTGAATTATTATTTTAAAATAAATCCTAAGCATGGCGGGCTATAAGGGGCAGCATCCTGAGCGACTGTTCATGGTCCCTAAAATTCAATTATTTATATTATTTATTTTTTATTTTTTAATTTATTAAATAAATAAATTAATCTAATGGTAAAAAAATAAATCTTTTTTTCTAAATAAATAAATTTAACTATGAAAATAATGTGTTTGAAATATTGAATTAATTATTTAGAGTAATGAGATGAATAAAAATTATTTACTCCTTTCTACGCCGAACACTAAAAAAATAAATTCTAAGTCTTAAACTCTACATTAATTATTTTCACATTTTAAAAAGAAACGCATTATTATTTTCACATCTTTCTTTCATATATTTGAATTTTCATTAAAAGAAGTTAAAGTATTTCTTTTTGTTAAATAATATTCCGACTCTTAAATTGTATCTTATTATCACATTACTATCTGATTCTGAATAACACAATTATAAAAGTGCCAAAAAACACTAGTACATATTCTACTATTAAAAAAATCTAGTATTCTAAAAAACAATGAAATTTAATTCAGGGCGATTATATCATGCACTCGTAGTGAATTTTTTTTACAAACCTGACTAATTATTTTATAAAAATTAAAATATCAAACTCTAGTCTTAATACCTTAAACTTTAAGTTCTAACTCCTAAAACCTTAAGTAAAACCATAAATTATAAAACCTTACAACATAAACCCTAAACTAAACTTTTAAATTGTAAACTAGACAAACTTGTGAAAAATAAAATTTTCACCGTTAGTACATAAAATATTTCCAGTTAAATTAAACCCTTCCAATTCCAAATGAAGAGTATAGTGGTCCCTTTTTGTTTAAATTTTTGATTCAAACATGGCGTATGTCTTGCTCCGTGTCTTTCATCTGTTCTACTCTTACTCCAGTGATTTTATTATCAAATGTTTTAATCTTTATATTTATTCATATATAATGTAAATTATGTTTCGATTTTAAATTATATACTAATAAAAGAACACCATTCATTATTTTAAAATTATTTTTATTGGAACTAAAAAAAGGCAACGGCACTCCAAAATTAACCCACAAGGACAAAAAGCCAACGCGAAGGTCGAGGGAGAATCACCAGCCTAGCAAATTTTAATGATTTTAACTTAATTTCTTACATTTAACTTTAATTTGAAAGGTTAATTTTATTGTTTTAAACTATGTATTCTGAAAAAAAAATTAAATTAACTTGAATAAAACAACTTGTAAATTATGAAAATAGCTTTAACGGCACGGACCTTGTTGACTCGTTCACCACACATAATATACACACACAGACAGAGAGGGTACTATTGGGTGAGTGAAAGGACAATGAGTCAGCTGAGTTCAACTCACTGCCTTCCTTGTTTTGTGTGAGCTGACTTCCGTTTAACATTATTGTACCAAGTTGTATGTACAATTTTCTAACCATTTCAAAAATATTCAAATTACCATACCCGTTTTCTTTTCCTTTCTTTTGCAATCTTTTTTGGTTCTTAGTTTTGTTTAATACGGATTTTAAGCGTCTAATACGAGTATCATTTTGTATAAATCATGTGCAAAATATGTATTTATATTTACTTCGAGTCAAATTAATGTGATTCTTATTCATAGTTAGTATGATTCTAATTATGTTTGATTTTGTAATATCATGGATATACAGGCGACGGATGATAACGACAAAATATATGAAAATAATGATCACAGAAAAAAATAAAATAAAAGTAAAGAAAACTAAAATTTACGTGAAAAAACTCAAAAGAAAAAAGAAACTACGAGCGAGCAAATGGTAAGAACTTCACTACAACAAAAACATATTTTTTAGCGGCGTAAAGGTCGAGTTATATAGCAGCGTTTGGAGGAACAAACGCCGTTATATGTATTGTCTTTAGTGGCGTTTGCCCCAAAATGCCACTATATATCAGTTTATCGTGTGTTTGTTGAACGTGTCGCTAAAAACATGTTTTGCTATTGTGCTTTTATTATGACAAAAAAAATAAAAGATTACAACATATTTGTGGCTTAACGCTTTGTCGATTTTTTGATCTACATGTTGTATATTGTGGTGTATCTAAAACTCTAATCCTTATTATCTATTTCTAGGGATAAATAATTTGTTTACAAAGGAAACTTGCATAGAAACAAATCACACTCGAGTTTAGTTTCTTACCTTTAATTGATGTAAAGTAAACAAGATCTATTAAAAAATAAGATTCTTATCATAAATCAAATACTAAAAGAATTTGGATCACAATTGCTACATATTTGTACGTTGATTATATTTATAATAATTCAAATGTGTGTTGTCCTTGTAATTATCATTTAGTATAATTATATTTGTACCCCGGACATCTAGATTAAAGTAAAACAAGTTAGAAAAAGAATCAGAACCAATCAAACAAAACTAACAAGTAACAGCATAGATGTCAACAAATTAGATTATAACAATTTATGCAATAATAAGTAGTCCACAAATTTGAAAGGAAGTTGCAATTGAGATATAAATGCAGAATGGTATAGCTCAGCTGCAAACTTTGATGCATGATTTCATGGTACGCCACACTATTAATTTTGCTTAATCATCAATATTCAATACTAGTGTTTAGCTTAGGTAAATAATTGAATTACATTTTAAAAAAAGGGATTAATTTGAAAATTGAAAGCAGTTGCATGGATTGGTTTTAGGGGAAGGTAGGAAATAAATACACTCATTACTCAACAAGCAATGGATAAAACCATTAATAATGAGCTGTTTGAGTGCAGTATTTATAATTAGTATGTTATTTGTTTGTATTTGGTATTATTATATGAAAAGAGGGAAAAAAAAACCCAGATTTTTTTTTATAAAAAAACAAGCCAATGGGTGAGGGAGACAGAGAGACTGAGATTCCCAAGGGGGAAAATAAAGAACAAGGTCCAAGGAAATAAATAGCCAGCACCAAAGAGGAAGCAATGGAACACAAACAACATGCAGCTTTCATTTGAATAATTCTTATGCCTCTTAACGAGGTTGCACGCCTGCTTTTCCCTTCATTTCTTTCTTTATTATTATTTTTTCAAATCTTCATCGGACACCATTTAATATCATATTTCTGTTTTCAATTTGTATTTGTTTTACGTGGCTTCTATTTATATGCGTTGTGATTTATGATTGAAATCAAAGACGAAATTTGGGTTTGGAATTAGGACAAAACATAAATGTTTAAAAGGGTAGACACAAATTCATAAATAACTAAATTTTATAGTCTCGTCCCTGATTGAAAACCTACAAGTCTACTTGTTAGTGAGTGATGAAACGTTAGGGTTTTATGGGGTTTATGCAAGACAATTAATAGTCATGGAAGAAAATAGAAATTCTCTACCCTTTTCGACACCTTTACTTATGTCTCTACGCTCAAAACGTGAGGGCAACCGCCTTTCGAGCCACTATGTAACTCCGTCTCGGTTGATGTAAGATCAAATCTATAAAGATATACTTGAAGGTGATAAATCCATGTAAACTGAAATGAATTATGTATCCTCTAATCTCAAAACTTACCGTTGCAATTTCAATTTTGAAAATGGCAATGTATTTTTATTAGGGTTGTTTTGCTAAATCTACCACAGTAATAACCCCACCTAATTTATAATCAATTCTCTCTCACAAATATAAAAATATGATTCGAATAAACAAAGCTTAGCTTAGCTTCCAAATCCACACCTCTGTCATTTTATCTAATGTAAAACCAGACACCCTAAACAGGACAAAACAAGCTCTGTTTTTTTATTTTTTTTTTGTTTTCGTTTCAGACAACATAAAGAAGAACAGTACCACCACTGTTCTGTTTGCAAATATTAACAGAACTCTCACTGTCTCTAACTGAAACCGAGTACCCAATTATAGAAAACCTCTTAAATTTTCAAAAAAAATCACCTCTCAATATGAAAAAATATATTAATATAAGTTATTGTATCGGTAAAACAGTGAAGCCACCACTTTTAGTATAACAGAGGGAGCTCAGCCTTTTCAAAACCAAGAAAACCGAGCAAAGACTGTGTTTTTTGCATGGAGAGGATATCAATGGGGACAACTATAACAAGGAGAGCAAAATGGCAATACCCACCACCGCAGCCGACTCCGAGAATCATCCATTTGCCACGCCGGTCTCGACGGAAAGCTCCCAAGGCAAGTCCGAGGATATCGAAAGGGGTGATGCTCGGGAGTTTGTTTGATCAAGAAAGGTCGAGAGGGGGTGTTCCTGTGGTGCTGGTCAGTGACGACGAGAGGAGGAGAGGGAGAGTGGTGGCGGAAGAGGAGGAGAGAGGAAGTGGCGGCGGCGTTGGCTTTGTTGAAGAAGAGAAATGGAGGTTCCAAGCTGAGATGTTGAGAGCGGAATGTAACTTGTTGAGGATGGAAAGGAAGATCGCCGTTAAGAAAACGGAGAGGAGAAGAGTTCACATGGAGAGGACCTTGAAATCCGCTGCTCAGATTTTACTTTCCGTCGGTTTCTTTTTTCTTTGATTATCGTCTGTTTGGTTCTCCAGAAAATATTACTGTCTGCTTTCATTTGCTTAATGGCTTTCTGACTTTTGTTTGCAGGCAAGAAAGAACATATGTGAAGGGAAGGACGTAAACATGGTATTACTGGAGGAGCAGATCAATGAATTAATGGAGAAAATAGAGAAACTGCAGAAAAGATCAGGTGTTAAAGACTTGGAGATGAACAAATGCAGTAACTTTGATAAAAAAGTATCTTCTCTGCAGAAGCAGCTAGAGAAGTTCGGGTTGAAAGGAATATCTGATGAAGAAATACGCGTGAAAGAGATTCGAGACATGGCCGAATCGAGCTTGTCCATCAAAATCCGCAGCGAAGACGATGATCATAACCGCAATGTGAGAAACTCTGGTCTTCTTTCTTGTCGATTTTGGTTTGGGAATTTAAAATTTTAACTTGGAAAACCAAATTTGCAGGTGGAGGATGAATATTCCGATTTGTCATCTTCTTCTTCACAGCAATCACAAAAAGTAAAAAGTCCTTGAATTTTCACCGTGTTTAAGATGGAAATCTGGGTTCCAAATTGATTGCTGGACACTTTGTTTTTTGCAGGGAGCTGTGTGTTCAGGGCATTGCAAGGCAGTTGTGCATAGGATTGTGGAGCAAATTCGTGCCGAGACCGAACAATGGTCCCAGATGCAAGACATGCTGGGGATGGTAAGGGATGAGATGGAAGAATTGCACGCGTCTCGCGATTTCTGGGAAGATCGAGCACTCGATTCCGACTATCAGATTCAATCACTGCAATCTGCTGTAAGATTTTCATAAGCTACTTAAGAACAACACAAACCATCACATGTCACTTGTACCAGTACTTGCTTAACATGTTGGTTTCATACTTTCATCAGGTGAAAGAATGGAGACAGAAAGGTCTGGCATCCGAAGCGAAGGCAAATGAGTTACAGGCACAAATCTATGTCCTTCGTCAAGAGGTCGAGAGATTGATGCAGGAAAGAGATCGTAAAATTGTCGGGGTCCGAATTGCTTCACCGATCAATCAAGAAGCACAAAATGAAACAGAGAAGAGGGTGCTCGTGTGTCGCTTAAAAGAAGACGATCCCAGTCCGAAGGAGCTCTTAAGAGATGGAAGGCGAAAGCCTCAAACATGCAGCACTGGACTTCTCCCGATCAGACGTTCACCCCTAAGAGAAATCGGTAACATGTCAACCTTGAAGAAACAGCAGCAGCATGGTGAAGGAACCTTGCCATTGTTTAGCCTTCATAAAGAGGAAATGAAACGCTCATCCTAGACGAACTGAATCAGAATTGATGATCCTATATATCAAACACTTGGTTCACAATTATATGACGTTCGTGAGTCGGACATCGATCGTGCGGCCGGTTTCGGAGCTTTTCACTAGTTCATCACTTCAAACCTTGCCTTAAAGTGGAGTCCATGGAGGGAAAACAGGGCATGCAAAAAGGTGTAAATCTGATCTAACTTACATTTTGTGCGCTGGGTAGTGAATTGATGTATGCAGACGGTGAAGGTCTTCTGAAAAATGAGCACATCTGATCTGATATGGTCAATCTTGTTAATGCCAACAGTTCAAATTTTGCTTCACTTTGTTGTGACGAGGAGAATGTGTTTTATCTTTGATCAAATAAATTACCTATCCCCGAGTAAAATTTCTTTACATGTTTTTTATTTTTATTTTACCAAAACATGTTTTTCTTTTCCATTAAAAATAGGGTAAACTATCTGGTTGACCACCAATCTTTAGGTAAAGTTTTAAAATGACCACCTTAAAAAAAACGCGTCAATTGACTACTCAAACTATTAAAATGGGATCAATTTGACCACCAGCCGTTAATGGGCTAACGGAAGGTGACGTGGCAGTTAAAAAATTAAAGGTATAATCACACATTTGGTCCTTATTATTTACACATTCATTCAATTTAGTCCTAATTTTAAACTAATAAAATAAATTATTTATTTATTTAGATAGTGACACGTGTCAACACCTTATTGGAGGACTTTAATTATTTATATTTAATTTAATAAATTTATTTCCCTCCTCCAATCAGGTGGTGACACGTGTCACCACCTGTTTAAAGGAGAAAAAACAATTTTGAGCAATTTGCTTGCTAAGGGAATCAAACCCAAACAACAAGGAAAATTAGCAACAGCATAACCACTACGCCAAACTCAATTCATTGTTTGAAATTACTCCATCAGATATATATTGTTTATTATTTTTATATTTATTCTTTTAATTCAACATGTATAATCATCGAAGGCTTCACGGATATGCAATCATCTCTTCATAGCAGCACCGCCACGACCAGTAAAATGTCTTTGGCCTTGGACTCGGATATGCAATCCCAACAAAGCCAGCCTCAGCAGCAGCAATCCATTAATGATGCTGAATCCCGATTTGAGCAAATCAAGGTCCGGATTGCTGATAAGCTCAACCATGCTCGTGAATTGGCTGCCTCCGTATCTGCAGCTCGCAAGGACTCCATCAGGAGGAGAAGAAAGGCTGCTGCTGATCTTCATTTAGCAACTACTAGACTTGGCGAGCTCGAAAAGCAATTGGAGGAAGCTTGTGAAGCCGAAGATTTCGAAGCTGCTGATAGGATCAACGAGAGCCTTGCTGCTGCTGACAATGATAAACAGGCTCTCCTTATTGCTCTCCGAGATGCGGAGGCCCAATGCAACGCTATTGATTCCAAAATGCTAGAGGTTCTCAACTGCCAGATTGCAGTTGAGGAGGAATGTGCTACTTTGCTCCATCATTTCTCCGAGGTTTGTCATTTGTAGCAAAGTTTCCAATGGCTTAACATCATGATCTTTCACAGACATAGACTGCTTACTTATGTAGTTATTTCTTGCAACTACTCTCTTATGTGTCATAAATGGAATGTAATTCAGTTCTGTTCTTCTATTATTAGAGATTGTGCTTTCGGGGTCTGATCTTACACGTTCTTGTTCCCCTAGGATGCTATGAGTGATGCTGATTCAGTTTTCAAGAAATCAGAAGCTCAATCTTGGGAAGAAAGGGAGAAATGGCTTTCTTCGACTGAAGCCTTGGAGTTGAACAAGATAGAATTGCAAATCAAGGCTCATTTAGTAGACGATGCTTATACATGTTAAATTAAAAGAATAAATATAAAAACAATAAGCAATATATATCTGATGGAGTAATTTTAAACAATAGATTGGGTTTGACGTAGTGATTATGCTGTTGCCAATTTTCCCTTTCTGCCTGGGTTCAATTGCCTTGGCAAGCAAATTGCTCAAAATCATTTTTTCTCCTTTAAACAGGTGGTGACACGTGTCGCCACCTGATTGGAAGAGGAAAATAAATTTATTAAATTAAATATAAATAATTAAAGTCCTCCAATAAGGTGTTGACACATGTCACTATCTAAATAAATAATTAATTTATTTTATTAGTTTAAAATTAGGACTAAATTGAAAGAATGTGTAAATAATAAGGACCAAATGTGTGATTATACTTTTAATTTTTTAACTGCCACGTCACCTTCCGTTAGCCCATTAACGACTGGTGGTCAAATTGATCCCATTTTAATAGTTTGAGTAGTCAATTGACGCGTTTTTTTAAGGTGGTCATTTTAAAACTTTACCTAAAGATTGGTGGTCAACCAGATAGTTTACCCTTAAAAATAATCCTAAAAATGTTACATGGTTTCCGCTGTTTTGGAGTCCGATCCAACTTTCAAGCTAGGGGTGATAATAACCTTGATCGACTCATAAGCTATTCGGTCTCGACTTGGTTAAAACTTGATTTGAGTGAGTTTGTATTCGGCTTGAGATCTTAACAAGCCGAAGGTCGGGTCGGCTCAAAAAATTCGTGACAGGCTCGCAAGCTACTCAGGCTTGGTTTGAGTGAGCTCGACTCGAGCTCGTGTTCGGCTCGAGATTTTAACAAGCCAAGCTGACCCAAGCTCGGCTCGAAAAGCTCGTGAACATGCTCAAAATAATTATATATATATATATAATATTATATATGTATAGTGTATATATGTTTCAGTGTTGTTAACTTGTTATCATGCTTAAATACTTTAAATCTCCTTCTTGCGGACTTGTATAATTTAAAAAATGTACTATGATTACTTGCGAATTTAAAAAACAAATATTATTTTTTCCCAAATATATTTTTACATGTTATTTTTCAAATATTTAAAAGCAATTTGAGGAGAACAGCAAGCCGAGCTCGAGGGCAAGCTCGGCTCGTTACCCACCCTATTCCAAGCATTATTGTTATTATTATTTAAATGATCTTTTAAACTCGTATGGTCAATATAGATCAACAAAACATCAAAAATTAATCATTATATTTATTCCCGTGGAACCTTAGATAAGAATTATACAAATATTTTTAGTCGGGTTGATTATAATTCATCCTAAAACCAAATTCAACCCAATATTTATTAATTTTTCACAGAACAGACCCTATCCAAACTCAATTTTTCCTTTAAGAGCCCGACTCTCGGGTCATAACCCGTAGTCTGAGACTCATTACCGACCCTAGTTGCATCCATATAAGGAGTTCTTTTCCGAAAAATTGGACTTAATTTTCATTGGCATAATTATTTGGATAAACTATATGTGTGTGATCACCAAACTTTTTTAGAGTGATGTATCACCGAAATAAAAAAAAATTCATTAAAATTATTGACATAAAGAAAAAAATTTATTTAGATCAGTTAAACGGCTAAACAAACGTGGCATACCCTTAAAATTAGGAAAATCAGAAAGCCTCTTAACTTTCTAGTGCTTTTCAGATGTGACATCAAACTTCTCAGATTTTACATTTTTGACCCGAATTATCAAAACTATAAAAAAGTACCTCTGAACTTCAAACACTTACAATTTAATCCTTAATTTAGGGATGTCAATTGGACGAAGAGGGTGCGAAGTGTACTCTTCCCACACGCATCCTTGTCAAGATTTTTCATCTCCATCCCCGTCTCACGATCCGCTGCAAATACAAAATCTAAAATCATCCCTACACCGTTAGCCGCAAGACTAAATCCATCCCCGCCCCATCACCCATGTGAGTCCTGAGACCCACCTAATCCTCTCTTTACCCGCCCCATCACCCATTCATATAATATATTTATAAATATGAGTTAAATAAATATAAATCAAATTTGTTATAAAAAAAAGTATGAAATACCCGTCATTCGGACTCCCACCACATAAGTGACATTATTTTAATTATTACCATTTAAAAAAAATAATATACAAAATTAAATTTGTACAACAAAAAATTTTAGACTTAAAAGATATTAAAGTCGATTGTAAATGATCGAAAATAGCACAAATAACATATAAAATAATATTTCAATTGTTATAACAAATAAATAATATACAATAAACTAAAAATAAAATAACAATGAAAAAACCTTTAAAAATCAATAGAATTTAAATAACCTACAACATTAGGGAAATAAAATTAAAAAAATATAGAAGAATAATATATTTTTGGTGAGGACTAAAGAAAAGGAAGAAACCTGAGAAAGAAGTCCCAACGACAAATAATAGTAAAGAAGAAACCAACAAAATTATATATATATATATATATATATATATATATATATATAGGATGAGTCTACCACGTGCGACGAACATTGATGAACACCACTAACGATGAACATCGATGAACACCATTAATTTTTTTTAAAAATTTAAAAATCTAAAGGACTAAAATTATAATTAAAATTATCTCTTAAAAAATAAAAATTAAATTTAATAGTTACTTTATAATGTTTTTTAATAGGTTAAAATCAAATATATTCAATTCTCCTAAACCTTAACAAAATCAATCTCTTAAAAAAATAGAAATCAGTTTTAGATCTCAGCTTATTATCAATCAAAAAATAAAAATGTTTAGAGTTTAAGTTTAAATTTAAATAGGGTTTAGGTTCATGTACCCCAAAAGTCCATGGATTCGACCCCACCCTGATTCATTTATCAAGAACCCATCAGTCGTACGAAAGCCAACCATATTAGAAAAGGCTTCACAATTGCAGCATCGTTGCTTACGAAGATGCAAAAACTTTGTTGAGCTTTAAACAACGCAGACTTTAATATACACATTCAAAGCTGTAAGAGATTGATTCTAACCTAAATCTAAACCCTAAATTAATTTCTATCTTTTAAGAGATTAATTTTGTTAGAGTTTAGAAGAATTGGGTATATTTGATTCTAACCTATTAAAAAATATTATAAAAATAATTATTAAATTTAATTTTTATTTTTTAAGAGATAATTTTAATTATAATTTTAGTCCTTTAGATTTTTAAAATTAAAAAAAAAATTAATGGTGTTCATCGGTGTTCATCGTTAGTGATGTTCATCCATGTTCGTCGCCCGTTGTAGAATTTTCCTATATATATATATATATATATATATATATTTAAAGGCTAAAAATTTCTAATTATAATCTTGATTAACATATCTATTGGATTAAAGAGTTCTTTAATGATATTATTAAAGGCTAAAGATCCTAATTATGATAATAAAAATTCTGAAACTATTAAAAACAAATTGACAAACATGTTTCGCATAATGCCAGGATTTCGATTAGCATCCAAAATCTGAAATTAATAAGACAATAAAGAATTAAATTGGATGGTAATAAGATCTATAAATATCCACCCTTTCCTTAATTTAAAAAAAGGATTTCAGAGAATTAAGTAAAAGCTTGATAGTGATGCAATTGTTGGGAACAATTTTAAAGTAAATGCTCATTAAAATTGCTTTAAATTCCATTGTAAAATGAAAATAAAAACGATCTTCTTCATCATAGATACAAATACAATGGCATCATTGTCCATCAATATATAATTAATTTTAATTATAATTCCACTTGAAGACCAGCTAAAATCTGATTCTTGATAAATTTCAAATCATAGCATTAAATTCAAGAAACAAATGCAACTCCTCTATAAATATCCCCCATACATTCTACCCGGTGTTCTAAGTTACAACATCTTTGATTTTGCATCTTATTCTATGGTTTTTCTTTTCAACAATGGTGTTTATAATATGTATTACTTAATCATCTATTTTATTATTTTACAGAGTTAAATTTCAGTTTTAAATTGCCTGACTTGATCATCTATTTCATAGTTTAATAATATTTTCTAACAGTTCTGATTCTAATATGTTATATTTTTTATTAGTTTAATTTTTTTTTAATCAAAGAGTATGATTTTATTCGGATCAAAATCTTACAAAGACCATTACCAAGTGCCTCATTAAAAAACCCCTACACTTAAAAGGGGAAAAAAGTATAACATGATAGCGAAGTGGACATGCAACAAAAAACGAAAAATAAAGACTAAACACCACACTCAACAAGAGATAACTCGCACCCAGTCCTGCCGGTCAACCCCTCCCTTTGCGAGCGCATCGGCAATACTATTGCCTCACGAGCAACATTATGAAAGAAAACACAATGAAACAAACGGCACGCCACATGAATCCGTCAGAACCAATACCCTAAAAGTCACGAGAGATTTTCCTAATGCAAAATTCACGAAATCGCCACTTTTGAATTAGACTCGATGATAATAGATTCTTCCCTCCCCCAAGGTGATGTGTAGAACTAAGTTTTGGTATAATATTTGAAAAATGTTTTGGACTAAATTGCAAAGAATTTAAAATATGTTTTTAGTCAAAAACAACTTGAAAATATGTTTAAGGGTTGCCAAAAGGCTTTGGAATGATTTAAAGTAGTCAAAACCATGATTTTCAAGTGACCGTACCGATACGGTATAGTACCGTACCGATACGCCTTAGGGTTTCAAACTACCTGATTTTTCCAGTAGCCAAAACCCGTACCGATACGCCTTGCCGTATCGCTACGGTGTGCTTTGAAATAGCCCAACGACTAGTCGCATACCGATACGCCTAACTACCCCCAACGGTCTTTTAAATATGCAGGACCGTACCGATACGCCAGGTAAGCGTATCGATACGCATCAGCTGAAGAAGCCAACGGCTTTTTCCTTATTGAGACCGTATCGATACGGGTTGACGAGTATCGATACGCCCAGCTGCAGAACTGCATTTATGGTGGGAAATAAAGGCTCCAACGACTCTATTCCAACCCCAACGGTCCTAAACGGCTACAAACTCAATTGGGAGTATAAAAGGGACCTCCAAGCATCAAGAACAAGTTAATGCTTCAATTGTTACAACATTATGATGTCAAAATTTGTCTAGAACTTTAATTGTTCATTTCTTGCTTAGACAACACTTGTGAGCTTACATTGTTAAATTTGCTCAAGTGTTTAGGTTTTGGGTGAGTGCTAAGTATTGCAAACAAACACCTTTAAGAGGGATTTCTAGTTTGCTAAGTCTTTTTTTGTAAAGAGAGTGTTCCTTCAAGCTTTGGGTAGAAAGCTTTGAGGGTTGTAACAGTTTCCTCCTAATCCGAGAAAAGAGGACGAAATTCTTAGTGAATTTGTTGGAAATCCTTAGTGGGGAGCTAAGGTAGTGGATGTAGACCTTGGTTAGAAGGTCGAACCACTATAAATCCTTGTGTTAAATTGCCAAATTTTCATCTCCCACTAAAACACCCAATTATCCAACTTCTCCACTCTTGGCGAGCAAGAACGGTTGATCTAATCGAGCCCCTAAAATCTCAACAATTGGTATCAGAGCTTGGCTCAATTGAAGGGGATTCACATCCTATTGAGAAGATCCGGCAAGCTCGATCAACATTTCACCAACCGGCTCAATGGCACAATCAATCGACAAACTGCCTTTCTTCGACGGAAATCACTATGCCCATTGGAAGACAAAGATGAAATTCTTCTTGAAGTCAAGAGATTACAAGCTATGGGACATAGTTGAGGATGGTCCGTTCGTGCCTCAAGGAAGCAAAGCGGAATGGAATGCCGACGATCGCAAGAAGATGAAGCTTAATTGCAAAGCCTTGCACATGCTCTTTTGTGCATTTGGCCCAACCATCTATGAGAAGATGTCTTCTTGTGAGAGTGCCAAGGAGGTATGGGACAAGCTTGAAGTCACATACGAGGGAACCGATGAAGTCAAGGAGACCAAGATTGGGCTCCTAACCTTAGAGTATGAGAACTTCAAGATGGATCCGGAAGAGAACATCGAGAAGATGTTTGATAGGTTCTCCACTATCACCAATGGTCTTAAAGGTTTTGGAGAAGTCATCCCGGAAGAGAAGCTTGTCCGAAAGCTCATCTACTCCCTTCCCGAGTCATGGGACTCAAAGAGGACCGCCATCATCGAAGCCAAGAATTTGAAGACCTTGAAGCTTGATGAACTTATGGGGTCACTTCTCACTCACCAAATAATGAAGAAAAACAAAGAAGAAGAGGAGAAGAAGGAAGAGATTAGAGCAATGGGGAAGAAGAAGATCATGGAGCTAGGCATCAATACTAGTGCCGTAGCTCTCAAATCCTCCACATGCCATCATGAAGATTCAAGTGAGGAGGAAAGTGAAGATGAAGAGATGGCCTATCTCTTCAACAAATTTGCCCGGTTCATGAAGAGCAAAATGGAAAAATCCAAACATGAATCGATGAAGAAGATGAAGGACTCCCACAAATCCAAAAAGAGGGGATCATCTTCCAAACAAGCATATGTGGCCACATGGAGTGATGAGGACTCCACCGATGATGAGGTAGCCCGCCTATGCTTGATGGCCCTCAATGAGGGGGAGGTAACTTCTAACTCATCTATTTCAAATTCATATTCTTTTGATGAGTTACAAGAAGCCTATGATGAATTGGTTTTTGAATTCAAGGCTTCATTTTCGAAAAACAAGAAATTGATTTCAAAATTGAAAACTGAAAATGATTTGCTTTCTAAAACCAATTTAGAGTTTGAAGCAAAAATTAAAGATTTTGAGCTTAAAGTTTTAAACTTACAAAACTTGCTTCAAACAATGGAAAAAGATCATCAAAAGGAAGTTGATGATCTTAAGAAGGAAAAATATTTGATTTCCAATGAACTTCAAAAGAAAAATGATTTTGGAAAATCAAATTTTTATGTAAGACAATCTAGTGCCCCTAGATTTTTGAATGGAAAATGTTTTAGAAGTGTTTGGGTTCCAAAAAAACTAATCACTTCAACAAAAAGGGATGAAATTAAAAAATGGATTCCTAAGGGGACTAAGTTATGTGCTACTAATGTCTATGGATCCAAAGCAATTTGGATACCAAAAATTACTTGATTGTCTTTTGCTAGGTGTGATGGAGAGTGATCAACAAGTCAAACTTTAAGGGGGAGCTCCATGCACACATAGGAAGAACACTTGAAGAAGGAAGGCTTTACATCCTCCCTTGAGTTCAAGTGTGGTAAAAAATCTAGTTGCTTTTGTCTTTATTTGATTTATTTTCTTTTAAGTCAACTAGATAATCATATATGTTGAACTAACATTCTTATGATGCTTTGAGTAAGGGGGAGCCATTTTTAAACCAAAATTTTTAAGTGTGTCATTTTTTTGCCTCCTATGATTATTTTGAGCTAAATGTCATTTTAAATTCTTTTTGATATAACAAAAAGGGGGAGAAATTGGTTTGAAAAATTGAATTTTCAAATGAATAAGGAGAAGCTTTATTCGATTTCATATCTAAATCTCTTATTCACAATTTTAAAGTTAAAGGGGGAGAATTTCCAAACAATTTTTCAAGTTGGTTTTATTATATCAAAAAGGGGGAGATTGTAGAACTAAGTTTTGATATAATATTTGAAAAATGTTTTGGACTAAATTGCAAAGAATTTAAAATATGTTTTTAGTAAAAAACAACTTGAAAATATGTTTAAGGGTTGCCAAAAGGCTTTGGAATGATTTAAAGTATATTTAAAGTAGTCAAAACCATGATTTTCAAGTGACCGTACCGATACGGTATAGTACCGTACCGATACGCCTTAGGGTTTCAAACTACCTGATTTTTCCAGTAGCCAAAACCCGTACCGATACGCCTTGCTGTATCGCTACGGTGTGCTTTGAAATAGCCCAACGGCTAGTCGCGTACCGATACGGTTGTATCGCGTACCGATACGCCTAACTACCCCCAACGATCGTTTCCCAATGGTCTTTTAAATATGCAGGACCGTACCGATACGCCAGGTAAGCGTATCGATACGCATCAGCTGAAGAAGCCAATGGCTCTTTCCTCATTGAGACCGTATCGATACGGGTTGACGAGTATCGATACGCCCAGCTGCAGAACTGCATTTATGGTGGGAAATAAAGGCTCCAACGACTCTATTCCAACCCCAACGGTCCTAAACGGCTACAAACTCAATTGTGAGTATAAAAGGGACCTCCAAGCATCAAGAACAAGTTAATGCTTCAATTGTTACAACATTATGATGTCAAAATTTGTCTAGAACTTTAATTGTTCATTTCTTGCTTAGACAACACTTGTGAGCTTACATTGTTAAATTTGCTCAAGTGTTTAGGTTTTGGGTGAGTGCTAAGTAATGCAAACAAACACCTTTAAGAGGGATTTCTAGTTTGCTAAGTCTTTCTTTGTAAAGAGAGTGTTCCTTCAAGCTTTGGGTAGAAAGCTTTGAGGGTTGTAACGGTTTCCTCCTAATCCGAGAAAAGGGGACGGAATTCTTAGTGAATTTGTTGGAAATCCTTAGTGGGGAGCTAAGGTAGTGGATGTAGACCTTGGTTAGAAGGTTGAACCACTATAAATCCTTGTGTCAAATTGCCAAATTTTCATCTCCCACTAAAACACCCAATTATCCAACTTCTCCACTCTTGGTGAGCTAGAACGGTTGATCTAATCGAGCCCCTAAAATCTCAACATGATGCACCCAACATATCTAAAGCATAATCAATCGCCCGGAGTTCCGTCACATTAGACTCAACTACACCTAAAGGTCCTGAAAACAATGCTAAAAATACAACCCTCAATATTACGTAACATACCACAACACCCATCGGGACCGAGTTTACCTTTTGCCGAACCATTCATATTGAACTTTAAGGCCCCCTTCCTGGCGAACACCACTTCACCCCACGCCGAATAATACCCGCAAACCCCTGCACGAAGCCCTGCCAAGGGCTCGACCACCATTGAGCTTCTATAATATTATCCGCACAATTCCTCGCTTTTATCCAATAAAATGCGCGTATATTTTAACAAAATTAATTCCCATTAATTCATGTATGTACAGGGATGGACCGGGGGCTGGCGGGAGCAATCGCCCCCCTAAAAATTTGAAATTCTTATACGGCTTATTTTTTTTAAAATTATCCATGTATTTTTTATTAAAAATTTATTTTTACCCCTTAAAAATTTATAAATTTGCCCATAACTTAAGTCTCGCGTTCGTCCCTGTATATGTATTACTTGAAAATAAAATTATGTAACTAGTGGTATTGAATAATTTATAATAAATCAAGTCCAAAGTTCTTTAAAAGAACTGCTTCAAAGATAGTAGTAATTCAAATACAATGAGCCACATGTAATAATAGTCCTCAACAAATATATAAAACTAAGCATAGTCATAATAATGAACTCCGAGATAATCAAATAAGCTTAAAACCCTAAAATAAACTTTTGTTTACAAATTCCAGCAAGATGAAAGAAAAACATCTAGAATCAACCTTTTCTGTCCTCCTCCATCATCATCATCATCATCATCATAATCATCATCATCATGTCATAAATAGTATTTTTTAAATAATACATAACATTAATTGTATTATTGTATTGATAATTTACTATTAAAATAAGAAAATTCTATATTATTATATTATGTTTTTATTTGAATAATTAAAATATTCTTATTTAACTAAAATAAAAATATTATTAATATTATATATTTAACTCAATTCAAGTTTAATTTTGATTAAAAATAATTAAAAAGGGTAGAGACAGAATCAGGAGGGCAGAAAGGAGCTTTGCTCCTTTGGTTAATTGCCAATTTTTATTTTTAGTTGCATCCATATTTAGGGTCGAGTATTTGATAGAGTCGAGTAAAATTATTGTAGAACTAATGTTTTGATATAATAATTGAAAAATGTTTTGGACTGATTTAAAAAGAATTCAAAACTATTTCCAAAGTCCAAATAACTTGAAACTATGTTTAGGGATGTTTTAAAAGGGTTTAACATATTTTTCAAAATCAAATTTCACAAGACCTTTCAGGCGTTTCGAAACACCTTAGGGCGTTTCGATACGGTGTGTTCTAGTAGCTAAAACGTTTCGATACTGGTATCGAAACGGGCTTTCCCTGGATGAGGATTTTGCCCAGCGTTTCGAAACGGGCTATGTCGTTCCGATACACCTACGTGGCATTGACCACAACGGTCATAAACTCCAATGGCTATTTCCCAACTAACTTTTAAATGCAGGTCGTTTTGATACGGGGCTAGGCGTTTCGATACGGTGTTCCGAAACGGCCAAGAGCATTTCGATACGGGTACCTCATCAGGCTGCAACAGCTCTTTCTACTTAAAGGGTGTTTCGAAATGGGCACGACTGTTTCGAAACGGTGAGCTGCAGAAGTGCATTTATGGTGGGAAATAAAGTCCTCAACGGCTCCAATTCATCCCCAACGGCTAGTAACGACTATAAACTCATCAAGGAGTATAAAAGGGACCTCCAAGCATCAAGTTATGGTTAATGCTCATATTGTCAATCAACAAATGATCAAATATTGTCTTTGTACCTAAATTGTCAATTCTTGTATAGACAAACACTAGTGAGCCAAAATTGTCAAATTTGCTCAAGTGTTTTAGGTTTTGGGTGAATGCTTTAATTGTGCAAACAAACACCTATTAGAGAGATTTGTGTTTGCTTTATTTATCTCTTTGTAAAAGAGGGTTTGATCAAGGCTTTGGGTAGAAAGCTTGATCGGTGTATAAGGGTTTCCTCCTAAGCCTAGAAAAGGGGGCGAATCAATAGTGGATTGATTGGAAATCCTTAGTGGGAAGCTAAGGTAGTGGATGTAGACCTTGGTTAGAAGGTTGAACCACTCTAAAATCATTGTTTCTTTAATCTTTTAGCTTCCACACCAAATCCACCCAAAATTCCACCTCTCCACCACTTGGTGAGCAACATCGGTTGAACGAATCGAGCACCTCTCAACTCAACAATTGGTATCAGAGCTTGGCTCAATCGAAGAGGATTAACATCCTATTGAGAAGATCCGACAAGCTCGATCATCATTTCACACAACTGGCTCAATGGCGCAATCCATCGACAAACCGCCCTTCTTTGACGATACCCACTATGCCCATTGGAAGACAAAGATGAAGTTATTCATCAAATCTAGAGATTACAAGCTATGGGACATAGTTGAAGATGGTCCGTTCGTGCCTCAACGAAGCAAAGCGGAATGGAGTGCCGACGATCGTAAGAATATGAAGCTAAATTGCAAAGCCTTGCACATTCTCTTTTGTGCATTTGGCCCAACCATCTATGAGAAGATGTCTTCTTATGAAAGTGCCAAGGAGGTATGAGACAAGCTTGAAGTCACATACGAGGGAACCGATGAAGTCAAGGAGACCAAGATTGGGCTCCTCACCTTAGAGTATGAGAACTTCAAGATGGATCCGGAAGAGAACATCGAGAAGATGTTTGATAGGTTCTCCACAATCACTAATGGTCTCAAAGGATATGGAGAAGCCATCCCGGAGAAAAAGCTTGTCCGAAAGCTCATATACTCACTTCCCGAGTCTTGGGACTCAAAGAGGACCGCCATCATCGAAGCAAAGAATTTGAAGATCTTGAAGCTTGATGAACTCATGGGGTCACTCCTTACTCATCAAATCATGAAGAAGAATAAAGAAGATGAGAAGAAAAGGGAAGAAATTAGAGCTATGGGAGAGAAGAAAATCAAAGGGCTAGGCATCAACGCAAGTGCCGTGGCTCTCAAATCCTCCACTTGCCATCATGTTTACTCAAGTGAATAGGAGGATGAAGAAGAAGAGATAAGTCATCTCTTCAAGAAGTGTGCCCCGTTCATGAAGAAAGCTTTGAGAGAGCTTGAACGAGAATCCAAGAAAAAGGAGAGGGCAAGCACTTCAAGCCATAAGAAGAAGACACATGTGGCTACTTGGAGTGATGAGGACTCCACCGACGATGAACAAGCCAACCTTTACCTTATGGCCATCGAAGAAGATTCAAGGGTAACTTCTAATTCATCTACTTCATGTTCTTATTATTTTGATGAATTACAAGATGCCTATGATGATTTGGTTTTAGAGTTTAAAACTCACATTTTGAAAAACAACAAATTGATCTCAAAGTTAAAAATTCAAAATGATTTGATTTCTAAAACCAAACTTGAACTTGAAGCAAAAATCGAAAAGTTTGAATTAAAATGTTTTGATTTACAAAACTTGCTTCAAAAAGTTCAAGAAGAAAAGGATTTGATTTCCAAAGAGCTTGAAAAGAAAAACAATGTTGGAAAATTAAATTTTTATGTAAGACAATCTAGTGCCCCTAGATTTGTAAAAGGAAAATGTTTTAGAAGTATTTGGGTCCCAAAAGGACTTAGTACTTCAATTAAAAAGGATGACATTGAAAAATGGATTCCCAAGGGGACAAAAATTTGTGCTACTAATGTTCATGGATCCAAAGCAATTTGGATACCAAAAATTACTTGATTGTCTTTTGCTAGGTGTGATGGAGAGTGATCAACAAGTCAAACTTTGAGGGGGAGCTCCATGCACACTAAGGAAGAACACTTGAAGAATGAAGGCTTCACATCCTCCCTCGAGTTCAAGTGTGGTAAAATCTAGTTGTCTTTGCCTTAATTTAATTTATTTTCATTTCAACTAGATTATGATCATATATGTTGGACTAACACTCTTAATGATGCTTTGAGTAAGGGGGAGCCATTTTAAAACCAAATTCATATTTTTGTCAAATTATTCCTCTATAGTTATTTTGATCTTAAAGTTTTAAATTCTCTTTGATATAACAAAAAGGGGGAGAAATGGTTTGAAAAATTGATTTTTCAAATGAATAAGGGGGAGCTTTATTTGATTTCAAATCATTAATCTCTTATTCACATTTTTAAAGTTAAAGGGGGAGAATCTCAAACAATTTTTCAAGATAGTTTTATTATATCAAAAAGTGGGAGATTGTAGAACTAATGTTTTGATATAATAATTGAAAAATGTTTTGGACTGATTTAAAAAGAATTCAAAATTATTTCTAAAGTCCAAATAACTTGAAACTATGTTTAGGGATGTTTTAAAAGGGTTTAACATGTTTTTCAAAATCAAATTTCACAAAACCTTCCAGGCGTTTCGAAACACCTTAGGACGTTTCGATACGGTGTGTTCCAGTAGCTAAAACGTTTCGATACTAGTATCGAAACGGGCTTTCTCTGGATGAGGATTTTGCCCAGCGTTTCGAAACGGGCTATGCCGTTTCGATACGCCTACGTGACATTGACCACAACGGTCATAAACCCCAATGACTATTTCCCAACTAACTTTTAAATGCAGGTCGTTTCGATACGGGGCTAGGTGTTTCGATACAGTGTTCTGAAACGACCAAGAGCGTTTCGATACGGGTACCTCATCAGGTTGCAACGGCTCTTTCTACTTAAAGGGTGTTTCGAAACGGGCACGACTGTTTCGAAACGGTGAGCTGCAGAAGTACATTTATGGTGGGAAATAAAGTCCTCAACGGCTCTAATTCATCCCCAACGGCTAGTAACGACTATAAACTCATCAAGGAGTATAAAAGGGACCTCCTAGCATCAAGTTATGGTTAATGCTCATATTGTCAATCAACAAATGATCAAATATTGTCTTTGTACCTAAATTGTCAATTCTTGTATAGACAAACACTAGTGAGCCAAAATTGTCAAATTTGCTCAAGTGTTTTAGGTTTTGGGTGAGTGCTTTAATTGTACAAACAAACACCTATTAGAGGGATTTGTGTTTGCTTTATTTATCTCTTTGTAAAAGAGGGTTTGATCAAGGCTTTGGGTAGAAAGCTTGATCGGCGTATAAGGGTTTCCTCCTAAGCCTAGAAAAGGGGACGAATCAATAGTGGATTGATTGGAAATCCTTAGTGGGAAGCTAAGGTAGTGGATGTAGACCTTGGTTAGAAAGTTGAACCACTCTAAAATCATTGTGTCTTTAATCTCTTAGCTTCCACACCAAATCCACCCAAAATTCCACTTCTCCACCACTTGGTGAGCAACATCAGTTGAACGAATCGAGCTCCTCTCAACTCAACAATTATTTTTGAGTTAGTCGAGTTTATGAGTTCTATTTTACAATTCAAACTTAATTTGAATTTTTTTACTCTAATCGAGTTTACAAAATTCAAGTTGAGTCGAGTCAAGTCAAGTCAAATTGAGTTTTCAAGTTTTTGTACAATTTAATTGTAATTATTTACAATGTCATAATACATATTGATTCCAATTTAAATGGCTTACTATATCCAAATACAATATACTTATATATTTCTTCATATTTTCACATGTGATATACATAATATATCACGAAGAATTGAGGGATTCGACTTGAACTTGAAAACTAATAAACTAATTACTAAATATTTGAAGTTATTTGAATTTTTATTTTAAAACTCAAACTTTATTTGAAATTTTTTCGAGTAGAGTTTATAAAATTACAAGTCTAGTTTTTCGTATTGAGTCAAGTCGAATAATTTAACTTTTTTGAGTCGAGTCAAGTTGAGTTTTGCTCACTCCTATTCTATATCAGGAGTTCTCTTCCGAAAAAATGGACATACTTTTCATTGTCAGGTAAATATTTAGATAAATTGTACAGTGGTCATTGAACTTTTAGTGCGCTTATAATATAATCACCGAAATCTTAAAATTTCATTAAAAAGTTAAGTGGTTCAAATTGTGATTTGACAAATTTTAAAGCCGTGTCACGTCATCTACTGTTTAACAATTAAGTGACCGAAATGAAAATTTTTCTTAACAACAATGAATTTAATGATTTTTTTCCGATTTTGATGACCATATTGAAAGCACCTTAAAAATGCATAGCTCGCCGGTGTAGTTTACCTTATGAACACTAAAAAATATTTCTCATATCAGAATTTGTAGTTATCTATTTACTTTTGATATGATTTTCTAAGGAAAAAATATATCAATGTATTGGAACATTTACTAATTTGATGAAAACTAATGCAATTAGTTACTCTTGCCTCTATAATCTAGATTAGCCTATCTATTAGATTAAAGAGTTATTTTTAATAATATTATTAAAAGCTAAAGATCCTAATTGTAATCTAGATTAACCCATCTATTAGATTAAAGAGGTTTTAATGGTATTATTAAAGGCTAAAAATCCTAGTTATGATAATAAAAACTCTGAAACTGTTAAAAAAATAAATGGACAAACATGGTCTTTCATAAAAGCGGTCAAAATATTTATATTATATTATTTTATGTGAGTTTGAATTTTAATATTTACTTTTAGAATATAAAACCTCTCTATCTAATAAATAGCTTGATTGTGATATAATTGTTGGGGGAAATTTATAAAGTAAATGCTGATCAAAATTGCTTTAAATTCCATTGTAAAAAAAATAAAATAAAAACGGTCTTGTTATAGATACCATAGCCAATTAGTACATGATAAGTTGTAATTGTAATTCCACTTGAAGACAAGCTAAAATCCGATTCTTGATAAATTCCAAATCTTGGTATTCAATTCAAGAAACAAATGCAACAACTCTATAAATATCCCCATACCTTTTACATGGTCTTTAAGTTGCATTTTGCATCTTCCTCATTAGCTTTTTCAACAATGGTGAACAACAATTCAATTCCGAGTCGCCGGAAGATCGAGATGAAGAAGATTGCAAAGAAAACTAATCTTCAAGTAACCTTCTCTAAACGGCGTTCCGGTCTTTTTAAAAAGGCTAGTGAACTTTGCACACTATGTGGAGTTGATGTCGCCATCATAGTCTTTTCCCCTGCAGGCAAGGTCTTCTCTTTCGGCCACCCTCACATCGAGTCTACCATCGATCGGTTTCTCACTCGAAATCCTTCGATTCATAACTTAAACGCGCACTGTAACGTAGTCGAAGCTCATCGAGATGCTAACATCCGTGAGCTTAATGCACATCTTGCTCAACTTGTTGACATTTTGGAAGTTGAAAAAAGGAAGGGGCAAGCACTTGATGAAGTAAGGGAAGCCGGTCGAAAGCAATGGTGGTGGCAAGCTACGATCGATGAACTCGGATTGAGTGAGCTTCAACAGTTGAGAAATGCGCTCGAGGAGTTGAAGATTAATGTTGGGAAACAAGCAGATTTGCTGCAGGCTGCGGTTGAGTCCCGCAATTGCTGGCCATTTTTGGCCCCAAATGGTGTGGAAACTAGTGGTTTAGGCAGTGAAGGAAATGAAGTGAATGCTTCTTCTGGTATTACTCAAATGTATACATTTGATCCCAACTTATATTTTGGTTTTTGAGTTTTTCACAGAATTAAAGTGGAAAAATTTTACGTTGGAATGTCGAAATAAAATGATTAAATCATTTTTTTATTGCAAAGGAGTCTAAATAGACCAATGGGCTATCTTCGTTATAATAATTTGAGTTTAGGCTTGAATTTTGCATGATTCGGATCATTTTTTTTATTGTTTTGTAGAGTTAAATTACATAATACATCTTTTAAGTTGTGAACTTTTATTTTAAGGTTATAAACAGTTTAGTTTTAGAAAATATTTTTTGTTTTTGTTTTATATTTTCATTTTCAGAAAATAATTTTTATTTCTAGTTTTCTAAAAATTAAAAAAACATGTTTGTTTAATAAAGATGAAAAGTTACTTTGGTTTATAGATTTTCAAAATAAGAATTAAAAAAATAATTATTAAATAATAGAAATAAAATATAGTTAAAATTATTATTATTATTATTATTATTATTATAATAATAATAAATAAAACAAGAGTAAATAAATCAAAGTTTAAAAAAATGGCATTAGAAGGATTCGAACTCGGATTAAAATGAAGTTAAAATTTAGAAAAAAAACCTTGTTTTCATATTTTCTATTTTCCTAAAACATTTCAAGAAAAACAATGAAAACAATTTTTTATGTTTTCAAATTTTTACTTATTTTTATTTTTATTTTTAAATTATTTTCTATTTTTCCAACCAAACATGTTTTTTTCATTGTTTTCCATTTTCCAAGAAAATAAAAATGAAAACGGACTCCAATTTATAACTCTAACACCCAAAAAATCTAAAACTTAAACTTTAAATCATAATCATAAATCCTAAATTCTACACCCTAAACCTTAACCAAAAACCTTAAAATTAAAATACTATGTAAATTCACACAAACTTATATATTAAAGTATTTTTTATTTTAAATTATTCTAAATTTTAAAAATTTAAATTATGTCTTCAAATTGTCACAATCTTTTTCCTTTTAAAAAACTATTAAATGTCATGTGTCATCACAAAAGTGTATTATATTACAATCTCATGTGTTAATTTTATATTTAAATTAAATAATGATTAACATTGTTGAATCAATGTTAGTTTGATTGATATTATTGTTGTAATACTTAAGAGACCGTGAGTTCAAATATAATCGAATATAATTGTCTCTAATTTAAAGTTTAAATGAATTATGTGAAATTTAAACTAAAATATCTAATGGTTAAAATTAACGATGATATAATGTTGTAAGGAAAGTAAAAGGTGGCAACAAATGAACATTAACGTGCCAATTAACATGTTTGAAGGAAACGTAGATTGACAAGTTCACAGGAGATTATTAGTTCAACAATTTTATTAAACAATTCTGATTCCAATGTGATACATTTCTACTATTAGTTTAATATATTTTTAACAATTCTAATTCCCACATATTCATGTATGTTTTATTTATTTTTTATGAATAGTTATGTATGTTTTACTTGAAAATAAATCAATGTAATTAATAATATTTAATAATTTATAATTAATTAATTAATTAATTCAAATTGAGTAATACAAAGAGCAAATATGATTGCAAACTTTCTAATATAATAAATCAAAATTGAAAGTTCTCTAGAACAACTTAAAGAATGATAGTAAATCAAATACAATGAGCCACATAAAATAATAGTCCACCATAAACATATAAAAGTAAGCATAGTCATGAATAAATAAACTCCAAAATACCTACATAAGCTCAAAACCAACAAAATAAAAAAAAAATCTAAAACCAACATCTTATATAAAACTAAGCATAGTCATAAATAATCAAAACGAACTTTAATTTACTAATTCCATCAAAAAAAACTTCCAAAATCAACCACTTATATGAAATTAAGCATAGTAATGCATAAATAAACTCCGAAATATTCAAATAAACTCAAAACCCTAAATAATCTTATGCTTACTAATTCCTAACTAAATAAAAAAACATCCAGAATCAACCACTTAAATAAAATTAAGCATAGTCATGAATAAATAAACTCCAAAACATCCAAGTAAGCTTAAAATCCTAAAAATAAACTTTTGTTTACTAATTCCAACAAAATACAAAAAAAAAACATACTTAGATAAAATCAAGCATAGCCATGACTAAATAAAGTTTGAAATATCCAAATAAACTCAAACCCTAAAATCTGCTACTAATTCAACAAAATACAAAAAAAAAACACCCAGAATCAACCTCTTCTGTCCATCTTTGCATCCATAGAATTTTCATCTGAATCTTTACTCTTATACTTATTGTTCTTATTTATGTTGTTTTTCTTCTTCTTCTTATTATTGTTGTTGTTATTATTATTATTATTATTATTATTATTATTATTGGGGTTATCATCATCCGTAGTAGAAAAATCCACACTCACCCATGGCTCAACACACAAGCCTACCGGAGTAGGAGGCTCGACATCTCCGACGCTGATCCAAAGATTATTATCTTCCCCTACTATCTCATTCAGATACGTCGTCTGAAAATACGGCGACAACTCCTCGTCGTAAATGTGCTGAAAATTGTCCCAACTTTCTTGAAACACAGATTGATCCAAGAATGTCTCATTCACGGGGTTCAAATATTCGTTGTAATCCCTCATCTCATTATCATCCAAACCCATTATCTCACCATTTGTTTCTTCAGGAATCTGAATCCCCGGCGCCTCAACATCGGTTTTCGCTTGTGTTCGATCTGATTTCTTCGGTTTCTCGTATATCCTGCATAAAACCCAGTCATCCAACTGCAAAGAAAACAAAAAAAAATATTATCAATTAAATAAGTAAAAATAGGGTTAGTCAAATGGTAAGCAGTTTAGTATGCATAAGCAGGGTGTGTATGCCGAAAATTTCAGCTAGGAGACTCGCTCACTAAAATCAGATGTGCAATACAGTTCGATCCAGATTAGTTAGGAAAGCCCTTGATAATCGAGAGAGCAAAAACAGAACATAAAAAATATCTTTAAAAACTGAGATTGATACCCTCATGTCACTGTAACCAGCGCTTTCCTTTCTGGGTGATGGAGGATCGTTAACCCTATATTCATGCATGATCCAGTTCGATTTATCTCCTCTAGGAGGCTTTCCTTGGTAAAAGACCAATGCCTTTCGGTATCCGATAATTCGATCATTGAATCGAACTTCCTTATCGGCACCGGTAGCCTTCCAGAATCCATCACCGGCTGCCCGATTCGGCCGTGTTCCGTTCCGGTACTTCTTGTCTCTAGGAGTGAAGAAATACCATTCCTTTTCCCCGTATTGCTTATGTTTCTCTACTTAACAAAGGGATTATTAGAGAAAATAAACAATCTCAATTCAAATACAACAACTTTGATATCATGATAATAATACCTGCAAGTTTCTCAGGATTATAACTATACAAATTAACTTCAATGATCCTGTTCCGAGGCAAAGGTAAATTCATAACCTTTTTCTTCAAGTAATAGAGAACGAGCTCCTCGTCGAGAGGACAGAACCGGAATCCCGGAGGAAAAGAATCGAGATAGTCATCATCGGCATTGTCGCCGTCCCCAACACAGTATCGTACCGGTTCTTCGTTCATCGATGCGTCGTAAATGACCATGCCATTGCTGCAAGATGCACGGTGGAGAGATTGAGATGAGATATCTCTAGCTGCTGGTATCATGTTACTAGGATTAGGTTTCCGCCCAACTTCCATACTCTGAAGTTTACTAGGAAAGAAATTAAATGAACACAAAAGAAAATAGACGAGACTTACAAGAATTCTAAATGAAATCAAACATGTGACTGGTGAATATATATAACTTTTGTTAAAAAAAATAAATAATTATATGATTTGATTTGATTTGTTTTAATTTTTCTTACGATAAATATATAATTTGATCTGTTTGTTTTAATTTATCTCTAAACAAATATTTGTTCGTTTCAAAAGATATCATTATCCTATCAAAAAGATTTAAAAGTCAAATTTAATTTTTAAAATCGTTTTTTTAAATCTTGGATTAAAATTGTTATATAAATTTGAGATATTCTTGTTATCTTACTTGAAACGGGAATAAGGATATGCGTTGCTTAAAAGCTAATCTAATCTAATTTTATTTTATGGATTAATATCCTATACACTGGCGGTGGAATTTTTTTATTTCCACAAGCGCCTCAATTATAGAGTTTAGAGTTAAGGTTCATGGTTTAAAGTTTAGGGGTTTTAGTGTAAATGTTTAGAATTTAGGATTTAGGGTTTAGGGTTAGGGTTTAGTTTTAGGGTAATTTGGGTAGGGATTTAGGTTTTAACCTATAAACCCTAAATTTTAACCCTAAAGCCAAAATTCTATCAACAATCCCTAAATTCAAAACTACTACACTTATACCCCTAAATTTTAAACCCTAAACAAAGTCTCTAACCCCTAAAACTAAGACGCTTGTGTAAAAAAAATTCCACAAGCGCTTGTGTATAGAACAATTACCCTTATTTTATTATCACTTCATTATTTTTTTAATAAATTTAAATATATGTATATTTTATTCTAAAATATTTTAATATATTTAATGTCTAATTAATTTTTTTAATAGTAAGTCTTTTTAAGAAGCGGTCCAAGAAAAAGTTCGATAAAACTTGAAAAATTATATTTCTTATCTAAACTCATGAATATGTTTATCCCCAAATATATATTTGATAGAAGCTTAGCGGAAAACAAAAATTTGATAGAGAGATTCACTTATACCCAAAGTTATTTTCTAATTGTGAATTTTATAATAGTGTTTGTTTAATTTTTAATTCCTTAGATATTCCATCGATTCATAGAAACCCTTTCTCCTATCCGTGCAACCACCAATTAAAAGCGATACTATGATTAGACAACGAGAGGAGCAAAAGTATTTTAACTTCAAGATTAATGTGGACCTAATGAGTATTTAATCTAAAATTTAGAAGAGATAATATTTAATTTGATAAATATTTAAATTAACATGATAATATTAATATTAGATAAAAATTTGGGACACGGGCACATGATCTTTCTGTTCCCTTAAATTCTTTACCCCCTATTTATAACTCTATCTATGTCCCTCCGATCTAAAATTGACATGTGAATTAAAGATTTTAGTTTGGTATTAAGTATAGTTTTCTGGTTAGTACTAATGAGTATCCAATGTTTACAACTAGACATGGGTCGGATAGGATAGAATTTCCGTCTTAAATTCCACCCGAATTTCATCTTATACTATAGATTATAGTCATTGAACCAGCAGATGAGGATATCCACATATATTGGATTTCCATTTCAACCATGTTTTCCCCCTTTGTTATTAGGGTTCAATTTCATTCGGAAATCAAACTCCACTACCACTATATTCATTCTCTATTCCAAAGTTTGATGTGTCCCCGCGTCAAACAAGAACAAAAATTTTCTGTCCATTTTCGATGCCCGAATATTAGAAAATTCATCTTAATTCTAAATCATAAAGCTTAAACCTTAAAAATATATTCTACACTCAATATTCTAAATTTTAATTATAAATCTTAATCTTTAATTTTAATCTTAAAACTAATTTTTTAGTATAGGGTAAAAAAAAGTGAGTGGGAATTTCTATTTTACGAAGAAAAAAACAAATGAAGAAAACCAAAAAGAGAGTTTCCATTTCCGCTTCAATCATGACTTCCACTGTGTAATTCTTAAGTGTCTTATTCATTACTATATTTTATCAATTCTTTTAACAAATATAATCGCGTCGTGTTTTGGTAACATAAAAAATATTAATATTTGACCAACACATGAAAAATATGAACATTTTTTCAGTTCTATTGAAGAATGTATTAATATTTGATGAATTTACATTTTGTGTGATATTATTTGTCTTAATTTATCAACATTATATAAAATTATATAATGACGATTAAATATAATCTCCATATATTATTAGGATTTTAAGTCTAAATAGTGTCGAAACTATAACAAGGATTGAGCTGTGGGTCTCCTTTCTTTTCATTTTCTTTTTTTTAATATACATGTATATCTTATGGTCTATATTCGGAGTGCGAAATTGCCCCTAATAATGTCATCCTCAAAGTTTAAACTCGCGTTCTTACTTTAGAAGTACAATGTGTCTTATCAATGCATCCAACATTTGTTGGTTGTGGGTCTCCTTTCTAAATTTCTTATATTAAAAAAATTTAATGGGATTTTTTTTTTATCTATTTGGACCTTTAATTTTTATTTTATTTGATTAATTTCAGGTCTTCATGATTAATTATATTTTAGCTTTAATTTTAATTTCCAACTCCGCTAGATTTGGGTTAGTGCATGGCTGGTTGGGGAGCAGCCATTGAAAGTGGCATGCTTTAAGTAGTGGAACAATAGCTGAATTTCACATCAAACGCATGTTTTATATTCTCTCAAGATTTTGATAGTCACATTGGACAATTCAATTATTTTTGAGAAATGCTTTCCTCCTTTTCTAAATCTTTTATATTGCTTGGCTAAAGCTATACAAATGGTTTTCTCCTTTTTGTCTGTCTCCCTCCACTGGCCCCGCCCATACTCCACCATTTTAAAAGTGGAACCAAGTCCGGAGTCTCGGCCAAAAAGAAGATAATCTACTCTTATGGCTTCCCCTTCCTTACTACTCTTCTTTCCAAACCACCCAAACTTCACTCTACATGCTACCTTCCGATTACCTCCCATACCAAAATACCACTCCAACCAGAAAACCAAATTTCTTTACCTCCGAAAGGGCATCAAATGTTCAACAACTTCCTTCTCGAGTCTATCTACTCCACCGGTAGACCAAACATTGGCCTTAAGCGAAGAGGACGAGAGGCCACTTTCCCAAATCTGGACCCAAATTCAAGGCCAAAACGACTGGGATGGACTGCTCGACCCCATGAACTCCCATCTGCGCCGCGAGATCATCCGCTACGGCGAATTCGCTCAAGCGTGCTACGACTCCTTCGACTTCGATCCACACTCCAAGTACTGCGGTTCTTGCAAGTACCAAGGCGCCCTTTTCTTCGAAAAGCTCGGTATGGCCGACCTGGCTACCAAATCAGCCGATACCTCTACGCCACATCCGACATCAACCTCCCCAACTTCTTCCAGAAATCGAAGCTGAGTAGCGTGTGGAGCACGCATGCAAACTGGATGGGGTACGTCGCCGTATGCACCGACGAAGACGAGATCAAACGGTTGGGGAGACGAGATATCGTTGTCTCCTGGAGAGGAACAGTCACGTATCTCGAATGGATTTATGATCTCAAAGACATTCTTCATTCCCCGAATTTCACCGACGACCCTTCCATTAAAATCGAGTTAGGGTTCTATGACTTGTACACCAAGAAAGAAACCACTTGCAATTATTGCTCGTTCTCGGCTCGTGAACAAGTGTTAGCCGAGATTAAAAGGCTAGTCGAGTACTACAATGGGGAAGAAATTAGTATTACAGTGACAGGGCATAGTCTCGGGGCAGCTTTGGCTATAATAACAGCTTACGATATTGCCGAATTAGAGGTTAATCTTGTTCATGGTGGAGAGATCACCGATAAGATTCCGATTACGGTGTACTCTTTTGCCGGCCCTCGAGTCGGAAATCTTAAGTTTAAGGAAAGGTGTGACGAGCTAGGAGTTAAGGTACTTAGAGTGGTAAATATACACGATAAAGTACCGACGGTGCCGGGGATTTTCGCCAACGAAAAGCTTCAATTTCAAAAGTATTTAGAAGAGACTGTTTCGTTCCCATGGAGTTACGCACATGTCGGGGTTGAACTGGCGTTGGATCACTCCCACAGCCCGTTTCTGAAACCGGCTAATGAGCTCGGTTGCGCGCACAATCTCGAGGCTCATTTGCACTTGCTCGACGGTTACCACGGCAAAGGGAGACGGTTCTGCCTGGCTAATAAGAGGGACATTGCGCTTGTTAACAAGGACTGCAACTTCTTGAAGAGGGAGTATGGGGTGCCACCGCACTGGCGGCAGGACGAGAACAAAGGGATGGTAAGGGACAGGGACGGGCGTTGGGTTTTGCCGGAGCGGCCGAGAGTGGAGGCTCATCCACATGACATCTCCCACCACCTTCAGAAAGTACTAAAGATTGCCTCGGGTTCTTCTCAACTCAAAGAAGCACAATAATTAGATGCCTAATTCTGTTGATCATTATTAATTATGAATTATGTATTTTTTCCCATTACCTGTTCTTGAATTATGATAACGTCCACCAATAGTATATATATATACACAGACGGTTGAAACTGAAAGTTTTCACAAGCGTAGTTTTAGGGTATAAGAAGTTAGTTCAGAGTATAAAGTTTAGGGGTTTAGGTGCAGGGGTTAAAATTTAGGGATAGTTGTTTCAATTTAATGTTTAGGGTTATAATTTATGGTTTATAAGTTAAAACCTAAATCTTCACTATATTACCCTAAAAACTAAATTCTAACATATAAACCTTAAATTAAAACAACTATCCCAAAATTATAAACACCTACACCTAAACCCCTAAACCCTATACCCTAAACTAACTCTCTATACTCTAAAACTAAGGCGCTTGTGGAAACTTTCAGTTTCCACCGCCTGTGTATAGGATATTAATCAAATATATATATATATATATATATATATATATATATATATATATATATATATATATATATATATATATATATATATTATTTCATACGCAGACGTTGGAAACTGAAAGTTTCCACAAGCGTCTTAGTTTGATGGTTTATGGGTTTAGAATTTAGGGGTAGTGGTTAAAATTTAGAGTTTAGGGTTATAATTTAAGGTTTATATATTAAAACTTAATTCCTCATCATATTACCTAAAAATTAAACATTAACCTCTAAACCCTAAATTATAACCTACCTTAAATTCTAAACCCCTACATCTAAACTCCTAAACCTTGTACCAAAAACTAAGCCCCTAAACTCTAAAACTAAGGCGCTTGTGAAAACTTTTAGTTTCCACCGCCAGTGTTTGAATATATATTATTTTTGTGTCAAAAAAATATATATGGATAATTATTTGATACATTGACGGTGGAAACTAAAAGTTTCCATAAGCGCCTTAATTTTAGGGTTTAGGGACTCAATTTAGGGTGTAAGGTTTAGGTTTAATAGTTTTGAATTTAAGGGTTGTAAATATAATTTAAGGTTTATAGGTTAAAAACTAAATCATCAATATATTACACTAAAACTTAAATCCTAACCTCTAAATCCTAAATCCTAACCATAGCCCCTAAATTCTAAACCTCATACCCCTAAATCCTACACCCTAAATGTTAAAACTAAGACGCTTATAGAAACTTTTAGTTTCCACTACCATTGTATTGGATATAAATCTATATATATTTTTTTAAAGATGATAGTTGTAATTTTCTCATGCCTATAATAACAACAACAACAACAACAACAACAAAAAGCAAAGGATTTATATCCAATACACTAGCGGTAGAAACTAAAAGTTTCTACAAGCGCCTTAGTTTTAGGGTTTAAGGATGTAGTTTAGGGTGTAGTCTATAGGGGTTTAGAATTTAGGGGCAATATTTAAAATTTAGGGTTAAGGTTTAGAGTTTAAAGGTTAAGCTTTAGGGTAATATGTTGAGGATTTAAGTTTTAACCTATAAACTCTAAATTTTAACCTCAAACTGCAAGTTGTAACTAAAAATTTCCACCACCCGTGATTAAATAATTATCCATAAACAAATTCATAAACCATTGTTTGTAGAGCTTAATTTTGAGTGTACCGCATTTACTTTATACATTATACGTCCCTATACAATATTGTAGTTTAAATAATTGTATATTAGAAGAGTAAGTACATTTTGCCAGTTGGTTAAATTGTACGTTTTTGTTCTCTTATTTTTTTAGGTCATGGGTTCTAGACTTATTAGAAACGCCACATTCTTTTCCTTAGAGTCTCACTTCCCCTCATCTCCAGGTAGGATTAGGATTAGATATGATTTGTCAAAAAAAGAATTGTATATTTGTAACCAACAAGGCAACAATCAGTTTGTCTAGGGGGATGAGGCATTAAATTCCTTAAGCAAGGTTAAAAGTTCAAATCTTGACATTGTGAATGCAACAATTAGGATGGAAGGGTCGCCCTGTAATGGACCTCTGCAGTACTCGATCTGGATTAACCAACCTATTGGTAAAAACCGGTGGTTAAACAAAAGATTTGTATATTTGTTGGTTGAAAAAGAATAAAAATCATCTACCTTTTTGTGCCCCTATTTATGCCCTCACACTAAAAAATATGTTTATGGTTAAGGTTTAGGGTTAGGGTTTATATAGGTATAGACATGATATGTTTTTAGGGTTTAGGATTTAGAATTTAAATTTAGGGTTAACCTAGAATTTAACTTTTAGTCATGATGCCATAAAAATGCTCCTAACGTTTGAGTGAATAGTCATTTTGGCATATTCTTTTATTTTGAAGCAATTTAACTCAACGTTTCATTTTGAGTCCAAATGGCTCCTCTGTGGATGAAAACTGTTAGTCAACTAACACTAAAGGACTTGAAATGAAGTGGCAAACATACATGGTAGTGCACACCGCGATAGCAATGTCATATAAGCAAATACGTTGACTTTACATAATGACACATCAGTCAAAAAATAATTTTATAAAATTGTATAAAATATAAAATATTTTTTCTTCTGACGTGTCATTCTACCAAGTAATTTCAAGTTGTTTAGTGTCAGTTGAGTAATAGTTTTCATTTACGAAGGGGTTATTTTAATCCAAAATGAAACGTTAATGACTAATTGCTTTATAAGAAGGAATATGAGTCAAATGACTATCTAATTAAACGTTAAAGACATTTTCTAGATATATTATCATTTTTAATATTAAAATATAAAATGTAGCATCAAAACGGGTAAAAGATTTTTGTTTTTTTTTTAAATACACATAGCTTGTTAAGTTCTCGGTGCATCTGTAAGCATTAAAATGTGGATCTTAACTATACTTTTGATGAAAAAAGTATTGTGCTTTGGGAAAGATAAAAATATCCACAATTATTACTGATCCAATTTCGGGTGACTATTGAAAAATATATAAAAAAAAGTTTTTTTTTCTATTTTCACAAATGAAGAGGATCCAGATTCAATAACATACTCTTCTTGATACTAAAAACAAAAATATGGAGTAATTAGGAGTAAATATATTTCTTGTGCTTGATACGAGAAATTATTAGATGGGTCTGGCTCACCACGTCATCCATGGTCCTATCCAATAATAAATTTACATGTAATTTTTTTCTAAGGTGAATCTTCACCTCTTTCCTACATGTCGATGAGATGGAGAGATATTATTGGATGAGACCATGGATGACGTGGTGAGCCGGGACCATATAATAATCTCTCGCTTGATACATTCAAATATTAAAAAATAAAATAAAATTCTAACCCACATTTATTATTCTTTTGATGCAAGCCCAATTATACGTAAATAAAACGAGGTCATTTATTGTGTTAGACTTTACTTGAAACTACGTTGTTTTATGCATTTGGGGGTTAAAACTCTGCTTTTGGCTTAGCAAGTTATCGATCAAATAGAAAGAAAATAATTTCTCTTGTCTTCTTCTAAATTCTCTATTCTGTCGTCTCCCTCTGCTCTTTCTACTCTTCTTATCTCCTTTAATTTTTCTTATTTACTTTGTATTGCATCAAAGGCATCATAGCTTTCGGCCTGGCAATGGTTGACGATGTGATAACGCGAAATCAAAAGTTCCAATCACAACAGGATATGGTTAAGTTATAGTTGGATTTTAAGGAATTGAAGAAGAGGCTCGAAGATGAAATTGAGAAAACTATTACTGAGAAATATTCGATTGGAGGTTATTGGTGTTTGTCATGAGGTGAGGAAAATGAAAGCTTTGCTGGAAACTGTTTTGGGCCAATCGAACAGTTCGAAGGGAATTTTGTGCATGTCACCAACGGTTGGGGTGACTCTTGAGCAGGCTGAATGGGTTGAATGAGATTCAGCTGCAACAACATCGACAGAGGCTACTACGCCGAAACTTGATTTGAAGATGTTCGATGAAATATCTATGATAACAGATAAAGAGGTTGCAAGTCAAAGGATCCTTGTTCTAGAAGAGGCGGACGTCTATATGATCAAACAACCATTATTAGTTCCCTTGGTTGATAAAAAACTCTACAAAAATGGTCGAGAGTCCAAAGTGTTTGATCATGTCTCTAAGGAAAAACAAACGGTGGCAACATTGAAAGAAATCAAGGAAGAGGTGAAAATAAACTCCATTGGTATTCGAGGTAACAATTTGGATGAGTTTTTCTTATTAATTATTCTTTCATTGTGAATGAGTATTTGAAGTTGGATTGGAGCCATTGCACTTAATAGGATTTAAATTTTTTTATCCTAGAATTTTTTCCGATAATGCTATGATATTGATCGAGTGTAAATCATGTAACCCCCTTAGCTTGGTCTAGACGGTTGACCCGAACTGAGGTGATTACACGGGGAAAATCGAAGTCAACTCGTTAAAGCTGACTCTGATTGACGACATTTTTTCCTTTTATTATTTTCTAAATGCAGCTTAAGTCCTATGTGATCACCAAAGAGCATATGAAGAAACGGCACAACGATCGGATTTCTTTTAGGGGTTTAATTGCTCAAACTAGACATTTAGGGACCAAAATGTAATTTTTGGAAATTACAAGGACTTATATGATTTTAAGGTTACCTCTATTCAATTAGTCATATTTCATGCTTCTCTATCAATTTTCATCACAATCTAACCAACCAATCACATCCAATTGCATACATGAGGTTCAAGGACTAAAATGCAACGTTTCAAAACATCCTCAGCTGAGGTTTAACCAACTTAACGACCTGCGTATCGATACACCCTCGATGGTCAAACTTCCTAGGCTTGCGTCACCAGACCATATCGATACACCGAGGTACCGTATCGATACGCCCTCGTCTAGTGACTAAAGAAGGTATCGATACGACCCCGTGTACCGGTACGCCCCTCCCAAAACAAGGTGACCGTATCGATACACTCGGAGGTGTATCGATACACTGCAGTCTGAAAATGCCACATATGCAAATTTTGAACACCAACGACCCATCCAAACCATTCCAACATATAGCTAAACATGCTTGCATACAAATATGCATCAACACTCAAAGGTACTAGCTAAGGAAAAACGTCTAACATCATCATCATAAAAATTGACTTCTAAAGTATGCTCCCTAAGATTCAAAAACACCAAAAGACCATAAGCATCCCAAAAGGCAAGGTAAATCTTCAAAACCAAAATAATGGCCTTTTACTAACCAAATGGAGCACATATAACTTGCAACAACATAAGGGAGTCCAATACACATCTCCCAAAACAAACCATTAAATCTCATTGCCAAATATCATTACTAAAGTAAATGTAAAACATCACCATACTTGAGCTTTACTATTCCTTGGATCCTCTTAAGCCTCATTGTTGCCCAAAATGTCTCAATTATCTGCATTGTTGGTAAAAGAGAGCATAAGCACGATAGCTTAGTGAGGCATGCTCTAAAAACACCAACACAACAATGCAAGCTTTTAAAACCTCCATCTTGAAATCCATTTCTAAAACCATGTTCTTTCTATCTCATGCTTGAAAACCATTTCAAAGCAAATCACCATTTGAAAATCACATGTACCATCTTTTTATTTATCACATGCATTCAACCAACGCAAATCTCATGGCAAAGCCACGCGCATGCTTGATATTCAAAAGCATTTTATAAATCTCAAAATCTCATATGCATTTCTCATAGCATAAAAATCATTTCAATATTGGTACATGTGAATCAAATACATTCTCATATATTGGCATTTCATATTATATCTTTACTCGGATATGCGGATTAGCTTGATATAGAGCCAAGTCCTACCCCGGTGAAATCTCACATCACCGGACTCTCATGGCGGTATCTCTCTTCGCCACAAAGCTTAGGTGTTTCACCAAGACCTACCCCGATGGTATCTCTCATCATTAGATTCTCACTTTGGATCAGGATGACACTACCCCCATTGCCCAACTACAAAGAGCACGTACGAATTTTAGTTTATAGTGCAGTTTACATCCTATTGGTCGACCAATTATATCCGATAATCTTCTCATCATTTATGCCAATATATTACATTAAAGTCATCATCTCACCTACTGTTTTGATGCAACATTTCTAAAATCAATCTCATCCTATTTCAAAACCACAACTCATGCATAGCATTTAGTCAAAATCTCAAAACTCTCCACAATGTCATTCTATCTCATGGGATCAATATGAAACACCATTTCTTGTCATAAATCATGCATAAAACAGTAGGAATTTGTCTATCTCAAATCAAGAGCGTGTCAAAAGCATTTAGGGGCATCAACCACTTTTCGAGAGCAAATCTAAACATACTTACTTCCGGACTTCTAAAACCATTTGCACTCACCGATAACGTTTCGCTTGCTCGCCGAAACGATTTCTAGGCTTCATGTACTTCCGGATCAACACCAAACGCGTCCAAAGATGTCTCCCCTGTTCATTACACATAAGAGCAGGGGATTAATGCATCATCATGCACTAAAATCACCACCCACACATTCTAACTCGCTACTCTACTCAAAACTAGCATTTCGGCTATCAAAAACAACTGAAATCACCTCCAAACTTTCTCAAATCAAAGCCCAGCCAAGATCTATCAATTCTAACATTTTCTAAACCTCAACCAACATCAAAAATCAACATAAACACGACCTTATACCTCCAGTAATTGCATACCACCAAAAACACCTCAAAAACCACAAATCTAGCATTTCAAACTTAGGAACCCAAACCTATTCAGGATTTATTTGTTAAAACCTCATTCTCAACAGTAAATATCATCCAAAATATGTTAGAAATCAACCTCAAAACAGAGCCTAACATAGAAATACGAAAATCACCAAGATCTCATCAAGAATCTTGAATTTGGCAACTAATTCTTGGTTATGACATTAAAACAACTCAAAAACCATTAACAAAGGATTGATAACTTGAGAATTTCAGTAAAGAACTGATCATTAGAGGAGAAGGACGAAGGTTACCTCTAATGGTTGATCTCTCTTCAATTTGGGCAAGTTTTCTTGAAAATCCAAAGCAAGAATCAAAAGAATTTGATGAAACAAAGATAGGAAATCCTTTGGAAGATAAATCCCAGAAAAGGAGATGAAAATCAGAGGAGAGAAAAGTGTTTGGTTGATTGTAAGTTGAGAGAAAATGAAAAGTGAAAACTATCGTGAAATTAGTTATGAAAAGTTAACTTTAACTTTCCTTTTTAATTCTCTTTTATTTCTTTAATTAAATCATTATTAAAAGCTCCCAAATTAAAGAGAAATCTGATGAAAACAATTGGTAAAATTAGCTCCTTAAAGATTCAAAGTTTCAATCCTTTACAAAACAGTCACTAGTCACCTTTTACAAAAACTACATTTTGGTCACTATACCAAAATGTAATATTTCCAAATCTTCTTTTGTAAAATTGTTTTCACCATAACCATTTATATAATAAATGGGGATTTTAGATGTTTTTTTATATTTTTAAAACATCCCAAACTAGGTGTTCCCTAAACCAACCTCAAGGGTTCGAACCATTCCCGACCGGTCCGATTAACATCTAAAACATCTAGGCCCAAAACCAGGACATTACAACTCTCCCCCACTTAAGAAATTTAGTGCTCGAAATTTACTTGGTGGAAAAAGGTAAGGAAATTGCTTCTTCATGTCATCCTTCCTTTCTCACGTGGCTTCCTCAACGCCACGATGTCTCCACAAGACTTTGACCAGTTCGATGGTCTGACCCCGGAGAACCTTACTATCCGTATCCAGAATCTCAACGGGCTCCTCATCATACGTTAAGTCTGGATTCAACTCAACCTCTTCTACAGGCATAACATGCGACGGATCCGATCTATATCTCTGAAGCATGGATACATGGAACACATTATGTATCTTTTCTAACTCTGAAGGCAGTCTCAACTTGTAAGCAACAGGACCCACACGTTCTAACACCTCATATGGCCCAATGAACCTCGGACTTAATTTGCCTTTCCGGCCAAATCTCATCACCTTCTTCCAAGGTGAAACTTTCAGAAACACACGTTTGCCAACTACGAACTCTATCTCCTTACGCTTCAAATCCATGTAAGACTTTTGTTGGTCCGATGCTACCTTCAAACGCTCACAAATGAGCTTCACCTTCTCAGTGGTTGCTTTCAACAAAGCTGGCATCGAAATCAACTTTTGCCCCATTTCAGCCCAACAAAGAGGAGTTCTACACTTTCTCCCGTATAAAGCCTCGTAAGGTGCCATTTGAATGCTTGCCTGGTAACTATTATTATAAGCAAACTCAACCAAAGGCAAGTGCTTCTCCTAAGATCCTTGAAACTCAATAACGCAACACCTCAACATATCTTCAAGCACTTGGATAACACGCTCTAACTGCCCATTCGTCCGCAGATGATAAGAAGTACTGAAATTCAACCGTGTACCTAAAGCTTGATGCAAACTTACCCAAAACCTCGACGTGAACCTCATATCACTATCTGATACTATAGATTTCGGCACCCCGTGCAAACGCACAATCTCATCAATGTACAGCTTAGCTAACTTATCCAAGGTATACGTAGTATGCACAGGCAAGAAATGTGCACACTTCGTAAGGCGATCCACAATCACCCAAACTGAATTCTTTCTTGATGGCGACAAAGTAAAACCATACACGAAGTCCATGGTAATCCTTTCCCACTTCCATTCTGGGATTCTCAACGGCTGCAACAACCCAGAAGGAACCTGATGTTCAGCCTTAACCCGCTGACAAACCATACATTTGCCAACGAACTCGGCAAAATCCTTCTTCAACCCCACCCAGTAGTACTCATCTTTCAAATCACGATACATTTTCGTACTACCAGGGTGCATAGCAAAAGAACTACGATGAGCTTCAGTCAGGATAGTGCACCTCAGCTCCACATCATTCGACACCACTATCCGACTCCCAAAACACAGAACACCATCATCGTTGAAACTGAAATCCGAAGGCCTTCCTTCCGCAATAGCCCGAACGTGAGGTACAAGAGAATCTTCAAGCAATTGCTTATCCTTGCTTAACTGAACCAAAGATAGCTTCACTTGCAACTCAGCAACAAGGCCACCATCTCGCGATATGCTCAAACAAGCAAACATCGCCCTCAACTCCACCGTCACTTTCCTGCTCAAAGCATCAACCACAATATTGGCCTTTCCCGGATGATACTCGATCGTTAGATCATAATCCATAAGCAACTCCACCCAACGTCGTTGCCTAAGATTCAACTCTTTCTAAGACATAAGATACTTCAAACTCCTATGATCCGTGTACACAGTACACTTCTCACCATAAAGATAATGTCTCTAAATCTTTAAAGCAAACACCATTGCCGCTAACTCAATATCATGCGTGGGATACACACCCCAAACCAACATAGGATGAGTCACTATACACCACAAACTCTTTTCCAAATTCAGGTTGAATCAAGATAGGAGCTTGCGTCAAAGCTTCCTTTAGCTTCTCAAAAGCTTGATGTCTCGTTTCCGTCCACTCAAACTTAACATCCTTCTGCAATAACTTCGTCAACAGAGAAGCAATCTTGGAAAATCCATCCATGAACCTTCGATAGTAACCTGCCAATCCAAGGAAACTACGAACTTCATGAACATGCCTAGGAGGCTTCCAATTCACCACTGCCTCAATCTTCTGAGGATCAACACGAATCCCCTCAGCCGAAACCACATGACCAAGGAAAACAACCTTCTTCAAGCAAAACTCACATTTACTCAGCTTAGCATAAAGCCGATTCTCTAGCAACACTTGAAATACAATCCTCAAATGTTCCTCATACTCTTCCTCAGTACGAGAGTACACAAGGATGTCATCGGTGAACACCACAACGAACTTATGCAAGAACTCATGAAACACTCTGTCATCATATCCATGAATGCAGCAGGAGCATTCGTCAAACCAAAAGGCATCACCAGGAATTCATAATGCCCACACCTTGTCCGAAAAGCAGCTTTTGGCACATCCACATCCTTAACCTTCAATTGATAATACATAGACCTTAAATCAATCTTTAAGAACACAGCTGCTCAACAAAACTGATCAAAAAGATCATCTATCCTTGGCAGAGGATACTTATTCTTGATAGTCAACTTATTCAGTTGACGATAATCAATGCACATTCTCATCGTGCCATCTTTCTTCTTTACAAACAAGACCGGTACACCCCAAGGTGGCACACTAGGCCGAATAAAGCCTCAGTCAAGCAACTCCTGAAGTTGCGTCTTCAACTTCTTAGGGTGTCATTCGATAGGGAGCGATGGACACCGGAGTTGTGTTCTCATACAACTCAATTCCAAACTTGACCTCCCGACTAGGCGGAAATCCAAGCAACTCCTTCGAAAACACCACATGGAATTTACACACAGTCATTATATCTTGCACCCGCACCTCGTTCATGCTAGGATTCATTACAAATGTTAAATAAATTTCACATCCTTGACGCAACAACCAGCTCGTTTCAAGCGTCGAAACCACATTAGATGGGAACTTTACATTCTCTCCCACCATCACAACTTCATAATCATCAGCAAGTTTCGGTGAAACTCGCTTATTCTCAAAATCCACAACCGTCCTATGCTCAACTAGCCAACCCATACTAAGGATTACATTAAACCCATAGAAGGGCAATTTCATAAGATCAACAAAAAACACATGTTCTTGAATCATTAAGGGACATCTCCTATACAACTTCTTCGTTACTACCGTTTCACCAAAGGAACTATTCACACGCATACCAATATCCAAAGACTCAACAGGCAAACCAAGCATTTGAGCATGTTCACGCAAAATGTACGAGTGTGTAGATCCAGAATCAATCAGAGAAAGTAATGAAAAAGATTGCAAAGTAAAGGTACCTGCGATCACATCAGTGTCATTCCTCCCTTCACGATGGGCATGCACTCTGGCCTGGCCACCTCCTTCGGGCTGAACAGCTACAACATGTGCTACATTCCTTGCACCATCATCTCTACGCTGAAAATTGCCACGATCACGCCCACGGCCCCTCTGTGGCTCAGTTGCTCTCATCGGGGCATGTCCCTCTCTCCTCGGCTGAGGACAATCTCGTTTCATGTGCCCACGGAAACCACAGTTCCAGCACGTACCAACATTGCCCCAGCACTCTCACGTGTGCCTCCTACCACACCGATTACACTCAGGTGTACGAATGAAAGAATTAGGCCCTTGCTGACCTCTCTCGTGGTTACCTCCCCCACGTCTAGCATCCATATGCGACATTCTATACTTAGGCCTCTTAAAACGATCTCTTCCAGCATCAGAACCTGCAGCTCGGTTCTCTGAGCTAGATCCTTTTGCTCGACTCGCCAGACCAAGGTTCGGCTCTGTAGAGCTAATATTTTGATATAATAATTGAAAAATGTTTTGGACTAATTTGAAAAGAATTTAAAACTTTGTTATAAGTCCAAACAACTTGAAATTATGTTTGAGGTATTTTAAAAGGTTTTTGGAAATGTTTTTACTAATTTTAAAGAGCCAAACTTGACTTTTCAAGTTACCCGTATCGATACGGCTGTACCCGTACCGATACCTTTTTGCCCCAATTTGGTCACTGCCAAAACCCGTATCGAAACATGCTTGGCCGTTTCGATATGGATCGGGATCGTTTCAATACGTCTGGTAAGCGTACCGATCCCCTTTCAACCACCACAACGGCTACTTTCCCAACAGTCATTTAAAAGTGAACCCGTACCGATACGCCCTCAAGCGTATCGATACGCCCAGGCTAGCAAGAGCCCAACGGCTAGTTTTTGATGAAGGCCGTACCGATACAGATCCAAGCATATCGATACGGATGGCTGCAGAACAGCATTAATGAAGGGAAATAAAGTCCTCAACGGCTCCAATTTGATCCCAACGGCTAGTAACAACTACAAACTCAATTGGGAGTATAATAGGGACCTCCAAGCATCTTGTAATGGTTAATGCTTCAATTGTTACAACATTATGATGTCAAAATTTGTCTAGAGCTTAAATTGTTTATTTCTTGCTTAGACAACACTTGTGAGCTTACATTGTTAAATTTGCTCAAGTGTTTAGGTTTTGGGTGAGTGCTTAGAATTGCAAATAAACACATATTAGAGGGATTTCTAGTTTTCTAAGTCTTTCTTTGTACAAGAGAGTGTTTCCTCAAGCTTTGGGTAGAAAGCTTTGAGGGTTGTAAAGGTTGCCTCCTTAGCCTAGAAAAGGGGACGAAATTCTTAGTGAATTTGTTTGGAAATCCTTAGTGGGGAGCTAAGGTAGTGGATGTAGACCTTGGTTAGAAGGCTGAACCACTATAAATCCTTGTGTCAAATTGCCTAATTTTCACCTCCCACTAAAACACCCAATTATCCAACTTCTCCACACTTGGCGAGCAAGAACGGTTGATCGAATCGAGCCCCTAAAATCTCAACAATTGGTATCAGAGCTTGGCTCAATCGAAGGAGATTCACATCCTATTGAGAAGATCCGGCAAGCTCGATCAATATTTCACCAACCGGCTCAAATGGCGCAATCCATCGACAAACCGCCTTTCTTCGACGGAAATCACTATGCCCATTGGAAGACAAAGATGAAATTCTTCTTGAAGTCAAGAGACTACAAGCTATGGGACATAGTTGAATATGGTCCGAACGTGCCTCAAGGAAGCAAAGCAGAATAGAGTGCCGACGATCGCAAGAAGATGGAGCTTAATTGTAAAGCCTTGCACATGCTCTTTTGTGCATTTGGCCCAACCATCTATGAGAAGATGTCTTCTTGTGAGAGTGCCAATGAGGTATGGGACAAGCTTGAAGTCACATACGAGGGAACCGATGAAGTCAAGGAGACCAAGATTGGGTTCCTCATCTTAGAGTATGAGAACTTCAAGATGGATCTGGAAGAGAACATCGAGAAGATGTTTGATAGGTTCTCTACTATCACAAATGGTCTTAAAGTTTATGGAGAATCCATCTCGGAAGAGAAGCTTGTCCGAAAGCTCATCTACTCCCTTCCCGAGTCATGGGACTCAAAGAGGACCGCCATCATCGAAGCCAAGAATCTCAAAACCTTTAAGCTTGATGAACTAATGGGGTCACTTCTCACTCACAAAATAATGAAGAAAAACAAAGAAGAGGAGAAGAAGAAGGAAGAGATTAGAGCGATGGGGAAGAAGAAGATCATAGAGCTAGGCATCAATGATAGCGTCGTAGCTCTCAAATCCTCCACATGCCATCATGTAGATTCAAGTGAGGAGGAAAGTGAAGATGAAGAGATGGCCTATCTCTTCAATAAATTTGCCCGGTTCATGAAGAGCAAAATGGAAAAATCCAAGCATGAATCGATGAAGAAGATGAAGGACTCCCACAAATCCAAAAACAAGGGATCATATTCAAAACAAGCATATGTGGCCACATGGAGTGATGAAGACTCCACCGATGACGAAGTAGCCCACCTATGCTTGATGGCCCTCAATGAGGGGGAGGTAACTTCTAACTCATCTATTTCAAATTCTTATACATTTGATGAGTTACAAGATGCCTATGATGATTTGCTTTTGGAATTCAAGGGATCATTTTCCAAGAACAAAAAGTTGATTTCAAAAATAAAAATTGAAAATGATTTGCTTTCCGAAACAAATCTTGAACTTGAAGCAAAATTGAAAGATTTTGAACAAAAATGTCTTGATTTACAAAATTTGCTTCTTAAAGTTCAAAAAGAAAAAGATTTGATTTCCAATGAACTTGAAAAGAAAAATAATTTTGGAAAATCAAATTTTTATGTAAGACAATCTAGTGTCCCTAGATTTGTGAATGGAAAATGTTTTAGAAGTGTTTGGGTCTCAAAAGGACTAACCACTTCAACTAAAAAGGATGAAATTGAAAAATGGATTCCTAAGGGGACTAAATTTTGTGCTACTAATGTCTATGGATCCAAAGCAATTTGGATACCAAAAATTACTTGATTGTCTTTTGCTAGGTGTGATGGAGAGTGATCAACAAGTCAAACTTTGAGGGGGAGCTCCATGCACACATAGGAAGAACACTTGAAGAAGGAAGGCTTCACATCCTCCCTTGAGTTCAAGTGTGGTAAAATGTAGTTGCTTTTGCTTTTATTTGATTAATTTTCATTTAAGTCAACTAGATAATCATATATGTTGAACTAACATTCTTATGATGCTTTGAGTAAGGGGGAGCCAATTTTAAACCAAAATTTTAAGTGTGTCAAATTTTTTACCTCTATTGTTATTTTGAAACTTAATGTTTTAAATTCTTTTTGATATAACAAAAAGGGGGAGAAATGGTTTGAAAAATTGAATTTTCAAATGAATAAGGGGGAGCTTTATTTGATTTCATATCTTTAATCTCTTATTCACATTTTTAAAGGTTAAAAGGGGAGAATCCCAAATAATTTTTCAAGCGAGTTTTATTATATCAAAAAGGGGGAGATTGTAGAACTAATGTTTTGATATAATAATTGAAAAATGTTTTGGACTAATTTGAAAAGAATTTAAAACATGGTTTTAAGTCCAAACAACTTGAAATTATGTTTGAGGTATTTTAAAAGGTTTTTGGCAATGTTTTTACTAATTTTAAAGAGCCAAACTTGACTTTTCAAGTTACCCGTATCGATACGGCTGTACCCGTACCGATACCTTTTTGCCTCAGTTTGGTCACTGCCAAAACCCGTATCGAAATAGGCTTGGCCGTTACGATACGGATCGGGATCGTTTCGATACGCCTGGTAAGCGTACTGATCCCCTTTCAACCACCCCAACGGCTACTTTTCCAACGGTCATTTAAAAGTGAACTCGTACCGATATGCCCTCAAGCGTATCGATACGCCCAGGCTAGCAAGATCCCAACGGGTAGTTTTTGATGAAGGCCGTACCGATACGGATCCAAGCATATCGATACGGATGGCTGCAGAACAGCATTAATGAAGGGAAATAAAGTCCTCAACGGCTCCAATTTGATCCCAACGGCTAGTAACGGCTACAAACTCAATTGAGAGTATAAAAGGGACCTCCAAGCATCTTGTAATGGTTAATGCTTCAATTGTTACAACATTATGGCGTCAAAATTTGTCTAGAGCTTAAATTGTTTATTTCTTGCTTAGACAACACTTGTGAGCTTACATTGTTAAATTTGCTCAAGTGTTTAGGTTTTGGGTGAGTGCTTAGAATTGCAAACAAACACCTATTAGAGGGATTTCTAGTTTGCTAAGTCTTTCTTTATAAAAGAGAGTGTTTCCTCAAGCTTTGGGTAGAAAGCTTTGAGGGTTGTAAAGGTTGCCTCCTTAGCCTAGAAAAGGGGACGAAATTCTTAGTGAATTTGTTTGGAAATCCTTAGTGGGGAGCTAAGGTAGTTGATGTAGACCTTGGTTAGAAGGTTGAACCACTATAAATCCTTGTGTCAAATTGCCTAATTTTCACCTCCCACTAAAACACCCAATTATCCAACTTCTCCACACTTGGCGAGCAAGAACGGTTGATCGAATCGAGCCTCTAAAATTTCAACAAGCTCAATGTCCTTGGCTCGAGTGACCAGGACATCAAAATCATAGTAATCCGATGCAAGCATGTATGTCTTCACATCCCCCACTAGCCCATATCTGAAACGCTCGCATCTATCTCGTTCATTAGGGATCAATTCCGATGCATACTGGCTAGGGCATACAAACTGCACTTCATATTCCACCACTGACATGGCTCATTGCACTAGGGACATGAATTCCCTCTTCTTTTCGTCCAAATAACGAACTCCTAGATATTTCCTCTTGAACGCATTCAGAAAGAACGTCCAAGTCACATCAGCATCTTCCAAACCAGCTACAATGGTCGTCCACCACGTATAGGCATCACCGTGCAACATGGACACAACACACCCTAACTTCTGGACATCATTCCAGTTCATCTGCCCAAGGATCCTCTTGGTGCTCTCCAACCAAGATTCGGAACCTTCAGGGGTCAGCCCCCTAAACTCAGCCCCTACGAGATTGCGTAGTCGCTCTAATGGCAAACTCGCATCAGCACCAGCCTAAGGTGCAGCCACATGAGCACCAGCTACTGCCGCCCGAAAGGCTCCAACAATAGCGTGAATTAGCACGGTCATATCAGGTGTAGCTTGACCTCGTGCTCACTCGGGTTTAGCAACCCCTTTTCTAGCTCCAGCAGCACCAGCCCCCGCTCCACCACCACCGGGTGGTCCACCAAGAGGAGGAGGTGGTAGATTCTCAACACGCTCATTTGTCTCATTCTCATCCGCATTACGCGTATTAATTATATGCTCTTTACGTGGCCCAATTCAAAACAATGCTACTAGCAAAATGCAATAAAACTCAGTTAGGCAATGTAAGGCAAGAAATCGAAGGTGCTCAAGTTCATTTTCAAAACAATTCTTTCCAATAGTAATGATATGGCAATGAGCTTCCCATCTATACCACAATCATAGCATAACAACACAATTTCATCTCAAACCTTCAACTTGCATGCATTTCATCTCATTAAAGCTCAAACATTGCACAATTACACAACACGCTTTCACAAAGCTCATATCTTCTCACATTTACACTTACCAACCACTTACCAACGCCCCAAATATTCGCAAACCTAGCTCTGATACCAACAAATGTAACCCCCTTAGCCAGGCATAGACGGTTGACTCAAACCGAGGTGATTACATGGGGAAAACCGAAGTCAACTCGTTCAAGCCGATTTCGATTGACGACCCTTTTTTCCTTTTATTCTTTACTAAATGCAGCTTAAGTCCTATGTAATCACCAAAGAGCATAGGAAGAAACGGCACAACGATCGAATTTCGTTTAAGGGTTTAATTGCACAAACTAGACATTTAGGGACCAACCAAAGAGCATAGGAAGAAACTGCAAATTACAAGGACTTCTATGATTTTAAGTTTACCTCTATTCAATTAGTCATATTTCATGTTTCTTTGTCAATTTTCATCACAATCTAACCAACCAATCACATCCAATTGCATGCATGAGGTTCAAGGACTAAAATGCAACGTTTCAAAACATCCTCAACTGAGGTTTAACCAACTTAACGACCCGCGTATCGATACGCCTAAAGAGGGTATCGATACGCCCTCGATGGTCAAACTTCCCAGGCTTGCGTCACCAGACTGTATCGATACAACGAGGTACCGTATCGATATACCCTCGTCTAGTGACTAAAGAGGGTATCGATACGACCCTCCCAAAACAAGGGGACTGTATCGATACACTCGGAGGTGTATCGATACATTGCAGTCTGCAAATGCCACATATGTAAATTTTGAACCCCAACGACCCATCCAAACCATTCCAACATATAGCTAAACATGCTTGCATACAAATATGCATCAACACTCAAAGGTACAAGCTAAGGAAAAATGTCTAACATCATCATCATAAAAATTGACTTCTAAAGCATGCTCCTTAAGAGTCAAAAACACCGAAAGACCATAAGAATCCCAAAAGGCAAGGTAAATCCTCAAAACCAAAATAATGGCCTTTTACGAACCAAATGGAGCACATATAACTTGCAACAATACAAGGGAGTCCAAAACACATCTCCCAAAGCAAACCATTAAATCCCATTGCCAAATATCATTACTAAAGTAAATGTAAAACATCACCATACTTGAGCTTAACTATTCCTTGGATCCTCTTAAGCCTCCTTGTTGCCCAAAATGTCTCAATTATCTGCACTGTTGGTAAAAGAGAGCGTAAGCACGATAGCTTAGTGAGGCATGCTCTAAAAACACCAACACAAGAATGCAATCTTTTAAAACCTCCATCCTGAAATCCATTTCTAAAATCATGCTCTTTCTATCTCATGCTTGAAAACCATTTCAAAGCAAATCACCATTTGAAAATCACATGTACCATCTTTCTATCTATCCCATGCATTCAACCAATGCAAATCTCATAGCAAAGCCACACACATGCTTGATATTCAAAAGCATTTCATAAATCTCAAAATCTCATATGCATTTCTCATAGCATAAAATCATTCCAACATTGGTACATGTGAATCAAATACATTCTCATATATTACCATTTCATATTCTATCTTTACTCGGATATGCAGATTAGCTTGACATAGAGCCAAGTCCTACCTCGGTGGAATCTCACATCACCAGACTCTCGTGGCGGTATCTCTCTTCGCCACAAAGCTTGGGTGTTTCACCAAGACCTACCCCGATGGTATCTTTCATCATCGGATTCTCACTTTGGATCGGAATGGCACTACCCCCATTGCCTGACTCCAAAGAGCACGTACGAATTTTAGTTTATAGTGCACTTTACATCCTATTGGTTGACCAATTAAATCCGGTAGCCTTCTCATCATTTATTCCAATATATTACATTAAAATCATCATCTCACCTACTATTTTGATGCAAAATTTCTAAAATCAATCTCATCCCATTTCAAAACCACAACTCATGCATAGAATTTAGTCAAAATCTCAAAACTCTTCATAGTGTCATTCTATCTCATGGGATCAATATGAAACATCATTTCATGTCATAAATCATGCATAAAACAATAGGAATTTGTCTATCTCAAATCAAGAGCATGTCTAAAGCATTTAGGAGCATCAACCACTTTTCGAGAGCAAATCTAAACATACTTACTTCTGAACTTAGGATGGTGTTTCAAACCAATCCTAAATCCCCAAACCTTGTTTCCTTATCCCTCAAGGACTTATAAAACCATTTGCACTCATTGATAACGTTTCGCTTGCTCGCCGAAACGATTTCTAGGCTTCTTGCACTTCCAGATCAACAACAAACGCGTCTGAAGATGTCTCCCCTGTTCATTACACATAAAAGCAGAGGATTAATGCATCATCATGCATTAAAATCACCAACCACACATTCTAACTCGTTGCTCTACTCAAAACTAGCATTTCGGCTATATGAAACAACCGAAATCACCTCCAAACTTTCTCAAATCAAAGCCCAGCCAAGATCTATCAATTCTAACATTTTCTAAACCTCAACCAACATCAAAAATCAACATAAACACGACCTTATACCTCCAACAATAGCAGATCACCAAAAACACCTCAAAAACCACAAAGCTTGCATCTCAAACTTAGAAACTCATACCTATTTGAGCTTTATTTGTTAAAACCTCATTCTCAACAGGAAATATCATCCAAAATATGTTAGAAATCAACCTCAAAATAGAGCCTAACATAGAAATATGAAAATCACCAAGATCTTATCAAGAATCTTGAATTTAGCAACTAATTCTTGTTTATAACATTAAAACAACTCAAAAACCATTAACAAAGGATTGATAACTTGAGAATTTCAATAAAGAATTGATCATTAGAGGAGAAGGACGAAGGTTACCTCTAATGGTTGATCTCTCTTCAATTTGGGCAAGTTTTCTTGAAAATCCAAAGCAAGAATCAAAAGAATTTGATGAAACAAAGATAGGAAATCCTTTGGAAGATAAAATCCCAACAAAGAAGATGAAAATCAGAGGAGAGAAAAGTCCTTGGCTGATTGGATGTTGAGAGAAAATGAAAAGAGAAAACTATCGTGAAATTAGTTATGAAAAGTAACTTTAACTTTCCTTTTTAATTCTCTTTTATTTCTTTAATTAAATCATTATTAAAAGCTCCCAAATTAAAGAGAAATCTGATGAAAACAATTGGTAAAATTATCTCCTTAAAGATTCAAAGTCTCAATCCTTTACAAAACAGTCATTAGTCAATTTTTGCAAAAACTGCATTTTGGTCACTATACCAAAATGTAATATTTCCAAATCTCCTTTTGTAAAATTGTTCTAACCATAACAATTTATATAATAAATGAGTATTTTTAGATATTTTTCCATATTTTTAAAACATCCCGAACTAGGTGTTCTTTAAACCAACCTCAAGGGTTCGAACCGTTTCCGACTGCCCCGATTCAATATCTAAAACATCTAGGCCCAAAACCAGGGCGTTACAAATCCTATCTAGTTACACATTTAAAAGATGATGAATATGAGGCATCTATTGGGGTTGATCCTTGGTGTGTACTAGTGGATACAATTCAAGAATGTGAACTAGCTTTTGAGAAAAAACAACGACCATGTTTGATAATTAGCGAATAGCTGATAGCAAATAGCGAATTACATTAGCTGATAGGTTATAGTTGATTGCATTAGCTGATTTGACTAGTGGATTGTATTAGCTGATTGTATAAAAGAGTTTGGTAAAATTAACTGATAGTTGATAGTTGTTAGATTATTTAAACAAGCAAAATGATATATAAGGACATGATTATATTCGATACTTGTTTGAATAATTTATTAGTTATCAATATTTTGTATCTAATTAATTAATAAATTTAAATACACATATAAATATGTGATAACAAAAAGAAAAAACTAAATATGATTAGCTTATAAATAGGGTGAGAAAATATTTAATTTAGGTTATTTTGAGAATTTTGGTAATTGGTAAGGGTAAAAGAGTCTTTACAACTCTAATATCAAACCTCTAATTTCAAAAAGCTCCTATTATGAGCTTTTTCAAAATTAACGGTTTCACCTCAATCCGCTCTTTTAATCTGTTGTTTACCAAACAATAATATTAGCAGATTTGACTGGTCAAACCTCTAATTATGCCTCAAACTTCAATTTTTGCTCAAACCTTGTGAAACCGATAAATTGATTTTGATATAACTAAAGAATTTAATGACTAAATTGAAAAAGAGAAAACAAATTTTTAAGTCCTCAAAACCTCTCTATGTATTCAAATAAAAATGTTTAAGTCAAAACCTCAACTTGTTATATGTTTTCTAAGTGTTTATCAAGTCAAAACAGTGACTTTCGAGTCACCGTTTCGGAACGGCCTTTGGGCGTTCCAAAACACTTTTGAAACTGTTAACCTCTGTTTCGGAATGGGTTCCGAAACAAATGAAGAACATCAGAACAGTTTGACCCGTTTTTATACGATAGTATCGAAACGACCTCAAACGTTTCGAAACAGCATTCAGACTTTGTTTTAAAAATATGACCGTTGAAGTTTTCAACTGAATTTATACTTGTCGTTAAGGCGTATCGAAACGCTTTAAAGTCGTTTCGATACAGGCTTTGACAGTGGCAAAGTGTTTCGAAACGAGTTTTGAAATGGGCTCTTAGCGTATTGAAACGATCGTGCCCGTTTCGGTACGGTCTATTTATTACACCCCAACGACTATTTCTATTTTGGTCCATTTCAAAACAGGATCGGGCGTTTCAGAACGAGTGGTTGCAAACTGCATTTATGGAGAGAAGATAACATCCTAACGGCTCTATTGATGAATGTGTAGAACTAATGTTTTGATATAATAATTGAAAAATGTTTTGGACTGATTTAAAAAAGTATTTAAAACATTTCTAAAGTCCAAACAACTTGAAATTATGTTTAGGGAAGCTTTTAAAAGGGTTTTACATGTTTTTCAAAGTCAAACTTCACAAAACCGTCCAGGCGTTTCGAAACGCCCTAAGGTGTTTCGAAACAGGGGATTCCAGTAGCAAAAACGTTTCGATACGAGTATCGAAATGGGCTTTCCCTAGATGAGGATTTTGCCCAGCGTTTCGAAACGGGCTATGCCGTTTCGATACACCTACGTGGCATTGACCACAACGGCCATAAACCCCAACGGCTATTTCCCAACTAACATTTAAATGCAGGGCGTTTCGATACGGGTCTAGACGTTTCGATACGTATTCCGAAATGGCCAGGGGGCGTTCCGAAACGGGTGCCTTGTCAGACTGCAACGACTCTTTCTACTTAAAGGGTGTTTCGAAACGGGCACGGTTGTTTCAAAACGGAGAGCTGCAGAACTGCATTTATAGAGGGAATTAAAGTCCTCAACGGCTCCAATTCAATCCCAGCGGCTATAAACTCATCAAGGAGTATAAAAAGGACCTCCAAGCATCAAGTAAAGGCTAATGCTCATATTGTCAAACATCAAATGATCAAGAATTGTCTTAGAGCTTAAATTGTCATTTATTGTATAGACAAACACTAGTGAGCCAAAATTGTCAAATTTACTCAAGTGTTTTAGGTTTTGGGCGAGTGCTTAATTGTGCAAACAAACACCTATTAGAGGGTTTTAAGTTTGCTTCTTGTTTCTCTTTGTAAGAGAGGGTTTCAATCAAGGCTTTGGGTAGAAAGCTTGATTGTGTATAAGGGTTACCTCCTAAGCCTAGAAAAGGGGACAAATCAATAGTGGATTGATTGGAAATCCTTAGTGGGGAGCTAAGGTAGTGGATGTAGACCTTGGTTAGAAGGTTGAACGACTATAATTCATTGTGTCAATTTTCATTTTAGCTTCCACAACCCTTCCACCCAAAAATCCACCTCTCCACCACTTGGTGAGCCATAACGATTGAACGAATCGAGCCCCACACAACTCAACAGAATGCAACAACCCCAATGGCTAGAATTCAATGAGAAGGTATAACAAGGACCTCTAAAAGCTTCAGCAACAACTATTGATCTCAAAAGTCTTATCCAAAATAAAAGCCAAGCATTTGTGCTAAAATCCCAATATTTCTTGTAAACCCCAATTATGAAATTTGTAATTCCCATTCTTATCTATTCAATTTGGTTGAGTGCTTGTAAAAGGGCTATATTTTGTATTGAGGGATACTAGTTTTAGCCCTCATCTTCTTTGTATTTTTCAAGTGAGGATTGGGTTAAATTTGGGTAGAAATTTTGACCGGTATTGTAACGGTTACCTCTTTAGCCTAGAAAAGGGAAAGAACAATTAGTGGATTGTTGGAAAATCCTTAGTGAAGCTAAGGTAGTGGATGTAGAGTTCGATTGGAACTTGAACCACTCTAAATTCTATTGTCTATCATTTTTATTTTTCCATTCCACCACAAAAGTTCTAAAAATCCAATTCAGCCCCCCTCTTGGCTTACATTGTTACATTGATCCACTCAACAATTGGTATCAGAGCCTACATCTTTGAAGGATTATCAACCACAAGAGGAGTTCCTAGGAAGAGTGTGATCATTCAAAAATCAAGTCATGTCATCTACCTCCGGATCAACCATGTATGAGTCTCAATCAACCACCAAATTGTCTTTCTTTAACGGTGATAACTACCCATTTTGGAAGAACTGGATGCGCCTCTTCATCAAATCCAACGATTATCTAGTTTGGGATGCCATTGAAAATGGTCCCTATATTCCGATGAAAAGAGACGACGAAGGAAGATTGGTGCTAAAGAAGAAAAATGAGATGATTGAAAAAGAGAGAAAGAAGATTCAAATCAATGATAAAGCTCTTCACATGTTGTTTTGCTCTTTCGGTCCCGACATCTACTCCAAAGTTTCCTCCATTGAAAGTGCCAAGGAATTGTGGGATACACTAGAGACTACTTATGAAGGAACAAGTGATGTGAAGGAGACAAATATTGGAATTCTCAATCTTAGCTATGAGAACTTCAAAATGGAGCCCGGCAAAACCGTGTCAAAGATGTTCGATCGTTTCTCAACAATCTTCAATGGGCTAAAAGGTTTTGGAGAGATAACCCAGGAAGACAAACTAGTTCGGAAGCTACTCTACTCACTTCTCGAGTCTTGAGATGGGAAGAGAACTGCCATCATTGAGGCCAAAAATTTGAAGACGCTCAAGCTTGATGAGCTAGTGGGTTCCCTTCTAACTCATGAGATAATGAAGCAAGGAAGGGAAGATGAAAAGAAAAAAGAAGAGAGAAGAGTGGAGAAGCTAGAGGTAGAAAAGAAGAAGAAGAAGAAGAAGATAGGAGTAGCTCTCAAAGCTTCACTACATGAGGAGAGCACTTCTAGTGAGGAGGATGACCTAGAAGAATTGGCTATGATAGCCAAAAGGTTCTCACGGTTTATGAGGTCCAACCGAGGAAGGAAGGTTCAACAAAAAATGGACTTCAAAACCAAAAACAAAGAAGAAGAGAGGGATCAAATCATTTGATTTGAGAGCAAAAAACCCGGTCACATTCGTTCGGAGTGCCCTCAACTCAAGAAGAAGGGCTTTGAGAAGAAGAAGAAGCTCAAAGCCAAGCTTGCTACTTGGAGTGACGAGGAGTCATCCGAGGACGAGGAACACAAAGTGGCCAACCTTTGCTCCATGGCACTTGAGGAGGATTCCTCCATGGTAACCTCTAACTCATCATCTTTTGATTTTACATTTGATGAATTGCATGATGCTTATGATGAGTTACAAGAGGTATTATATGAGCTTAACAAGCTCAAGAAGTCTTTCAAAAATGTTGGTAATGTGAAACATGAAAAAGGTGAATCATCTAAAACAAACTAACCTAGGAGAAAGACATATAACTACAAACAAAGTGGCTTCCATAGACAAAATAGAACTAAGAAAATTAGAAGTGTATGGGTTCATAAGGAACTCGTCAAGTCTAATAATGTTGATGCTATGTCACCTTGGATTCCTAAGGGAACCAAGCTTTTAGGAGCTAACACTCGTGGACCCAAAATGATTTGGGTACCAAAAAACAAAGCTTAATATATTTGTTTGTAGGGGGAGCATTGCTACAAGGCCAAAGCACAAAGTCAAAATTCATGGTACCTTGATAGTGGATGCTCGAGGCACATGACCGGAGACAAGAGTCGATTCATGGACTTAAAGCCAAAAAGTGGAGGAGTAGTGACATTTGGTGACAACTCCAAAGGCCACATTAAAGGTATTGGATCCATAGGTAATCACTCTACTATTCTCATTGAAAATGTTTTATATGTCGATGGTCTAAAACATAATTTATTGAGCATTAGTCAATTATGTGACAAAGGGTTTAATGTCTTATTTGATAAAAATGGGTGCAAAATTGTTGACATTAAATCAAATAATATAATGCACATTGGTCATCGCATAGGTAATATATACATGGTGCATTTAGATGACATTCATACATCACATGCATGCTTTGTTACACAAAATGAAAATGATGCATGGTTATAGCATATGAAACTAGGACATGCTAGCATTAGTGTTTTAGAAAAATTAGTTTCCCTAGATCTAGTTAGAGGTTTACCCAAAATTAAGTTCTCAAATGACAAAATTTGTGATGCATGCTCTAAGGGTAAACAACATAAATCATCCTTTAAATCCATTAATGATGTTTCTACAATTAGGTGTTTACAACTTATTCACATGGATTTATTTGGGCCTATTAGAACTATGAGCTTGGGTGGTAAATCGTATGCATTTGTACTTGTTGATGACTATTCTAGATTTACTTGGGTTCTACTCTTAAGTGCTAAAGATGAGGCTTTAGAAAAATTCATCACATTTTCAAAATTAACTCAAAATGATCTTGAACTTAAATTTTCTCATATTAGAAGTGATCATGGAACCGAATTTCAAAATCTTGGTTTTGAAGAGTTCTAAAATGAAAATGGTATTAGCCACAATTTTTCGGCTCCTCGAACTCTTCAACAAAATGGAGTAGTTGAGAGGAAAAATAGAACTTTACAAGAAATGGCTAGAACCATGCTTTGTGAAAACAATTTACCTAAATATTTTTGGGCAGAAGTCACAAACATTGCTTGCTACATTGTAAACCGAGTAATGATTAGGCCACTTTTAAAGAAAACACCATATGAGATTTTAAAATCTAAAAAGCCTAACATTAGCTATTTTCATCCATTTGGTTGCAAGTGTTTTGTTTTAAACAATAAAAAAGATAACTTAAACTCTAAAAGTGATGAAGCTATTTTCTTAGGTTATTCCTTAAACTCTAAAGCCTATCATGTATTTAATAAAAGAACTTTAGTAATAGAAGAGTCTATTCATGTTGTATTCGATGATAACCTTCTTCCGAGGAAATATTCTTATGATGATGATGATGTAGGAATCCTTGATGCCTTTGATGGAGGACAAACTTCAAAGGAGGATGAGATTCCAACGAAAGAAGAGGATACACAAGATCCACCTCTTGAAGCCTTGAAGGACTTGGCTCTTGAGAAAAAGGAAGTGAGCTACCCAAGGGAGTACAACTATGTCAAAGATGGTGAAATCTTGGGTGATCCACCCAAGGGGGTAACTACTAGATCTTCTCTTAAACTCATGAATCATGTTGCTTTTATCTCATGCATAGAGCCTAAGAACATTAAAGAAGCATTAAAAGATGACTTTTGGATTATGGCTATGCAAGGAGAGTTAAATCAATTTGAGAGAAGTAATGTTTGGACATTAGTTGAAAGGCCTAGTAATCAATCTACTATAGGAACTAAATGGGTATTTAGGAACAAACTAGATGAGAGTGGTAACATTATGAGAAATAAAGCTAGATTAGTTGCTCAAGGTTACACTCAAGAAGAGGGAATGGATTTTGATGAAACCTATGCACCAGTAGCTAGAATGGAGGCTATTAGGATGTTGCTTGCATATGCATGTTATCGTAATTTCAAGCTTTTTCAAATGGATGTTAAAAGCGCATTTTTAAATGGTTTTATAAATGAGGAAGTGTATGTGGAACAACCACCGGGTTTTGAAGATTCAAAATTTCCAAATCATGTTTTCAAACTAACTAAAGCATTTTATGGTTTAAAACAAGCTCCTAGAGCTTGGTATGAAAGACTTTCAAACTTCTTAATTGAAAAAGGTTTTGAAAAAGGTAAAGTGGACACTACACTCTTCATAAAAAGGTATAAAAATGACATCTTAGTAGTACAAATATATGTTGATGATATTATTTTGGATCTACTAATGAGTGTCATTGCAAAGAGTTTGCTAAGTTAATGCAAGGTGAATTCGAGATGAGCATGATGGGGGAGCTCTTATTCTTTTTGGGACTCCAAATCAAGCAAAGGAAGGATGACACATTCATCAATCAAGTAAAGTACATCAAGGATATGCTCAAGAAGTTTGGCTTGGAGAATGCAAAAGCTCAAGCCACACCAATGAGCTCATCTACAAAGCTTGACAAAGATGAAGGAGGTAAGTGTGTTGACTCTAAGCTTTATCGCTCTATGATTGGATCTTTGCTTTACCTTACCGCAAGTAGACTAGATATTTTGTTTAGTGTTTGCTTGTGTGCTAGGTTTCAAGCTAGTCCTAGAGAGTCTCACCTTATAGCCGTTAAGAGAATCTTTAGGTAATTTAGAGATACTCCTTGTCTAGGTCTTTGGTACCCTAGAGACTCAACCTTCAACCTTTATGCTTATTCGGATGCGGATTATGAGGGGTGTAAAATCGATAGGAAGAGTACTTCGGGAACATGTCAATTCTTAGGTAGTATGCCCATATCTTGGTTCTCTAAGAAACAAAATAGTATAGCTCTATCTACCACCGAAGCCGAGTACATATCCTTAGGGAGTTGTTGTGCTCACGTCCTTTGGATGAAGCAACAACTCTTAGATTATGGTATTAAAGTTGAAACCATATCCCTTAAGTGTGACAACACTAGTGTCATATGCTTAACTAAAAATCTCATCCAACATTCTAGAACCAAACATATAGAAATAAGGCATCATTTCATTAGAGATCATGTCCTTAAGAAAGATGTTGCTATAGAGTTCGTTGACACCTTAAACCAACTAGCGGACATTTTTACAAAGCCTTTGGATAAGGAGCGTTTTTTGTCCCTTAGGAGAGAGTTAGGTCTAACTAGCCTATCTTGACCTTTTAGGACCTTTTTGTGCTTAAATTGCTTGAAAAAAAAGGCCATGTTTATGTGTTTCTACTCCTAATTTCATCCATGCAAATAGTTAGGGGAGTATGTTTTTGTTTACACATGTCTATCCTACTCATTCATGTTATTTATGCATTTAGGACTTCAAGAAATTCATTTTTCTGCAATATTAGAGCCTCATCTGCATTTTCAGGCCTAGGTGTATCGAAACGGGTCCAACTGTTTCGATACGGGTGCCTTAAAAGAGCAATCTATGAGTAGGGTGTTTCGAAACGCCTTAAAAGGGTTTCGAAACGATTTTGCCTATGTCAAGACATGTATCGAAACGAGTTCCGATACGGGTCAACACGTGGGATTCGATACAGTCAAGGCCGTATCGGAACGGTCAACTAGACTTGAAACGTTAGTCAACGTTTCGGTACCCACTTTTCGGAACGGTCGTGCCTATTCTGAAACGGGTATGCGGACAGCTTTAAATGGGTTTTTTAATGACAAAACCACTTTTAATTAAAACTCTACAAAAACCCTAAAAACCCTAACTCGATTTCCCTATAAAAACCTTCTAAACCTCATTGTTTTTCATCAAATCTTGAGGGTTTTTACACACAAACTCAAGTTTAAGTAAGCCTTATCAATCTTGTGCAAGATTTTTCATTCATTCATCCAAAATCCCTATCTAAGGTATATTTTCTTCTTTTTTTTCTTTTTTCTTTTTCCTTTGATTTTATTCAATTTTTAGGTTAGAAAATCTCAATTTTGTATAGATTATATGTTTTGCCTCTTGGGTTTTTCAAAACATGTAAAAAAAATCAAAATCTTAAATTTTTTGGTTCGAATATATTATTTTTTTTACTCGTATATTTTTTTCAGTTTTTCAAAAGTTGTTTTTCTCTTAAATTTTTTTAAATCTTTTTAAACCTAAATGGGATTTGTTATTGGATTGAATTGAGGATATTCATGCATACACTTTAATTTTAAAATTGCTTGCTTTATGTTTTTAGGATTTTTTTCAATGGAAAACGCTAACAAGAAACATAAGACGGGTCAAGCGAGTGAAGCTGCTGGTCAAGCCAATATCCGTCCTAATCTCACCCAACTTTTTCTCAAAAGTCTTCGGACTCCAGAGATGAGGGATTGTTTCACTTATGTCAAGGATATTGACGTTCGTCGCGAGCGTGTTGTTGATGTCTCATTCCTTGATTCCGAGCGTTTCGCTTTCCACTATCTAGAGCGTCTACAAGAATGGAACTTCATGGCTTTCTTGAACATGTCGAATATTATCTACAAGCACATGGTTCTCATCTTCTACTCAAATGCCCAGCTTATTGATAATGAAGATCACTCCGAAGTCATTGGCATTGAGTCATATCTCTTGGGGAAGAGTTTTTTTATCAACATCTCCTTTTTAGAGAATTATCTTGGGCTCAAGAACGAAAGGCATTGAGGACGAAACACATTTTGGTGCTCACACCGGTTTCGTGCTTTCTTTAGATGCCCATGATCGGTTCTTACACTTGATGATTTCATGGTTTATTCGCCCCTCCGGAGGTAAATTCTCTCATATTTGTCAAGTTGATTATTTTTGGCTTGAGTGCTTTCATCGAGGAGAATGCCCAAATCTTGTCAAGATTATGTTCGCCGAGATGGTCAATAATGTGAAGCTTCGTGAAACCGATGCTCTTAAATCCTTCACTTATGGGACTGTTTTGAGCTATATCTTTGGCATGCTCAACTTTGATTGCTCATATGACTCTCCGGAACCCCGTAAGAAAAAAGATTGGTGAATCTTCTCTCCACAAGTCCAGGTTCCATTACACTCTTGGCCAATGAGAACGAGTTGATAGGCATGCCCCTCCACCTCAAGTTGAACCTCAACCTTAAGCTTCGGGTCCTAACAATAAAGCTCTTACGGCTTTTCTCACCGAGCGGTTCAACTCAATGGAGTCGGGTCTTGGTGCCATAAATACTCGGTTGCAATCTGTGGAGAATCGTCTCACCTCCCTTGAGAATCAACATCAATCAATGGACTTGTCATTCTCTACCTTTTATAGTCAATGGATGGCCTTTCGTCACTCTCAAACTAAGAACGATGATGATTCCTCGGATGTTGATGGTGACGATGACGAGGCTTAGGGTCTTTATTGCATCGCATATTAGCTTATCATATTAGGACTAAGTTTGCACCTCTATTTTATTTATGTTTTATGAATATATGCTTTGATTACTTTGTTTGGGATTGAGCTTTGAACCTTATTTTTTAAGTTTTATGTTTGGATATTTGAATTATATGAATCTATATTATGTTGTTTATTGACTTTAACCTTGTTTCTTCTCTTGTTGAGCCTTATTTATTATTCTTTTTGATCTAACAAAAAGGGGGAGAAGTAATATAAGAGCCAAAATTTTGTCAGTTTTGAGTTTTCAAACATGAATTTTAAATCTTTTCAAAAACTTAAAAACCCATCTTAAATTGAGAGTGAGTTATAATATGCCTTCAAAAATAAAAAGAACCTCTAAAAGCTTCAGCAACAACTATTGATCTCAAAAGTCTTATCCAAAATAAAAGCCAAGCATTTGTGCTAAAATCCCAATATTTCTTGTAAACCCCAATTGTGAAATTTGTAATTCCCATTCTTATCTATTCAATTGGGTTGAGTGCTTATAAAAGGGCTATATTTTGTATTGAGAGATACTAGTTTTAGCCTTCATCTTCTTTGTATTTTTCAAGTGAGGATTGGGTCAAATTTTGGGTAGAAAATTTGACCGGTATTGTAACGGTTACCTCTGTAGCCTAAAAAGGGGAAGAACAATTAGTGGATTGCTGGAAATCCTTAATGAAGCTAAGGTAGTGGATGTAGAGTTCGATTGGAACTTGAACCACTCTAAATTCTCTTGTCTATCATTTTTATTTTTCCATTCCACCACCAAAGTTCTAAAAATCCAATTCACCCCCTCTTGGCATACATTGTTACATTGATCCACTCAACAAACCTCTCTTTACCAAACAGGGCCAACATAAATTAGTTCAAATCTCAAGCACTTTGGTTGATGAGGTGTGGCAAAACCAACCACCTGCTGAAATTAATTTAGTTTTGATTCATCCCCTTGAATTTGTTGGTTGTTATTTTACTGAAAGGTTGAAAGAATTGAGGGAAAAGCTCACCAATGAAAATGTTAGGGGACTTATCATCACAGCTTTAGATGAGGTTGATTGGTCATACAATATATGTGAGAACAATATCTTTTATAGTCTAGTTGTTCATGCATTGGCTATTGTAACTTCAAACTCGGTTTTCTTTTACGTTTACCTAAGAAAAATTTCCTCGAAGGTGAGCTCCTTCATGAAAGAAAACGAAACTGAGATTCAAAGTATATGATTGGATACACTTATAGCAATGAGGGGGATGGATCATGGTGAAACCACTATGTTCGATGAGAGGCTGCTACGAATTTTTGGTGCACTACTAACTATTAAAGAATCTGTGTATTTGGTGAACTGCCCATTTAATCAAGGGGCAAGTGACACTACAATAGGTTATTGCCATGTTATTTTGAATAACTTCTTTAAGAAAAAAATCTTAAAACTCGCGAAGGAATAGACTTGACAAGGGTGGAAAGTAGGGATCTAATTGCGAAATATAGGCTTGATGATAACATTGTGAATTTCATTAGTCATGGATTGACACTTTATAGAGATGACCAATACATAGATGAACCAGCACTGGACACGGGAAAGAGGATGAAATTTTATGCAGAGTCTTTTGTATGTTTTCAAGGTGCTTCCCCATGCATTTATCCATTGTATGGAGTAGGTGAGCTGGTCCAAACTTTTGCATGGTTAATTGTTGTTTATGGTGGAACATACATGTTGAATAATCTTGAGTGCAAGATAATTTTTTTTTGGCATAATTGATGATGATTTCTTGGAGAGATTGAGACTGGTGAATGGAACTATGAAGGTTGTAAACCATGAGGAGAGGGTAGAGTTTTGTGGCCTATAGATGGCTGCAGCTATAAAGCAGCTGTTGGAGGATCACTTTCCAACAGCTTGGTGGCTTTGACAAGGCTTGGCTATAAATCCATTGGAGGCCCTATTTTAAATATAGCTATGACATGCAGTGTAAGTAATGATCTTTTAGGTGGTTTCTACAGGGCCAAACTACATCGAGCGAATGAATATTTTCTTTTTTAATCTATCAAGGATGAAACAATTGGAACGATGATACTCCTCACAAACTCCAAATGCTCATCGCGCTATGTTTGCTTATCAAGTAATGGATGATGGTTTCATTGTTTCATGGACGAAAGTGACGATGGGGTGCACAAAATGGTCAAGTTGGAGTTTTATATAAGATGGTTGTGAAAGATCATATATGTATACATGATACATCTTATTGGCCGTATCGGGTTCGAAGTTGGTGCTAAATTTGAACCACTTAAGGTGATTTTTGGTTTCGGAGGACACTTAGCACTAATGTCGGTACATGTGTCATTTTTAGACATGCCGAAAAGAGCTTTGTGACATATTTGGTCAAATCATAAGAAGAAAAACATGGTGGGTCGTTCTTCTAAGTTGAAATTACGGGTTCTAGTTTTAATCCTTGAGGACAAGGATTTCTCGAGGAGGGAAGTTTTGATGCAAGCCCAATTATACGTAAATAAAACGAGACGTTTTATGTGTTAGACTTTATTTGAAACTACGTCATTTTATGTATTTAGAGGTTAAAATCATGTTTTTGGCTTGTTGCAAGTTATCGATCAAATAAGATGAAAATAATTTCTTTTGTCATCCCTTAAATTCTTTATTATGTCATCTCTCTTTGCTCTTTCTGCTCTTTTAATTCTTCTTCTTTATTTTGTACTGCATCATCTTTGATGTTGAATGAATGAAAGCATAGACCATGACTAATTGACAATGGAGCAGTGACCTAGAAAATGCATAAAAAATGTGGAAAACTAAAAACAAAAAAACAAAGATAGCAGCAAGACTGAAAACGTGTTTGACCATTCTGGCTTCGTAATCAAAAGTCAGTACAACTTACCCATTCCACACGCCCTAACCTCACTCTACGTATATTATTCATTATAGATATGATACGTGGATTGACTATATACAATTTATATTCGATTATGTTTTAATTCGGTTCATACTTTTTTTGGACCCAAAACTTTAATTATGTTTAAGTATAATTGTCTTTATATAAGAATTTGAGTAATCGTAAGTATTTTTAAAAAAATATATGGAATATGATTTATATTTATACGTAATGTAAACGGTGAGTTTTGGACAGACTTGATAGGAACGACCGCACATGACCCCCTAAGAGAGAAGGACATAAAAATAAAGTACCTAAATTAAATTAAATATCTATAAAAGATTATAAATTTTGTTATAAATAGAATAATGAAGAACAAAAATAAGAATACAGAACAAGAATATAAGAACAAAAGAGATGAGAAAAAAAACAAAATTTATATTTCTCAATATTGACTTGTGTACAATGTTTTCTCCAAATCTATATTTATAGGCATAAAATAGAAAGCCTAATTCCAATGGGTACGAAACCCTAATAATAAAGTACATTAAAGACTCCTTTAATATATGGATATTCACCATAAATAAATATGCATATTATGTGTATATATATAACAATTATCTAAAACTCAAAACATGAAAAAGAATGACACTTTTAAGTAAAAATATTTCATTTTTAGATGTTTATAAGTTAATTTTTTGTTGCTAAAGAGAATATTCTAATAATATTTTTTGTGTTAAGATAATTTTTACTGATTATAAATTGAATACCTCATTTTTAGTAAATTGCACAATGCTCCAAAATCTTTGAATTGAGTGTAAATGTATTAGATGGTATGGAGTTATTATATTACAGGTATTAGTATTACACGTTTATCCTTGCCATTGAATTCAAATCTTTAACGTGAAAAACCCTAGTTGTATTACTATTACTAACCACAATATGTCAAGGGTTGACAGAAAACTAAATTTATAATATTCAACTTTGAATATATGTGCATATAGCTTTGGTTTCCCATCTTTTCCATTATTCAAACTACCTCTAACTCAAGAAATCACTGTTTGGGTCACAAGTTTCCTTTTTCTACAATAGAATCAAACTTTGAAATATTCATACCGTATTGGCCAGGTCAACCCCACGTTTCTGCAACAGTATATATATAGAGATTCAAATCCATGCCAATTACTCTTAAACGGACAATTAGAAGCTACACCTGCAAAGTTGTTCATACAAATGGGAGTCCTCAAACAAAGAAGTGTTTTCAAGATTTCACTTTTATTCACCCTTTTGTTCATTTCGTTCACTGCACAGCTTGTTGCTGCCATAAGGCCATGGCAAGGACAACGACTATTGAGGAAAGTCCTGCCCGATTTCGAGTCGCTTCAGAAGGGACCGGTGCCACCATCTAGAGGTTCTTCTTGCACCAACATCCCCGGCCGATCGGGACATTGCATCAACGGAATCAATGCTGCCGGCCATCTCCTTCATTCGCCGCCCGTGTTTGTGGGTACTACTTCCATGGGAGAATAATCATATCAACAACCAAGAAGAAAGATTCATCAAAATCATCATTTTGTTTCTGTGAAGCAACATAGTTTTCACTAAAGATACTTGAAACTGTAACTACAGCATTGTTCAAATCTCTTGTTTTTCATTCTTTTATACTTTTTATTTTATTTTTTTGTAGTGCATGAGCAGCCTGACCAATTGACCATGCGAGCTTACTATAAAAAATTGTTCACTAAAGTTTAATTTGAGTTAATTATAGGGTAAAATGCATCCCATATCACTTAATTATTTGTACCAATTTAGTAAGGAACAATTTAATATAATACTAATAATTTTAGTTCCAAAAATTATCAAAATTTAAATTCAATTTTCAAATTCATACAACATGAACCCAATATAAAAATAATCAAATTAATATGAAACATATGAAAAACAATATAAATAAAAATGGTTAAAATCTACCTAAAATTATCAATGCACCAAAATTCTACCATATATATTGAATACGACTATGACTATTGTTAAAAGAACCACACCAACAGGAACCTACTAATTGATCACAATAGAAAAACGGATGGTATTTATCTTAAGAGACTCGAGTTCAATTGTTTTGTTTATAAAATATATGTATATTGTCAAAAGATTAGGAATATGTATAAATAAATATTACTTTATAATTAATTTTAAAGAAAACCACACCAACAAATATGACACGAAAATCTAAGAATTATTGTAATGATTCTATATTCATGTATTTCATTTATTTAACTTCATTTATTATATGTTATGTATATAATTTAGATATTTAAATATGGTTAATCAGATATGATAATTTTAAATTTATTTTATCATAATTATACAAAATGAACCCAATATGAAAATTAATTAAATCGATATGAGAATAAGAAAATTTAATATATATATATATATATATATATATATATATATTAAAATCTACATAAAAATGATTAATGTACCAAAATTTCTGTAACAATATGTATAAATTGAATAGGCTTAATGCACAAAATAGCCCCTAAAGTTTACTACTTTTCCCAACTTGGTACTTAACGTTTCATTTGGGACGTTAAGCCCCCTAACGTTTTCACCGTTACCCATTTTGCCCCAAACCGTTACTTTTGCCGTTACAAAAAAGTTTTCAATCGTTAAATTTTTTTTCAACAAATGAGATTGCGCCACATCAGCTCCTCTTTGATAGAGTAACCCGACTGATTTTATTAAAAGGGTAAATATCATGTCAAGTCTCCCATGTTTATTTTTTTATTCAATTTAGTCATTGAAAAGTCTATTTTTACCTAAAATTGACCCCTATTTTTTCTATTTTTTAATCTAGTCCAATATTTGTTATTAATAATAATATTATTTTATTTAAATGTTATTATTTAATAAAAAATAAATTAAATATTTTAATATTATATTAGTAACTTTTGATAAATTAATCCTTACTAATTTAATATTATATTTTTTTTTAATTCCAAAATAAATTAGATTTCTAATTTAGACCCATCAAAATAAATTAAATGTTAATCTTAAATAGTTTCCAATTACGTCCCAAAATAATAGAAAATTGAACCTTATTTGTTTTTAGTATTACTTATTCGAATTATATTCTTTTTAGTCCAATATTTATTATTATTTATAATATTATTTTATTTAAATGTTAATATCTAATAAAATATTTAATAAAATAAAATAAATATTTTATTATTAAATTTGTAATTTTTTAGATAAATTAAATTACTTGAAATTGACCCTAAATAATTACTTATTCAAACTGTATTATTTTTTAGCAAAATTTGAACTATAATTTTTTATTAGTTTGTTCACTTTCAATTTCAACAAATCTCCCTGCAAATCCCCAACAAAAGAATCAATTTATGTGAATTGCATGCGTCATAGTTCATGGTATATATATGGTGTCTCCTGCAATTTATTTGATGTTGTAGTCGCTCTTTAGTAATTTTAAAAGAAAATAATACCAATCTTAAAAAATTAATTAATTTATCTTTATTAAAAATATTTTAATTTTAAATTAGTAAAATGTAATTTATAAAAAAATTGTTTAATGTTAAATTAGATAAATTAAGAGACTAATTTAATATTAAATTAATATCAAAATATTAATTTAGAACGTAATGGGACTAAATTATAAAATTAATTTATTTGGGACGTAATTGGAAACTATTTAAGATTAACATTTAATTTATTTTGATGAGTCTAAATTATAAATCTAATTTATTTTGGAATTGCAAAAAATAATATAATATTAAATTAGTAAGGATTAATTTATCAAAAACTACTAATTTAATATTAAAATATTTAATTTATTTTTTTATTAAATAGTAACATTTAAATAAAACAATATTATTATTAATAACAAATATTGGGCTAAATTAAAAAAATAGAAACAAATAGGGGTCAATTTTAGGTAAAAATAAATTTTTCAGTGACTAAATTGAATAAAAAAATAAACATAGGAGACTTGACATGACATTTACCCTTTTAATAAAATCAGACAGGTTACTCTATCAAAGAGGAGTTGACGTGGCGCGATCTTATTGGTTAAAAAAAATTTAACGGCTGAAAACTTTTTGTAACGACAAAAGTAACAGTTTGGGGCAAAATGAGTAACGGTGAAAACGTTAAGGGGCTCTACGTCCCAAATGAAATGTTAAGTACCAAGTTGAAAAAGTGGTAAACTTTAAGGGGCATTTTGTGCATTAAGCCTATTGAATATGACGGACTATTGACTAAAGGTTAGCACAATACATTACACAAAAGAATATTATTGGTGTTGATTTTTACGATATTTAATATTTTGGTATAATTATATAATAATATATATTTTTTCTTTTTAATCGATAAACACTATATATTTTTATTAAATCGCTCAAAATCATTTGAATCACAACCGAATAAATCAGCCGAACCCCAAAAAAAGTAATTTTGGGTTTTTAGACTAAATAAGATGTATTGTTTTGCTAATGCCTTTGTTTTTTCTAACCCAAATCAATTTTTTTGATATACGTATCTGTTTTACGATTCATGCTCAGAATTTATAATTCTTTTTTTAAATAATATCATTTTTAAAATTTAAATTTAATTTTTTCTCATTAAAAAAGTAACGTGTCTTGCTATTGCACTCAACCTTTATCGATTAATCTAAACTAGGTTTTTTTAAATAAAAAATCAGTTTGATTTTTTACCCAATTGAAAAATAAAAACAAAAAGAAGTTTGGAGAAGAGAAAATCTAAATGGCTAGATCTTTTTCCTTTTTTTGTTTAGAGACTTCCTTACTTTCCTTCCTCAGCTGCTCAGCGCAATTTGATTGGAGATATGGATATTCGAGGTTATCTAATCTATCCTTATAACATAAGTGATAAATTAGTAATCGAAATATATTAAAATTTAGATTAAAATAAATCTAAATAAAATTACCAAGAGTAAAAATTCAAACCTAAAACGTTAACGTTTGTGACATTCAACTTTCCATCAAACAAAAACCTTTTTAACATAAATCTTCTAATTTTGTAATTAAAATTAAATATAGATATGATAAGCGTTTTGAACATATGTTTATATATAATCTATTAAAAATAAAAGTAACTTTTAGTTTTTAACTTGATAATTTCTCTCTATTTGGTCCTTAAATTACATTTTGTTAATGTTAGCCCTTGAACCTAATAATTCTCTTGTTTCTAATCTTTTGAATAGTGTCATATCACTAAGAGATTGAAAATTAAAAATGAGAAACTTAACAAGTTCAATGCTAATGTAGACCCCCCCCCCCCAAAAAAAAAAAAAAAAAAAAAAAAAACTGTTCAAAGACTAAGTTGGGAGAAAATATGGGGTTCAGGGACTAAAAATGTAAATTTACCCATTGATTAAAACATTGAAGTTGAGCTGTAGACTGTATTCAGACAAAGAACCCTCGGGTCGGCGTCCGTAGTTGTCTCAGATCCTCAGTTTGCCAACTAACACCAACCAACAAACAAAACAGCTACTGACCTAAACACATTACTCTCAAAACAGCATAAGTATTAAGTACAACACAAACAAGAGCTGCTCTCTTTTTAACGCAATCCATCTCCGTCGCCGCCGCCGCCACCAGCCACCGATCAGCAATGTCCATCGCCGCCTGCCTTTTCACCCCTTCCCCATCTTTCTCTCCTCTCCCTAAGACCATCCCTAAGTTCACCACCTCTTCCCCTCTCCGCCTCCACCTCACCCTTCCCTCCTCCTCCTTCTCCACCAGTCTCCGCCACCGCCATCCTTCGCCGTTCTTAACCTTCTCCACCCTTCCCGGAGGCGATGGTGGCGACATCAACCACAACAACAACTCGGGTGGTGGCGGAGGAAACAATGACGATGGAAAAGGCAAGGGTGGTGGTGATGATGAGAATGCTGGCGATAAGAACAAGAATGAGGCGATGATGGTGCTGGCAGAGGCAGGTAGGTCGATGGAGAGTTTGCCCAAGGACTTGGCGGCGGCGATTCAAGCCGGGAGGATTCCCGGGTCGGTTGTGGAGAGGTTCTTGGGGCTCGAAAAGTCTGGGTTTATGCAGTGGTTGATGCAGTTTGGTGGGTTCAAAGAAAGGCTTTTGGCCGATGATCTCTTCTTAGCTAAAGTTGCCATGGAATGTGGTGTTGGGATCTTCACCAAGGTTTGTCTCTTCCCCCATTTTTCTTACTTTAAGATTTTGGGCTTTTCATTTTTTTCTACTATCATGTTTAGATTGGAATCCTTGTCTGAATTAGATGAAACATTTGTCAATAGACAACTTCTAACATACAAAAATCAGAACTTGGATAAAAAAAAACTATTTTTTATGAACATTTATTAAATTAGTATTTTTCATTACATTGAATGGTTTTACACCAACTGTTAACCGAAGTTCTAAGTTATAATTCAATTCTAGTATTTTATGTTCGAAGTTCGAACCTTTCAACAAGCATAAAATTATCAATACTTACAAACCGGATTCGAATATTGGATATCCAAGGGTTGCTATCCAAATCTTGTATGAACCTAGTAAATCCCCTATATATCCAAATCTGAAAAAAGAAATGGATTGGATGGTGCCATACTTTTAAAAGTATTGTTTTCTGTGATGACCTTCAACTCTCTTGTATTCTCCATCCTGCATATCTCATTTAATTTTGTTGATTCAATCTAACAACTATTATACTTGTGTTTATTTTCTATTTTCTAGACTGCTGCAGAATATGAACGTCGAAGAGAAAACTTTTTCAAGGAGCTTGAAATTGTTTTTGCAGATGTGGTATGGTTGTTTTCACCTCAACCAACTCTTTTGAATACTCACCTCTTTAGCCTTCTTTTGGTTCGAATAGCAAATATGACTCGTTTGATAAATTCAAGGAATAAATTTGAGGATATCTTTATACAAACTGATTGATTTCATGGCTGATGCTGAATTTCGATGCCACTTTAAGGCTATTATTTCAATCTTTGAATTTCTCGTCCAATGTAGGGTCCATTCTAATCCCTAGTGGAAGGCACCCCCTCCCACATCCGGGTGCCATTTTGTGGATGGACCCCTTTAATGAATTTAACATCTGATCATCCATTTAATACTCTGTTTTCTGTAAAAGATAAGCAGTGAACTGCCTTGTCATTGTTAGATGATTAAGTCAACATCATGCATTGGTAATTAGAAATACATCACATAGAGACTTTAAGAATCAGTAGGAAGGAATATGTGCACTATTTTTTAGTTTTAAAACCAAAAATCTTCTCATCATAAGGATAATGGATGAACATACTGAATTCACAGCTGAAACATTATATATAGTTTTTGTTAACAAGAAAAAAGATAGAAGGGGATACAAGCAACAAGTTGTGGCAGCCTGTTTTGGTTCGAGTATGGAGATTCTATGATCTTGCAAACTAATTTCGGCAGTAGCCTTAAAATGTAGAGCTTGCTGCAGAATCTCTTGGCCACCCATCAAGGTGGTCGAGCCGTAGCTTCCCCCTGAATCCATTGATAGCATCATGTTTAAGATAGTTCAAGGTTTAATGAGAATGAACGAGTCTTGTTCTCCCCTGCAACCAAAATGTGCCTTCTCCACACATGCATATCCTCCTAGCAATCTAGCTACCTATTAATGAGATCTTAACACGAAAGCACGCCTTTTATGGTTTTGCATGCTCCTCTACTAGGGTAAAAAAAATCATCCGAGACAATAGAGATGCAGTTTCGTTGAATGATGAAGGTGAAACTAGTACAACTGAATTATAATTAAGGTTTCCGTTAAAGAAATCAGGTCTTGAGAATTAAACATTTAGATGGTTTGAGTTAGTTTTATCAACTCACTAAGTGACACAAAGTAGTAACATAAGATTGCTTTTTGCCTTAATAGTAAGAGGACCTCAGAATTTCTCGTAATAGAGTGTCTCATGTTTTTTAAAGATCGGAAGATCATAAGGTTGCGGACTGTAGTACTTCATTGAACTGCTAAACAATATGAACTAAAATAATAGGTGATGGTTTGTTGTCCTGATATAATGAAGCCGTTGATTAACGACTATAATTTAGAAAGATATTTCTGTGCCTGTTTTCTTTATTTTGTCTTCTGTTTTTTCCAGGAATTATAATTTTATCAGGGGTTCAGCACCGTTTATTAGCAATATTTAGTCCAAAGAAATCGTATAAGGAAGAAGCAATGAGACTTTCTTTGGATTTTTTTTTACTATTTTTAACTTAATAATTGTGCCTGTTTAATGTATATTCCCCCCATTCTGGGACTGGGAGATTCACCAGCACTGTATTTCAATCACTTGAAATTTAGTACTTGTTTTTTTCTAGGTAATGGCCATAATTGCAGATTTCATGCTTGTTTATCTTCCTGCTCCTACCGTCTCTCTCCGGCCTCCTCTTGCAGTCAGTGCCGGGGTTATTTCCAAGTTCTTCTATAGCTGCCCTGATAATGCTTTCCAGGTTATTATCATTATCATCTTTGGCAATGAAGTTGCACGGAGCAAATTTTCTGTTTAACGGTCATGAAATTTTGTCTGCAGATTGCTCTCCCCGGGACTTCGTATTCTCTTTTGCAGAGATTTGGTGCCGTAATGGTAAGGTCTTTTTATCTTGTAAACTTTTAAAGGTCAAGATATCTGAATATCTGAGATGTAACCAACTGACCATTTTTTTCATGTTTTAATTGTATGTGCTTTGCAGCGAAATGGGGCGAAACTTTTCGCAGTTGGCACCACATCTTCGCTGGTAAGGGCTCTTATTATTTCTTCTTTTGCAAATTGATTATCAAACTGAAAACCTGGATCGGGCTTTGGCTGGCATTTAATGGAATTTCTTTTTCTTCATAGGTTGGCACAGCGGTTACAAATGCCTTGATTAATGCAAGAAAGGCTGTCGACAAGGTGTCCGCATCTGAAGTTGAAAATGTTCCGATACTATCCACCAGTGTTGCCTACGGTGTTTACATGGCAGTTTCTAGCAACCTCAGGTGCGTAATTGCGTACTGTTCATGGAAATGCTTTTACTGTTTTACCATTACTATTAAGGAGCTACACAAAAGCAAGGTTGCTCTCTCATCCCATAATCCCTCAACTCTCCATCTAAGATTCGACATTGTAGAGCTTTAAGTCGGAACCTCAACTCCCTAACCACTGGGGTGTCCTCTTGGTTGCTAATGCTGAACGACTGGTTTGTTTTATAAAACCATTTAAATGGATCGTTGAAGTCGAAAGTTTTTTAGAGCATTAGCTATTGCTAACATGTACTTATATCCGGTACTCACACTCTAGTCCAAGCAACATAGGATTTAGCTATTATATGAGAAGTTTTGATGTTCGAAATTGTGTTTAATTCCAGATTCGTGCCCATGAAACAAACGTGACTTGAAATACCAATTCCATGATGCATAAATCATTGGAATTAGGAGTTGTAAAATTTCGGAATATTTTGCTTAGGATTTGTGTTTTGTTCTGATAGGTACCAAGTGCTGGCCGGTGTAATTGAACAGCGTATTTTGGAGCCTTTGCTACACCAGCACAAGCTTATGTTGAGTGCAATATGCTTTGCCGTTCGAACGGGCAACACGTTCTTGGGTTCCCTATTGTAAGATCCGATATCAATCTTGAAAACTATCCTACTCAGTACTCACTAGGATAGTCGTTTTGTTGCCTAAAGCTACTCAATTTTCATGATTTCCATTTCGTTTTTGTAGGTGGGTGGATTATGCTCGTTTGGTCGGCATTCAAAAGGCTCACGAAGAAGAAAACACTGCATTGGAATGATTAATATCGGTTCGTTCAACTCGGCCATCACAGTTCCATGAAAGCAGCTTCGCTCGTCTCGTAGTTCAGGGATGGGAAAGCTTGGTTAAACTGACATTTCAATGCTGTTGAGTCTTCTTTTTCTTGTCATTGCAGTTAGAATAATATAATTTTTAAGGTTTCATTAGTTGAGGAAAAAAAGGAAAATCTCCCTTTCAAGTTTCACCGGTAGTTCTTACTTCTTAAGCCATTTGTGTGTTTGTGTCGTGTTCCTGTATTTTTCCTTGTCATAATTGTGTTTCGGTTATTTTATATTCGTATAACTTGTGACAAATTAATAATATGATAATCTATACTATCTGCTTTCTTAGGATTTAACTAAGTAACAATGGCTATTTAAAATCATTTTTTCATTGTAAGCATTCAATTCTTTTTAATATGCATGTTCGTCTTATGGCCTATGTTCGGGGTGTGAGACTGTCCCTCTTAATAATATCATTTCTAAGATTTGAACTCGCGTCCTCTCCTTGGGAGTGCAATGTGCCTTACTAATGCACTTAATACTAGGGGTGTTTAAAATTATCCGACCCGAACTACCCAACTACCCGAACACAAATAATCGTGTATTTACCCGGAAATTTTTTTACCCGGGTCGGGTACCTGGCCCGTCATTTCCCGAGTCGGACCCGGGTCAAAAAATATGATTTTTTCGGGTACCCGGTTCTTATTTTTTTATTTTATTAGATTACTTAATATTTTTACTTTAGAACTATATTTAAATGTCTAAATTCATTATATATTTGTATTATATGCTTTCATGTTTTAAATTTTTCAACAAAAAATATTAATTTATGAATATGTAAGATTCGATATGAAACAAACAACAATGTTTCTCAATTGCATTTATGCATTAGTAGGTTTCTTTAAAAAATATGAGATTAAAAAAAAATCATGATCGAGATTAATATTTTTAATGTCTTTCTTATGGTTATAAACTTCAAATCATTATTATTTTTTTGTTTGGATCATGTATTATAAACTTTTAAGGTTTTTTAATTTTAAAATAAATAAAAAATCCAAAAAAAAAAGAACCGGGTACCCGATTATCGGGTACCCGGTATTTACGGGTCGGAACACAGGCCGACAAATCTAATACCCGAAGGTCCGGGTACCCGGATTTGAACACCCCTACTTAATACTTATTGGTCATTCAACTAAATTTAGGGATGGGCAGGAGTCGGGTTGGGTTTTTGGCCCACCCGAATTCGACCCGAAAATAAATATCTTAAATCCGCACCTAACACGACTCGAACATTTTCTTTAAAAAATCTGACCCGACCCGACCTGAAAATAAATATACTAAACTTGGCCCCGACCCGACCTATAGAAAAAATAATAATTTAGGCACATAATTAAAAAATAATAATTTTAAGGACTTAATTGTAAAAAAATATAATTTGAAGCAATAAATTTTAAATAAAAAATTCAAATTTAAGGACCTAATTTTAAAAAATATATAAAAAGGGAGATTTTAAGGAAAAATTACACAATTTTTTTTTATGTTTTGGTTATTCAACTAATTTTTTTATCAAAATTGTCTCTCTCGCTAGATACATTTTCTGCTTTGATTCCCTCCGTTAAAAAACTAACAGAATCGCTGACATAACATTTATTTTATTTTAATTGTTTTCACGTCATCACCTCTCTCCTTGTCAACAAACTAAATAATATTTTTATTCAACTAACTAAGAAATAACACGTCTTGATTTTGAACTAAAAGGAAGAAAAAAAAAGGCAAAATGACAAAAGATGCCCCCAACGTTTGCATATTTTGTCATTTGGCCACCTATTCTTTTTTTGGGTCAAAATATGCCCCCAACGTTTGCTTGTTTTGTCATTTGGCCCCCTATTCTTTCTTATGGTCCAAATATGCCCCCAACGTTTCATTCATAGTCCAAATATGTCCTTGTTGGATGTAAACTGTCAATCAACTGACTGTCGACAGCTTATAAAATTTTTTTGACGTGGCATCAGTAGATCTTAATACGTGGCAAGTCCAGTCAGCATCAGTTGTTGAACGTCATTTGACTGACAGTTTTCATCTAACAGGGGCATATTTGGACCAAATTGAAACGTTGGGGGCATATTTGGACTACGAATGAAATGTTGGGGGCATATTTGGACCAAAAGAAAGAATAGGGGGTCAAATGACAAAACAAACAAACGTTTGGTGTATCTTTTGTCATTTTGCCGAAAAAAACACCTTTGGTGTGCAACTAGATGAATTCAAAATTGTGTCCACTTGTATAAGAGGTCCAATGCTTAACCATCGAACAAAGTTTGGGATTCAGTTAAATATTAACCAAATAAAAATTTAAGTTATATTCTCTCAATCTCACAAATAGAAAAAATAAAAAATTACTTCTATAATGATTCAAACTAGAAATATATTGCACCAAAAGCAAAGTGTTTAACCATAAGCTAGATAGAGAACTTAACATATATCTCTAAATTTTAATATTTAATTTAAAATTATTATCATCTCAAAATTAAATCAAAATAGTACTAAAATTATTTTTAGTAGTATTTTAATATTTAATTTAAAAGCAAAGTGTTTAACCATAACACATTTTAAAAATAATAAACAATTAAATTTTTATTCCAAAAAAATTGGATAAATAATTTTAGTAGTATTTTAATTTATTTTTAGGTGACAACAAATTTTAAACTAAATATTAGATTTTGTAGATACATTATAAACTCTTAACCTAGTTTAGTGGTTAAGCGCATAGGTTTAGTTCAAAGTGTTCTTAGTTTAAACCTCTATAGATGCAATTTTGCTTATTCTTTAGGTTGGAAAAGATAAGTTAAATATTAGTTTGGATAAATTTTGCACAAATTTTAAGGTTGACCTAGTGGTTAGGTGTTAGACACTTTATGTAAGGGGTCCCTAGTTTGACTCTGCCCACGTGCACTTAAGGGCATTTGTTGCTACTTTAATTTGTTCAAAATTTAGAGGTGACACGTGTAGTTATTTAACGGAATGGACGATTTTAAAAAAAAAATTAATTAAATCACCAAAACAAAAAAAATAAAAATTTGGTAACCACCAATTTAAAAGTTTGTGATGACATAACTTAATCCAGTTACTTTATATTGACACGATTTTTAATGAATTTTCAGCCATATAGGACTAATGATTTAAAAAATTTAATAAATAAAATTATACTTCATATTTAAAATCCTATTTACCTTTAAAAAATTAAAACCTCTAACCCTAATAATATGTCTAACCTTCAAAACAAAGGGAAACGTGTAAAGAAGAATGAATAAATCATTGGTATATTCAGTGACAATAACTAACCAACTCCAATTGCTCTTAAGTCTTAATCCCATTAAAAGAACCTAGAACCAAAACATTTAGTAAGATTTTGAAATCTACTTCTATTTTTAGGAAAAGAAATAAAGAAGGAAAACCTTTAAAAGTTTCCAATGGATAAACAAGGCCATCATGGTTTCTATTAAAGAAATTTCAATTTTCTTTTCACCCAAATGTTTCTTGAATCCATGACAAAACTTTAAACCTACAATTTCTTCCAAATCAATGAAACCTTAAACCCAAATATTAATTTGATACTCTAATTGAGATTAAAACCTACTTTTTTATTTACCGATGCATTATGAGCGTAATAAAAAAAAATTAAGTCTCAATCCCTCAATGCACTGTTGTTTAGGGTTTTTAATTTTTATTGCTTTACGGACATATCTAGTTATATAATTATTTTATTATTTATGGCACGTAGCGGCATTAATAAATTAATGGTGATGTGACTAAAATAAATTAATATATAAATTTTAACGACTAAATTGGTCGTTTTAATTTTTAATGATTAAAATAAATTAGAGAGCAAAGTTAATAATCTGTGTAATTTATCTTTGAAAGAAATTGGATTTTTGTTAAGAGAATTGAGGAATATTACAATTATTTTTTTCTTAAATAGGTTAATAAAAATAATACATTTTTAGTAAAAAAATAACACATCTATATTATATTATTTTTTGACGAAAGCTAAAGTGATTACAAGTAGTATCTGTTCTAAATATACTCTCAACCATTTGACAATGAACGTTCAATCACCTTGCTGCAACTGCTGGTGCTCGAACCCGTAACTTCTAAGAACAACAACCGTTCCCTTAACCACTGAGCCAAGTTGGTTCGTGCATTATATTAATTATTTTAAAATCAATATAATTATGATTTTTTTTACGCTTATAATTATGACTTGAATTACGTGTACGTTACTTATTGTAAAAATCGAGAAATAATCGTAAGTAGTGCACTTTTACCGCGAGTTGAATCAAATTTGAAATTTAATTCTCATATTTGGGTGAAAAAACTTTTTCAATAATTATATATAATTTTGGCTCATTTCTAAGATTATTTAAAAAAATGACCCTCAAACTTGCCACGTAGTTGAACCTCGCGTTCTGTAGAGCGCGAGGTCCATCTACTTGACATCATAATTTGAAATAACAGTTTCTTAGGAACTCGCGTTCTGCAAAACGCGAGGTCCCCGAGAATTTAAAAAGGCGACTGAATATATCGCATAGAACTCGCGTTATGCAGAACGCGAGGTCTGTGCGATTTTGGGTTGAAAAACAAGGATGGGTTCGAGCCCAATTTCGAGCTTATAAATCGTATTTTTTTAGCGAACATCGAGTTTGGGTTCGAGTTATGGGGCAGAAGATTTTTACTCAAAAGGGGGTGCAAATCGTCTACTTCCTAATCATGCCTCCATTTATGTTTCTACAATAAAATTAGGGGTTTAAGGTTTATAGTTTAGAGTTATGGCTTAGGCTTAGGGTATATGGAATTTAGGGTAGGATATATTTTTTAGGGTGTAGGGTCTAGGGTTTAGGATTGGGAATTTAGGGTTAAGGTTAGGGCTCCTAATTTAGGGTTATGTGTTTCTTAACAGGAGGCATACATGGAGGCATGGTTAGGGGGCATAGGATTTTTACTCAAAAGGGGTGGAAATCGTCTACTTCCTAATCATGCCTTCATTTATGTCTCCACAATAAAATTATGAGTTTAAGCTTTAAGGTTTAGAGTTTAGGTGGTTAGGATTAGCGTATATGAAATTTAGGGTAGGGTGTATTTTTAGGGTGTAGGGTTTAGGATTTGGAATTTAGGGTTAGGGTTCCTAATTAAATTTTATGTGTTTTTTAACATGAGGCATGATTAGGGGCAGATGATTTTACTCAAAAGGGGTGGAAATCGTCTACTTCCTAATCATGCCTCCGTTTATGACTCCACAATAAAATTAGGGGTTTATAGTTTATGGTTTAGAGTTTGAGGTTAGGGCTTAGGGTTAGGGAATATGGAATTTAGGGTTTAGCATTATACAGAACGCGAGTTCACTGTGATGTCAGATTTCTGTCAAAGTCGCTTTATACAGAAAGCGAGGTTGATCTATATATTTGCACGCCGATAGATTTTCGTATCCAGTGAAGTTGTTTCAAATGAATTCGTGTTTTTCTGGGTTTTTGAAGTTGGAGTTGTTTATGTATTTTTTTGTTCCGTTGGGTTCATGATAGTTTGAGTTGTATCATGATTTTGTGTTCCACTGGGTTCAGACCCCCGCATGATACGTTGATTGAAGAATACTTACCGACATATCACAATATCCGAGAGCGTGTGGCCGTCTGCCATTTACCGCCAAGAAGTGCCTAGAAAGTTTTCATTTAATCTTTCTAGGCACTTCTTGGCGACTCTTTTCTAAAGTTCGCCGCTTGCCCTCACCATCTGCAAAAAGTCTAGACTGAAAGAAGCGAGTGCGGATTCAGATCGACCATATTGCGGATGCATCCCTATTTTGCTAATGCGGCTGGTGCTGATTACATTTGCTAATGCGGGTCAAAGCTGCTACCATTTTAGAAGATGATGATTATCGCGCTCGCTTCTTTCACTCTAGACTTTTTACAGATAACGTATCGACCGATTGACATGAAGATGCACCCTATTTTGCTAAGGAAGACTTGTTGAAAGTTTTGTTAAATGAAAGTTTTTCCTTCGAATTATCTATAGGAAGACTTGTTGAAAGTTTTGTTAAAGGAAATGTGAATTAAATTTTCATTCGAATTAAATTTATTTATGTGGTGTTTTTCATTTACTATAAATACCCACTAATACCACCATCATTTACTCATTCATGTTTCTCCAAAAACACCCAACGTTAATCTTTGCTCCTCTTATGACAAAATTCCACGCAACATTTTATTTTCTCGGTACTTATTTCGAATCAACAATCACCAGCAAAATGTCACTCAAAGATTTATTAAAGTTGACATCAAGCGAGGTTAGTAAACGCACCGAGAAACAAATTTCTTCCTTGGAATGTCGAATCCCAACACCGTCAGCAAACGAAACGCACTACGTTCTGAAGCTTACGAACGAAACAAATGTTCGTAACATGTATGACCACCTCAATTCTGTTGGAGCTAAATACGTCGATTTAAATGTTAAGTTTAATGAGGTCAACGCTGACGAAGGTAGTACGTCTACACCCGTACAACCTGCTCCGACCAATGAACAAGTTCCATCTTCATCGGATGTTGATGCAGCTGCCGACACGCTGCAACTTTTTATGTTCAGGCGTAGACAAAGAAAACAACAGATGATCGAAGAACTAAACTTAAGTTCAGACGTGTCAACAGGCTATAGTGATTTAGATTAACCATAAACTTCTTAAATCATCGTCGAATTATGTTATATGCCGTCTTTTTCATCCGTTATGAATGTTCAAGGGACCTCGCATTATGTAGAACTTGTATTCAATTATATTTTCTCAACACGTTCCATTTATCGTTAAATGACTCGAACAAATTACATTACTAGTCTCCAATTGTCTCAAATATTCAAACATGTACTCAATTATTCAAACATAACACGAGTACACAATACGAGTATTATTAACTCTGACAGAATCTCAGCCTTCTCAAAGTTAAAGGGACCTCGCGTTCTGTACAACGCGTGGTTTCAAGGAACTCGCATTATACATAACGCGAGGTCATGGAATCTCCAGGTTCTCGCGTTCTGTAGAATGCGAGTTTCACAAAGCTGACTCCCAGTACAATAATTTTCTTTACACATTCAAATTCTCCGTGATTTCCTGTACCAATAATAAGCCATAAGTGTCCCCTTATATGAAGCAGAACCATAAACCCTAAATATATGTTTGAATAGCCAAAACAAATCGTCAAAATTTTTAAAGTTTTAAAATTTCACAAGTCTTTGAACAAATATTCAAATGGCGAGACGAGGATGAGTTACTACTTTAATATACTACGATGGGCAGATAAACGTCTATCCCGAACTCAGCGTCGTTTTAAGTGTGAAGATCTAGTAACGATAAAGATTCAGAGGAGATTATCATACAAAAAGTTGGTTAAGGAACTGGAGAGCAATGTCCCGCATTTCCAAAACCACCATTTATCCGACGTGAAGTATCGGGTGCCAATATCTATAGATTCGTTAACGTACTTTGTATGCAACATTGCGGATACTGTGAATGTGGAGTTGATGTTGGCTACCCACTTCGAGTATTTATTGGGCGGGCCCCTAGAGCTGTATGCGTCGTTTTCGGATTCTAATCCTACTATCGAAATACCAAGCTGGGGTCGGGCGAATTTCGACTTCGATCTGAATGCCAACGTTGATAGCCCGACCACAAGTCTAAGAAATGATTTTAACCTACTGTGCCAAGACAACGAGTTTAGTGCATCATCATCTACTGTGTCAAGGCATTCCTGCGTAGCTAGTATCGAGTTCGACCTGAACCAACCCCCAAACGATGAATTCGATACGTCAAGAAATGTAACGTACGCTCCATACAATACGTATAATTTTGAAGGGGAGGGAGCATCGTCGTCTTACGTTATGCACGACCATGAAGCATTCAACCCCTTTAATGATTCCTCATATGGACGACACTCAACGTATGTCCCTAGCACAGAGTACGTTCAACCATCAATGGGGAGACATTCTTCTTTTGGTGCTCTTGATTTTGGTCTTGGAAATGCGGTTCTTGAGCGATCTCGTGAGAGGTCTTGCGATCGTCGACCACCATGCTCGCCTCCAAGGGTAGCGATCGACGAAGATGTACTATACCAGCTCCCGGAGGATTCTTCTGACGAAGAACCGATTAGAGAACTCGGGCCCGACGTTGACGAGCTAGGGCCATTCTATGAAGAACTAGAAGACTTAATTGTTCCACCAGCTTATTTCGAAGAACAGCCGACAGTAACCAACTTTCCTGTATCAGCGACACCTATTTCTATGTACCATCCACCATCCCACTTCACAACGGTTGATATGGATGCCATGGACGTTCCTGAATTTTTGCATGACCAAACAATTGACGGTAGACTCAACTGTTCTAATGGTGAACTGGCCATTGGTATGACGTTCTTGATAAAAGAACTGGCGGTGGTAGCAGTTAAGCAGTACAACATTCGTCAGGCTGTTGAGACGACAATGAAGAAAACCCAAGCGAAATACTACAAGGCGCACTGCACCCAAAAGGATCACAATTGTAAATGGAAAATCCGTATATCACAATTGAAGAAGGCAGGCGACCGTTGGAGAAGAACAAAACTTGTAGGGCCCCATACATGCACCGTTGGTAGCCTAAGCTATGATCACAAGAACCTCGATGCAAAGTACCTCGTCGACATCTTTATGCCACTAGTCAAAGCAAATCCCAAGGTATCGGTCCCCACATGTCAGGCTGTAACTGAAGGTGTCACCGGCTACCGTCCTGAATATTACAAAGCATGGTATGCAAAGAAGCGGGTCGTAGAACAACTGTTTGGCCGATGGGATGATTCTTACAAAGAGTTGCGCCCGTGGCTAAATCTGCTGCAGAAACACATCCCCGGAATGGTTGTCGAACTTGATACAGTTTCGACATACGAAAATGATCGTGTCGTTCGAGGTGTTTCTCAATTCCACCGGTTATTTAGGACTTTCCCGTAGTGCATCAATGCATTCAAGCACTGCAAACCGATAGTCCAAATCGATGGCACATGGTTGTACGGAAAATATACACAGACCCTACTTCTAGCTATTACACATGACATCAATCGAAAATGCGTTCATGTTGCATTCGCAATCGTCCAGAAGGAGGATTTGGAGTATTGGATGTTCTTCCTTCGGAACCTACAACAATATGGCATTGATCATGTAATACGGGCAAGGGACGGTGAGGTATGTGTTATTTCTGACAGAGGCACAACGCTCTTGTGGGCGCTAGAACGTTTGGGTGAGTATTGACAACCTCCATACATTTACCATCGTTTTTGCTTGCGGCACATAGCCGCAAACTACCTGCAGCAATTCAAGAACCATGATGAACGTGAACTGTTGCTCACAATGGGTACGTCCTTTATGGCATTTTCATTTACTATATTACTTGCTGCTCGCTTTCATTTACGACCTCTTTGCATGGGTTGTTCGCCCATAACTATTCAACTATCATCTCTTAGGCAACTCGCACTACAAACAAGAGGTGGAGGAGGTGTTCGAGGAACTAAGAGCGAGAAATAAACATGGCGCAAACTACCTTGAAAAAATCCTGAGGGAAAAATGGCTTCGATCGTATGACAAAGGTAAACAACGTGGTCACATGACAACGAAATTGGCTGAGGCAGTGAACTCATTACTTAAGGGAGCGCGGCAGTTGCCTATCATTTCCATTGTCAAAGCGGCCTACTATCGTTTGGCTACCCTATTTGCAACCTTGAAAAATAAATATGTAAGCTTGCGTAAAATTAGTTTTACGCAGCTTGTGTATCAAATTTTACCATACTAATAAAATCATGTTAATTTCAAAAGTAAATTATAATGATTTTTTAAGACATACATGCTATAACACTTTTTTACTGTATTTAAAAGATAATTTATTATATCACAAAATTTAATAAAATATAAACAATAACCAAATTTTCTAAAACTTTTATTTTTAAAATCTCTATATTTTTAACTGTTAAATTTAGTCATCAATTTACACTTATCAAATCATCCAAAATTAGTGTAAAAAAAATACCTTATACAATTGAAGTAGAGTTAAGATTCACTTACAGCAATGTAAAAATTAAATACTTTATATCATTAGACAAGTGTAAATTGATGATCGAAATAGATTTTTTCTTAATAAAAATTCCATTGTTTCTGACTGTAATCTAAATCATCAAATCATATTTTACCAAATGGTCCTAAATTAGAATATAATTAAAAAGAACACATTGGGCAATTGAATCCTATCTTTTTTTAATAATTTTTGTATCGTTTTATAATTCATATTTAAGATTTGTATTTTACCTTTCTAACAATGTTATCATACCTAAAATATTTGAAAAATTCTACAACTTTCGACGAACATCGCTGAACACCATTAACGCTGAACATCGTTGAACACTATTAAATTAAGTAATAAAAATTAAAAATCTCAAAGACTCAGTATATAATTTTTAAATTATTTAAATTAAAATTTCAATTAAATTATTTTATATATATATTATATATTTTTTTAATTTTTTAAATAATTAGATCAAATATCAACCTTAATCAATTTAAAAAATAAAACCCCTAAATCCTAAACCATAAACCCGAAACCTAAACTATAAACCCAAAACCCAAAACTCAAAACCATAAATTACAAATGATCAAACTTAAACTCTAAATATCCCGTCAATAAGATTAACCTCTCTCTTTTCCACCAAGAGTATCAGTTTCATCCTCCTGGTCAGAATCGAGGTCGAGATACCTATGAATAGAGTATAAATTCTCCATAACTGACTTAGCAAGATACAATTAATTCAAATAATAATAATTCGGACGTATGAGTACTTTCAGTTTTACCGATCCTAAAGTTTCACCATTAACATTGAAAGAAAAAAAATTGTGCCACCGGCCTATGGCAGAAACCAAACTTTTATGGAAAATAATTTCAGTGAACTATTCTTAGTGAATTTAAAAAATAAAAACTATAAACTCAAAACCCTAAACCTAAAACTGTAAGCCTAAAACTCAAAACTTGAAACTTAAAACCATAAATTCAAAATTCAAAATCCTAAAACATAAATCTTAAATTTGAATATTGGATATGGTTTAGGGTTTATGTTTTATTTTTAATTTTTAAATTGACTAAGTTTGTTATTTGATTTAATTATTTAAAAAATTAAAAATATAATATATATAGAAAATGATTTATAATTATATGTTGAGTCCTTAAAATTTTTAATATTTAGTAATCAATTTAATGGTGTTCAACGATACTCAGCGTTAGTGATGTTCAGCGGTGTTCGTCGAGCGTAGTAAACTCATCCAAAACAATTATAATATCTTTTATACTTATTTTATGGTTGATATTTAATATTTGTAAATGTCTCTTTACTAAGAAAATTACATATTTTTAACCGATTGAAATTGGAAGCAATGCAACCTAAATGATGTTCTTTGGATATGAACCCATTGTCGATGCTACCACCAATCTAGATATTTAAGAGGTCCAAAGTAATTTTTAAGGGTAAACTATAAAAATAGTCATTGAATTATTAAGATATTTTTATTTTGGTAACCAAATTTTTAAAACTTGTGGTATAGTCATTAAACTTATAATCTATTTTCGTTAAGGTCACTCTCGTTAACTGACATTAAAAAACGATGACATATCACATTAACTTTTCATCTTTTTCTTTTTCTGCACTGTTTTTCTTCCATAACTGAACTTAAGAAACTGAAGAAAAAAAATTGTGCATGAACTTAAGATAAAAAAGCTTTTTATCTTGTAACATGGTGTTCATCGATTTTAACATATCAAATAGGTTCATAATTTAAGTGATATTTTAACAGAAAATTAATGAAATGGGTTATTTCATGGAAAATAACTTGGAGCTTTCAGCCATGGCGGGTAGCAATGAAGTCAATCTCATTGAAACCAAGGTACATTTTCTCTGTTTGGAAGTTTGAATGAGTTATTTTGATCTAATGGGATTTATTTATTTCTAGCAAGTTAGTGTTATAGGGTAATTTGGCTTTCGTTTTCAATGAATGATTGTTCCGCTCATTATTATCTTCCATAGTGAAAGCTTTGTAAGGTTGTTGTTGTCTTGTTGAGTCTGTAAATTATCGACCATCGCTCGAGCATAGATATCATTGCCTATACGATGATGGTTAGGTTGCGCTTAAGTAGGTTGAATCGGTAAACACTATAATACAAGGTAGAAAGCTTTTTTTTTGGCCAGATAAAGAAAGATTCTTGAACATTTTTTTCTTTAGATTTTTAAGTTCAGTTATGAAAGAAAAACAGAGCAGAAGAAGAAGAAAAAGAAGATAGAAAGTTAAGGTGATATGTCATCGTTTTTTAATGTCAGTTAATGAGAGTGGTCTTAATGAAAATATATTAAAAGTTTAATGACTATGTCGCAAGTTTTAAAAGTTCAGTGACCAAAATGATAGCATCTTAAACGTTTAGTGACTATTTATGTAGTTTAACCTTTTTTAAAATGAGTACACACTAAACAAAATTAATTTATTTTTTTTAAAGTAATACTATATTAAATCTATCTTTTTTGAAAATAGAAATACATAGGCTCCCCATCAGAACTGAGTGTATCCGCCCCTGGCTCCCACTGTGATCCTGAATTTGGGGGAAGAAACATTAACAAAGAGAGCAAGTTTTCTCCTTTTATACGCTCTCTTAATAAACCATGTGGAGATGAAAGGTATCAAAGCCGATGGCTTACATTCAACATTCAACATGCAAAAAAAAAAACCCATCACCATTTCCCTTCTAAATCTCCTCATTTTTTGACCATATAAAAGCTGGACAAAAATGGTCGCATAAACTTCAAAACACACCACTTCCCCACTTTCCCTAGTGTTTTTAAGACCATATCACAAGTAGACAAAACTGATGAAGTAATCATTCTTGTCTCCAACTCAGTTAAAAGTGAAAAACAGCCCATTTCTCTCTTTTCTCCACTTTCTTTCTCCTCCACTCGGTTCATCTTGGCTCCTTGTTACTGAATTCAATCATAAACAAAGTCAAAAGCTCCATTCAATGAGGTTATGTTAAATCCTGAAGCCCTCCGGTTCTCAGATTTGGCATGCAGTTGTGGTGAGTACAAATGAAACCCAGATTTCGTAATCGTCCTTTCCTAGATTTAGCCAAATTAGCAGCTCTGTCGGCTCTGATTCTTTTGCTTTTCTACACACTCTTGTATAACCCTCCATGCAAAGTGTCACCCGCTGTTATAGCTCCGGTCGAGTTCAAACTGTCGAACATAACGACCGAGCCTGTGCATTATCCGACCAACATTAGCCACATTAAGTTTGTTCTGGTCGGCTGCACTAAAACATGGCCGACCAGAAGACCCTACACCGAAGCATGGTGGAGACCGAACCAAACAAGGGGGAACATCTTCATGGACTTTCCACCACCGACAGAGTTCCTCCCTTGGCCTAAAACGTCGCCGCCGTTTAGGCTGAATTCGGACGCCACGAAGCTGCCGGTGTATCCGAAGCTCGCGAACCCGATCGAGGCTCGGATTTTCCGATCCGTTCTGGACTCGTTTAACCTCGGGGATAACGAGGGGGTGAGGTGGTTCGTAATGGCGGACGATGACACAGTCTTTTTTGTAGAGAATTTAGTGGAAGTGCTGGGGAAATATGACCACACCGAGAAGTTTTACATCGGAATGTATTCGGAGTCTGTGGTTTCGAACTTCCTCTTCGCCTTCGATATGGCGTACGGTGGCGCCGGATATGCTCTGAGCTACTCACTGGTGGAGCAAGTGGCGCCATTGATGAATGATTGCCTGGAAAGGTACCCGTTCAGTCATACAAGTGACCATTTAACATCCTCTTGTTTATTCGACTTGGGGATTTCTCTCACCCTTGAAAGGGGTGTCCATCAGGTAATTCCACTTCTCTACAAAACTAAATAACAATGTGCTTGTCTCATTTTCCCTACACTATTGGATTTGAATCTCCATTTGCATCTTTTTTCTTATTACTCCAATATGGATAGATTCAGAGTTCGAATTTCGACATTTGCGTCCCCTTTCGGTTTCTCAATTGTGTAAGACTTGAGTTTAGTTCAGTTGGATTCAGCTCAATTGAACTAATAACAATTTGAATGTGTCAAGTAGAACTTGGGTTGTTCGTATAGTACCCTCAGATGATACAATAGATTTGAGGTTCGTAGAATACTACCCTTGAGAGGTGATGGTGGATTTGGGGAATTGCCAGCATCCACAAAGATTTCTTGTTGTGACATTATGAAACTGCAGGTTGATCTTCTCGGTGATATATCAGGCATGTTATCAGCTCATCCGCCGTCACCGATCATCACGCTTCACCATTTCGACAACATAGACCCGATATTCCCCAAAAAGAACCGAACCGACGCGGTGAAACATCTCATGCAAGCCGCCGAAGTCGATCAATCACGCTTAGCACAGCAAACAATATGCTACGACAAGGGAAAGAACTGGTCCATCTCGGTCTCGTGGGGTTACTCTGCTCATATATACGAAAGCATCATCCCACGGAGCATTCTGAAGAGACCCCTGGAGACATTTAAACCCTGGAAGAACGGTCCGCCTCCATTGTACATGTTCAACACCAGGTTGGTCACAGACGATCCGTGTCAAGCTCCCCATGAATTCTTCATGGAATACACTAGGAGATTGAAAGGGGATTCCTTGGTTGTCTCAACGTATAGACGAAGAGCACGGCGTCGGTTGCAGCCTTGTTTCTTCTCCGGAAACCATACAGCCGACGACATCCTCAAGATTCGAGTTTTTTCAAACGCAACGGTACGCAAGCAGGTATGTATCAAACACAAGTAACCAACAATCTTGGTAACGTAGATTATGTTTAAAATTCATTCTTATTAACTAATTTCTCTCTTTTTTCAGCCTGGAAAAGTTGAATGCTGTAATATTCTGAACATGTCTGGCACGAATGTTATGAACCTCAAGTTAAGGGAGTGTAGGAAGGGTGAAGTAATTGCATGATCTTAGTTCCTCTTGTTCATCTTAAATGCTATAAATCGAGTTTCGTGTACATTTAGTAGAATATATATATATACATACGGCAGTGAAGTTTTTTTTAATCGTGCTCGAATTAAAAAAAATTACTACCAGTGTATAAGGTAATAATAATCGTATATTTATACATTTTTTTCTTCTTCTAATTACAATTACAAATAAATACCCCAATGAGAAACGAATCATGAACAAATTAGACATTCGAATCAACGGTGTATATAATACGAGTTTATCTCTTGATTCATGAAATGTATATTTCTTAGGAATGGAATCATGCAACATGCATTTCACACAATGGATATACCAAAGACTAATGTGGAAATATTGCTTTATAGTCCTTAAGAAATCATAAAGTTTTTAACTTAGTCCAGTGTGAAAATTACACTTTGATCCCTGTAAAGAACTATGATTTCATTTTAAACCCTTGAAAAGTTGTAAATTCACCCCTGCTGCAAATGGTCATATGGGTTGGCCTTCCAAGAAGACATTGGGAGTAGCACTCACATTGTACATTACCCGAAAGGGATGGGACAATTGTCCAGAAAGTGCAGTCCGAGGTCCAAATTTGTGTTACGCTTTGGGCATAAAAGTAAAGTCTGGTGAGAGGTACTAAAAAGTAAAAACTGTAAAAGTTTGAAAAGGAAAGGAGAAATAGTTACGTGTCCACCTTTTATCTCCTCTTGTTTACACTTGGCCGGACACGTGGCAAAAAATGACGAGAGAAAACAAGTTTTTTTGAATATAGAGAAAACAAGTAATGGTAACGCAGATTAGATTAAAAAATATATATTCTAATTGTATAAGGATAAATATTTTATACACAGGTGGTCGAAACTAAAAGTTTCTACAGGCGCTTTAGTTCTAGGATATAGAGAGTTAGTTTAGGGTACAAGGTTTAGGGGTTTAGGTAGGTGTAAGGGTTATAATTTAGGGATAATTGTTTCAATTTAAGGTTTATGGTTATAATTTAGGGTTTATAGGTTAAAACCTAAGTCCTCGCCATAATACCTTAAAAATTAAACCCTAACCTATAAACCATAAATTATAACCATAAACCTTAAATTAAAACAACTATCCCTAAATTCTTAACCCCTACACTTAAACCTCTAAACATTATACCTAAACTAACTCGCTATACCCTAAAACTAAAGCGCTTGTGGAAACTTTCAGTTTCCACCACCAGTGTATAGGATATTAATCCATTGTGTAATTGTTTTTTTATAATAGGGTAATTATCAATAAGGTAAACTACATAAATGACCACCATACTATTGGTAAGGTCGTGATTTGGCCACTTTACTTTTTTTCTAAGCAATTAAACCACCAAACTATTTAATCGGATCAAAGTGACCACCGGCCGTTAGAACTTAACGAAGTGAGTGACGTGGCAATTAGTAAAAATTACTATACTTACACATTTGGTCCTCGCTATTTGCACATTTTATTAATTTGATCTTAATTTTATTTAATAATCAAATTATTTTATTAAAATAAAAGTATGACCAAATTGATAAAATGTGCAAATAGTGGGGATCAAATGTGTAACTATACCAATTTTTACTAACCGCCACGTCACGGCCTCCGTTAGGTTCTAACGGCTGGTGGTCACATTGCATCGAATAAATAGTTTGGTGGTTTACTTGCTTAGAAAAAAAAGTAAGGTGGTCAAATCGCGGCCTTAGCAATAGTATGGTGGTCATTTATGTAGTTTACCCTATTCAATATACAGGTGGCGAAAATAGAAAATTTTCACCAGCTTTTAGGGTTAAAAGGTTAAGGGTTTAGGTTTAATGGTATAGAATTGATAGGATGTGGTTAGAGTTTAGGGAGTTATAATTTAGGGTTTATAAGTTAAAACCTAAATCAATATCCATATTGCACTACACTATAAAACCTAACCTCTAAAGCATAAATTTTAACATTAAACCCCAAATTCTAATCACAACTCCTAAATTATAAACCTATAAACCTATACCCCTAATTTATAAACCCTAAACCTTAAAACCATGACGCTTGCGAAAAACATTTTGTTTTCACCGTGTGTCTATTACGTATATAGGAGACAAAAATTATGCCTGTAGAACTAATGTTTTGATATAATAATTGAAAAATATTTTGGACTAAGTTAAAAAGAATTCAAAACTATTTCCAAAATCCAAATAACTTGAAACTATGTTTAGGGGATGCTTTAAAGGGTTTTACATGTTTTTCAAAGCCAAACTAAAGAAAACCTTCCAGGCGTTTCGAAACACCCTTAGGCGTTTCGAAACACCCTTAGGCGTTTCGAAACACCCTTAGGCGTTTCGAAACACCCTTAGGTGTTTCGATACGAGGTCTTCTAGTAAGCAAAACCCAGATGCAGGGCTAGTGGTATCGAAACCACCTTGCTGGTTTCGAAACTAGTAGGTTTCGCAACCACCTTGCTGGTATCGAAACCAGCCTGACTTTTTCAAACTCCAACGGCTAGTTCTGAACAAGAGCGTTTCGAAACGGGTTCGAGCGTTTCGATACGGAGAGCTGCATAACTGCATTTATGGTGGGAAATTAAGTCTCCAACGGCTCCAATTCAACCCCAATGCTAGTAACGGCTACAAACTCATTAAGGGGTATAAAAGGGACCTCCAAGCATCAAGTAATGGTTAATGCTTCAATTGTCAATCAACAAATGATCAAATATAGTCTTTGTACTTAAATTGTCAATTCTTGTATAGACAAACACTAGTGAACCAAAATTGTCAAATTTGCTCAAGTGTTTTAGGTTTTGGGTGAGTGCTTTTATTGTGCAAACAAACACCTATTAGAGAGATTTGTGTTTGATTTTCTTATCTCTTGTAAAGAGGGTTTGATCAAGGCTTTGGGTAGAAAGCTTGGTCAGTGTATAAGGGTTTCCTCCTAAGCCTAGAAAAATGGACAGATCAATAGTGGATTGATTGAAAATCCTTAGTGGGAAGCTAAGGTAGTGGATGTAGACCTTGGTTAGAAGGTTGAACCACTCTAAAATCTTTGTGTCATCTTTGTTTTAGCTTCCACACTACATCCACCCAAAAATTTACCTCTCCACCACTTGGTGAGCAACACCGGTTGAACGAATCGAGCTCCCCTCAACTCAACAATGCCCTTTTCGACACCCTTTCTGTTTCTTAACATTAAAAAAAATCAAATTTTAAGTCTTTATATTAAATTTTAAACCCTAAAAAATACATCATACCCTAATTTTTTTAAACTTTAATCATAAACTCTAATCTTAACCCTAGACCTAAATTTTTAACGTGAAACGTAAATTGGGGCGCCAAAAAGGGGCAGAAAATTTTTATTCGTATATGTGTCAACATTCTCCAAAGCAAGTAATTAAAAAACTCTCAGTTGGCACCCTCTCTTGTCTCCTAGATTGCTGGTTCAATACCCAAGAAGAGTAAATTTCACTTGAACATAGTTGTTAGATAAAAAGAAATATTTGATACACTAACGTAAACAAAATAAGGAGTGTTTTGGTTTTAGAAAATATTTTCTATTTTTATTTTTTATTTCCGTTTTCAGAAAATAATTTTCAATTTCAGATTTTTAAGAATTAGAAAATATGCTTGGTTATTAGGGTTTTAAACTTGTTTTCTATAATGAAAATATGTTTGGAACGTAGCTTTTCAAAATTGAAATGAAAATTAATTATTAAATAATTAAAATAAAATATAATTAGAAAAATATTATTATAATAATAAATAAAATATGAGTAAACAAAACAAAATTTTAAAAAATAACAGAAGGATTCGAACTCGGGAAGGTATCGAGGAGGACTTTCGGGTTCATGTTTTGGATATCCCTCCGGAAGGTATTCGAGAGCTCTTAGAGCGAGATGGGTGTATTTAATTTATTATTTTCTTTGAAGCGTTTTGTTATTTAATATTAATACGGGTATTCTTTTCCTCCGTTTAAGTTAATGAAGTTTTTAATGAAGCTCGTATTAATATTCCCTTTTCAATAAAAAAATTTTAAAAAATTATTTTCATATTTTTCACATTTACAATGAAAATATTTTATTTTTTAAAATTCACTCATTTTTATTTTTATTTTCTAAAAATACATTTTTTAATTTTACAACCAAACACGTATTTTACAGTTTTTTTATTTTTTAAAATAATAAAAAAACTTCATTTTATAGAACCAAAGGAACCTTTACTTTTTATCAACGGGTCCAATTTAGGATGTCAGTGCAGGCACTGGCAGATTTACATGTTTATAGGGTAGACTTATGTCCTTTACCTTTAATTTTTTAAATTTTATGAATTAATTCTTAAATTTTTAATATTTATGACTTGTGCCCAACTAAATTTTTGTGATTTTATGTATGCCTACCCTAGAAAAATATTTCTGAATCCGTGAATGAGTGCATGAAATAATAACCCGTATAAGTAAAAATTTGACAAATTTTGAAAGGGAAATTTCTCTTTTGATCACATTAACACATACAAAGAGAATCTAGTCTTGGACTACAAGTTTGGTTATATCATGGGCAGCAGGACAAATACAATGCTCCTTCCTACAACCTTTGAGGGGAAAACATTTTCCTGACGGCTAAATGATCAAAATACTATCATAAAGAGAACTTACAGCTATTTCAGTTTCCCCTTCCTACAAACAACATATGGCAAGTTAGACTCCATCTAGAAATGACCTTATATCTCCCGAGGCCCATCGAACGACTGTGTTTTTCTCAGGTTCCAATGGAGGCCGTCGTGGATGCTGCGTAGAAAGTCATTAGTAGAATCAACTTGACATGCTGTAGGAACAGGCCAAGGTGCCATGCTGCACAAAAGAGCATCCCCTGCAGCCAACAGTTTTCGGTCCTTTCCATCGAACGATGCCCAGGTTGGACTTCTGCTATTGAATGGCACCACTATCCGGACAGTTACATGCTCCGGCAGTATCAGGGGTCGAAACGATAATGAATGCGGACAAATCGGTGTGAACAAAATACCAGGGACCTGCAATTCTCGGAGCATATATTTTTCAGTTATACTGTATGGTCATATGATTATATTCAGAAACTAAACAAAGAAACAAATGGCATCTGGTCGATTAAGACCTACGGAAAGATCCTGTCTTTTATGTCACCAATTGTGCATCAAGAAAATATAAACAAGCAAAATAAAAGTTATTATTAATCATTTGTCAAAGATACTATTACTGGTATAATCTCTTCTTTTGTTTGAATATAATTAACATTTCATCAAAACTCAGACATTACATATCATATTTGGAAAAGCATGGTGTTTTCAGATTTAATGGCGGATATGAAGTTATCAGAATGTACCTGTGGATGGACCATTGATCCTCCGGCTGCCAATGAATATGCAGTGCTACCAGATGTCGTCGATAAAATTAAACCATCCCCTTGCACGCATGTGACGAAGGAATTGTCACAATAACATTCCAGATTCGTGAGGTACGATGATATTCCACGGTCAATTGTAACCTCATTCAGAACAAGAAAAGGTTCTTCTGTTTCGTACTCATTTTTAGCTGCATCTCTAACAACACGGCACAGCAAGCGGTGCCGTAATGTTATACTGATGGGTCCCCTCAGGACTGAATCAAGGCATTCCTTGAAATGTTCACTATCTAATAAGATCATGTCAAAGAGTTTTTGTCTTAGTTCCTATATATGAGTTAATAAGCATTTTTTAATCAAAACCAAAGAACAATGCTCAATCAACCATAAAAATCATCAATTCAATCATCTTTCATTAAAGAAATACTTTGACAAGATTTAAGGATACGAAAAGGAGTCATAAAACCCAAAGAACCTAATGAGAATGGAACAATTGGAGGAACAGGTCCCTTGAACATTGATGCAGCCTGCAAAGAAGAAATAGATTATTAATGATGTTAAGCATTAGCTCGGAAGAAATCTGGAAGAAAAAAAAACATGGTTCGCTCGGAAGAATTACAAGCGAGCAAGATTTATCTGCATCAGAAGTTTTGAATTTCATAAAAGCAACCAAAAATAAACTAAATATATTTTTATAAAACTTCTATTAAAAAATCATCTTTGAAATAACTGAAACAACGTACCCATAGAACAGTTCCATCGCCACCAAGAGTTATTACCAGATCAACTTTCATGTGGAGGTGCATAATTTCACTGTCTAAAGAGCAAAATAATGAACTTTTAAACAATAAATCAGAAGAACTGAATAATACACCAAATTTATAATAATAATGATGATGACGACGAGAACAGAGCCAAACTGATTTAATTATTCAGAAACTAGAACTGAAATTCATTAACAAACTTTACCCGATGTTACATATATGAAAGTTCATATTACTGAAATGACAAGGAAAGGAAATTATAACCATAAAAGGAAATATGGACCATGTCTAAATGCTTTAAGCATGATTATAACTTCTAATAAAATCTGACGTAAATATTGCAATGAGCCCTCTTTTCAGCTCCAACATTTCACTTAGAAAGTTATGAACTTTAATTCAAAAAAATACTTAAAAGGGCTGCCAATTAAAGTGCATGTTCCACGTAGAATGTTTTCTTTTATCATTTATCTTGAATTTTATGCATTTACAATATGACTCCTAAATCATTAGTTCCGGAAACCATAGATGTGAATATAACACCGAATAAACTTCATTTTTTTCTTCTTTTGAAAGAATCAATGTACATATAACCCAAGTCGGTAATAATTGATTGGGGGAAACTATCAGTTAATAAATTACGTTAGAGACTGTGTATAACGACAGAAAATATAAAATGAGAGTAACACACATTAAAAGCATCATAGTGAAATAAAATAAATATATAAATTACGATTAAATAGTATTTTGAACCCTGAAATTGTACTCATTAACACTTAGGCTGAAGAATTTTTTGATTCAGTTTGGCCCTGATCTTTCCTTCCATGAAGCATGTTACCCCATTTTGTTCTTCAGTTACGGAAAGTCACCTAGCACTTTAGGAACATGCCACCTGGAGGGTCACATGGCACATAATATAAATTTATATTTCCCCCTATTTTTGGATTTTTAAAATTTTCTGGATAGTAAAAACTCTAAGTGGCATGTTACTAGAGTGCCACGTGGCTTTTTTGGTAACGAAAGAACAGATGGGGTAACATGCTTTGCAGAAGGAAAGTTCAAAAAATTCTTCAGGCATCGAAGTGATAATGAGACACGGCTGCAGGGGCTAAAATACTATTTAACCCTATAAATTATATCGTAGTGACAACACACGGAAAAAGAAATTTTAACTTTTTCTTCTCACCATCTTTCCATGTTTGGACATAATTGAAGTTGGATGACTCTGCTAGAAGTTCAGTCCTCACACGTGGTTCAACATAAACATTCAACTTTTTCTTCTCTTTCAACCATCTGGAATAAACATGAAGAATGAGACGAACAAAATGGAATGTGTAATAGAAGAAAAAGTAATGGCTGCCTAAAGTCATTCTGGAACACAACAGTATAAATCTAATTGCCAACTAATATACATAAAAAAAGTTACTGCAAACCTACGGAACTAAAAATAACCAACAATTAAAGCAAAGTCGACTGCCTTAAGAATATAACAAGTACAATACTCAGTTATCCGAAACTTTATCTTAAAGCAATTCATATCACATCCACCTCAGCCAGACCAAATACTTTCTTTTGTGTCCTAACTAGAAAATCCTTTGGTGCCTTAAGTTTAAAAAAGGCTTAGCACCTTAATGTGAAAACTAAAAGCATAAATTTACTCACAAAAAACATTAAAAAGTTCACAAAAAGCACACCAAGTTAGGGACCCTTTGTTTTACTCATTTTCTACTCTCTATAACTCTATTAGTTGTATTTTGAACAATGTGTCATTTCCAAAAACAATAATAGGTGATATTTTTAATTCACAATTTTTTGTTGGATATGGAACCGACAGTTTGAAGAATTTTATTTCTCAAATAGAGTTGAAAGTAAATTTCAGCAAGCATATTGTAACCTGTAACAAACATAGCTTTTTAAGCTCTTAAGGATTTTAAATAGATTTTTCCCCTTCCGAAAGGTTAATTAGATTTAAGAGCATATACACATATAACCAGTGTTGCCAACACATGTTCCCAGGCACACCTATGGGTTGCATGGCAGTGGACAAGGGAAGTGTCTTTTTGTAATGCAATAGGCACAAAATTAGCCCGTCTAATTGAAGTACTCTTTAATTTCTTTTATTTTTCAACTTCTTTCATTAGATGTTCCTTTAAGGTAACAAAAGGCATAACACCAAATTCTACTTCTCAGCATTCTGATTAACTTTTTTTTATCAAGACATTCGAGTATTTAACAACATATATGAGGCAATATGGAAATCATGCTTATCGGACAACAACAAAATTGGCATGTTTTGCAGATAAATGGACCACTCTTTAGAGTTTATTATCATAATTATACATCTTAAGGTCATCTTCCATTTATATACACATACATATTGTGCCTAAACTCCCTTGGGCGAGCACTTTTTTAGCCGTAAAGCTAGGGCAATATAAGGGTTCTAACATCTAGAGTCTGCCTTGTGCCCTTGAGAACACGGACTATAACCACAGAACAGATATCTCCTAGTTCCCAAATATTATAGCCTTGCATAAACAGGAAAGGTACTAATAAATATCCCACCTAAAATCAAGTAGTAAGATTCAATAGATGGGAGATAACTTTTACTTGACTGATACTAGCAATGATCCACAGGACATGGATGAGTCTTTCTAGGAAAGGCACAAAGAAGTGCCATGACATAGTGCTTCAGTGGCCACTTTTATCACAACGAAAAAGGATGTGAAATATTTTTTTGGACAATAAATGGTAAGGAAAGTGGAAACATGCATTATTTCGAATGTGTTGAACATTTTTGCAGAAATCGGTCAAGGTATAATAACTAAAAGCAAGTTTCATGAAAGCTTGCATTGAGAATTTCAACATCCGCACCTGACCATTTGTATACAAAGAATTTGAACGGAAACAGAATTTGGTTTCGTCAAAATAAGCACAGTCTGCGGGTCAGATTCCCACTTCAGAGAAATCTGGAAAGAAACAAGGATTTACTAGATGACAGATAGAAGGCACAATAACGAACAATATCTAAATCATATTTTTCTAATGAAAAATATACATGGGGGAAAAAGGCTTATTTCAGTGAAGAGAGAAATTAAATTACCTACAAATCGCAGCAAACAAAAGCTTCTTAACAGGATAGAGCCTAGAGGAAGCAATACCTGTTTACTACTGCGTTCTGGCGTTGTAATATCCCCTTTTTCAAAAGAGACAATGTCATGTTTGTGCTGATCACCATTCTCACCATTGCACCACCATGAAAGTTTAAAGGATGCCTGTCGTACAATGTATAGTTTTTAATTATGTGGTCCGAGCATTAATAGTAGTAAGAGTTTCACTATGGGTGAGTTGGATAATGTTTCAAAAGAGACAATGCTATGTGTCCTTGTTAGATTCCGCATTATGTATTTCCTTACCTATAGGCTATAGTTATAGGTGCCTCAAATTAGTTTAAGAAGATGCATATTTTCATGGGAAGAAATATAGAAAAGCCAACTCCTGAATATTAAAAAGCATGAAAGAAAATCTTCCCAAAATTTTGTGCAAACAAAACAGATAACACAACGATCATCAATAAAAGGTACAATTTTATGCAAAAAGTCAAAAGAGAGAAAAAAGTACAATTAACGAGTAGGCATTGATTTCAAGTAGAAATTTAACAAGCAATCAGTACCTTATTCGTCATCTTATTAAGATCTGTATTAGAATTTGAATCCGATTCTCTGTCATAAAGAACCTCATGTGACCAAATCCCATTCTTCATGCAGCTTTTCTCAGAATGCTCATTTGATTCATTCTGCAGCATCGATTGGCTGTCGGAGTTCTTTACCCTCCCACAGTCAATACCACCTTTTTTCTCTGCAGACAACCGCTCTGCCATTCGAGCTGCCAAATTTTAAAGAAGCAAAAGTATTTATTAGAGAATTTAAAGCAAGATAGAGAGGTCAATACAAACAAAAGCACAACTGTAATAGAGAACCATAATCATTGCCACTTAGAGCTCTTCAGAGAAAGTAAAAGCACACAAAATTTGAAAAATGTGTGGAATGCAATTAACTCAAAAGCATAAAACGAGAACTTCTCGGGATTAAGTCAGGGCTTCTACAATAATAATCATACAATTCTAATTAAGGCTATAAAGCAAACAGTAATCTAGAGAGGAAACCTAAATCTCCGCCCCCCTTTTCTTGAATGTTGAAAGAGCAGATTACTGAAATGAGGACAAGATCTAAGGTCTGCTAACCATGTACTTATCTTTCAACCAGATGGAAAGCTTTAAGCTTTTTACTAAGTTTTTCTCAGATGCCCTTCCACATTTGCCTATGGCATAAGGAGATCAATCTCAACTCCAAACAAATAGGCTTCCCACAATTTTAAGAACTTCCCAGATTTAAGTCGGCGCTACTATAACCATATGTTGAAAACTCATAAGTATTGCTATAAAGCAATCATTGATATGGAGTCCAAACCTAAACCTCACCCTCCATTCCTTGAATGTTGCCACAGAAGAATACTGTGGCACAAGAGTACTTGAACAAAACATTGCATAGGCATATCATGAAAATAGTTGCAAAGATGGCACTCAAGCATTTTGAATGCCGGATACATCAAACAATATAAATTGAAGATGTAATCCTTGAAACAGAACTACTTAGAGAAGAGCAACTTACCAAGATCTGTATTTTTAAGATTAAAATGAATTTGTACCGATAAATAATGTAACATATAAGACACGAGAAACAAAAAGAATCTGTTCTGATGCAATGGGAAAACTTCTGAAGCTCTCAAACCTAGCCAAGAGTGTTAAAGTAACTAGAACATCCAATTCATACTAACATGTCGAGTATTTCCAATAAACTCCCTAATAGACAAATTTACAAACATCAAAAATGGATGATGACAGTTTCTATGCAAGTGAATGAGATCACTTAAAATAAACAACTAAAGCGCATGTGTATGCTATCGTATCCTATACAGCTAATATACAAGTAAAACTCCATAGAGGTTTTGCCATCCGAATTTAAGCTTTATCACAGACAAGTTTAAGTGCATAGTTTACGCCTAATTTGCTTCATTTGACGAATATCTTCAGATTTCATCACCCTCTGCAAAAAGATAAAAGTGTAGGATATTGCGGCTTGTATTTGGATTAGGATTAAACTCTTAGGAGTTTGTTATTATCTGTACTTACTGTTTTATGTAAATAGATTAGGATTGAAACTCCTAAAGAGTCCTAAGCCTTGTATAGAGTTAGAAGTTTTGTAGTTCTAGGAATCCTTATCCTAGTTGAACTCCTACATGACTCTATAAAAGAGTCTCATGCTGTATCTTTCTGAATGAATCGAATAACAGAAAAAGTATTTTGTTTTCTACTCTTTCTACATGGTATCAGCTGGGGTTTCGATTCCTCAACCCTAATCGACTTCCAAATAAAAACAGATCACCAGAAAAACCTCCTGCTCGATGGCTACTTCTTCTTCAACCATCGATATCTCATCTTCATCAGGATTTATTTATGGTTCTGACGACCTATAGTTGGCAAGAACTACTGAAACAAATCTGCCCATAAAAGAACCTGCAGGTACCTCCTTCCCAATAGCCCTATTGTCTACACAGCTCAATCCAACTTGGATCATCGACTCTGGGGCTTCCGACCACATGACTGGTAACAAAGATTTATTTCTCAATTACTCAGCCTCCTCTTCAGGTAGATCAATTAAAACTGCTGATGGTTCTCTCTCACAAATTGCGGGTTCTGGTTCCATTATTATTAATCCCAATCTGGTGCTAGATGATGTTGTATTTGTACCAAATCTTGCCTACAATCTTATCTCTGTTAGCAAGCTTTCGAAAAACTTGAAGTATTCTGCAAGTTTTAATGACTGGTTGTATTTTACAGGCTATGGACTCAAAAAAGACAATCGACACTACCAGTTTGCACAATGGTCTTTATGCTCTCCATCACCTTGCACCTTTTTCTCTCTTTCCTCCTTTACTGCTTTAGAACAATTTGATGATGTGTTATTATGACATTTTAGGTTAGGTCACCCTAATTTTCAATATCTGTCAAAATTATATCCATCTTTGTTTATCAATAAAAAGCCAAGTTTATTTAAATGCCATATTTGCCCTCTTGCTAAACAAACTAAAGCATCTTATCTTTCATCTCCTTATAAACCATCTCACCCTTTTTCTTTGATCCACAGTGATATTTGGGGTCCTTCTCGGGTGAAGAATGTTGATGGCAGTAAGTGGTTTATTACCTTTATTGATGATCATAGTAGGATTATTTGGACTTATTTAATGAAAGAAAAGTCTGAAACTGCGAGGGTTTTTGAGAGGTTTTATAACATGGTTCTTACTCAATTCCAAACCAAAATTCAACTGTTTAAGTCTGATAATGGGAGTGATTTTTTTGCTAAGTCTTTGAGTGCATTTTTTCAAAAGCAGTGAATAGTTTAACTTAGTTCTTGTGTTGATACTCCAAACAAAAAGAGAATTGTAGAAAGAAAAAACAGACAGCTCCTTGAAGTTGCTCGGTCTCTTTTATTTACTAGTAATGTCCCTAAATACTTGTGGGGTGAGGCCTTGTTAACCGCCACATATTTGATCAACCGCATGCCTAGTAAGGTTTTAAAATTTCAAACACCTCAATCTGTCTTCCCGGAGAGTTATCCACATTTTAAGCCTATCTCTTCTATTTTACCTCTTAAAATATTTGGTTGTATGTCTTTATTCATAGTTCAGCCCCTAATAAGTCCAAGTTAGATCCTAGATCTTTGAAGTGTGTACTAGTTGGTTATTCTTCACTCAAGAAGGGCTATAAATGCTATCATCCTCCTTCTCACAGATTTTTTGTTACCATGGATCTTACATTTTTTGAGCAGGACCCTTACTTTTCTCAGGCTGCAATTCAGGGCGAGACTTGGGATGATTTTCAACCTTCTCCTCACGCTCAAGTACTCTCTCCCAATATTTCTATACCACCAGATTTTGAATCTACTACTTCACCCTTATCCGAACCTACATCTCCTTTACCAACTCCTTCCAAAACATCTACACCTATTCGAAACACATTCACTCCTTCCAAAACTCCTAAAAACTTTTCGAAAACACCTACTCCTCCTCCTAAACAAATTTTGACCTATATAAGGAAAAAAGAAAACCATACCAAAGGTTATTTTGCAATCTGACACTTGTCGTGAGTTGGATTTGAGTCCATCTGCCAATATGGAGGAGGAAGGTAATATAATTAGTGAGCCTACTATCCCTAATCTTGATGATTTTCCTATTGCTATTAGAAAAAGGGTTAGAAAGTGCATTAAACATCCTATTCAGAAATTTGTTGGATACAATTCATTGAAGTCATCCTTTAAAGCCTTTACAACAAGCTTAGATAAAGAGCATATTCCTTCCACAGTTGATGAAGCTTTAAAGCATCCCAAGTGGAGAAAGGCTGTCGAAAAAGAAATCAGTGCTCTTGAGAAGAATGATACCTAGACAATAACAGATCTTTCCCAAGGTAAAAAACTTGTTGGTTGTAAGTGGGTTTTTGCTGTGAAATATAACTCTAATGGTAGTGTCCAGAGATACAAAGCGAGGCTTGTGGCTAAAGGCTATACACAGACCTATGAGATTGACTACACAGAAACCTTTGCTCCAGTGGCAAAACTTAACATTGTTCGGGTATTACTAAGTCTAGTTGTCAATTCTAATTGGAAGCTTCACCAACTTGATGTGAAGAATACATTCCTTAATGGAAAGTTAGAGGAAGAGGTTTATATGAAGATTCCACCTGGTCTGAGATCGATTGAAAGAGATCAAAAAGTTTGTAAGCTCAACATGTCACTTTATGGTCTGAAACAATCTCCTCGAGCTTGGTTCGACAGATTAACCAAAGCTATTCTAAAAGATGGATACAAGCAATCATTGGCGGATCACACTCTCTTCATTAAGGTAACCTCAAAAAACAAAAGGGTTACCTTAATTGTCTATGTAGATGATATAATTGTGACAGGAGATAATGAGGAGGAAATCGGGTGCTTGAAAAACCTTCTACAGAGAGAATTTGAAACAAATGATTTGGGACAGCTTCGATACTTCCTCGGGTGTAAACCAACAGATACACCAATGGAAGCCGACTTGAAATTCACTAAGGAAACAGGCACTTTAGTTGACAAAGAGAGATTCCAAAGATTAGTGGGAAAACTAATCTGTCTATCTTTGACGAGGCCAGACATTACGTTTCCAGTAAATGTGATTAGTCAGCATATGACAAATCCTAATGAATAACACATGGCAGCAACTAACAGAATCCTCAGGTACTTAAAGAAAACTCCTGGACATGGTTTACTGTTTAAAAAGACACAGGACAGAACTGTGAGGATCTTTACAGGCTCAAGTTGGGCAGGAGAACTAACTGACAGAAGATCGACAAGTGGGTACTGTGCATTTGTTTGGGAAAATCTTATGACTTGGAGAAGCAAGAAGCAATCGGTGGTATCTAGAAGCAGTGCTGAAGCAGAATTTAGAGCTTTGGCTCTAGGAATGTGTGAAGGAATTTGGCTACTCAAGTTGATTAAGGAATTACACACTAACCAAGAAGACAAGTTCGAGGTTTTGTGTAATAATCAATCAACCATTCAGATTGCAAAGAATCCAGTTCAACATAATCGAACAAAACATGTTGAGATAGACACATTTTATTGCAGAAAAAATCGTCAATGGGGTAGCTACTATGTCATATATTTCCACAGGAGGCCAACTAGCTGACATTCTCACAAAGGCCTTATCCAAAACAATTTTTGATGACTTTCTATCCAAGCTGGGACTATACAATGTATACTCACCAGCTTGAGGGGGAGTGTAGGATATTGCAGCTTGTATTTGGATTAGGATTAAACTCTTAGGAGTTTGTTATTATCTGTACTTATTGTTTTATGTAAATAGATTAGGATTAAAACTCCTAAAGAGTCCTAAGCCTTGTATAGAGTTAGAAGTTTTGTAGTTCTAAGAATCCTTATCCTAGTTGAACTCCTACATGACTCTATAAAAGAGTCTCATGTTGTATCTTTATGAATGAATCGAATAACAGAAAAAATATTTTGTTTTCTACTCTTTCTACAAAAAGGTTCACCAACCATCCTTTTTTTGGCTTCCGTTTCAATGAAAACATTTCTTAGAACACCCAAACCATCTTTCCCTATAACCATCTATGCACCTCTAATAGAGGTAATTGTACCAAAAACTTGCATAAGCATCAAATAAAACCTTTAGCCATACAATATCAGAGCTCTTGCAGTTGAATTATCGTAAACAAGGTTTGTTGCTTTGACAACTTTTTCAGGAAGTAGTGAAGTTTTCATGATAACTAATTCCGACCGGTGAAATACATCAAATTCTTTTAGAAAGGTTGCGATGATTCTTTAATGGAAGCAACTAGATGACTGATAGTACTTTGAAAGTTAAGCAAGTACCTTCTGACATTCTCTTATTTTGTTCTTTCCCAACCTCCCAGAAGAAAAGACATGGAAGCATAATTCTTAACATGCCCACTGCATTATCTAGAGAAGACCGAATCCACCAACGTTGTAGCATTTCACAGTTATCGTTGCCTGATACTGGAATAGCCAAAATCAAAAGAAGAACAGAAAGAAAGGAAAACGAAGGTCCAAATATTCAGAGTGATGAAAAATATTTCTTACAATATTTTGCAAAATTAAGGCCGTATGAAACTCCATATTATTTAGTAAACTCAATGAAGAAGTTCTAAAATATATCAACTCAATCCAGAATATCTTTCGGAGTTGGACCTCATGCTCCGCAAAATTAAACTAGGAAACTCTAAAGAAGCTGAGAAAACAATTGGGCAACTTAAGCATGTTCTGACCAGTAAAGAGGAAAACTTAATAGAATGAGTCTCTTTGGCTGGAGAGGCAGCAAAAAATTAAATCTATTGGAAAATTCTCTTGCATTAGAATCATTTGAAAGAGCTAGTAACATATAACATAATTTGTCTATAAGAACTTCGTATTAAATTTGTCTACCAGCTTCACATTGTAACTCTTTTAGAATTCTAAAGCTGAAGTTTCAGCTTCTAGTCTCCAGAAACACATTTTAAACATTTAAAATACCTAAAAGTTGTTTTTCAAACCCTTGTTTTGCCTAGCTTATCATCATAGAGTGGAGAGGTTGCTTAAGAAGTTTGGACCAAACAGGCAGTCCAAATTAAATGTTAAACAAAGATCCATCTAAGAAAAGGGGATCACATGGAGGAAAGGTCAAGAGAAAAGAAGTGGCAAAATGCTCAGAAAATATTCAGAATGTCACATGTATAATCAGAGTAGACGGTGGAGTATCTAATTCATCAAAAGCAAACAGGCTTTCAACATATGATGTTTCTTGCCAGTGCTTCAAAAGCTAGGGTGCTAATGGTACTAGGATATCAAATATAAAAATGCTATTAAAAAATCCCTTTAAGCAATTATGACAAATATATCAACCCCGGTGAGACTGCATATAAGAAAATCAGCCCAGAGCACCTCCTCTACTGCTGAGTGCTGACAATAATTTCAGGATTTCGCTCCCAGAAAATTAGTTTGCAATTATAAGGTTCTCTAATACTACTCTTACAAGGTTAGTCATCTCCAAAGGGCTAAAATGCAACTTGGCCATGCAGAACTTAAAAAAAAGAAAACAGATAATGCTTTTGCAAAAGCATACATGGCCTAACATGCTTTGCTTGAAGCCTTTGAGGAGTATTGCATTGTCAAAATGAAGTATAACTAGGGCTATAAACAAACCAAACGTTCAACGAACTGTTCGTGAACCATTCGGCGGGAAGTTCGTTTATTTATTAAACAAACGAACATGAACAAGATTTTATGTTCATTTAATTAAATGAACGAACACGAACAAATGGCTCGTTCGTTCATTTGCGTTCGTGAACATTCGGTAATCCGTTCATTTATGTCCGTCCGTTTAAATTTATTCACATATATTCATTTATATTTATTATTTTTCATAACAATAGTATTATATTTTTTAAAAATAATAATAAATTTATTCACATATGTTCGTTCGTTTATGTTTGTTTAAATTTATTCACATATGTCCTTTTATGTTCCTTCGTTTGTGTTCGTTTACGTTCGTTTATCATTTAAACGAATGAACATGAACGAACATGAACAAGCTACATTCCTTAACAAACGAACACGAACAAGAAATTATGTTCGTTTAGTTGTCCGTGTTCGTTCATTTGTTCGGTTAAAATTAAACGAACGAACATGAACATACACCGTTCGTGTTCGTTTGGTTCGTTTACAAGCCTAAGTATAGCATTCTGCAAGTAAAAACTTCCATTCTTTATTCAACATAATATAAATTGGGGGCTATCTTAGCAAGAGTCAAATAGGCTAATTCTTTGGACTTTCATAAAGGAAGCCTTCTCCTGATAGCAGTGTCATAGGATATCCACCGTGCAACAAACAAGTTATTGGTAACATCAACTTGCTTGCCAAAGCTAAATCTAATTGCATAGAATCTAAATTCCAGAGCACCTACTGAAACCTATCAATTCTCCAGTATCATAGCAGAATCTTCAAGGCACTAAATAGGTAAGGAGCATTAAATAGATTTGTTGCTAAAATAACCCGAAGCAATGGGGTTTGAGAAACTAGAACACAAATGCCGCTTAGTTTGAACTGGGAAAAAAATAACATTCAAAATAGAAGCCAAGAGAACTTTTCTGCCGCACACACACACACTTACACACACATATATATTTAAATCAACTTAAAAATTAGTTTTATTAAATAACAGACACTCCTGCCACCAAAGTGAACAACCATCAACTTAAAGTACATCACATGCTTTCAGCTCTTAGACTAGAATTTAAGTACTATATCTTGAGTTAACTTGAGAGATGATTTACATTTAAAATATTCAACCTTAAAATTCTAACAATATATTCATAACGTTTACAGCATAAAAATCATAAAGAATAGTGTAAATTTTCTAGAAGAAATAAAGTGAGATAGATATTATAGCTGACGAAAGCTCCGCTATGAATAAATACACATGACTAGATATTATAGCATGTGAAATTGAATATGCACCATTCAGTTAAGCATTCACCCAGCTCAGCAAGATCTTTTAACCAGGCTAGATTAGGTTATAGGTTTAAAGCAAACAGCAAGCAAAAGAACCCTATCCCATAGCTTTCTGTCAATTCAATTTCAAGCCTTCATATTTCCTTATTGTCACCGACGATTATCTATGAAATACCTAACATATGAAACACTTATGACCCAGCCAAAAAAGCATACGACAGAACAGCCAATCAGTTTAATCTTAAAAAACCTTTACGCTCCATCTGTATATTTCTTGTTCTCTCCAGCTCATATCTACGTTTCCATTCAGCAGCCTCAGCTTGTGCAGAAGCCTTTCCTTCAGCAGCTCGCCTTAATGCCTTCGCAACAGCTAGTAATGTGTTCAAAATAATACGCATAAAAAATGAAATAAGCAAGAAATACTTCAATTGGAAGACATAAATGCTTTTAAGAATGGAAGAAATGTACTTCTCAAAGCTTCTGAGAACTCCATAAGATGTTCATCCATTCCTGCAACAGGAGTTTGTTGAAGAAGTTCTTCCACTGCCTTCTCAGAATGGAAAAGAGAAAGTGAATCAGCAGAACCATTCTCTGACCTCGAGCATGAAACACTTGCCTCCTCGGGTCCAAAGGAAGCCTGTTCAAATTTGATATACATGACATTGATTCCAACCAGACAACAAAATATGCCTTTCTAAGATACATAAACCATTGATGTGTGCAATTGATGACAATGATCACAACTTTACCTCATGATGATGTTAGTACATGTTAATCCACACAAAGAACCTATTGCCTAAACATGTTAACACACACACAAAGAACATTAATAAATGATATAATCGCACCAAATTCTATGAAGTCATGGTTGATTGTTATTTTTGTCTCTTGCACAAAAAGCATTCGGAACAAGAATTATATTTATACTTTAAAAAAGAAAATTAGTTTAATACATAGAATTTTTTTTGAAAAAAAAAGGAATTATGTTGCTTCTACATAGAAGCATGTTGTTTCAATAGATACTACGGTTTAACCTATATTTACTCGAAAACTGGTTACTATTCTTTTACTATTTGCTTGTACATTATAACAAATTGTGGAGATGCAAAACACAGGTAGTTCAAAAGCAACTATTAAGCAAATCCTAGATTAACTATTGCATTTTAAAGATTGAAAATCATTAGTTGTTTCATCTGATCTCATCTTTCACTTCTTTTTCATAATTCTTCACCTTTCAGCGCATCATAAACTTAGAGCAGTGCGACAGTTTTTGCAATAACAATGCAAAACAGATTGCCATATAAATGCCAAAAAAAGTATTTACGGAAAAATACTGCCATTAACATATTTAACTAAACGAAGTGCAACGATCGTCAGTAACTCCTCCACGTGTCTTCTTATAAGAAAATTAGAATGGTTTCCAGCAGTAATTTTTGGCCGATTCTTCCATAAATAAGGTGATAGCCAATAGGATTACAGTTCTAAAAGTAGGTTTATCTAATATCCGGAAACAATTCCAATGAGAGAAGTAAACGAATCGGACAAGACCGTTAGCGATATCTAAACATTCTATTGTCAGTTTAACAGGCCAAAAAATATTTCAAGTCAACAAAAGCCAAAAGTGTTCAGAATTAAACATTTAGAGGCCAATGTTATAGCAGAAAATGTACAATGCTGCAAAGTGCATGAAAACACAAAATCCAGAAACAAAAATTTCCAACAAGTTCATAGTTTAAGAATCCAACATGAAATTCCACATACTATTAGAAGTTCAGATAATCTAGAAGTCCTGTGATATCTGTTTTACATACCCAACACAAAATTTCCACCCAAGTACCCATTTCTGATCAAGTTTCCAAAAAATTCCTGGTTTCTCAGTTTCATAACTACAACCCAAAATTTACTCTACCCAAATAAAAATAATGATAGAAGTCTTCATTCTTCACCCAAAAAATGCATATGCATAATTCAGTACTGAGAAACAAACCCCAAACAAGAAGAATCAAATAACCCCAGAATCCAAGTAACAAAATTTGCAGAATTGAGCACCAAAGACATGCACACAAGGCAACTAAGATCTGAACATTATATGATAAAAAATAGATAAAAATAGAGAGAGAGAAATTGATTACAGTGGAATCAAGCTTGCTGGGAGACATGGTTGAGGGTGGATGGAAGGGAGAGAAAAGGAAGACAAAAAAAATGAAAAAAGGGATGATTTTTTCTATGAAACTGAAAGAACTGCTGCAGGTAATGTCATCAAAAGAACATGTGGCACATTAATATTGCAGTTGCAGACCTGATTTTGATTCGGTGAATTCTGTAAAAATGGTAGTAATTGGTGTATGTATATATATAATTAATTAAATTACTTAATTAATATACCCAATAAACAAAAAAACAAAAAGATCATTCCTTTTTTCCTTTCTAATCCTTCCTCTTACCCTTCCACTTCCCCTTTGCCTCTCCTTCTCCCTTTCCCTTTCCATCTTCAATCTTCCATTTTCCAACAACCCACCCTCATAAAAATTGTTACGTAGTTGTCACACGGATTTGAGATCGATCTGCTACGTGCTGCCCCACGGTGATCTCAAATATGCCTCCTTTAATGTCCACGTGGCACTGGGATCATGCGCGTTCATTCAAAGTCAGTATATGATGACGCTTGTGATGATGAAATCTCTTCATGTTAAGTAGATGAACAGCTGTTTTTGTTCTTCCTCTTCTAGAATCGTGTGTGTATATATATTGTTAGCACCTATAAACATTTACCGTCCCATGTCGAGATCATGATGAATAAGATTGCCGATAGCGTAATACAAAGGACGTGCATCGATGAGCGTAACAATGCACGCGGACCGCAACGCTCAAAATTGCTCGCGAACTGCGTGATACCCTTCACAATCTGTGGTGAACATAAAAAATTACAAGCAACATCGTATCGCATCCGGTGACCACGTAACTGCACATGTGCTCGCTACGGATGACGAAGCGAACCTAGAACGTCAAATCATAGCCAGTCCAATCAAAGCGTCACGACAACCTGGTCATGACACATGTCCAAGTAGTATAAAACGGGACATGCAACAAGGAAAGGACTGGATCTTCCACTATAAACACTATTGCCCACAAAACGAGAGCAATATACAAACTCCAACCTGAAACAGCCATCTCGACCACCGTCTTCGACCTCTGTCCATCTTGACAATCAACAATTGGTGCGATGAGCGTGGACCCTTTACTCTTTCAGTCCGATTCTCAAAAAGCAGCGAAGAATGGCCCTCAACAGGAGAAAACATGGAGGAATGTATGAAGGAGGGAAAAAGTCGGAAAGAAGTGGAAGAATGTAACCCCTAAATCTAGCCCAGAAGAAATGGGTCAAATATAGGAAGTCGCGTTTGAAAACTTGTCCCGTAAGAAACGTCATTAGGTTTAAAATTTTAATATTTGTATTAATCATTGAAATCTAATTAAACATCATAATATGCCAATTATATAAAACGTAGTCGTATAATAGTATTCTGAAAAGTTGATAAAATATTCAGAAATAGTCTCATATACATGCTAAAAACAATAAATCCCAAATAGAATTATCTGAGTCCGGAATTACATATAAATCCAAAAGATAAAGTAAAGTCCATAAATTTGAAATAGTCCATACTGATAATAAGTAATAAGTCTGATAAAACGAGGTCCTCCAAGTACCGTATGCCTAAGTCTGAGTATATGAAACAGGAACTAAAGGGGGTCAGCTATAAAGCTCAGTGTGTCTCTAAAGTGCAAAACACAAAACATATAACAAGATAATACGATCATCATGCTCAAATTCAATCAGACATTCTAATATACAAGTATGTGTAAAAATAAAATGATGCATGAGACACAATGACATGTACCCATCTACAACACCGTCTGAAGAGTACGGTTCCCCAGAACCACTCTCTACATCGTCACCATGTCCGAAGTGGAATTCAGACCGAAGAGTGAAATCACTGATTTTTCTCGTACATTTTCCCAACCCGTATGATATGACATGTTATTTTGATTTCCGAATCTGAATGCATTCTTGTTTAATAACGAAGATGTGTGTACAAAAAGTCTGATATTATTTATTTTGATTCCGTGTATGATGCATGACATGTCATCACACAATTAATATCATAATCACAAGTCAGATAGATCATGTCATAAATCACAATCATGCCAGTCATGTCATATTCGCAAATCATATCAATCAAGTCATAATCATAAACCATATCAATCATGTCATAATCATAAATCATATCAATATATCCACATACATACACAGAGCACCAAAACATGTAGCACAAGAAGAGAACACACCTTAGGTAGCTAAAAGCTTAACGTCGAGAGTGCCGCTTCTCATGCTCAGTCCTAATACTAGGTCGGATAGAATCAGCACCTACGAAAGTAAACACTATCAGATCTCACTATTACCATGACATACCACTAAAATTATAAACACTAAACCAAATCACACTCACGTACGGATCTCGAAGACTGGGCAACAGGAGGCCGTCTAGGAGGAGAAGGAGGAAGAATGTTTGTGTCCGAATCAACGTCACCTGAACACAAGATTAAATCGAATCAGATTCGGGTGTACACAATTACAAAATACTAAATACAATTAAATGTAAATAGTAAACCAGTCTTTCGGGTTTGAATTTGGGTAAACGGGCTACAAAGTTGGAATCATAACGTCAAAAAACATAAAGTCAACTTTGACCAAAAAAGTCAACGCTGGGAAGTCAACGGTCAACGACGACGGCCAACAAAGACGGTCAATGGTAAACGATAGTGCTGACGTTATCGCTTACGTCATGTACCACGTCAATGCCGGCGTCAGCTGGTTTGGTTCAGACAATGGGTTGGGTTCATTAGTCCGGTCTGATCGGTTCGGTTCAGCAAAGTTGGTTCACTGCTTCGGTCTAGGCTTAGGTTCTCTGGACCGACTCAGTACTTGCACACTGAACCAGTTAGCCCACCAAGCCGGTTCAGGCCTCTCACACACACACAGCTCACCATTGGGCTTAACCCAATTCACACAACACACACACATACGCCCAAACCCTTATCCCATTTTTGCAACCAGAAAACCTAGGGTTTAATAACCCTTGACTGCGGCTCACCGGCAGCCACATTCTGACGACCCAAATGGTCAAAATTCTGGCCAAACACACAACAAAACAATGGTCAAACACATAATGTATAATAATAAACCCAAAACCTAACTAAAACCCTTACCCAACAACCGAAAACGGAAAAAATAACTCGTAGGGAACGGTGGCGTACAACCACCCGAAGGTTTTGAATGGATTCCGAGCAAAGGATGGCCAGGAAGGGTGAAAAGATGATTGGGCTTTGGTCGGAACAGAATGGGGAGACAGTTGACGGTCTCGAATCGACGAATGGCCAACGATAACCCTTTTACCGGAGCGTGATCGAAAATTGGAAGAGGGGTTTGAGGGGTAGTTTGAGGGAGAGGGAGAAGCGTCTGCAGATTTGAACAAATGGAAACTGAAAAGCTATTAGGGCTGAAAAAAACATGATTTTATACCCCCCAACTATCGGGTAAATTACTCAACAAGGGTCTCATGCTCTACCTGCTTTTCAAAATGGTTACTAAAGTTCTAAATTAACTCAATTTAGTCCTTAGATCAATTAGATTTTCAAAACAAAATTCCCAATTACTAGGGTTCTGAACTAGGGATTTAATTCAATTAGGGTTTACAAAATTGGGGAAATTGGGGTGTTACAAAGAAGAAATCTCCCTCCTTTTCAGGACAAAAGCAACCAGCTAGCCAACATGCAGAGTAGACTAGAAATCATGGAGAAGTATACCCATACCGCACTAAAGCAGCTTAGACAACATGAAGAATATATCAGAGGAAAATGCAACATTTGGTAGGTGAGCACAACGAGAAGGCTGTGGAGAAATTCGGAACTATTGCAACATGAATGACTGGGGAAGAGTGTATGCATGTATCAAAAATCAACTGGGGCGCCACGACATTAAGTCCCTTAAGAGCTTCAACTGAAAGCATGCAAATTTCGGAGCTCGTAAACCCCAGTTGGAAGGATGAAGCCTACCATCCTGTAGGAGTGGAGGAGAATCGCGAAAATAAGAAAATAATTACAAAATTACTTAGAAAGGGAAAGCGGGGAACTCAAGTAAGAAAAAGGACCCATCAGCATACGGAAAATCGAATCAGAAAAGGGCCATCGCTCAATTTCAGAACGTACCACCCTCTAACAAACCCGATGTCGTGTATCCTACATCAAGCAAAACACCTAGAAATTCTAAAGCCCCCACCACAGATGAGGCCAAACGAAGTTAGAGAAAGATCGGGTAAAATGTGCGAATTTCATAAGAGGTAGGGGCACGACACATATGAGTGTATCCATCTGAAGGATGCAATAGAGTTAGCCGTTATGAGGGGACAATTAGAAGAGTTCGTTAAAGACGAAGGAGTGCACCCAACAAGAACACGGGCGGAGAGCAAAAGAAGTTTAGATGAAGGATGTAGGGAGCCCTGGTAGCCACCTTGCTAAAGGAGAAGAAGCAATCCCTGCTGATGAAATTCAAAGTCACAAAACTCGATAAGTAGAGCAGCACCCCATGACCTCTTAGGTAGTAGAAATAAGCAGTCACGAACAACATCCGATGCAAAGCTTTGAACCATTCAGTAGTGTCATCTAAAACCAAGGATGCGAGAAAATGATGACTTGTCACTAAACAGAAGCACACCAAACAGGCAAATGTACGACCTAACTCGTCTAATTTAATATGCATCACACTTTAACTTATTGTATACGCTCTAATGCAAAATTTCAACTATATGTATATATAAAAGGATTATTTTGAATATAACCACATATTTTGTTTTGGGACCTGCATGTTCAATATTATATCTAATTGCTTTAGTTAATAAATACCTTTTTTCTACTAATGTGTTTCTATCCGTAATAAAGCGACCGCAAAGATGAAAGGCTCGCTAGCCACTTCCAAAGTAAGCGTGCATAACAAAAAGACCACAATTATGAAAGGCTCGCTAGCTACTTCCAAAGTAAGTACGCATAGCAAAGCGACCGCAAGGATGAAAAGTTCGCTAACCACTTCCAAAGTAAGTGTGTATAGCAAAGCGACCGCAAAGATGAAAGGTTCGCTAGTCACTTCTAAATTAAATGCGCATAGCAAAGCGACTCCAAAGTAAGTGTACATAGTAAAGCGACCGCAAGGATGAAAGGCTCGCTAGCCTCTTCCAAAGTAAGTGTGTACAGCAAAGCGACCGCAAAGATGAAAGGTTCGCTAGCCACTTCCAAAGTAAGTGTGCATAGTAAAATGACTGCAAAGATGAAAGGCTCGCTAGCCACTTCCAAAGTAAGTGCATATAGAAAAGCAACCGCAAAGATGAAAGGTTCGCTATCCACTTCTAGAGTAAGTGTGCATAGTAAAACAACCACAAAGATGAAAGGCTCGCTAGCCACTTCCAAAGTAAGTGTGCATAGAAAAGCGATCGCAAAGATGAAAGGTTTGCTAGTCATTTCCAAAGTAAGTGCACATAGTAAAGTGATCGCATGGATGAAAGGTTCGCTAGCCACTTCCAAAGTAAGTGCGCATAGTAAAGCGACCGCAAAGACAAATGTTAAATAATCATTGCTTCTAAGAAAAGCCAAACAGAGTGGCGCAAAAAAAACAACAACCCAGCTTTGTAACAAACCTCTCATCTATCGAAAACTAATATCCATTCATATATCCAATTAACTAATGCCTAACATAATAATTAGCAAGTTACTTTCCCAGTTAACTTAGGCGTTCACCACTCCCAAAGTGAGTGCGCATAGTAAAAAAGGATCCTTTAATTATTTATACACAAAATGGGAATAGGACGTTAGTATCCACTACTACCGAATAAACATGCAATGAATAAATTAATACATGTGCGAGTAAATGTAAGCCAATCGAAACTACCTTATGCAAGGGGCAAGGGTTCTCCCAGCTCAAGATTTTACAAGTATACCCAATATCAGTCGCCCCAAGAGAGCGATATGAAAAGGAACACTGTGGCTAGTCCAAGACAACGATTTCATCTAAAGCAAACAAAGTCAATAGACACGAGACTATAAACCACACAAACGATTCCCACTCTTAAGCATAAACCCGTAAATAACAATATTGTTTCGTATTCTTACAAAATACGACGCTCAGAATATGGCACAAATACATGCAAAGTACACAGTTCATATCGCCGCAAATCCTTCCTCCGAAGTAGACCTGGAAAACTTGACCTGAAACCCGAACCGAGACCCGATGTTGACCCGAACATGATGATCCGAAGTTGACCCGAAACCCAAAATAAATCGAACCGAAACTGAACCGAAATTTTTTGTTGAACCGAAATGGGCCCGAACCAAATAGACCCGAACCGAATGGACCCGAACCGATTTGACCCGAACTGAATGCTACCCGAACCGAAAGCTGAACCGAATATCGACCTGATTTTAACCCGAAAATTAAGGTAAAATAAATGAATAATTTATTTTTAATATTATCTATTTTAACAATATAATAAATAATAAATGAAGTATGTTTTATTATCTTTTTGTATTATACCATGGAAGAGACCTTTGCTCTTGTCAAAGTTGTGGTATAATAATATTTTATGTCATTTACGTTTAAATATTAATTAAATAAAACTTTTGCCCCTACTAATTTTTAAATTTATAATTTTAATGTACTATTTTCTCTCTCAATATTTAATCTTAAGCCATAAATCCTAAACAATAAACCTTAAGCCATAGAAATTAATCTCATGAACCAATAACCTTAAACTAAACCATAAACCCTAAATCATTAACACTAAGCCCTAAAAACCTAAATTGTTAACCTTTAAGCCATAGAAATTAATCTAAAATCAATAACCCTAAACCATTAACACTAAGGCCTAAACCATAAACTGAAATTAGAGACATTTTTTACAATCTTACCATAAAAAAGAGCTAAAACTGGAATTAGAGACCATCTTGACAATTTGAAAATAGAGAAATTTGAGAGCTTGATGACCAATTTTATAATTTCACCATAAAATATAGCATAAAACTGAAATTGTGGACTAAATTGACAATTTGGAAGTGGAGAAATTTGAGAGTCCAATAACCAATTTTATAATTATCATATAAATAAATAGGGGTCAATTTTAGCTAAAAATTAAATTTTAGAAATTAAAATGAACAAAAATATCATTATATTAAATTAATAGACTAAATTACAAAGATTAGTTAATATTGACTAAAAGTAAATTTTTAGAGACTAAATATCACTACGGGGAGGGGATTTCTATATCCGAAGTCTAAACCGTGGGGATACTAGTGACTAAATTAAATTAAACTAAAACTTAAAGTTGAATATTAGTACTAAAATGTAACATTTTAAATGCAACATAAACTGAAATTAGAGACATTTTTTACAATCTTACCATAAAAAAGAGCTAAAACTGGAATTAGAGACCATCTTGACAATTTGAAAGTAGAGAAATTTGAGAGCTTGGTGACCAATTTTATAATTTCACCATAAAATATAGCATAAAACTGAAATTGTGGACTAAATTGACAATTTGGAAGGGGAGAAATTTGAGAGTCCAATAACCAACTTTATAATTACCATATAAATAAATAGGGGTCAATTTTAACTAAAAATTAAATCTTAGAAATTAAAATGAACAAAAATATCATTATATTAAATTAATAGACTAAATTACAAAGATTAGTTAATTTTGACTAAAAGTAAATTTTTAGAGACTAAATATCACTACGGGGAGGGGATTTCTATATCCGAAGTCTAAACCGTGGGGATACTTGTGACTAAATTAAATTAAACTAAAACTTAAATTTGAATATTAGTACTAAAATGTAACATTTTAAATGCAACATGACCTAAAAAGTAATTAATCTCTAGCTTAAATAATTGGTGGCTTATTTCTCTTCAAAATTTTGTCTTTTCCCTCTCTATTTTTACCAATTGTCTTTTTCTTTTCTTTTTTTTCAATTTAGCTTAAAAAATTGGTGGCTTATTTCCCTCTAAAATTTTGTCTTTTTCCTCTCTATTTTTACCAATGGTCTTTCTCTTTCTCTTTTTCTTAATTTAATTGGGTTTCAATTTAGATTAATTTAATTGAAATTTCACATTTAGTTTTAGAATTATTTTAATTATATCCGTGATATATGCTTCTAGATTTTAGTTAGCTCAATTAGATCCTAAGTTTAATAAATTAATTCATTTCGGACATTATTATTATTGTTGTTGTTGTTGTTGTTGTTGTTGTTGTTGTTGTTGTTGTTGTTACATATAATAAACTTTGATTTAATATAATTATACACAAAATTTTGATATGGATACATGAAGCTTTGATTTAAATATTTAATCAAATTCAAATGCATAGATTAACAAGTTGAATCAGAATTAATCTCATACACCAATAACTCTAAACTAAACCATAAATACTAAACCTCAAACCCTAAACTCAACTCAAACTAAATTGACTCGAAAATTCAAATGTTGACCCGACCCGAAATCGACCCGATTTTGACGCGAACCGAAAGCGAACCGAACAACCCGATTTTGACCCGAACCGAAAGCGATCGATCCGATGTTGACCCGACCTGAAAACAACCGATTCGATTTTGACCCGATCCAATACCCGAATCGGATTCGACTCATCACAGACCTGAATTAGACCCGAACCCGAACCCAAACCGAATCGAATCTAAACCGATTCTAGATAGACCCGAAACGACCCGAACCGAAACGACCCGATTGCCACCTCTATTCCGAAGGAAAAAAGTCCTCCCGATTCCAACTAATAGTGCAAATATGCAGTCCGCTTCGAGGAAGTGATGCCATCCCATAAGAAACAACGTAAAGCGAACTCTCCCAAGAATCTAATTACAAAATAAAAAATGGGAAATCCTCCAGCGGACTAATTACGAAAGGAAACAGGAGTTTACCGTCACCTTATCTTACAAGTATACAAACAAATAAAGGTTTACATTAATATATTTACATTTTAAAGAAAGGGAACTACAATGTAAACACCGGAATACAAGCGTAATTTCAACTTTCTAACTTATTCTCTATAATTTTCCCATCACCAGGGGGCAAGAACTCTTCCCAAGCTACATTAATATATTTACATTGATTCCTAGTTTTATCAAAAGTTACGAAATTCTTAGTACAAGAGAACTTTATCCCAGGCTACAAGTCCCCCCTCCTATTCTCATGATACTGTACACATATGTTGTCGCCAAGACAAGTGAGCAAGTGCGGTCGCCATTAAGAAATACACGATTCAACATAGAAAACATTTGTATAATCTACTACGAGAAAATAACCACCCACAAAAATATAAATATGCGAATAGGGACATCGCAATTAAGAATCATCACACGCGGAAGGCAATTTTTCATCCATTAAAATTTAATACATATACAAATAAATTAATACAAGCCAAAATAACCATAGCACTTTAATATTGCTCAAAAAAAGCTTTCTCACACAAACCAAATAAACAAAATATTACAAATATAAGCCCCTATAAGGGAAATAGAGAACTGCTTGAGAATCCTCCTAGCAAACTCAACCAAAAGAAGCCCATGAATCAGCAGTAGTTCCTCTGTTGAAAAAGAAACGAGCTTTCTAATGTTACAGGCAGAGTACATGGAGATGACATGCATCTCTCCTATTTATGTTTCATCCTCGCCTTATGAATCATCTAATGAGAACCATTTTTCACCCCACTTGCTGGCACCGTAGGCACCACAATTGGCAAACGAACAATTATCTTGATATTAAATATTTGGGAGCCTGCAGAAAATAGGCAAACATCAGCAGCTTCGATGCCACACCCATCAATTACCGCCTCCCGATGTAGTAACAAACACCAACAAGCAATAGTATTCAGAGAACCTTGCGCTCAAGATTTTCTGAATACACTTCTTGTTGGCACTCTTTACTACAAATGGCTAATCATAGCCTTCCGAATACTATTGTCTGGTGATGTAACTAAAAAACTAAGCACTCCCCCAAAATCTACGAAACACGGTTTATGCGTACCATTTTTCCCCACAAACATATTTTCTTTTCCTCTTCTCAAAACGACTCAAGCAAAACTGTAAAAAGGAAAACCACACAAGGAGAAAATAAACCACTCATAAATTAGGTTATGAAGGTACATACCCAAATGAGCCCTATTTATAGTAGACAATGAGAGTACCAGGCGATGACGTTCCACATATCTATGTGGAGTGCCACCGATATGAGCATTTAATTCTCAAACCCTAAAATCTTGAGTAAATTATTAAAATCACGCAACTCTCAAACTTCTAATCAATAAATGAACGAGTAGGTGCGTGCACCTGTCACCGCCAGTCAAGAACTCTCTCTTTCATCACGACCCACCTTCAATTGTCTAAATCGCCGCAAAGAGCCAATCAATACCAAGCACGAAAAACTAAGCCAATAAGTAACAAGCGAAGCGGCAACACACAGTGTTCTGCTTCTTAAAGTAACAAGCATTCATCTTGTCTTACACAACTATCCAGATGGGAACACTAGTAGCATTACCGAGGCTTCCCAAGCGGCGCAAGCTAGTTCGCTATGTCAGCGCAACCAACAATAGAAAAACTTTATCACAAATAAAAGATAAGAAGTTCTTTGCAAGCCAAATTAGATCACATCAATGACAGAAATTGCTTACGCCAAATTAGATAACTTTCCACTACATAACTTTACCGACTAGATAACTAAAGGCATAAAATAATATATTACAAGCGGGCGTCTCCCAAAAAGCAACAAGAAAAGACAAACACAGAGCATGTTTGCGAAACCCAAACACATTCATGGCAACCAACATGTGATTTCAAAAGTCTATAGGCATGCTTCCTATTATTCAAAATCAAACAACCAACCAAACTTCAAAACAAGCATTAAAAGGCCATTTACAAATCCAAAACATCAAAAGCATCATGCCACAACTTAGGGAGTTCAACACATCTCCTAAAACACATCTTAGGTTCCCATTGCCAAAATACCAAAACTAATAGTGTATGAAAACTTCACCATACATGAGCTTGGTTTCCCTTAGACACTCTTAGCTTCCTTGTTGCCCTCAAACACTTCAATTGTCTGCATTATTGGTACAAAAGAGAGAGCGTAAGCACAATAGCTTAGTGAGGCATGCTCTAATTAAACCAACTCAATAATGCATTTTTAGAAAACATTTAAGCAAAGCTTAAAACCATAAGCCCTTCTCTTTTCATGCAACCTTGCATACTTTACAAGCATCTCATGCTTCAATACATTCAATACAACATATTGGCTTTCAAGTGATAGTTCATAACCATTTACAATCCAAAACACAATCGGATACGCGGATTACAAGCGTTGTCCCATACGCTTCATACACACTACCGAACAACACAAGGTAGAGTTTACCGGTACAGTCACAACCCCTCAACACCCGTGATGGAGTTTAACGGTACAATCACAACCCCTCAACATCACTCATCGGTAGTTGTATAATTCCACTAACGAGAACATGGGACACATAACACAAGATCCACACACGGACTTTTAACCACCGTTGTGATCTTACCTTACTCGTTATTGTACTTGGATGGAGTTTACGGTACAATCACAACCCCTCAACATCCAAGGCGACTTTATTCACGGTGCACCCAATCCTATAGACGGCTAACTATATCCGATTCAAGTACTTTAAAACCATTACATCACTTGCCAATATACATCTTATAACATCAACAATTCACTGTTTTAAAGCATTAAACAAAGCCATTTAACATCATGCATCACTATGCATCAAAACCATATTAACAATATGTCAAACCAAGGATCTCTTACCTTGAGCATCCTTCAACACATGGCTTTCAAAACTAGCATTAACCATGCTAAAACATGCTTTAAAAATAGAATTTAAACATGCAAATTATAACCAATGCATCAAACCACTTCATGGCTCATCCAAGGGAGTTTTTCTGAAAACTTACTCTTGAGCTTAGCTAAGTTGTATAGACTTAATCTAAGCTCCCCAAAACCTTCCAACAATTGTTTCAAAGCTGGAAATCCAACTCCACTCACCAATTACGTTTAGCTTGCTTGCCGAAACGCCAATCAAGCCTCCGGATCAACTCCAAAGGTATCCGAAGATGTCTCCTCTGTTTTAAACACATCAAAGCAGAGGATTAATGCATCATCATGCATTAAAATCTTCAGCCAACACACCTAAACTCGCTGCTCTAACCAAAACCAACATTTCGGCTATCAAACACAACCGAAAACACCTCCAAACTCTTCCAAAACTTAACCCAGCCAAGATCCATCACTTCTAACCATTTTTAAACATCAATTAACATCCAAAATGGACCTAAACTCGTCCTTATACCTCCAGCTATAACAGAACACCAAAATCACCTCCAAAACCACCATTTACATAAGCAAAAACTTAGGAAATACAACCTATTCGGGATTGCATTGATAAAACCTCATTTCCACATCATTAGACATCCAAAATACATTTAAGAATCATCTCAAAACAGAGCCCAATCAATCACAACGAAATTCTTCAAGATTTCTTCCAAATCTTGAGTTTTAAGCCAAAATCAAGTTTCTAACATTAAAACCATTTATAAAACTTAAATTAAGGATTGACAACTTGGGAATTTCAGTAAAGAACTGAGTATTTAGAGGAGAAGAACAATCTTACCTCTAAATGGTGATTTCTCCATGATTTGAGTCAATTCTCTTGAAAATCCAATGAGGAAATCAAAAGGATTTTATGCAAGATTGACTAGGAACTAATTGATGATAGAAAACTCATCAATTGAAGTGAAGATCAATGAAAAATTTTCTGGAGAAAAGTGTTTGGATGATGGAATTTTGAGAGAAAAAGGAATGAGAAAATTTTAGGAAAATGTAGTTATGAAATTCCAAAAAGTAGTTTCCCTTTTCTTTTAATTTAATTAAAACATTAATTAAATCACCTAAATTAAGGGAAAATCTGGAGAAATCATTTTTGGGTAAATTAGCTCCTTAAAGATTCAAAGTTTCAATCCTTAAAAAACAGTCACCACTAAACTTTTCAAAAATCGCATTTTAGTCACTACTCCAAAATGTAGTATTTCCAAACCTTATTTTGTAAAATTGATTTCACCACTCTCTTATATATATATATTAAAAGAGGATTTTAGATATTTTTCCATATTTTTAAAGCATCCCGAACTAGGCTTTCCCTAAAACCTCCTTTTATATTCGAACCAAAAATCAGACTGGTCCGGTTCAGGCCCTAAACTTCTAAGCCCAAAATTAGGGTGTTACACTTAGCTCAAGTATGGTTTTATGTTTACCTATTAGTAATAGTAATTGGCAATGGGAGGATGCCTTAATGATTTGGGAGAGTGTATTTTGAAACTCCCTGTTTTGTGGCAAGTTTGAGATGCCTTTGATGACTTGTAAATGGCCTTTGCTTATTGATATTTGCTTTGGTTTGCGTTTTGGCTTTTGAATGGACATTGTGCATAGGAAGCATGCCTATAGATTTCCTTAGTGCCTATTGTCGTGTTATGATGTTGGAATTGTCATGTATGATTGAGGTTTGATGCTTAAATATGTTATATGCATGTTGGAATGGTTTAGAATAGATTAAAGTGAGAAAAACTAGAAAAAAGTGTCATTACAGGCCTAGGTGTTTCGGTATACTCGAGCATGTACCGAAACGGTGAGCTTGAAATGTCTTAGGGGTATCGAAACGGGAAAGGGCTATTTCGGTACGTTTTGTTACTAGAATTGCATGTTTCGAAACACTCTGGGGACTGTTTCGATACGAGCCCGAGCTTCGAGATGCTTGACCCTGTTTCGATACGAGTGTTCCAATACAGGGCAACCTGTACCGAAACACCCTACTGTTAAAGTGGTTACAGGAATCTTCTGAAGTTTTGTTTCTTTACATTCTAGTCCCTGAATGTTGTGGATGCAATTAAATGAGCTTGGATGATTGTTTTGAGCTAAGATTTGATAGAGAGGCATGTAATAGGACTAATTAAAGGTTGGTAACTTAAAATGGAAGAATTATATGTATTTTGATAAAATTACAAAATGGTCCCTAAAATGAGTTTGTGTGCAATTAAGTCCTGAAACGTTGTCTGATCGAGTTGCAATTTTTTATCCAGCGATGTTGTTCACATAGGGTGTTAATGAGCATCTAGACAAGATAAATAAAAAATATAGGGTCATTTATTGAGTAAACCTCTCGGTTTATCTTAATATTCCCCGTGTGATCCGTTCGGTTCGGTCTTTCACCCAGACCGAGTCGAGGGGGTTATATTTGGTGGTATCAGAGCTAGGTTTCAAAAGAATTGGGAGGTAAGGTTGATGTAATATTGTTGTATGGTTAATTTATTATTGAATGCTATGCACGATGGTTGATTAAGCTATGTTATGATTATTATTGGATTTGTGTGAAATACATGGTGTTTGATAACATGAATTATGATTTCTATATGCTGTTGGGGGAGAGGTTAAGGGTACCCATTGCCATATTATTACTAATGTAAAAAGAATTTTGGTTTTGAAAGGCAAAACTTGAGCTCCTTGGATTCTTGCTTTTGGTTGGCCTAATTGTTTCATTTTGGCATTATCATGTTATAGATTTGCACTCTATTTGAGATGGGACCGGGACGAGAGCTTAGAATTGGTATTCGTGATGCTGTGAATGAGAATGTTGAGAATTTGTCGTCCTTCCACCTCCTCCTGGCGGTGATGGAGCTAGTGCGGGAGCTGGCGTTGGAGGTATTGGACCTCAGGCAGCGCAAGGGAAGGTTGCTGCTAACATGACACCATTATTCAGGCTATAGCTAGGGCTTTTTAGGCAGCGATAGCGGGTATGCATGTGGTTGCACCACAGCCTGGTGCTAATACCAGTTTTCCTTTGGAGTGTTTAAGCAGTTTTGGTGGAATTGAGTTTCGAGGTTTGTCTCTGGAGGGTTTTGATGCTTGGTTTGAGAGAACTCGAAGGATTCTTGGTCAGATGGGTTGCAATGATGTGCAAAAGCTGGGTTGTGTTGTATCATTGCTTCATAGAGATGCATATACATGGTGGATGACCATCACTGCGAGTATGGAACCTGCTGATGTTTCTTGGGAGTTCTTCAGAATTGCTTTCAAGAGGAAGTATATGGGTGTTCGCTATCTTGATGAAAAGAAGCGAGAGTTCATGTCTTTGGTGCAAGGAAACATGACCGTTTCCGAATATGAGGTTCAGTTTGTTCGGTTGAGCCAGTATGCTCCTGAATTGGTTCTTGACGAGAAGAAGGGATGTGATCGCTTTCGCTATGGGCTTGTTAAGGGCATCAAGACATACATGTTGGCTTCAAATTACATCGATTTTGATATCTTAGTCACTCGGGCTAAGGACATTCAGTAGAATTTAGGCTTAGTTGCTCGTTCGGGTGGTTCAAGTTCAGGAAAGAGATTGGTTGAGTTTGATGTTGGTAAGGATCGTTACAAGAAGCATAAAGATAGGAGGTATCAAACGGATCCAAGGCGTGGTGGTGGTAACCCTGGTCGTGGTCAACAAGGCCAGAATGCTTTTGTTCGTACTCCAGAGTGTACCCGGTGCGGTAGAAGGCACACGGGAGAGTGTTGGGGTAATCTGGGTACATGTTGGAATTGTGGAACACGAGGACATATGAAGCGTGATTGTCCACAGCCTGTTAGAGATGGACAAGCTCCGGTGCGAGCTGCTGAGCCACAGAGAGGTTGTGGGCGCAGTTGTGGTAACTTTCAGCGTAGAGATGATGGACAAAGGAATGTGGCTCATGTTGTTGTTGTTCAGCCTGAGAGAGGTGGACAAGCTAGGGTATATGCACACCGAGAGGGAAGGAATGACACGGATGTGATCACATGTACCTTTACTTTGCAATCCTTGTCATTACTTTCTTTGATTGATTCTGGTTCTACTCATTCATACATATTGCGTGAGCATGCACAAGTGCTTGATTTACCTGTTGAGTTGTTAGATGTTGGTATGCGTGTAACCAGTTCTTTTGGTGAGACAATTGTTACAAGGAAGTTGTATTGGAGGTGTCATTTGTCTGTTCAAGGTCATGTTTTTGAGGTTGATCTTATGGAGTTGCCTTTTTATGGTTTCGATGTAATTCTTGATATGGATTGGTTATCTAAGCATAGGGTTGTGGTTGATTTTGAGACCAAGCGAGTTTCGTTGAAACTTACCGATGATTATGAGGTGGTAGTCGTAGGTGAGAATGTGAAGTTCTTGTCTAATGTGGTTTCGACTCTTGAAGCTAGTCAGTTGATGCGTTTGGGATGTGAAGCTTTCTTGGCTTATGCGATGAATCCGAGTACAAAGGAAGTGTGAGTGCATGACATACGTACTATATGTGAGCAAGGGGTTCGACAAGCTATCGTGCATTGGACGTCTTTGGCAGAGGGATGGGTTAAAGTTAACATCGATGGTTCTCAGGAGGAATCTAATGGTTGTGCTTCATATGGTGGAGTGATCCGTGATCATTCTGGAGCATGGCTACGGGGGTTTTGTAAGTTCATTGGCTAATGCTCAGTGTTGGAGGCTGAATTTTGGGGATGTATTCCAGACTTGTAGTTGCGTGGGAGCTTGGGTATAGCCACGTTTGTCATCGAAATTGATTGTTTAGAAGCTATCAAGTTGGTTCAACACGGTTCAGGGCAAGACGGTTCATTGACGTTATTGTTGCACGTTAGGACATTTGTGAGCACGACTGGGTTGTGTTGTTTCAACATGCACCACAGACATGCAACATGGTAGCTAATTTGATGGCAAAGCTTGATAACATTTAAAAGTATGGGTGTTCAAACTTCGGTTTTAATTGAATTAACCGATTGAACCAAAAAAAAATTGGTTAATCGATTGGTTAATTTTAGGTTCGGACGGATAACGATCAATGATTTTTTTTAAACTTCGGTTAATTTGGTTCGAAATCGATTAATCAACCGAATTAATCGAAATTTTTATATATTATTTATATTACATATATTTATTTTTGGTTATTGAACTTTTAAAAATTATAAAATGACCATTAAATTTTTTGATATATTACAAAATGGTCATTAAACTTTACTTAATTAGAACAAAATGATCATTAAATTTATTGAATTATTAAAAAATGATCATTAAACTTTTCAATATTTATCAATAATTTATAACGTGCAATGAACCAAAGAACATTTTGTAATAGTTCGATAAGTTTAATGGTTGTATTATTTCTAAAATTTAGTGGCTAAAAAGATCATTTTAACATAATTTAGTGACCATTTATGTAATTTACACAAATTTTTGTAACAAATTTCGGTTAATTTGAAAAATGACCGAATTAACCGAACTTTTCTCGGTTCGATTAAAAAATTTCAAAAAAAAAATTAATTCAATTAACGGTTAATAAAAATATCAGTTAAGGAATTTTTGATAGTTCGATTCGGTCGATTAACTAAACCTACCGATTGAACACTCCTATTTAAAAAACAGATTTAAATTTTTTTAAGGGCAAGCGTACATATACTAACAAGTAACAACACAAATAATTTTATATATAAATGGCCATAAATAAAATTTTAGTGGATACCCTCAATAAAATAAATAAATAATTCAAAATTTCAAGCGTATATATATTTACCCTGAACTTTTACTACATCCGCCGCCGCTCATTTAGCTTAGGGAAAACTACCCCACTGACCACCAAACAAATTGAGAATACATATTTGGACCACCGAACTATAGAAATCGTCAATCAGACCACCGAACTTATAAAATCAACCTATTTTGACCACCGTTGTTAAAAACCTAACGGTGGAGTGACGGAACTGCCACGTGGCAATTGATGGAAAATTTTAAAAATTACACATTTGGTCCCTGTTATTTACACATTCTTTCAATTTAGTCCTAATTTTAAATTAATAAAATAATAAATTATTTAATTAAGTGGTGACACGTGTCAACACCTTATTGGAGGATTTTAATTATTTATATTTAATTTTATTAATTTATGTTCCCCTCTAATCAGATGGTGACACGTGTTACCACCAATTTAGAAGAGAAAAATAAATTTTTCTTCACTTGCGCATAGCAGAATTCAAACCTAGGACTCACAAGGGTAAAGCCAATGGCTTTGCCACTGCACCAAGCACAACTTTGTGCTAAAATTCTCCAGATATAATATATATCTCTTACTAGTTTCTACATTTATAAGCCAAAAGCTCAAACCCTAAACACTAATTTCACATATATAAATCCTAAACCATAAACTCTAACCCTAAATATTTCAAATTAATTTCATGATAAATATTTTAAATTAAACCCCAAACCTTAAAAATTTCAAATTAATTCCACATTAAATATTTTAAATTAAACCCTAAACTCTAAACCTTAAAAATTTCAAATTAATTTCACTCTAATTATTTCAAATTAAGCCTTAAACCCTAAATATTTCAAATTAATTTCATGCTAAATATTTCAAATTAAACCCCAAACCCTAACCTTAAACCCTAAAATTTTCAAATTAATTTCATGCTAAATATTTCAAATTAAGCCTTAAACCATAAATATTTCAAATTAATTTCACGCTAGATATTTCAAACTAAACCCCAAACCCTAACCTTAAATCCTAAAAATTTCAAATTAATTACACGCTTATTTTAATTTAAACCCTAAACCCTAAATATTTCAAATTAATTTCATGCTAAATATTTCAAATTAAACCCTAAATATTTAGTGTGTAATTAATTTGAAATTTGTAGGGTTTGGGATTTAATTTGAAATATTTAGCGTGAAATTAATTTGAAATATTCAGAGTTTGGGGTTTAAGGCTTAATTTGAAATATTTAACGTGAAATTAATTTGAAATTTTTAGGGTTTAGGGTTTAGGGTTTAATTTAAAATATTTAATGTGGAATTAATTTGAAATTTTTAGGGTTTGGGGTTTGATTTGAAATATTTAGCGTGAAATTAATTTGAAATATTTAGGGTTAGAGTTTAGGATTTATATATGTGAAATTAGTGTTTAGGGTTTGAGCTTTTGGCTTATAAGTTAGAAACTAGTAAGAGATATATATTATATCTGGAGAATTATAGTACAAAGTTGTGCTTGGTGCAGTGGCAAAGCCATTGACTTTATCCTTGGGAATCCCAGGTTTGAATCATGTTATCCGCTGGTGAAGAAAATTTTATTTTTCTCCTCTAAATTGGTGGTGACACGTGTCACCACCTAATTGGAGGGGGAAATAAATTAATAAAATTAAATATAAATAATTAAAATCCTTCAATAAGGTGTTGACATGTGTCACCACTTAATTAAATAATTTATTATTTTATTAATTTAAAATTAGGACTAAATTGAAAGAATGTGTAAATAACAGGGACCAAATGTGTAATTTTTAATTTTTCCGTCAATTGCCACGTGGCAGTTCCGTCACTCCACTGTTAGGTTTTTAACGGCGGTGGTCAAAATAGGTTGATTTTATAAGTTTGGTGGTCTGATTGGCGATTTTTATAGTTTGATGGTCCAAATAGATATCTTCAATTTGTTTGGTGGTCAGTGGGGTAGTTTTCCCTTTAGCTAATTTCTTTGTTGTTCATCATCAGCTTTAGATCATCAATCACGGACCGTCAATCTGTTGCTGGGGAGCTAAGGTCCACACTCGACCCCAATGAGAGTTCCATAAAATTAAAAAGGGTTAAACCCATATATAACCCTAAAATTATTCACATTTCTCACCTTACCCCTGAAGAATTTTTTATTAGTCTATCCCTTGAAGGTAGAGGTAAACAAAACTCAATTTGATCCTAGAAAAAATTAAATTTTTCGACTTAACTCGAATCTAATTTCATAATCTCGACTAAAAAATAATAAAATAAAATTTGAATTATAAAATAAGACTCAAATACCTCAAAGCTTTTAGTAATTGGTGGATCAATTTTCAAGTTTGAGTACTTCAACTCTACATGATATATGTATATCACATATGAAAAAATATTTATGTCTATCGTATATGGTTATAGAAAGTTATTTAAATTGAATCTAATTAGTAACTATAAGTATTATAAATACTTACAATTAACCCACTCATACTTTAAGGAAAATAATGTTTTTCTATTTTTTTAGTCTAGACTACCTCTATAATCACTAAGATGTGGAGTAAGTTCTATTTTCACCATTAAACAAAAAAATTGTCATTTAGGTCACTAAATTTTCATTTTGATTTAATCAGATCACCGACCGTTACTGTTAACTGTTAACAAAATTGTTGACATCACAGTTAAACATATTTATATAATATACATTTGATCCTCATTATATATATGATAGATTTATCAACCACTGCATTGCACAGAGAGGGAACATTTCCATTGCGTGTTTGCAAACCAGAAGACTGAGGATTCCCTTCTTCGGTTACAATACCTTGTCTTATAAAGCAAGTAATGCCAAAAGCCAAATCTAAACCCCAAATTAATAACAGTGGTTTATAATTCTGAAAACTTCAAACATTTTTCAGGAATCCTACAACCTGAAATATATCTACTAAAAATGCCAAAGATAAAGTCAAAATCACTTCTAGTGTTCGGGCTTCAAGACGCCGATATAGGGCAAGTTCCTATATAGTTCTGCGAAGTCCATTCCATAACCTACAACGAAATGATCTGGACACTGCAAAACAGAAGATTACGATGATGTCTCGTGTCACTGCGCATCGAATGGTCAATGAAAAAGAAAATTGCAGTCATGCACAAATTGTTTAAGAAACCATATGCATGCTGCCAATACTAAAGATAAAACCCTTTTTGCATACCGGGAAAATGACTGCAAAAAGTTTGCAATGTGATCAATCAAATGTTGCATTTCCAGGAAACATGAATAATTTTGTAACTATTATTGAAATTTAACAAGTTGTAGTTATAGTTTTGAGAGGGGAAAAAGGAAAAGAAAAGCTAATTTGATCAGTAAAAAAAATTACAAAGCAAGATAGTAAAAATGCAACATATCTAGCAGAAGCATATTCCTGAAAAAAAAGGAGCATATTCCTCAGAAAGAAATTAATAATACACAACAATAATCACATTCATGATAACCTACATAAGATCATAGAGAAATTGGCTATGTATTCTTACCTCAAATCCCCTGTAGAACTTTCCATCACCAACTAGCTTGACCGGAACCTTCCTTCTCGTTGGTTTATCAAGAAAAGCACAAATTGATACAGAGGACACTCCTTTTGCTTCCAAGTGTGAAATTAGAGAGGATAAAGTGCATCCTGTATCGACAATATCCTCAACCTAAGACAATATAACATGGACTAATCTATTTAGCAAATTCGGATCTAAATGTTAATACTCTTTTAAGCCTTTTCTTCAGTTATTACTTTCACTAAAACTATATAATCATCAAAAGTTCAAAAACTTTTCATCTACTGCAATCAATTAAGCACTCAAACATCTATTTTCACCCAATTAAACCCTAGACTGGAAGCAAATTGCTTAAAAGCTGCTATCAATTTCTTCCAATCAGGGTTTGAAGACTCAAAAGGATGAGAAAATGTAACTCAATTGATTGCAATAGCCCTTTTAGAATTTAGATTTTACTTATCCAAAACTTGCTAAAAAGCATAACAATAGATCCAAAGTAAACCGATGGCTAAAATGAGACGCCAAGTTGAACATAGTTTATATCAATTCAAAACCCTGCAGTTTTTTTGCTACAAAAAGAAAACCTTTTAAACTTTTAATTTTTCATAATTATTATTTGGAAAACCTAAATTATAGAAACCCACTTCTTATGCATTTTATCAATAAGAAAAAGCAAATTGCAAAAATATCAACCAAATGGTTTGCCATAAACTAAATCCGGTTGTTGCTTTTGAATTAAAAACATTTCTAAAGCGCAAAGCAATAATTAACTAGAAACAAACACGATAAAAATTACATTATCAGCCACACATAATTATTTCAAAAAGTATTTGGTATAAAAAGAGTTAAGCACTAGGGACCGTAATGAGAGAGGCATGCTCTCAGTCAAAGATATGATGCGCAATAATCAGAGGTTTTGGGATGTGGGGATTGTTGAAAGGAACTTACAAGGGATTGAAAAAGAATGTATCCTAAATAAACCTTTCTCGATCTTTCGGGGAAGTGATAAAGTGGGTTGGAAGCATAGCTTTGATGGTAATTATACTATTATACTGTTCAATCTGGTTATAGGATTCCTTTGGATGAAGAAACTACTATTGATGGCTATGCTCGGAGAAAGAAAGATTGGAGGGAACTATGGCATCTGAAAATGCCATTTAAAATTGTGTTTTTCCTACGGAGGTTGCTCACCAATAGCTTACCATGCAAAGTGGAGATAGGCATTGTGCCTTTGTGAGAATGAAACTCTGTATCTTCTCTTTCTCAGCTGCCCTTTCCCAAGAGCTGCCTGGTTTGGCTTACGGTTACCGTGTCCTGATAAATTAATTCAGGGTTTCATTCTAGCCAACGTGATTAACCTGCATGTGCCGTGCAAGCTTGAAGGAGTTGACTGGTTTCCAATCAAAAGTGACTCATCAGTACTTTATGGAGCTTATGGTTTCACAGGAACAAAAAGTTTGTTTCGGAAACATAAAAGGTGCATCCAATGGGTGACATTGCACAAGAAAACGAATCGGCATCACAACGGTTCCCCAGTTTCAAAGAACAAATCAGTCTAATAAGAACCACACTGGGTGTAGATTTGTGCGGCTTTCTTAATCCTACTTTCAAGAGTTTGATAAGGAACTAGAAGGATTCGAATTGCTCATTGCATTTCAGATAGAAACGGCAATGACAAGTATATTTGCTAGTGACATCTTAAAAAGCTAAACTTTACCTACAAAGGGAAGTTCTTATCCAGTCGGTTTGTTTTGTAATTTAGTTGCCGACATGTAATTTTCTGTAAACAAGGATTGAATATCGGATTCTTCAATTATTCAAAGAAGAAGAAAAAGGGTAATGGGGAATTACCAGAACGACGTGTTTGCCCTTAACATCGAGCTTCAAGTCAAGGGAAATGGAAGGATCTCCATTAGAGAGCGAGTCGGAGCCATAAGATTGAGCTCGAAGTATGTCGAGGGAGAGAGGGAGTTGGATTCTCCTGACGAGATGAGAGCACCGGTGGCGACTCCGACGAGGAGGGGAGGGGCATTGAAATCAAGAGCGGCAATCTGGGTTACTCGGTGCAGAATCTGGTCTTGGGTCCACAGAACCTTGTGAATGTGAGAATCTAGATGTTAACTGTTAAGTTCCAACTTTTAAAATTAGAAATGTGGCAGTGGCAGTGGCACTTGTCTGTCTATCACTGTTTCTTTTAACGGAAAATTCTAAGGATAAGGATAACCTGGGAATGGGATGGGGCTTGATGGGTGAAAATTTTGTTTTCAGCCCCTCAAAATTTTAAAAATCTTAATTTACCCCCAACATTTTAGAAATTCTTATCCACCTTAAAAAATTTTAAAAAATATTATCTGTCTTGAAAATTCTCATTCATTATCTCAAAATTTTAAAACTTTTTAAAAATTTTCATAAAGTGTAATTTAAAAAACATATCATTAAATTTTTTGATAATTTTAATTTAAACACCGAAAATAATTTTAAACCACATGTCACAATTTACATAAAAGATAAGATTAGTAATATCATCTGTCATTATATATAATTGAACTACTAGTGTTTGGCAACTAACTTTATCGTTTTTTGCTATATAACAATTTCTTCTTCATAATGTCGCTTTTGACGGTAATTTTAGTGTCGTCAATTTTTTTTATTTATCTATAAAGTAAACGTCTTCTCTATTTTATATATCTTGTTTTTTTCGCACATCATTGCCAAAAAAAAATCTTGTTTTTTTGGTAGTTTTTTTTGTATGTTTCTGTGAAATAATTTTTTGCATGCTTCTGTGACAGTTTGCTGTTCATAAAGTAAACAACACAGTGCACGTTTTGGTCAAGAAAATTCGACAATTTGATATATTTAAATCTTTTGTATGGTAATTTATCGACGCAATTAAATTGATAACTGAACGTTTATCATATTGATGAAACTTTTATATTTTCAAGGAAAATTATTTAGTCTATCAACATTTTTTTTTGATGTTAAGTCAAAATTTTAATTTCTCTCGAACTTTACTTCTACATCAATATTTTTATGTCTCGTTTGGTACAACAAATGTAAAAGAGTGTGATGTATTGCTTGTGTATTGAAAAAATGAATGAAAGATGGTTGTTGTTTTACCAAGGTGTTTGGTTGTGAAATTCGGGATAAAGATAAAAGATAAGTGTAATATATAAATGTATCTTTTTACCTTTGAAATTCTAACTTTATATTTCCTCATTGTTTTGACATTGATTATTATATTATTTCACGGTTTATGGTTTATAGTTCAACTCTTTATATTTTGGGGTTTTAGTTTTATAATTTAGGATTTGGGGTTTAGGGTTTATTGTTTAGAGTTTAAGTTTTAAGCTTTGGGGTTTGTGGTTTATTATGTAAGGTTTAGGGATTAGATTTTAGGGTTTTGAGTTTTGAGTTTAGGTGTATTGTTTAGGGTTTAAAGCTTAAGGTTTGGGGGTTGGGGTTTATTTTAGGGTTTGAAGTTTATGGTTTAAAGGTTGGAGTTTGGAGTTTGGGTTTAAGGTTTAGTGTTCACAATTTTGGCTTGTGCTTTAGGGGTTTAGGGTTTATGTTTTAATGTCTATGATTTAAGGTTTGCGATCTATAGTTTATGGTTTAGGACTTGTAGTTTAGGGTTTAAAGTTTAGTATTTGAGGTTTACAGCTTTAGAGTTTAAGGATTTAGTGTTTAGAGTTTATGGTTTTGAATTTGGGGTTAGAGATGGCAAACGAGATACACACCTAAAATTTTCATATCCACCACATATCCACCATCAATGGCTGGTACAATTTTCAAATCCACACCCGCCCACGCAGGTACATTCTTAAATTCATTCCCACACCCACACTCACTACTCAACTGGACATCCACCACCCAATTCGTACCCACTTTTACCCGCCCGTACCCGCCTACAACCAACCACTAATATCGAATTATGTTAAAATAAAAGTAAAGCTTCGCATATTTATTGATTGATCAAGCGTATATATATAATACATTTACACCAGTATAAATTTAACTATAGTTAACTAACTAACGATAGCTAACTTAACTAAAACACATTTTCACCGGTATAAATTCTACTTAACTACAATTAACTTAACTAAAGCATATTTACACATGTATAAATTCTACTTAACCACACATATTACAAATTTACAACCTGATTGATTCCATCTCGATCATAAAACCATAACTTCAACCTCGATCATAAATCATCATTTTTTCAAACTAAATTAATTGAGTTCAAAGTCTACAACATTAAGGATTAACATAGATTTTAAAACAAGCTAATATCTTAGTACATAAAACTGTAGAACTAATGTTTTGATATAATAATTGAAAAATATTTTGGACTGATTTAAAAAGTATTTAAAACATTTCCAAAGTCCAAACAACTTGAAATAATATTTAAGGAATTTTTCATAAAGGTTTTTCATGTTTTCAAAGGCCTATTTTCACAAATCTGACCAAATGTTTCGAAACACCCTAGGGCGTTTCGAAACAGGTGCATCCAGTGGGCAAAACGTTTCGATACTCGTATCGAAACGGGGCCAGCGTTTCGAAACAGGCTAGGCCGTTTCGATACGCCCACGTGGCACTGACCACAACGGTCATAAACCCCAACGGTTCTTTCCCAACTAACTTTTAAATGCAGGTCGTTTCGATACGGGCTTATAGCGTTCCGATACGCGTTCCGAAACGGCAAGGGGGTGTTCCGAAACGGGTACCCTGACAGACTGCAACGGCTCTTTCTATATTGAGGGTGTTCCGAAACGGCTTCGAGCGTTTCGAAACGGGGAGCTGCAGAACTGCATTTATGGAGGGAATTAAAGGCTCCAACGACTCTATTTCAACCCCAACGGTCCTAAACGGCTATAAACTTAATTGGGAGTATAAAAGGGACCTCCAAGCATCAAGAGAAGACTAATGCTTCAATTGTCAATCAACAAATGATCAAGAAATTGTCTTAGTGCTTAAAGTGTCATTTCTTGTATAGACAAACACTAGTGAGCCAAAATTGTCAAATTTGCTTAAGTGTTTTAGGTTTTGGGTGAGTGCTTAATTGTGCAAACAAACACCTATTAGAGGGTTTAAGTTTGCTTTCATTTGTCTCTTTGTAAAGAGGGTTTTGATCAAGGCTTGGGTAGAAGCTTGATCGGTTGTAAGGGTTTCCTCCTAATCCTAGAAAAGGGGACGAATCAATTAGTGGAATTGGTTGAGAAATCCTTAGTGGGAAGCTAAGGTAGTGGATGTAGGTGCTTGTTAGAAGGCCGAACCACTATAAATCATTATGTCTTTAATCTTTCTAGCTTCCACAACCCTTCCACCCAAATATCCACCTCTCCACCACTTGGTGAGCTAAATTGGTTGATCGAATCGAGCTCCACACAACCCAACAATTGGTATCAGAGCTTGGCTCAATCGAAGAGGATTCACATCCTATTGAGAAGGTCCGGCAAGCTCGATCACTATTTCATCAACCGGCTCAAATGGCGCAATCCATAGACAAACCGCCCTTCTTCGACGGAACCCACTATGCCCATTGGAAGACTAAGATGAATTTCTTCATCAAATCAAGAGATTACAAGCTTTGGGATGTAGTTGAAGATGGTCCGTTCGTGCCTAAAAGAAGTAAAGCGGAGTGGAGTGCCGACGATCGCAAGAAGATGGAGCTTAATTGCAAAGCCTTGCACATCTTGTTTTGTGCATTTGGTCCATCCATCTATGAGAAGATGTCTTCTTGTGAGAGTGCCAAGGAGGTATGGGACAATCTTGAAGTCACATACGAGGGGACAAACGAAGTCAAGGAGACCAAGATTGGGCTCCTAACCTTGGAGTATGAGAACTTCAAAATGGATCCGGAAGAGAACATCGAGAAGATGTTTGATAGGTTCTCCACCATCACCAATGGTCTTAAAGGTTATGGAGAAGCCATCCCGGAGGAGAAGCTTGTTCGAAAGCTCATCTACTCACTTCCCGAGTCTTGGGACTCAAAGAGGACCGCCATCATCGAAGCCAAAAATTTGAAGACTTTGAAGCTTGATGAACTAATGGGGTCACTTCTTACTCATCAAATCATGAAGAAGAACAAGGAGGATGAGAAGAAGAGGGAAGAAATAAGAGCTATGGGAGAGAAGAAAATCAAAGGGCTTGGCATCAATGCTAGTGCCATGGATCTCAAGTCCTCCACTTGCCATCATGTCTACTCAAGTGAGGAGGAGGAAGATGAAGAGATAGTTCATCTCTTCAAGAAGTGTGCCCCTTTCATGAAGAGAGCTTTGAGAGAGCTTGAACGTGAACCTAAAAGAAAGGAGAGGGCAAGCACTTCAAGCCATAAGAAGAAGGCACAATTGGCTACTTGGAGTGATGAGGACTCCACCGACGATGAACAAGCCAACCTTTGCCTTATGGCCATCGAAGAAGATTCAAGGGTAACTTCTAATTCATCTACTTCATGTTCTTACACTTTTGATGAATTACAAGATGCCTATGATGATTTGGTTTTAGATTTTAAAAGCCACATTTTGAAAAACAATAAATTGATTTCAAAGTTAAAAATTCAAAATGATTTGCTTTCTAAAACCAAACTTGAACTTGAAGCAAAACTTGAAGAGTTTGAGTTAAAATGTCTTGATTTACAAAAATTGCTTCAAAATGTTCAAGTAGAAAAAGATTTGATTTCCAAAGAGCTTGAAAAGAAAAACAATTTTGGAAAATCAAATTTTTATGTTAGACAATCTAGTGCCCCTATATTTATTAAAGGAAAATGTTTTAGAAGTGTTTGGGTCCCAAAAGGACTAACCACTTCAATTAAAAAGGATGACATTCAAAAATGGATTCCTAAGGGGTCAAAAATTTGTGCTACTAATGTTCATGGATCCAAAGCAATTTGGATACCAAAAATCACTTGATTGTCTTTTGCTAGGTGTGATGGAGATGTTCAACAAGTCAAACATTGAGGGGGAGCTCCATGCACACAAGGATGAACACTTGAAGAAGGAAGGCTTCACATCCTCCCTTGGGTTCAAGTGTTGGTAAAATTTTCTAGTTGTTTTGAATTTATTTGTCTTATTTTCTATTTAATTCAACTAGATGATCATATATGTTGGACTAACATTTCAATGATGCTTTGAGTAAGGGGGAGCCATTTTTAAAACCAAAATTCATACTTTTGTCAAATTTTTACCTCTATTGTTATTTTTGAACTTAATGTTTTAAATCTTTTTGATATAACAAAAAGGGGGAGAAATGGTTTGAAAAATTGAATTTTCAAATGAATAAGGGGGAGCCTTATGTGAATTAAAATTTTTAATCTCTTATTCACTTTTTAAAGTTAAAGGGGGAGAATTCCAAATAATTTTTCAAGTGGTTTTATTATATCAAAAAGGGGGAGATTGTAGAACTAATGTTTTGATATAATAATTGAAAATTGTTTTGGACTGATTTAAAAAGTATTTAAAACATTTCCAAAGTCCAAACAACTTGAAATAATATTTAAGGAACTTTTCATAAAGGTTTTTCATGTTTTCAAAGGCCTATTTTCACAAATCTGACCAAATGTTTCGAAACACCCTAGGGCGTTTCGAAACAGGTGCCTCCAGTGGCCAAAACGTTTCGATACTCGTATCGAAACGGGGCCAGCGTTTCGAAACAGGCTAGGTCGTTTCGATACGCCCACGTGGCACTGACCACAACGGTCATAAACCCCAACGGCTCTTTCCCAACTAACTTTTAAATGCGGGTCGTTTCGATACGGGCTTATAGCGTTCCGATACGCGTTCCGAAACGGCAAGGGGTGTTCCGAAACGGGTACCCTGACAGACTGCAACGGCTCTTTCTATATTGAGGGTGTTCCGAAACGGCTTCGAGCGTTTCGAAACGGGGAGCTGCAGAACTGCATTTATGGAGGGAATTAAAGGCTCCAACGACTCTATTTCAACCCCAACGGTCCTAAACGGCTATAAACTTAATTGGGAGTATAAAAGGGACCTCCAAGCATCAAGAGAAGACTAATGCTTCAATTGTCAATCAACAAATGATCAAGAAATTGTCTTAGTGCTTAAAGTGTCATTTCTTGTATAGACAAACACTAGTGAGCCAAAATTGTCAAATTTGCTCAAGTGTTTTAGGTTTTGGGTGAGTGCTTAATTGTGCAAACAAACACCTATTAGAGGGTTTAAGTTTGCTTTCATTTGTCTCTTTGTAAAGAGGGTTTTGATCAAGGCTTGGGTAGAAGCTTGATCGGTTGTAAGGGTTTCTTCCTAATCCTAGAAAAGGGGACGAATCAATTAGTGGAATTGGTTGAGAAATCCTTAGTGGGAAGCTAAGGTAGTGGATGTAGGTGCTTGTTAGAAGGCCGAACCACTATAAATCATTCTGTCTTTAATCTTTCTAGCTTCCACAACCCTTCCACCCAAATATCCACCTCTCCACCACTTGGTGAGCTAAATTGGTTGATCGAATCGAGCTCCACACAACCCAACAAAAACACCATAATAAAAGGCATAACCAAAGTCTACAAACATAAATGGTCAAAAATTCATATGGTGGGTAGTTAGTGGGCGGGCGGATGCGGCCTAATATGAGGCTGGTAAGATCTCAAACCATCACCTACCCACTGCCCACGATGAGTATGACTTTTTACATCCACACCCGCCCACTACCACCAAACTCATACCCATCCCCACCCCAACTGGAGCAGGTGCGGTGTGAAATCAGCGAAACTGTACTCGTCTATCATCCCTATTTGGGGTTTATAGCTTATGGTTTAAGGTTTATGTTTTAGGTTTAATGGTTTGAGGTTTGGGTTTGGGTTCAAGGTTCAAGGTTATTGTTTAATGTTTAGGGATCAGTGTTTATGATTCAGGGTTTAGTGTTTTAGGTTTATGGTTTTAGGGTTTTAGATTTTAAGTTTAGGGTTTATGGTTCATGTTTAGGGTTTAGATTTAATGTTTAAGGTTTATAGTTTATGGTACGATGCTTATGGTTTAAGGTTTGGTTCATTGTTTAGGGTTTAGGGTTAGCATAAAGATGGAGTTAGGATTTGGGGTTAGAGGGCAAAACATAAATGTTTGAAAGTGGGGAGCAAATTTAGAAATAAAACAATCTTTTAAACAATTTATATAGAAGGACCAAAATGAAAAAATAAAATAATATATTTGTAACACCCACATTTCCGTCCTAGAGTTTAAAGCCGTTAAATTTAATTAATTTATTTATTATTAGAAGCAATTGAGCTTGCAATTAAGTGGATTGTTTAATTTGGTCCTTGAATTCTTAATTGGGCAACTATTGCACCAATTAGAATTAAAAGTAATTAAGCATTTGAATTAAAAAATTTAGCTAAACGATAAATTAGTAGATTCAAATTAGTAATTGTTGAGTTGATCACACAATTGCAAATGGCCAAGAGGGGGGTGAATTGGCAATAAAAATTTTGGTGGGAGGAATAAGTAAAAAATAAAAGATGACACAAGTGGTTAGAGTGGTTCAAGTTCTCCAAATGAACTCTACATCCACTACCTTAGTTCCCACTAAGGATTTTCAACCAATTCACTACTTGAATTCTTCCCCTTTTCTTGGATGAGGAGGTAACCTTACAAATTTGATTAAGCTTTCTACACAAATCTTAATCCACTCAATTTACAAAGAGAAGATTTTGGTAAACTCAAATAATTCCTCACAAAGGATAAATGTTTACCCAAATACAATTTCAATCACCCAAAACTCACAATACAAGATAACAATGAAAACACTAGAGTTGGGTACAAGAATTTGACTTTGAAGAGCACAAGGGTTTGGATTTTTGCTTTTATGATGCTTGTAGGTTCAATAGTTGTTGTAGGTTCAATGAAATTGGACCTAATTGATATTTGGTAATGTGTTTAGTAAGGGAAGGAGATCAAAGGAAAATTGGATGCATGATTTGAGATTTTGGCTAATGTTTGAAAATGCGGGCTACTTGATGTGAATTTAAATGCCATGATTTACATGCTTGATTTGGATTTTGTTAATGCTTGAGTATGTGTAAATGTGGACTGCCTATGTGATCATTTGTATGTTGACCATGTTTGAAATTGAATTCTTGATATGCTTGTTTATATGAGTATGTGGACTGCCCTATGATAGTTTTGCTATGCTTAATATGCATGTGACTATATGTGAAGTAGCTGCCCATATGCTAATGTGATCAAATGAACATGAAAATTGAATTATGAAATATGTATATGCTAAATGAAGTAATGAATAATAATTTAACAAGAATAAATTGCCCTCGATCGATTAGAAGTTTTAGATAGTACGACATGCCTAGAGTTTGAGCTCTCTTGTTTGTTGCTTCGTGCAACCTTTGCTTGTTATCTTGTGCAACCATTGTTAGAACCTTGGGTACTCTTCGATTATGATAAGGTGTTCTTGATTGCTGTTCAAGACACATGATGCTATTGGGCATCCATTGTTTGTTGCTTTGTGCAACCATTGTTTGTTGCTTCGTGCAACCATTGTTAGGTACTTAGTACCATCTTGATGGCTTGAATATCTGATACGTCTACTCTACCTAGGGCAATGAAATAAAATGCAATGTAACCTAATTAAATTAAATAAAATTTGCTAAATTATGTTTAGCTTATGAAGTGGATAAATGGTTTGTATGACTTGGTATGTTATGAAGTGAAATGAAATGATGAAGTATGTGGACATTGGTCCTTCCAGTTATGATATGATGCACATGAAATGCTTATAAGACCGAACATATGTATAATGGGCAATGGCCTTGTTCGAATACATGGAAATTAAGATGAGATAAGTTTGATAATTTCTGATTTTTGGCTAATTGTTTGAGACCTATTCGAATGATATGCTTATGAAAATTGTGATTTCATTTTGATAAATTAATGATGCTATGTGTTGATTGTCATGAATTCCGGTTAATTCAATTGTTAAGCATGAGATTGAGTATGCTGGAAACTGAATTGAATTATGGTATTGATAGAATCAATTGAAAGCATGTGATAAATTAATGTTGTTTGTTATATATTCGAGCATGTGCCATGAATGTTGATTATGTTATGCATGATGCTATGTGTATTTGATTTTTTTTTTTAAGCTTAGTTGGGTGAAATTTGGATGTTAATAAACCTAGCTAAGTAAACTCAATGCTTGATCACATTAAAAGCTCAAGAATGAATTAGATTTAACATTACCTCGCTAAGTACTATTTGTACTTATCGCTCCGTTGTTTTCTTCTTCCCAACCTTAGCAGGATCGCTTGGACCTTAAAGCTAGCATTCAATTGGATCAAGTTACAAGTTCAGAAATATGTATGATCTTAGTCTTATCTTTAAACTCCTAGATGGTGGCTTCGAAATCTGTTTAAGGATTCGTTTTGTTTTGTTTGGTCGTAGTTTAAGTCTGCGATGGTGTTTAAAGTTACATGCTCCTTGATGCTTGATTAGGAGGCTAGAATCATGTTTTGTATTTAAGTAGGAAGCCTCAATATTTTGTTGTATATAAATATAAGTCGAGCTAGTGGTCTTGTCGATTTTTTTACTGTGTATAGTTAATAACTTGACGTGATTTAGGGGCATATAAAACTTGATATTTTGTAATGTTCTAATTAAAAGAAATCGAATGCCATGGTGTTGAAATCTAATATGTTTTGTATGCAAAATTGATAAAATTAATCATTGGTAATTGGTTTAATTCGAAAATCACCTAGACTAAGTTAATCAAGTTTTCGAATGGCACGATATTGAATAGTTTAAGTATTCGACATGTTTGATATAATTGTATTCGAGATAGTAATTTAGTAATTTACTAGTTAATGATGTGAACCAATTGGCTAAATAGAAAGCATAATGGCCGAATGGTTAAGTTATAAATCTGAAATTGAGATTCAATAATGATAATAGGAAAAATTTAAATTGGCTTGTAAATTGGTAAGCAAGATTAAAAGAGATTGTGTTTAGTTTATGTATGTTTAGAAGAAATTTTTTTGTTAGCCCACTTTTCGCGTGCACATTAATATGAATAACTTAATTAAAAATGGTTTCTTGTGTCTGATAGTCTGTTTTCCGACCTCTGGTAACGCTCCTAACTCCCAGCACGGGTTAGGGGTGTTACAATATTTACAATGGGTTAACATATTTACAATAATGTAAATATGTGAAAAATAGTATGAGCTATAATTGACAAAATTTACATATTAAATAAACACTACCTCCACCCTGTGATAAATATCATCCAACTTGCATGTAATAAAATAATACGCCGCATTAAATTTCACATTCACTAAATGCACCTATAAAAGTAAATTTTTTTAATAAAGACATATTAATACATCGTGCCAGTTACAACTAGGGGTGGACAAAAATACTTGACCCAGTTAACCCGACCCGACGACCCGAACCTAAAAATGTCGGGTAATTTTTGAAAAAAATTACCAGACCGGCCCGGGTACCCGACCCGACAAATTTCCCAGGACACGGGCCGGAAGTTTCCCCTTACCGGGTACCCGACCTGACCTGATAAAATTTAATATATATTTTTTATATTTTAAATTATATTTTTATTTTATGTTTCTTAATATTTTTACTCAAAAAATAAGTTTAAATCCCTAAATTTTTTCTATGTTTGTATTATATTATTTTAAGTTTAATTTTTTTAAATAGTTTTATGTTTAACATGTATTTTTTTTTTAATTTTAAAATTTTTAAAAATAAAAATCAAGTACCCAAATTTTATGGGTACCTAAATCTCAAATACCCGAATATAATGGGCTGAGACGCGAGAGGCTTAATGAAGTACTCGGATTGCATCGTTACAACCCAACCCACCCTTAGTTACAAGTTACAACCCAACCAAACGAGACCTTGACAAAAAAAAATGTGAAATGTGAGCATGGTTTGCCCAAAGGCCGAAACCAAAAGCCTAGTTTCTTTCCATCTCAGTCTCAGCCCAAACGCCATTGATTGCATCTTCCTTTCTAAAGGTTTCTTTCTTCCTTTTTCGGTTCCCCCAACAAATCCAAATCAGAAACCAAATCTCTCCACTCCCGCCTCGATGGACTCTCTCGAACCCACTATCAAAGACGATACCGAAGAAGAAACAGCACTCCAACCACCGCCTCCGGTCACCGGCGAACCTCTAAAAGATGCTCCACTCCAAGACGATGCCGACCCCATTAAGGAAATCGCAACCCCAAACGGCATCGGCACTACCAGACCGGAAACCTCCCAGCTTGCGGCGGCTTCGTCTGATTCTCTATCTGAAGAAGATCCCACAACCACCACCACGACTGCTTCCGATGACACCCAAAACCCGCTTAAAGTTCCCCGCAACTACGATGAATTCGAGGTCGACGAAGAAGAACCTCTACCCAAAAAGCAAAAACAGCTGTCGTCTTTAACAACTCCTTCTAATTACCCTAATTCAGTCCCCGCAACCAACGATGATAACCCCACCAACGCTGCTGTCGAAAACAGTAACAATAACGGCAATGCCCCATCAAATCCTTCCCCTGCAACGAAAGCCAAGACAACAAAGAAGTCTAAGAAGAAAAACAATAATGTTTGGGTGACGAAAACGTCGAGAAAAGGGAAAAAGAAGAGCAAAGTGAATAACCAGAATGCTGGGAATGGGGAAGACGCGGTTTTGATCACCCCTGTCCCGAGATTCCCAGACAAAGGGGACGATACCCCTGATATGAAAATATGTCTTTCCAAGGCTTATAAAGCTGAAAAAGTGGAGTTGACTGAGGATAGGATGAGTGCAGGTAGCACAAAGGGGTATAGAATGGTTAGAGCCACGAGAGGGGTGCTGGAGGGAGCTTGGTACTTCGAAATCAAAGTGGTGAAGTTGGGGGAGACGGGGCATACGCGGCTCGGATGGTCGACTGATAAAGGGGACCTGCAGGCGCCGGTAGGGTACGATGGCAATAGCTTTGGATATAGAGATATTGATGGGAGTAAGGTGCATAAAGCTTTGCGAGAGAAGTATGGAGAAGAAGGGTATAAAGAGGGAGATGTTATTGGTTTTTATATAAATTTGCCAGAAGGCGGGTCGTATGCTCCCAAACCCCCTCAATTGGTTTGGTATAAAGGGCAGAGGTATGTGCATGCCCCTGATGCGAAAGAGGAGCCACCTAAAGTGGTGCCTGGTAAGTTTCTACTGTTATTCTGGTTAAAGCTCGTTCTTTGTGCATTGGATTTGAATTAACTGAATTAGATATGTATGCTGGTTTTATGTTTTTCCTTTACTATGTCTTTTACTGTTTCTATGTATGCTCTATTTTGGTAATATCTTAGATGAGAAAGCACCATGTAATCAAACACACTGCATCTTCTAGGATGGTACTTACAAATTTGGATGCTCTATAGAGTTCAGAAAACAACTTGTTCCCAGCACCATTATGCTTTTGTGCATCCATTAAATTTAATTATTGATCCAATCCAATGTCTGTTCATTTTCATTGATTTTCTTCTTGGTTTTGAATCGATTTCTTTCCAATTTGTTTCCAAGTTGGCACTATTTTGGTTGCCTTAAAATTTTATAGTTTTGAGAATATTAATCTGATCAAATGACAAGTGGGGTACATTACAGGTTTAAGATACAGTTTTTAATTGATTTTAGAAATTAGTGTAAGGACTGTCAAATATCATTACATGCTTGTGGCATAAGATTGTTATAAAAGTGCCTCTTTCTCTCAAGGTTTTATTGCTAATGGTGGCTAAATTAATGGTTTACTGTCGACGTTTCTTTTATTCTGCATGATAGTTCTTGGTTATGGTGTCGTTGATTTCTCAAAAGGTGCAAGGAGGAGATGGATGATTAGATGATAGATCAGTTACTTTGAATTGTTAAAATTCTGTCAAGTCTTACACATTAAGCATTTTTCCCAAATTCGTCTAATTATGCTACTCTTCCCTCATTTCCGGTGTTTCACTTGTTCTCTATGTAACTCTAACATTTCAAAATAGGCGGTTGACAATATGCTTTGATCATCTTCTCAATAACCAATATTCTTCAGTCATCCAGTTACCAAAAGGGAGGCCTCCACTTTGAAAAGATATAACAAGATATGAGTCATTTAGGCAGTATTCTGAGAAGTGACATGTAAAACCTTTTTACAATGCAAAATTTATGGCTTGTTTTTGTATGATTTGTTAGACTTTGCACTATCCCACTATCACGTAAATCATGTGGAAATTTTGAACAAAATGTCTTGTCAGAATACATTGAACCCTGAGATTTGAACAAACTGTAAGTTAGGCCTTTGCTATATGGAAAAGATATAGCAAGATATGAATCCTTGTACCGTGTTTATGAGAAGCGACATGTGGAACCTTTGGACAATGCAATTATATGGCTTGTATTTATATGATTCAGTTGGCCTTTGCAGTATGCCACCCAAATATAATTCACGTGGAAGATTTGAACAAAAATGTTGGATCAGAATACATTCAACTTTGTTGCATGATTTTGGTTAAATATTTGGAATTTGGATTTTGACTTATGTATGGTTATTGCATGGGGTGCTAGGTTCTCTCCTTTTGGCCCTTTTCTACAGTTAGGCAAGTCATAATGGGTAAACTTAGAATACTAATTATAGTCTAACCAGAAGCCTACTTGAACCTATCTGATTGGTTGTGTTGTATTTTGCCTGTTAAACCTGATCATTGTAATACAATACTTAAGAGCATTTTATAATAATAATAATAATACATGGATTGTTTGTTTAAACCTGTCGTGTAAGTAGAAATCTAGCATGTTGTGACTATATTCTGCAGTTTTTAACTTGCATAACCTTTTCAGACAGGCCATTGGAAAGATTTTAGACTAGCTGCTCATCCTAGCTTTTATGCTTGAAATGACTATAATAATAATAATACATGCACTGTTTAACTAATTTGCCTCTGAAATGACTATATGTTCTGTGTTTGATCAGGACTTGTTTAGATAATTTACAATTAGCAGGAAATATTGCTTTTCATGTTCTATGCTTGAAGTTTGATAATTAGTGTTGATAAATGTTGACTTTCAGGAAGTGAAATTTCTTTTTTCAAAAATGGGGTATGCCAAGGAGTTGCTTTCAAGGAATTGTTTGGTGGTCGTTACTATCCCGCTGCTTCAATGTATACCCTTCCAAATCAACCGAACTGTGTGGTGAAGTTCAACTTTGGCCCTGACTTTGAATGCTACCCAGAGGACTTTGGTGGACGGCCACTTCCCAGGCCAATGGTTGAAGTTCCTTATCATGGGTTTGACAACCAAGTGGAAAATGGTGTAGCCAATGAGAAGAAAGAGTTGTGAGCTTGAATCAGAGACTAACATCATTATAAAACGCCAGCTAATTTGAGGGCCTGCTTTATATTGTAACCTTAATTATTTACTCTTGAAATTAGGCCTGCTGAGTTGATTAATTTGTTCTGTAAACTCTTGACTTTTCTTTAAAGATGAGCTTGCAATATCGAAAACTGCTTCATGAGCTGATCCATGTCTTAGACTGTCATTTTATTTTACTTTTGTTTCGCTTGTATATCTTGATATGATTCTTCATTAAAGTTCTTGTCTGACATGCCTATGACCTTTTTGTTATTTTGAATGCTTCTTTTGTGATTTAGTTCCGTACGCATATCTCTTGGATGTATTATGGTATTCTTAATTTTGCCACTGAAGATTTTCTTTTGGTTTGCTCTTTTTTAATTATAGTTTCTCAAACAGACCTGATTTCATCACTTCAGCTTTTCCTGTTAGTAGAATGGAAGTTGTGTGTTCTGATTCTTTAATATGAGTAGAGCAAATAGCTTGCTGCAGGAGGCAATTTTACTGATCTTGACAAATTGAAACGGTAGCAATTATTTATCTAGTGAAATGGATTGTTCTTCCTTCGAAAACATTGAACTCTAATCTCTGGCTTTTGCTTGTAAACCTTTTGCAGTTTCTGGGAGGATAGAAGGAGTTCCTGGGGATTGGACTTAATGGAATTGTCCCCTGACAGGTAAATTCTGATTCTGAATTAAATAGGAAAATGAAATAAATTCGAGGGGTGTTCATGGTTAATTAAAATACTACAACGGTTAGCCCGTAGGTTCTGTTCTTAGTGTAATTAGAACACATTATCTTTAGACATTATCATCTAATTACACAAAGAACATAGTTTACAGGTTAACCATTGTAGTAAGGGGGAAGCAGTAAATTAACAGAATTAGGTTGCAAAATGAGTAGAAATATATTTTTTTAATTTGACTGGTTTGATTACAAGATAGTATAGGTTCATTAATCTTATCCCTTTCAATAGCCACACACATTGTGCAGACATGGTACTCGAATCCGGGTCACCTAGGCCTAACATATTATTAGGCTGATTCTTAGGGATTTTATTCTCTTAATTACTTACCTGGTTGCAGATTAGACAGGATCTAAGATTGACAGAAGATCTATGACAGGTTATTGCGTTTTTGTTGGAGGAGATTTGATTTCATGGAAAAGAAAGAAACAAAATGTAGTATCCGAATCCAGCGCAGAATAAAAAATCCAAAGCTATACTTATGCTTCAGCTTGAGGGGAGTGTGGAGAAGCTGTAAATTACCTAATTAGCAGGGATAAGGTTAATTCTTAAGGATTGTATTCTCTTAAGTTGGATGTTGTAATTAGTATAAATAGGCTAGACATATGTGAATAATATAAGTTTATCTCTTCACATAATTTCTTCTTAAATTCTTATTTTCGTAAAAAATATTAGATTCAAACTTGAAAGATTGGAGTTTGCCGTTAACGCCTAAGATCAGACACTGCAAATTGATCACATGCAGTGCAGAAAAATATTGGATCATGGATGCTACCTGAGAAGAAAAACTGTAAAAGAATCCGATTCAATCCATCTTGGGGACTTTGAACCTACTGTTTCGTTAGCACTTAAGTAATTCATGCATCAGCAGTGCAAAAACACAATATCACATACAAATATGATGGTATCATTAGATGTTAAGATATTGTATCTGCTACAACATTTTTCTGATAAAAACACCAAGAGAAATGAGATCTTTTCCGTATCTGGTTACTGCAAAGGGTGCTGGTTGCGACAACAGAAAACAAGTTTCTTCTCTCCGTTGCCATTGCGACTACAGAATATAATTCATGCATCCACCCTCTTGCCATTAATGCAGAGATAAGAAAGGCAAGGGAAGTCGCTGAAGAAGCACTGAACAAATAAATAAAGCTGATATACATGATTTCGTAAGTACTATAATCTCTTTCCTTGGTTTCTGTAATTGAATTAAAGTAGGAGCATTACTAGAGTACTCGTGATTTGTTGATTCTTCTAGTGAATTGGAGAGTTTAGGCCCTCTTGAGAAGACAATGAATGTAGAACTTGGTGCCTCTTGGATGGGAAGGATGGTGTTTTCCTGAAAGAAGGTCGTTTTTTGAGGTGGTGTATTGTTCTCTTCGTATAAAGAGTCCGAAACAAAGGTGAGACTCTCTCCTTGAACTTGAGAATGATGAAGAAAAGAAACCTATAAGTTATCAAAAGCATTATAACAGCTGCTAAATCCCACCACTTCGAATGATCAAGACTGATGCCGAGCATGCTTGTGAGGACAACATCACCTTTTAGCTTCGGACCACCAGGTATGAAGCCATCAAACTCGAGCCCCACCATATCATTCTTGTATGCTCCCTGCATTCTCCATTTTATAGAAAGTCAGTTCAACTTGTTTGATTGGGACATTGCTGCATTTCTTTTGCATAATTTTAACTCTTGTGCTCTATTACATTTAGATTACAAGGTAAACTTTTTCACATAGAAGACTCATTTTGGGATTCGGGAGGAAAATTACTAACATCCAACTATTTTCTGGAATGTTTTCTCCTCTAGAAAAAAGATGTTACTTATTTTAACAGGATTTGAGGTATTGTATCAGCAGATAATCCAATTAGGTTTCCTTTTGACTCCACAAAAGTATCAAATTACCACAGATTTTGATGCTCTAGATATAGTGCAAATGAAACATCAAATTGTCTTTTTAGGGAGAGATAAAAGCAGTTTAATTCTTGAGAATGTTTATGTTTATTCTCCCTTGTGGGAATCTGTTTGTCCTTCGTCTTGTTTTCTGATTTGAAACTGAATTACTATCTACTGAGGTTCTTGTAGATCGAGTCAAGACATGATTTGCATGACAGACCAATAAACATTACCTGTAATGCCCATGCACCATAGTTGATATATGAAACAGGGTAGCGCCAGAATATCTTAGGGAGATCCGGAAGCAATCTGAAATACCCGGCTGTCATCATCAGTAAACCCTGTGTAAAGAAATAAAGGGGAGATTTTTATAAACATATATGGAAGATTTTTTAAGACATTAATGGAGGAGCTCTAAAAATTTCTTAAAGAATTATAGTTCTTACTATATAACCAGCTCCGATTATGACACCCATCATGAAGTTGGGAACTAATGATGCTATCATCATCATGCAGCTCTCTACAGTTGCTATGGAGCTGATAAGATCAAGTGCAACATACATGAAATGTGAGATTCCGGGCCGGAATTTCACCATGTAATAGGTAATTGATGCAGTAGAAAGGGACATCACAGCCAAGAATGGAAATGAAGAGATGAAATTTGAGAGTATATAAACAGCAACCCCGTAGTGTCCATTGCGCCTTTCTCGATAAAAAACCTATTATAGAACACCAAACAGAGAAAAAAAAAGAATTATTGAAAGATTTAGTACCATTAGTTTCAGTTTGCCCAGAAGATATTTGGTTATGTTCATCGTCCCTTAACCCTCAATGAGATTACTCACCTTGAGTTCTTCAATGAAGGATGGGAAGCCTCCTATGGACATGAATGTCATGAAACCTGATATGAAACCGCCGCAGGCCCCACGAGCTAATATTGCATTGTAGTTCGTTCCAATATCAAAGAAAATAGAACCAACACAAATCGATAAGGCCACATAGATTCCTATCCTTAACCAGTAATACCCCAAATCTCTAGACATGTTTACGAAGGACCTCTTTGTCAAAGTTGATAGTTGTTTCAACCATTTTGCTTCACTGCTGTGTTTTTTTCCAATAACTAGTCCCTCCTGAAATATAAATAATAAAAATCGAAGGAACCGTTATGTCTTCTAGCTCTATGTCACTCAGACACAAAGGTGAATGTAGGATTTAGGTATGTATTAGACATGGGTATGCTAAAATTTTTCTAGTTTTATTCCTGAAATATACCTGTGTACATGTTAGATACAAGAGCTGGGCACAAGTATTCAAGTAAAATGAAGGGTGTGTAAGCCAGTTCTAAATAAACAGTAGGCTTACAATGGTCCATGACTAAGTTCGGAATGCTTACAATGGTTGAAATTTCTCGAATTCTCGCTTTTGCCTTTGCCGCATAATCCGAGCTTCTGTATTTCTTAACGAGCAGTGCTTTTATCTGTGCTGTTGTTAGGTTTGTCAAAGGATCTACTGTATTTTGAAGATCCTGCAGTTCATAAATGAAAAACATATTTAACCATGAAAAAAGTGAGATCAACCAATTACAGGAAAGAATTCAAGTTTCTAAGACCAATTGCAGGAAAGAATTCAAGTTTCTAAAACTATGATGCTATATGTTTTATTTGTTGCTTGTTAAATCCTGGGAAAATAAAATTACTATGTTGATGTCTCTTTGGAAAATAAAAAATGAAATGCTTACAGTTATTCTTTGAGATCCCTTCAGAGTCTCTGCAACAATGTCAAAATCTGAATTTATGCAACGAAGGAAGTGATCCGAAGGATTTCTCCTACTCGGACATGGGAATCCTACTTCAGCAAAGAACTGCAAAATCAATTTTGTAAGTAGAAATGAACAATTTCAATTTCAATTATATATACTCTTAATTTGATGAAACACTATTATCTGCAAACAAGTTTGATGACATTGTTGAGATATTTATATTGTTTCATTACCTTTGCAGCTATTTTTGCCTCCCCAAAATAAACTTGTTCTCCCCCAGAGAGTAGAAACAGGTCGTCGAAAAGCGAGAAAACTTCGCTGCTCGGCTGATGGATTGCAGAGATGATAGTCCTGCCATCACGGCCAACGTTCCTAAGAGTCTGTATCACAAAAAACGCCGAGGCACTGTCTAGGCCACTCGTAGGTTCATCAAGAAACAAGAGATGCGGCTTCGTGAGGATTTCGAGTGCAATGCTTAGCCTTTTCTTCTCCCCACCGCTTATGCCGCGTAGGTGCCAGTTTCCGATAAGCCGGTCTGCACACTCTTGGAGACCCATTTGTGTGATAGTTCCCTCCACAATGTCATCCATGTCTTCTCTGGTCAGTGATGATGGGAGCCTCAGCTGAGCTGAGTAAGTTATGGTCTCTCTTACTGTTAGAGTTCCCAAAAGTATGTCCTCTTGAGTCACATAAGCCTGAAATTTCACAGTAGATGCATCTTTATTGAATATCCATGCCATGTTCATAGTGGAATCCCCAAAATTTTCAGGGCATTTCGATTTCTTATAGTCGAGACATAAAATGTTTGCGGTACTTACGACACTGCCGTAGTCTAGCCTCTTCTTCCCATTAAGAAGAACATTTCCAGTCATGACAACATTTCCAGAGAGCCTACCTGCATAGATTTCATTCAATTACCTTGGTGTTCAACATTAGCTTGCAGATGCCTGGGCACTCATGACTCATGGAATGCATTCATATGTAGTGTTCTCATCATTCTTATGTATCTTACTTGACCTTTTTATTTTTCTTGAAATATTTGTATTCTGACACTCATGTTCGATGCATTTCTGTGCATGGGATACGACCCTATAATAAGACCTGGATGATATATACTCAATTCTTTCAGCTTAATCAATCCTACTGCTGGACAAATCATGATAAAAGAAAATAAAGCCGGTGGAAGCAGCATTCTTAAAGGCATGGAACGGAATGATGCATGCATGCATGATGCTTGGCCATGGGTATCAGACCCGATAATCGAATAATATCTGATGCACGACTATGAATACATGTAAATACGTCTATAATATGAAAAGGAAAATATTTCGTGCACCAACCGTTGAAACGAAAAGTTTTTACAAGTGTTTTAGTTTTAAAGTTTAGAGACTCTAGATGTTAGAGTTTAGGTTTAGGGTCATATAGTTAGGATTTGAGTTTTAACCTATAAACCCTAAATTTTAACTCTAAAACTTAAATTTTAAGCACGCCTCCTAAATTTAAAACTCATACACTTAAACCAAAATCCGTAAGTAATTACCCATGTGAAAATATATAAATATGATGTTTTATTTTGATACTGGCACTATACTTGCAGGAATGCAGGTTGTAATGGTGTACAGTGGCTATGCATTAGCTAAGCGCTCTCTCTCTCTCTCTCTCTTTAATTTAATGAGTAGTTTAATAAGGCAACATTGAATGTAGCAGGATTGACAGTAAAAGCCATTTCCATTTTAATGTCGTATTTTATCTTTGGGTAGTTCAGGTCATTTATCAGCAGCTTTAACATTTAACAACTTCCATATCTGCATCATCTTCTAAGTTCAACCACTACCTAATTTAACCTATCCATTCATCTCTCTTTATGTTGAATTTAATTAACTAAGTAGTTAATAATGCTTATGTCATCTTATTTTGTATAAATTTGAATCCTGATGAAATTTTAGTGTAAAGAATTAAGCTTAACTTCGTCTAATAATGAAAAAAAAGTATAAATGTAAAAAATAAGTGCAATAAATGTGCAATTAAAAGGGTAGAGTCACAGTAACCCAGAGGAAATAAATCCCCAACGGTCTCCATTAATATCTCTACTCCTTTTGTAACATGTTAAGGAAATAAACCATTCGTATTTTATTACTCATAATTTAATTAAATTTCATCCCATGAAAGCTTTGTGCTGTCCCATGTTCCAACATAAAATGGACACGTAAAAAAAATCTAAACATAAATTTCAAACATGGGAAGAAGAGAGACATAAGTGGCGGATGAGGGTGGTGGTTCAACTTTAAGACAAAAGGTACATATGAAGTGATTCAAATCTTAAATATCGTCGTTCTTTCTTATAAGATAAATGGCATAAAAATTACAGACTTTGAACACATAGATTTAAGCATTTTGTAAAAGAAAATCTAAGTGAAAGGCATGTTTACTAGTGATGGAATGAAGTTAAGTAATCTGAAATGGATTTATTAAGAGTAAGAGAAAACCTGCTAAAGCATCGAGTAGAGTAGATTTGCCGGAGCCAGAAGGACCCATGATGGCCATGATCCTACCAGGTTGAGCACACCCTGTAACTCTATCAAGCAATCTCCTTGTGGGTCCATTACCAAAGTTGGACAGCACCACCGTCAGATCTTCCCACACCAAGAACATATTCCCTTCATGCTGATATTCAGGAGGAGGTTGTGCACCTTCGTTATCACCGCCTGCACCGCCATTCACCTCCTGTATCTCCACCTCAGCCATCCAAAACAACAACAACAAAACCCGTCTCTCTATACAAACAAAAGAAGAAGAAGAAAGAAAGAAAGCAGAGGTTGAAAGCAGCAAACAATAAATATTGCTTTTGCGGAGTACACTACTTATAGTGAAATGAATACGAGTGTCGGAAGGAACAGATATTTGGCCGCGGTACTGGTGAGTGTAGGAGAGTTATTTTGTCACCAAACCTCAATCATGAAACACCTCCACTTACTACTAGGGTTTCAAGTTTAATCTTTTTTACTAAACACTCCATGTAGACTTTTTTTTTTTATATCTTTAGAAACCGACAATGAATGATAAAAACCATGCATCTACCACTAACATTAAAAAAAATCATATAACATTTAAAGATACGTTGACAAAACGGTCATTACTAGCAATAAACAATGATTGTAAACGTTTATTCAAATTCAGTCTGAGGGTCGTAAATAAAAAGGATCAGTAGGACAATAAATTAACATTTTTTGATCGATCGTGATATCGTCAAAATTCAACCAAACATATAATAAAAGAAACGATCGCTAAAAAAGAAGAAGAAAGAAAACGTATAAAAAGAAGAAGAGAAAAACAGATTTTAGGGTTTGTGCTTTTGTTCTTTGTTCCAAGCGGTTAACCTATGTTGTTTATTCCCTGCATTGTTTTGATATGTTATGGTTTCATACAACGTTGTGTAAAGGAACATAGTGTTTTGTAATAATCATAAATAAAGGATAGGGTTTTTTTTTTTCCTTCTGCCGATGAAAGTTCTTTTTAATCTAACCATGAAAGGATTTTTAACGAGATTTAATTTTTTTGTCAAAAACTTTATTGTGAATCAGATGATAATAGATCATCTGTTACTATAGTAAAAAATATTAACCCTTTTAATAATATAAAGAGTGAAAACAAATCAGGGTTAGATACTCATACAACATAGGGGTAATGGGTATATTAATTTTAGTAAAATATGAAAGCTTGCAGGAGTACATGTGAAATAAATAAACATGTGCAGGGAGATAAGATTTAGGCCACATCAATGGAGTATTAAATCCTGCAGTAATTAGCAAATCCTCCACCCAACCATCTCCAACCACACTCCTCTACTTTGTATGAGTTCCGACTTTTCTACTTATAAATCTTGTTTTACACATTTTTGTAGAAATAACACTCCAAACTCATGTAAATTACATTACCATTCACGTTTGGATTTTGTGCAAATCTAACTACAAATCCCTTACACAAATGGTAAATTTTGGATCAATACGTAACTTCAAAACTGTGCCTTGATTCACATTTTCCAATGTCTTTTTTTTTTTGTCTTTTTTATGTCTTACACTAAAAAGTTAGTTTATAATTTAGGGTTAAAATTTAAGATTGTGATTTAAAGAATTAGGAGTAGAGTATATTTTTAGGGTTTATGGTTTAAGATTTAAAATTTAAATTTGTAGTGTTAAAAAGGTATAGAAAAAAGCAAATTATAAAATTGTTCTCATAAACACACCCAACTTATTTGCTTTTTATTTATTTTATTTTCACAATACTTTGATGTTTAGATAAAGTTTGAAGTGTTCATTAATGGAATTAGATTTTATAATTATTATAATAATAAGTAAGCCTACTTCCATTTATGAAAGACATGTGGGGGTCAAAGGAAGAAAGCTTTCCCATACCACCACTTCAACAATTTTCATGATATTTTTTTTGGACAAAAATCCCAATAAATATGGGTCCTAAAGCATTTGGTCTTCATATAAATTATCTGATTGTGACACTTCTAATCACAAATACTTTTGTTATTGTTTTATTTGTGACTATATTTATAAAATTTTGTTTAAAACTCAAATTTTAAATAAATTTGACTTTAAAACTCTTAATAAAAGTGACGAAAATAATCTGTTACTAATATTATTTTCATTTGTGACAATCATATCCTCACTAAAAATTCTCAAAAGAATGTCTAAAATATGTTGTGATGGTTATGGAATGTGTTTCAAATCAAGATTTCATTTATTAGACGATAAATTTAAAATGAGTATTGCAAAAAATTACTACGGGATAATTCTCTCAATTCAATTTATTTATTTACAACAATAATTTACCTTTTTTGTCAACTTTATTTGAACTAAAATAAAAATAAATAAATAAAAGGTAATAGCTTTCAACATTACATATAAAAAATATTTAAAAAAATACATATAAAAAACTATATCCAGATTATAAGTCTTAATTTCAAATTGAGACTATAAATCTAAAATTCTGCACTGTTTTCTTATTTTAAAATTAAAATAGAAAAAAAAAATTAAAATTACACATTACTTCCGAAATATTTCCTATCTACGATTTATGGCTTTATATTTTCACTCAACCCAACACTTGTTTGTTATTTATATATACTAATGGATAATTATTACATTCACGGACGCTCGTGGAATTTTTTTAACACAATCGCCTTAGTTTTAGTATTTAAAAATTTTGTTTAGGGTCTATTATTTTAGGTTTTAGTGCATGAATTTTGAATTTAGAGGATATGATTAGAATTTAGGGTTTAAGGTTAAAATTTAGGGTTTATAGGTTAAAACCTAAACCCTAACCACATTACCCTAAAACTAAACCCTAACCTCTAAACATTAAATTCTAACCATAAACCTTAAATTCTGAGCCACTACACTCAAACCCCTACACCCTAAACCATAAACAAGGTCCATAAATCCTAAAACTAAGACGCTTATAAAAACTTTTCGTTTCCACCGCCAGTGTACGAGATATTTCCTCTATACTTATAAATACTAATATTTAAAAAGTTAATGTTTGATGTATTGTTATTGTACTTTTTTACATAAACATGTCAATTTAATCTCTATAATGTAAAATCTAAACCTTAAATTAAACTTACTTGGGGAAAATAAATTTCCTACCGCTGGTACATAAAATATTTTCTTAATTGAATATTTACCCGATTTTATACAAAATGTTTGGAAAATTATTTTTAGATGAAATTAAATATTATTATAACAATATATATATATATATATATATATATATATATATATATATATATATATATATATCAGTGGTTAAGGGAGCGGTTGTTGTTCCTAGAGGTCACGAGTTCGAGTACCAGCAGCTGCAGCAGGGTGATTGAGCATTCATTGTCAAATGGTTGAGAGTATATACAGAACAAATACTACTTGTAACCACTTTAGCTTTAAAAAAAAAACAAAATGAGGTGAATTTTTGTTTTGTTTTTACAAGCGCCTCAGATTTTAAGGTTTAAGGTTTAAATTTAGGGTTTAGAGTTTCAAAGTTTTAGGGTAGGGGTTTATAATTTAAAGTTTAGGGTTTAGGTTTTAGGGTAATATGATTAGGGAATTAGGTTCTAAACTATAAACCCTAAATTTTAATCCTAAACCTAAAATTCTATCAACAACCCCTAAATTCAAAATTACCACACTTAAACCCCTAAAGCCTAAAAGAAGTCCTTAATCCTACTTGTGTAAATAAAATTTCTACAAGCGCTTGTGCATGGAATAATTACCACACATATATATTTCATTAAAATTTTTTTGCACACATTATTACTAATATAAAAAAATCTAATATCACCTTATTTACTTACACCCACATTTTTTTATTAGAAAGGGTGATTGATATCATGTGCCTCATTAAAAAAATTCTTAACCCTAAATAGAGAAAAAAAGTACACATGATAACTCGATTACAACTTAAAACACTCACAAGAGAACCTTGACCAAAAGAAACAAACTAATCTGCTACTAAAACCATAAAACCATGCAAATCATGGAACACTATATCCAGGGATGGACCGAGGGGGTGCTGGGGGGGGGGGGCAACCGCACCCCCTAAAATTTTGAAAATCGTATATGATTTAGAAAAATTTTAGAATTTTTCTATGTATTTTCTATTAAAAATCTATTTTCGCCCCCCCTAAAAATTTATAGGTTCGCCCCCCCTAACCTAAAGTCCTGGGTCCGTCCCTGACTATATCCATTAAACCACGTACCACTAGAACCTCTCATGCACAACCAATAAACTCGTAACAGTACAATCCTCATCCAGCGACCAGCCTCCCACTTGCAGCCATCTCCCTTAGAATCATAAACACACAAATATCCAGTGTCTTATCCAAACGGTGACACTGTAAATCAGTACTTAAATTCAATTTGGCCATTGCATCAGCCACACTATTTCCCTCGCGGCTAATGTGCACGACACGAACATCCCATGCGCGGCACAACAGCTCACTTATGAATGACAGTAATGTGCATCACCTATACCCTGCTGTCATTCCATTAATCAACCTGCAACCATCCAAACAATCTGTTTCCATAATTAAACTCTTCATTCCCAAAGACTAGGCCAACAACAAACCCTCAAACACCCCCACAATTCCGCTTCTAAAGCTGAACAAAACCCCAAACATCTATTGAAATCCATGATCCATTGCCCCTCAGCTCCACGGATCACACTGCCGTACTTACACCCACATTTTACATTATATTCTTTTCAGCATTCTTTTCACGCCTCAACAATAAAAAAATTAAATTTTAAGCTCTAACCCTAAAATTTAAATCATAAACCCTAAATTCTAAAAATATACTATACTTATAATTCTAAAAACCCTAACACTAAAATTAATTTTTTTAATGTAGAACATAAATAAAAGCACTAAAACGATAGAAAAATTCGATTCCGTTAATCTGGACCAGTTTAAAAAGTTATCATATGAACCATTATTTTTCTGAGTATCAACTATCAACTGGTACAAAATTGAATTTTCGAACCATCAATCATACAAGCCTAAGCTATTTTCTTATTGGTCGGGAGACATTTATTTCTTATCTTTCGCTTTCTAACAAAAAAGGCATTCTCCCTTTTCTCTCTCCATTTACTTTCATGTTTTCGATTGGTATAATTAGAGATTAGCAAAACTCGTCTCGATTTCAAAAATACAAATATTTTAACATAATTTAGTTTAAATTATAATTTTATAAATTTAATTTGAAAAAGTATTAAATAAATTTTAGTTATAAAATAAAACTCCAATAACTCAAATTTCTTGGTAATTTGTAGATTAATTTTTAAGTTCAAGTTGAGTTTCTCAACTATGTCTGGTATATGTATATCACATATAAAAAATATGAAAAAATTATATTTAGTATATATGATTATAAAAAATGGTTTAAATTTGAACCAATTAGTATCGTACAACTATAAATATTTACAATTAAATTTGAACAGAAACTCGAACCACTCAACTCGACTCAAAATTTTTTTAAATAAAATTGTAGCATAGCCTTTGTCTTCATTTGGTAGGGTAAGCTGGTGAGCTTAATGGACTTGATAGCCATATACTAATAGTACTGTGATTTTCTGTCAATATCGCGTTGTGAATTTTTCGGAGACTCCATACCTTTTTTCCTGAAAAAATTGAAAGAGATGAGTGTTGTCAGAAAAAGAATTTCGAAAGAATCGAGAATGAAGGTATAACAAACATATATCATATATTTTTCATATTTAAGTGATCGGCGGCAGCACCAACCTTGGTTGTCGACTGCCGATAATTTTTTCTTTTTTTTTGTTTTATTTTTTATTTTTTAAATCCAATAACCCTCTTTTTGTGATACGCTTTTTCTACTTTTGGTACGTATTCTCTACCTTTTGGCACGTGTTTTTATCTTAATCGGTCGTTTGGCTATATTTTTTCATTTATTTTCTATCAATGTTAGATTTGACGTCGCCACGACTAATCAAGATGACGCTCTTTTAATTATCCTGTTGATCTCTCTGTTTTAGACCCTCGAACTGAATTAGATACGAGCTTACAATCACTATTTTTGTTCGCGATTGAGTTATGGTAATGACTGTATTGTCAATGTGTCTTATTATTGTAATATGCATTTTTAATGTTGTTTGCTGTTGCGTCTTTTTGGAATGATGCCTTTACCAATGTTGTGTTTCTCATTAATAGATTACCTTCTAAAGCCTTGTCTAATGTCTCTCCATATCAAAAATTATCTCACTGATTATAACTTTATAAATTTTTTTGGATGTTTGTATTATCCTTTTCTAGGCCCTTACAACAAAAATAAGTTTTAGTTTAAAATCACTAAGTGTGTTTTTTGGGCTACTCTCTTTCTCACAAAAGGTATGGGTAAGGAGCCATTTACAGTTCATAAGCATTTCAAGATTTAAATTGGAGAGGTGTTGTGCATAGTGAATATGATGCCCTTATCAAGAATCAGACTTAGGATTTGCAACCACTGCCTTCTAATCGAAAGCCTATTGGGTGCAAATGAACGTTCAAGATAAAGAGGAATCTAAATGAGTTTGTTGAGAGGTTCAAGGCTCGTTTGGTTGTAAAAGGATACTCTCAAATCGCAGGGTGTGACTTCAAGGAGACATTAGCCCTGTTGTCGGATCCACTATTATCAGCACTGTGTTTGCTGCTACAATAATACAACAATGGACAATTCGTCAAATTGACATTAACAATGTGTTTTTGAATGGTCAATTGGTAGAAGAGATTTATATGAAGCAACCACCAAAATATGAGCAAAGAGGGCTAGATGGACAAAAGCTTGTGTGCAGGTTTAAAAAAAAGGCTCTTTATAGTTTACGACAAGCTCCTCGAGCTTGGTTTGATACTCTAAAATCCTACTTAGTTACAAAGCTAGGAATTGTGTCTTCGAAAGCTGATTCATCACTCTTTCTTCGAAACGCTGCTTCCTCCACATTATATTAATGGTTGATGTTGATGACATAATCATCACTGGTAGTAATCCCACCGAGATTGATGAAGCTATTCAACAACTTCATGCTGAATTTTCTCTTAAAGACTTGGGCAATTTGAATTTTTCTTGGGCATGGATCCAACAATGCACTGGTGGATTGTTTCTTACCCAACACAAGTATATCCCTGATTTATTATAAAAGACTGATATGCAGGATGCCTTCTCATTAAGCACTTATGTGGTTTTGTCTCCTAAGCTAGTTGCTGGCTCATGGTAGGCTTTCTTTGATATTCATCTCTATTGCAGTACTATTGGAGGATTATAATATGTTACTCTAACTCGTTCAGACATTTGTTATGCTGTGAAAAAGTGAGTCAATTCATGAACAATCCTAGTGAGAATCATTGGTGAGTTGTTAAAAGGATCTTGCGTTATCTTAAAGGCACTCTTGAGCATGGTCTATTTTTCAAACCAGGGGAGAAATTTGCCCTTGAATGCTATGTTGATGCTGATTGGGCATCATTTGTTGAAGATCGTAGATCTATCACATGCTAATGTATCTACCTTGGAAAGAATCTTATTGCATGGAGTTCTAAGAAAAAAAGTGTGGTCTCTCGATCAACTTGTGAAGTCGAATATAGAAGCCTTGTTAACTCTATTTCTGAGTTAGTTTGGATTCAACAGCTTTTAACTGAAGTTGACATATGTTTAGAAGTCAAGCTTGAGCATTATGTGATAATACATCTGTTATTTCATTGACTGTCAATAATACATATCATGCAAAGGTGAAACATGTCGAAATCGATTTTCATTTTTCAGAGAAAAGGTGCTTGCATGGCAGCTCGTGGTGAACCATGTTCCTAGTTCTGAGCTATCTGCTGATATTCTTACTAAGTCACTGCCCCTTCAGTATTTGATAAGATGTGTGATCAGCTTGGGGTTGTTTCACAGGAAGAATCTTGGAGAAGTTAAAAGGAAAAAATCATGAGAATGATAGAGTATATAAAAGGTTGCAACAACTTTTAATTTCTTACGTCTGTTGTATTTCTGTTATGCCAGTTGGGCTTCCAGTTGGGCCTTGTAGTTAGTTATCAGGTCTGACTTGTGTGCTATATAAGAAATGAATTGTATTAGGCTCACTAATTTTTGAAATAATATCAGTTTACAGTTTTATTTTCTATTATCTCTTTCAGTTTGTTTTCAATCTCTAAGTTTCTCAATTCTCTTCCCTTTTCCATTTTTGTTTCATTTTGTGCCTTACCCGTTCTCCCATGGCGTATCCTAACAGGTTTTACCTTTCATCGTCAAACTTTGGCGATGTTAGTATCTTTTTTGTTTCGAGCCCTTGAGTTAGGATTTTTACCTTTTCTTTGTACGATCATGTTTATGATCTAGAGACATTAGTTTTTTTGTTTCTTCCAACCAAGAGAAGTTCTATATAGAGGAATGTTATCAGAAGATAATCAAATGGGGGTTTACTACAAATGTTACCTGAAAATATTTAAATAGTTATTAAAGATACTTAATGTTTTACGTATATATCTAAAATGATATAATTTTTATATAAAATATTAAAAAAATTGGTGAGATATTGATTTTGATATAACTTAAAATGAAAAATGTTTCGGGACTTAAACTATTTTGCAAAAATATTTCAAAGGTCCTTTAACTTGAAAAATATGTTTAAAAGATTTTCAAAGGGTTTTTGACTTGTTTGAATGCTTTCAAAATAACCCAAGAGTCAAAAGCAGGCTCTGAGTACCGGTATAGATTGTCGCGTACCGCTACCCAAAAGATCCCATAAAGGTACAAATAAGTTGTGTAGTGATGTCCTTTCACCCTCAACGGTCAGAATTTCCAGTAGCCAAATTGCATAATGGCACATGCTTTGTCGTATCGATACGAGTAGGTACCGTACCGATACCGAGTATCGCGTACCAGTACTAGTACATTTATTGTGTAACGACTCTTTCTATTAGAGGCATGTACTGATACCCGAAGCCCCTGTACCAATAACGACATGCCCACACAACATTTAATGATGTAAATAAAGTCTCTAATGACTCTAATCAACACACAACAACTAGTAACGGTCATGAAGCCATTATAGGGTTTAAAAGACCTCTTCAAGTAGTTGTGGAACATCAAGAAACATCATTTCCAACTTTCAATGTTAGAGAAGTTGTTCTAGTGCTTAAATTGTCAAATTCTTTGTAGAAAATACTAGTGAGCCAAATTGTCACATTTACTCAAGTGTTTAGGTTTTGTGATACAATCCTACTTGGAAACCTACTCATTCTTATTCTTTCATCTTTTTTCATAAGGATGAAAGAGGAGAGAGCTTCTATTTACTCACACATATTCATATTTTTCATATTTATGTTGCATGTTTCATTCATACCATGCTATGCTTTAATCATCGTATTCTGCAAATATTGCATGTTCATGCCCTTAGCATATTCTATACTATGCATCTTATATTAGATATATATTTTTATACTTTAGTCCCTATATTATGCATATTACATGATTAACATAAGTGTTCTATGATCCACATCTTTAATTATGCTTATATTACTTCATTTCATGCATATCTATATGTTATACATCTTATGCATATGTTTAGGTTGCATTTGCAGTCTTACTTAGATATACATCATGCATTCGTTTAGATCTTAGCTTCGTTTTAAAACATTTACTTGTTTGCATGTTTTCCTTATGTGTAAGGCTATGGTATGGAAGCTAGGGCAGCTCGTGGACAATGAATGACAGCTCAAGGAGCTAAAAGGCAGTTCAAGGCATAAGAAGGTTAGTTAAGCACGAGAGCTAAAAGTAGTTGAATGGGAGCTAAGGACCAGGTAGCTGACTAATAGAGTGTGGCTAGCTAGATGGAGCTGGAGTGTGAGCTAAGTAGCTGGAAGGACACTAAGTAACTAAGTGAAGCTAGCTTCCATGAACGGACACCTAACCATTCGGCCAAGGAGGGAAAGCATCATATTGGCACCCAAAGTAGCTGAACCAACACAAGCATTTCGGCCAAGCCTCACATCTATTCATCTTGGCGCCAACTTGAACCATCACATACACTATTCGTCTATGAAGAGTTTTATTCATTTAAATCATGTATTTTCAAAAGGGCACTACCCTTAGCCGAACCATTAAATGTTCATTCGGCCATGCCCTTATATTTTCTATAAATAGTCATTGTAATTGGCCTTTGTACACATCTCATTCATATCGATTAAATTATCTTTGTGAGAATTTTCTCTTTTCAAGTTCTTTATTAAAATTTATCGACTTATCAAGTACTTGTACTTGTGGAGTCACCCCCATCTATTTCCACCTTGATACTTGTGGTTCTTGATTGTCTTATAATCAAAGGGTCCAAGTCCTTGTTACCATGCGAACATTAAACTCATAAGGCTAGGGGTTTTGCTTTCTATAGCATTGTTTCTACCTTAGTTTCTTGTTTATACTATCCATTCCCAAACTCCATCATCATCTTTCTTTCTTCAAACCATCACCACGCCTACAAACAACCCCATCACCATCTTACAAATCCATCCTTATTTCTTCATTTTCAACCTACCCTTTCACATTTACATCACCTACCTTTAAACATTCTTTTTGAAAGCTTATCTTACTTGCAGGAATACTTGCTGCCTCCCTAGATCCTACAATCAAAGGGAGTCACCTTCTACAACAACCAAGAATATTTAGGACGTGCTACATCATATGGTATCAGAACTTTTGGTGGAAGCAAGCAAGTACCTACCTTGTAAGTCAATTTTTCATGCAAGTAGATAAGAAAAAGAAAAATTAGAATTCTTCTTTATCTAAAAAAGAATTCGAAAGTATAAAAAAAAAGAAAAAAAGAACTTTTTGAAAGCACAAGCAAGCAAGGGTGAGAAAGCACAACAACATCATCGATCGGGCCTGAAGAATCATTGTAACGCCCCGGTTTAGGGCCCGAGAGTTATCGGTTTTGATCTAGGACTAGTTCGAGTTAAATTTAGAATTAAAATGCTGATTTTATAAATAAATGCCATTAATTACAATAACGCTATTAATGAATTTGAAAAGAGAATTTTTAGATTGAAGAGTCATCTTCATTTCAAAAGAACAAAACCTAAAAAGCTTTAACTTTCTCCTAAAAGCTCTTCACCACCATCTCTCCTTGACTCAAAGGTTTTCTATAGGAGATTTCCAAAGGTAATCATCACTTTTACATTGGCTTTTAATTATTGAATCTTATCTTTTCGAAAACCTAGTAAAGTATTGATTTTTCACTTAGGGTTCCAAAGTTTTGATGGAAAAGAGATGGGTTTGTGAAATTTTCGTATATGTTTTTAATGGGTTCTTGGTGGGATGTTTTTTTAACTATTTTTGGTTGCTAAATAATGTTAATAAGTGACTTAAATCCATAAAACCCGAAACTAGGGCAGTGGGTAAGTTTTGAAGGTGAAAAAGTGGTGTTTTTGGCTTAGTTTTGGGGTAAAACGAGGGTTGGAGGTATACGGATCTAGGATGGGTGTTTTTAGATGATTTTGGTGTGTTTTGGATATTTAATTTGATTGGTTATTGTTGGGTTTTGCTTAAGAATGAGTTTGATGATATTTTGATGGATTTCAGCTTTGAATCATTGGGAGAATGTTGTGGATTTGTGAACTGATGTTTGACAGTGAATTTGTGGAAGAGTAGGGGAGTAATACTTTGTTTTTGGTTGTTTAGAAATAGAGGAAACGAGTTTGGGTCCTTTGGAAGCGATATCGGGTGTTACAGAGGCTTGAGATTGGTGTTTCGGCTTCCGTTTGGGCTCTATCGGTGAGTGGTAATGTGTTGAAGTTTAAAATGATTTCAAAGTGGATTCTTGGGGGTTTGGGTGGAGCCTTTAGGGCTAACCTACACCCAAGTGTAAGTTTGCCTATACTTGCCTTGCTTGGTTGCTTGTTGATGTACGTGTTTATGCGTGTTGTGATGTTGATATCATAATGCTTTTATTCCCGGTCTAATGTTGTTATGTAGTCGTTGTGGATGTCAAGCCCCACGTGATGGTTGTCGTTGTTTACGGTGATGTGTAGTCCCACCGGTAGTGACTAGTAGATGTGTACGGTGATGTGTAGTCCCATCGAAAAATGCTAGTTGTTTTGTACGGTGATGTGTAGTCTCACCGGGAATGGTTGTGCATGTGAAAACCATGTTTGGTCTATGCTTGTGTTTATTTCATCTCTTACTTAAATGGTTTTGTTTCCAAAACTAAGATTTATGTTTTGAACTGCATTGTTGTCGTGTTTTAGAGCTCCGCTCACTAAGCTTTAAGCTTACGCTCTCTTTTTCCAACAATGCAGATCGTTAGAGGTTCCGGGAGGCAAGTGGGCAAGGGAGGAATTCTTGGAGTTCTTTACTAAGCTCAAAGTATGGTTTTTATGTTTTGTAATAATGCTTAGAAAATGGTATTGCTAGGCTTGTTGTTATGGAGTTGGTGTTCAAACTCCTAAGTCTTGGTATTGTTAATGTTGTTAACATGTTTAAATGTTGAAGCATGTCTTATTTTGGCCTTTGACTCTTTTGGTGGATGTTAAGCATGGATGGTTGCTCATTATAACTTGGTTGATGAATTGAGCCTTGTTAAGTTTTTGAATGCCTTAAATGAATGTTTCTTGTTTGCCTAAAGTTGTGTGCATGTTTATATGATGATCTAATGCCTGCTTAAGTTGATTAGGATAGTCCCTTTGTTCTTAAAAGCAAATCTACAGACTTTTGTGCATGGCGTATCGATACACCCAAGGGCGGTATCGATACGGTCCCTTGTTTTTAGGCCTAGCGTACCGATACGCGGGGGCGTATCGATACCCGATTTTCTCTCTGGAAATCTGAGAATTTGACGATAAATTGGGGTATCGGTACAGACCTTAGGCATACCGATACAGTCTTAGAGTTGACTTTGAGATTTTGACCGTTGAGAGCGTATCGATACCAGCCTTGGAGGGTATCAATACAGACTCTCAGAGTTGACTCTGGGGAAGGTTGACCGTTGAAGGCGTATCGATACGGTCCTTTGAAGTATCGATACACACTTAACTAAGTGGATCAAATTTGTCTTAAATTGTTAGTTTTGTTTGGATCGAATTAGTGGTTGCTTTTCCGCTGTTTTCTTATCTCATGTAGGGTTAAATAAAGCATTTAGACAAGATAATTAAAGAGAAAAAATAGGGTTGCTAATCGGGGTGAGATCTTAACGGGTTTCGCTTCAGTTTTCCCCGTGTAACCCGTTCGATTCGGTCTGTTGGCTAGACCGGGACGAGGGGGTTACAATCATTCAAGACTTTGATTGTTTCTCAAGGAAGGTTGTAAGTTTTCTTGTCTAGTAAGTAACCTCTTTTCTTTCTATTCACTCTATTCTTAGCTTACCTTTTACAGTATATTTTGTTCCTTTTTTCCTACCCTAACATTCTTTTTAGTCGACACACAAGCACAAACTTGCCAAGTCTTGAGTAAGTTCAATAAAGAACTATACAAGAGAGAAAGGAGTGGATAAAAGCAAATTGAGCGTGTGAGATTAGAAGGGGAAAAGTAAAAGCCATTAAAATTACTGAGTGCAAACACGAGTGTTGAGCGGAGTGCAATCTAAATTTATCTGGAGTGAACCACGAGGTTTTTGTTAAGTGTGTTTTTGGTAAGGTTTACTTTTTGTTTTCTTTGTTATTTTCTAACAATGTCACAGAAATCTGGAAATTCACATCTGCAAAGAGGACAACCAAATCTTCAAATGCAAGCCATGATCAGAGAGATGCAACAACTGTTGAGAGAAGAACTTGAGTCTCTATATGACAGAATTGATCGGCTTGAGGGATCACAAGGAAATAACCGAGGCAATCAAGGCCTTGGGAGGAAAAATTAGAGAAGGCGTCAAGAAGATCATGAGGAATATGTGGAGGATAATGAAGATGAAGAGGTTGAGAAAGCATACATGAGGAATGCTCAAAGATATCAAGGAGGGTGTGCCCAAATTGATGATAACCTTAGCAACATTTGAGTCACCATACCACCATTCCAAGGAAAAACTGATCTAGAGGCCTATCTTGATTGGGAAAGCAAAGTGGATCATGTGTTTGACTGCCATAACTACTCCGAACAAAAGAAGGTAAAGTTGGCAGCCATGGAATTCATTGATTATGCATTAATTTGGTGGGATCAATTAACCTTACCTAGGAGGAGAAATGGAGAAAGACCAATCTCGACGTGGTATGATATGAAGAGTATCATGAGGAGAATCATTCCTACACATTATCATCGTGACCTTTTCTAGAAACTACAAACGCTAAAGCAAGGCAAACAGAGTGTGGAAGATTATTACAAGGAAATGGAGGTTTCCATTATCCGTGCCAATGTAGATGAAGATAGAGAGGCAACCATGGCCAGATTCTTAGCAGGACTCAACCGGGAGATTGTAGATGTGGTGTAATTGCAACATTACGTTGAAATAGAAAAAATGGTGCATATGGCCATGAAGGTGGAGAGGCAACAGAGGAGACGACCCACACTACGTCACAACAATCCTACTGCTTCTAAATGGAGTCAAAACAATTTCAGAAAGGCTAAACCTCTTCAAATCAAAGAGCTGACAGAATCTTCAAAGCCAAAGCAACCAATTTTGGAAACAGGCCGAGGAAAGCAAGTGGTCAACAATGAGCGAACAAGGGACATCAAATGTTTCAAGTGCCTTGGGAGAGGTCATATAGCGAACAAATGTCCAAATAGGAATATAATGCTTCTATTAGATAATGACGAGGTTGCATCTGATAATGAGGATGAACAGGAAGAAGTTTCTAAAGAAGAAGAAGTCGCAACTGCCGTTGATGGCGAATTATTCGTTGTCAAACGTCTTCTTAATGCTCAAGTAACCATCAAAGAGAAACAAAGGGAAACCATCTTCCATACGTGGTGCAATATCTATGGAAAGGTATGTTTTGTGATTATTAATGGTGGAAGTTGCACTAATGTGGCCAACACTATCATGATCAAGAAATTGGGCTTAAAAACAATGAAACATCTCGATCCTTACAAGCTTTAGTGGTTGAATGATGGTGGCGAGTTGGACGTGACAAAGCAAGCATTAGTTTCGTTATCTATCAAAAAATATAAGGATGGGGTATTGTGCGATGTTGTACCTATGCATGCGGATCATTTATTGCTTGGACGACCGTGGCAATATGATAAGAGGACGATCCATGACTGCTACACTAATCAGTATTCATTCAAGCATGAAGGAAAGAATATTGTTATGGTTCCCTTGACACCACAACAAGTGCAAAAAGGATCAAATGCATATGAAGAGGAGCATTGAAATCATGAGGAAAGAGCGTGACAGTCTCAAACCATTTGAAAAAGGATCCAAAGAATCACGACCTTTCACCAGGGGACATGATGTTACGAACGAGCCCAAGGGAGGAACCCAAAGGAAGAGTGCCTATGTGGAGAAGAAAATTATTAGGAAGTGTCTTTTGACACAACCCATGATCAATGTGTCTAATGCTAACCCTATTTTCAATAAAATTTCCTCTTTTGCTTTGTAGGATGAACCGAGAAAGTTGGACTGTCCAAATAGAGGAAAGAGTGAGGATTCAACCACCCCTACAACGAAGAAGTATCCATTGAATAACAACTTCGATTTGAGGACAAATTGCCTAAAAGAAGGGGCTGATACAATCTAGCTTAGACACCTACTCATTCTTATGCTTTCATCTTTGTTCATAAGGATGAAAGATGATGGAGCTTCTATTTTTCTTACACATGTTTATATTTTTCATATTTATGTTGCACGTTTCATTCATACCATGATATGCTTTAATAATCATATTCTGCATATCATGCATGTTCATGTCCTTAGCATATTCTATACTATGCATCTTACATTAGAATATATGTTTTTATACCTTAGTCTCTATATTATGCATATTACATGATTAACATAAGTGTTCTGTGATCCACATCTTTAATTATGCTTATATTAAGTCATTTCATGCATATCTATATGTTACACATCTTATGCATATGTTTAGGTTGCATTTGCATTCTTACTTAGACATACATCATGCATTCGTTTAGCTCTTAGCTTCTTTTTAGCTCGTTTACTTGTTTTCATGTTTTCCTTAGGTGCAAGGCTATGGTATGGAAGCTAGGGCAGCTCGTGGACAATGAATGGCAGCTCAAGGAGCTAAAAGAAAGCTCAAGGCATAAGGAGGTTAGCTAAGCACGAAAGCTAAAAGTAGTTGAATGGGAACTAAGAACCATGTAGCTGATCAATAGACTGTAGCTAGCTAGATGGAGCTAGAGTGTGAGCTAAGTAGCTGGAAAGACACTAACTACCTAGCTAAGGACCTAAGTGAAGCTAACTGCCATGAACGAACACCTAACCATTTAGCCAAGGAGGGAAAGCATCATATCGACACCCAAAGTAGTTGAACCAACACAAGCATTTCGGCCAAGCCTCACATCTATTCATCTTGGCACCAACTTGAACCATCACATACACTATTCGATCATGAAGAGTTTTATTCATTTAAATTATGTATTTTCAAAAGGGCACTACCCTTAGCCAAACCATTACATGTCCATTCGGCCATGCCCTTCCATTTCCTATAAATAGTCACTGTAATTTGCATTTGTACACATCTCATTCATATCAATGAAATTATCTTGGTGAGAATTTTCTATTTTCAAGTTCTTCATTGAAATTTACCGACTTATCAAGTACTTGTACTTGTGGCGTCACCCCCATCTATTTCCACCTTGATACTTGTGGTTCTTGTTTGTCTTATAATTAAAGGGCCCAAAACCTTGTTACCACCGGGACATTAAACTCACAAGGCTAGAGGTTTTGCTTTCTATAGCATTGTTTCTACCTTAGTTTCTTGTTCATACTATCCATTCCCAAACACCATCACCATCTTTTTTTCTTCTAACCATCACCACGCCTACAAACAACCCCATCACCATCTTACAAATCCATCCTTATTTCTTCATTTTAACCTACCCTTTCACCCTTACATCACCTACCTTTAAACATTTTTTTTAAAATCCTATCTCAATTGCAGGAATATTTGATGCCTTTCTAGATCCTTATTTGTTTTCTCTTTGTAAGAGAGTTTCTCAAAGCTTTGGGGGTATAATCTTTGAGAGTTATAAAGGTTATCACCTTGAGCCCGGAAAAAGGAAAGACAAATTAGTGAATTTGTGAAAAATCCTTAGTGTGGATAGCTAAGGTAGTGGATGTAGACTTTGGTTAGAAAGTCGAACCACTATAAATCATTGTGTCCCATTTTTTATTTCTTACATTTTCATCCACCAAAACAAAAATCCAATTCACCCCCTCTTACCACGTGTAGTTGATCGTTCGAGACCCAACAAAAATATCCTAACATTTTCAGTATATACTCAAATCATTATAAAATTAAAACAATTTAAATATTTCCCATACGAAAATGTAACATATATTATAAATAAATTAAATATTTACAATAGCATCTTAATGTTGATGGTACGGTTGATCCGAGGAATACTGCTGCTGCGGTTGGGGGTGTTATTCGTTCGGATATAGGCGAATGGTTATTTGGCTACTTTCGAAGCATAGGGAAATGCTGGGTGTTTAATGCGAAACTTTGGGCTATGGTTGATGGTTTACGGCATGCTTGGAGGCTTGGTTACCGTCGTATTATGTTAGAACATGATTGTCAGAAAGCTGTGGTGGGTGTTCGACCTTTTAAGATGAATCGGTCCCGAAATGGCATGATTACGGTCATCCAAGAGCTGCTTCGGTGGGATTGGATCAAAGAGATACGGTAGGTTGCACGTGATGCCAATGTTGTAGTTGATTCTCTTGCAAGGGCCATGCGAGGTAGCCCTAGGGTTGGCCACGAGTCGGGTAGGGTCAGGTTTTTGGCCCACCTGCACCCGACCCGAAAAATAAATATTGTTGAGATGTTTGTTTTGATATAATAATAGAAAATTTGTTTTGTACTAAATTTAAAAGGTTTCAAAATGTTAATAAGTCCAAACAACTTGAAAATATGTTTGATGAATTTTTATAAGGCTTTGGAATCATTGAAAATGTCTTTCAAGTAGTCAAACCCAAGTTTTTCAAGTAACCGTACCGATATGGTATACCCCGTATCAATAGGCTTTAAGGTTTCAGCTACAGGAAAATTCCAGTAGCCAAAACTCGTATCGATATGGATAAGACCTGTATCGATACGCTACATGGTATTTTGATACGGTTGTTTTACAACCCCCCCCCCCAACGGCTAGTATCTGTACCCATATGGATGTATCGAGTACTGACACGCCTAACTGCTCCCCACGGTCATTTTCCCAAAGGCTATTTGAATTGTAGGCTGTACTGATATGCTCCAAAACATACCGATACGCATCAACTGAGGAAAGCACAACAACTAGTTATGAAGAAGGGTGTACCGATACGGCTACCCGAGTATCGATACGGGTAGCTCCAGAACTACATTTACTGCGGGAAATAAAGGCCCCAACGGCTCCAATTCAATCCCAACAGTTTCCAACGGCTACAAACTCATTTGAGAGTATAAAAGGGACCTCCAAGCGTCTATAGAAGACTAATGATCCACAAGTCAACAACATTATGATGTCAAATGTGTCTTAGTGCTTAAATTCCCAATCTTTGTATAGACTACACTTGTTGACCTTAATTGTCAATGTATGCTCAAGTGCATTAGGTTTTGGGTGAGGGCTTATTAGTGCAAACACATACCTTTTAGAGATATTTTCAGTTAGCTAGATTTTCTCTTGTTTAAGAGTGCTCCCAAAACTTGGTTTGTGAACTTTGGTTGCTAGACTTGGTGAGTGAGTCTAGGTTGTAAAGGTTTCCTCCTAAGCCAAAAAAGGAACAATTTCTAGTGAAATTGGTTTGAAAATCTTTAGTGGGAGCTAAGGTAGTGGATGTAGAGCTTGTTCGAAGTTTGAACCACTATAAATCCTTTGTCTTTTTGTTTATCTTTTTGCTTCCACTAAATACACCCAAAATACATATTTTCCACCACTTGGCAAGCAATTATATTGAAGGACATTGAGCCCAACAATTGGTATCAGAGAGAGGCTCAATCGAGAAGGTTTAACCACCTATTGAGATGATCTGAAAGCTCGACCAACAAACAAGTCAACCAGTGGTAAATGTCGCAATCAATCGACAAGCCACCATTCTTCAACAGTGAACATTATGCCTATTGGAAGAATAGGAGGATGTACTTCATCAAGGCCAAGGACTACCGACTTTGGGATCTTGTTGAAGATGGACCATTCGTTCCAACAAGGAGGAAGACAGATTGGAATGCAAATGAAAAGAAGACGATGAAACTAAATTGCAAAGCCTTGCACATTTTATTGTATGCATTGGCCCCGATGAATATGAAAAAATCTCTTCTTGTGAAGATGCCAAGGAAGTATGGGATAAGCTTGAAGTCACATACGAGGGAACAAATGAAGTAAAGGAGACCAAGATCGGTCTTCTCAACCTTGAGTATGAAAACTTCTAGATTGACTCGGAAGAAGACATCAAGAGCATGTTCGATTGGTTCTCCACAATCATCAACAAACTCAAAGGTTTTGGAGAGGTTATTCTAGAAGACAAGCTCGTTCGAAAGTTAATTTATTCACTTCCTGAATCATGGGAGGGCAAGACGACGGCTATCATCGAAGCCAAAAACCTAAAGGAGCTCAAACTTGATGAGCTAATTGGATCTCTTTTTACCCATGAAATGATGTCTACACCCTTGAAGAGGGAGAAGGATAAGAAGATCAAAAAGCAAGGGATTGATGTGAATGTCATTGCTCTTCCATCCTCCACATGCCTACATGTAGATTCAAGTAAGGAGGAATGTGAAGGAGAAGAGATAGCCTATCTCTTCAAGAAATTTGCCTGATTCATGAAGAGCAAATAGGAAGAATCCAAGCAAGAATCGAAGAAGAAGAAGAGGGCAAGCTCTTCAAGCCATAAGAAGAATGCATATGTGGCTACTTGGAGTGATGATGACTCCACCGATAATGAACAAGCCAACCTTTGCCTTAGGGTCATCTAAGAAGATTCAAGGGTAACTTCTAATTCATCTACTTTAACTTTTTATTCTTTTGATTAATTACAAGATGTCTATTGTGATTTGGTTTTAAAGTTTAAAAATCACATTTTGAAAAACAAGAAAGTAGTTTCAAATTTGAAAATTCAAAATAATTTGATTTCTAAAACCAAAATTGAACTTGAAGCAAAACTCAATGAGTTTGAACAAAAATGTGTTGATTTAGAAAATTTGCTTCATAAAGTTCAAGAGGAAAAGGATTTGATTTCCAAAGAGCTTGAAAGGAAAACCAATTTGGGAAAATCAAATTTTTATAAAAAAACAATCTAGTGCTCCTAGATTTTTAAATGATAAATGTTTTAGAAGTATTTGATTCCCAAAAGGACTAATTACTTCAACTAAAAAAAGATGAAATTGAAAAATGAATTCCTAAGGGGACTAAATTATGTGCTACTAACGCTTATGGATCCAAAGCAAGTTGGATACCAAAAATTACTTGATTGTCTTGTTTTAGGTGTGATGGAGATTGGTCAATAAGGTACAACATTGAGTAGGGGAGATACACACAAGAAACATCACTTGAAAAAGGAAGGCTTCACATCCTCTCTTTGGTTCAAGTGGTAAAATTAATTTAATTTAGTTGAATTTATTTGCTTTTTTATTTGATTTATTTACTTTAATTCAACTAGATAATCATATTTGTTGGACTAACCATTTGATGATGCTTTGAGTAAAGGGGAATTTTAAAACCAAAATTCTTAATTTTGTCAAAATCTTTTAAACCTCCATTGTTATTTTGAGCTTGAAGTCATCTAAATTCTTTTTGATATAACAAAAATAGTGAGAATGGTTTGAAAAATTGATTTTTCAAGATTTTTCAAGTTAATAAGGAGGAGCTTTAACTACATTTAAATTTTAAAATCCCTTATTCAAATTTTTAAATACAAAGAGGGAGAATCACAAACAATTTTTTAAGTTGGTTTTATTATATCAAAAATGGGGAGATTGTTGAGATGTTTGTTTTGATATAATAATAGAAAATTTGTCTTGGACTAAATTAAAAAGGTTTCAAAATGTTAATAAGTCCAAACAACTTGAAAATATGTTTGATGAATTTTCATATGGCTTTGAAATGATTTAAAATGTCTTTCAAATAGCCAAACCTAAGTTTTTTAAGCAACTGTACCGAGACGATATACCCCATATTGATACGATTTAGGGTTTCAGCTATAGGAAAATTCTAGTAGCCAAAACTGTTACTGATACGGCTTGACCGTACCGATATGGATAGGACTTGTATTGATACTCTATGTGGCGTTTCGATACGATTTTTTCACAAACCCCCAATGGCTAGTATTCGTACTGATACGCCTAAGTACTCCCAACGGTCATTTTCCCAACGGTTATTTAAATTGCAGGTCGTACCGATACATTTCAAAGCGTATCGATATACATCAGCTGAGGAAAACACAGCGTCTAGTTCTGAATAAGGGCGTGCCGATACGACTACCCGCGTATCGATACGAACAGCTCCAGAACTGCATTTATTGCGGGAAATAAAGGCCTCAACGGTCTCCAATGGCTACAAACTTATTTGGGAGTATAAAAAGGACCTCCAAGCATCTATAGAAGACTAATGGTCCACAAGTCAACAACATTATGATGTCAAATGTGTCTTAGTGCTTAAATTTTCAATCTTTGTATAGACTACACCTGTTGAGCTTAATTGTCAATGTATGCGCAAGCGTATTAGGTTTTGGGTGAGGGTTTATTAGTGCAAACACATACCTTTTAGAGGGATTTTAGTTTGCTAGATTTTCTCTTGTTTAAGAGTGTTCCCAAAGCTCGGTTTGTGAGCTTTGATTGCTAGACTTGGTGAGTGAATCTAGGTTGTAAAGGTTTCCTCCTAAGCCAAGAAAAGGGGAAGAATTTCTAGAGAAATTGGTTTGAAAATCCTTAGTGAGAGTTAAGGTAGTGGATGTAGAGCTTGTTCGAAGCTTGAGACACTATAAATTCTAACTTTTTAATTCCACTAAATACACCCAAAATACATTTTCTCCACCACTTGACAAGTAATTCGGTTGAAGGATATCAAGCCTAACAAACACCCTAAACCCACACCCGACCCGAACATATTCTTTAAAAAACCAACCCGGAAATAAATATACTAAACCGAACCCGAACCGACCTATAAAAAATAAATTAATTTTGGGGACCTAATTGTAAAAAATAATTTTAGGGGACTTAATTGTAAAAAAAATATAATTTGAAGGAATACATTGTAAATAAAAAAATAATTTTAAGGACCTAATTATAAATATATATAAAGAGTGAGTTTTATTATAAATATCCCTAAAATTTCTGGAGAAAATTACACAATTAGTCTCGAATCAGGTCAAATATTTTTTATCCTAAACTCGAACCCGACCCAACTAGAGTTTACCCTTAATAAAACCTGACCCAAACCCGATTTTTTCATTAAAATATCCTAGGGGCTGTGACAATGGAGACAACACCACCCTTGGTGCATGCACTAATCCGATAGGAGGCACAACAACTGCACACCCAATTGTTGTAGGTTGAGTCCACTTGTTGTCCAGAGGTTGTTAGATGAATTGTTGCTCTCTGATTTTGATTTAGTCTCTTACGTAAATATTACTATATATTACGGTTAGTTAAATAGTTAGGGTTTTAGTTTCACAATTAGTTGTACCTTGGTCTATAAAAGGAAACTTGATTCATTTTAAACTTTACTACTTTTCATAATAAAGAAAATATTCTTTACGAGCTTTCCTCTATTCTCTTCTTCCATATTCTAATATGGTATCAGTTGAATTCTTTTAAGCTTCCGCCTCGATTCTTTTTGCTTTTCTTTTTTTTCTTGATCATGGGAGATCTTAATCTCAATGATGCTTTCAACAATGGTGCAAATTCATATTATTTGCATCAGTCCGAAAATCCTGTTATGTTTCTGGTTACTCAACCCCTTGGTAACGACAATTATCACAGTTGGTGTCGATCAATGATGATGGCTCTCTCTACAAAGAATAAGCTTGGCTTTGTGGATGGTTCGATTCCTGCACCAGCTAGAACTCCTGCAGACAGATATCAAGCCTGGAAGAGAGCAAATGATTTAGAAAATTCTTGGTTGTTAAACTCAGTTTCTAAAGACATAGTTGCAAGTCTTTTATATCATTCCACCGCGGCTGCTGTATGGAAAGATCTTCAAGATCATTTTTAATAGAATAATGGACCAATGATATTTTCTTTGCGAAAGAAATTATGATACTTGGTTCAAGGTTCAATGTTTGTTTCAGTCTACTATACTCAACTCAAAATTATATGGGAAGAGTTGGTTTCCCTTAAACCTTTTTGTTCTTGTGCACAATGTACTTGTGATGACGTTAAGAAAATGTTGGAAGAACAACAGAAAGAACAGACTATGCAGTTTTTAATGGGATTAAACGATTCATATGCTCATGTTCGTGGCCAAATTTTATTAATGAATTTGTTTCCTACTATCACCAAGCTTTTCTCTTTAGTCTCACAAAGAAGAAAGCCAATGCTTTATCAAATTGGATAATCATATCACTGAAGCTTCTTTTGCTGTGAAAGCTTCTATCCATACCAAGAGGTCTCGCCCTCAATGCAGCCACTGTGGTTTACTGGGATATATCAAGGAGAAGTGCTACAAGTTACATGGATATCCTCCTGGTTATCCTTCTCGAAGCATGAAATTTAATATATCTCACATCAATGCTATTGCTGATTCCTAGAATTCCACAAATCTTTCTTCTCACCAATAGAAATTTTCCAATTCTGATTCAAGCAGCTCATTGACAAACCAACAATATCAACAGCTCATTACTATGTTGACAAATCAGGTTTAAGCAGCAACCTTATATGATCTTCCCACAATCTCTGTGAATATGCCATGCAAGGCAAGATCGTTTCTTTTATTAATCATTTTATTTCTTTCAACACTAAAAATTCTTGGGTAATAGATTCAGGGGCTTCAAGGCATGTTTGCTGCTCGAAAGATTTGTTTGAATCATTAATTCCTATTAGTACTTGCACTATCATTCTTCCTAATAAATCTATTATTTATGTTCATTATTATGGGACTATTCATTTATCTTCAAAAGTCATTCTTAAAGATGTTTTGTATATTCCAAATTTCAATTTTAATTTGTTATCTGTGAGTTGCTTACTTAAAGATTATGATTTAAAAATTTTGTTTCGTGATACTCATTGTCTAATTCAGGATCCTTACCAGGTGATTGGGAAGGGTGACATGCATCGAGGATTGTATTTGCTGCATTTTCCTTCTGCTAAGGATACTTCAATTTCAATTCATCAAGATTCTGTTGTAAATGAAACAAATCATGTTTGTCTTTCATGGCATGATCGTCTTGGTCATCCTAGTTCTCGTGTCTTAGATCTTCTAAGAAGTGTTTTGCCAAATGTTGATATTAATAAAAAGGATGTTTGTTCTATATGTCCACTTGCTAAGCAAAAACACATTCCTTTTCCAGTTTCTGAAACCTTATCGTTATACCCTTTTGAATTGTTACATTGTGATACCTGAGGACCTTTTAAATCTCATACTTATAATTCTCAACGGTATTTCTTAACTTTAGTTGATGATTTTTCCAGATCAACATAGACCTATCTTCTTCAACATAAATCAGATGTTAGTCAGATTATTCTTAGTTTCATCAATATGACTAAGAGACAATTTGGTTTTGATTTGAAGGATTTTCGTTTTGACAACGCTCCTGAACTCAAATTTACAAACTTGTTTTCATAATTAGGCATCGTGTATCAATATTCATGTGTTGAGACTCCTCAACAGAATGCCATTGTGGAACGCAAGCATCAACACCTTTTGACAGTAGCTCGTACTTTGTATTTTTAATCCAGTGTGCCTGCTCGTTTTTCGGGTGAATGTTTGCTGACAGCTACTTATATAATCAACAGAATCCCTTCTCCGACACTCGACAATAAGTCTCCTTATGAGCTACTACATTCAAAGATTCTAGATTATTCTCATCTTAAAGTGTTTGGTTGCTTAGTTTTTGTTTCAACTATTCGAGCTCACGGAGATAAATTTTCAGAACATGCTCTACCTGGAATTTTCGTTGGTTATCCTCCTGGAATAAAGGGTTACAAAATCTATGTTTTGCAGACTCGTTCTATCATCATTTCTCGTGATGTTGTGTTTCATAAACACATTTTTCCTTTCCATTCAATTAATTCTGAAGCCTCTATTGTAAATCCTTTTCCTTCCATCTCTTTCCCCAAACGATATCTAATTTTGTAGGACATTCTGTTGGCCAACCTATACAAACTAACCATGAAGAACATGCTGCTCAAATAGACCATGAAGAACATGCAACTAATGTTGATCCTGAAGAACATGCTGCTCAAATGGACCATGAAAAACATGCAATTAATGTTGATCCTAAAGATCATGCAGACCATGAAGAACTTGCAGTCAACATAGACCATGAAGACCATGCATTCAACGTTGAACATGTTGTCAATATAGATGTAACTCATAGAGAAGCAGGTGTTTCAGAACAGAGTGCTTCTTCTCAATCTTTGGTTATTCCTCGTAGATCAACTCCACTTCCTCAACCGCCATCATACCTAAGACATTATTACTGCAACAATCTCATTGTTTCATCATCATCGTGTTCTTCATCATACCCTATTGAGGATCATTTATCTACTGCAAAGCTTTCTCTGGCCTATACAAGCTTCATAGCTAACATTTCATCTACTTATGAACCTACCTATTATCATCAAGCGACTAAAATTCCAGCATGGAGGACTGCCATGGATGAAGAATTACAAGCTATGGAGAACTTCAAACCTGGACAGTAGTGCCATTGCCTGAAGGGAAGAAAGTCATCGACTGCAAATGGGTGTATCGTATAAAGTATAAGGCTGATGGTTCTCTTGATAGATACAAGGCTCAATTGGTTGCAAAAGGCTTTACTCAAGTGGAAGGCATCGATTATACATATACTTTCTCCCATGTGGCTAAAATGACGTCTTTCAAGGTTCTTCTTGCATTGGCAGCATCTCATAATTGGAATTTTTTGCAACTAGATGTCAATAACGCGTTCCTTAATGGCATCCTTGATGAAGAAGTGTAGATGAAGTTGCCTCAAGGATATTTTTTGATTCTTCATATTTGAATCTGGTTTGCAAGCTTAATAAATCCATTTACGGGCTCAAACAAGCTTCCAGGCAGTGGTTCAATGCCTTTTCTCAGGTTGTTCTACAGTTTGAATTCACACAATCTCCTTTCGGGCATTCTCTTTTTGTTTATGGCTCGGGTGACGATATGATAGCATTACTTGTCTATGTAGATGACATAGTGCTAGCTGGGAAAAATTTGAAACAACTTTCGAATGTTTAAGCTTTTCTTCACCAGCATTTCAAATTAAAGGATTTGGGAACTTACGATGTTTCTTGGGTTTTGAAATTGCTCGAAATTCTACAGGGATTTCTTTGTCACAACGGAATTATGCTCTACATTTGCTTGAAAATACATGTTCCCTTGGTAAGAAGTCTGCAAATACTCATTTGATAGCTTCCCAAAAATTAAGCATCCATGAAGGTGAACCTTTGACAGATCCTCAACTTTATCAATGATTGGTTGGTAGGCTCTTATACCTTACTCACACAAGACCTGATATCACGTACACCGTCCATCTTCTTAGCCAATTTATTTCTTCTCCTCGACACTTTCATCTCATGGTTGTTTATCATCTTCTATCCTACATCAAGATGACACCAGCTTTGGGGTTATTCTTTTCTGCCAACTCAAATTTGTAACTCCATAGATTTGTAGACTCTGACTATAGCTCATGCCCTGATACTCGAAGGTCTGTCTCTGGATTCTGTATGTACATTGACGATAACATTGTTTCATGGAAATCAAAGAAACAAACCACTGTCAGTAGATCTTCTTGTGAAGCGGAAGATCGAGTTATGGCTGCAACAACCTGTGAGCTCGTTTGGTTAGCTTCACTCTTATCATCGTTTCATATTCCAGTTACAACAGCTTCTTTGTATTGTGACAACCACTCCGCCATTCACTTAACATCAAACTAAGTATTTCATGAGCGTGTCAAACACATTGAAGTGGGCTGTCATTTTATACGGGACAAAGTACGCGATGGTTTCCTTAAGCTCTTCCATGTTAGTTCAGCCAATCAGTTAGCAGACATTCTTACTAAATCTCTTCATGGTCCAGTGTTTCATACCTTTGTTGTCAAGCTGGGTCTTGTTAATATTCATCAACAAGCCACTTCATCTTGAGGGGGATATTACGGTTAGTTAGTTAGTTAGTTAGTTGGAATTTTAGTTTCATAATTAGTTGTACCTTGGTCTATAAAAGGAAACTCGACTCATTGTAAACTTTACTGCTTTTCATAATAAAGAAAATATTCTTTACAAGCTTTCCTCTATTCTCTTCTTTCATATTCTAATATTATATGCACTTTTTTTCCTTTATTTAAGATTAGAGAAATTTTTTAACGAGGTATATGGTAATATCCATTTCCATGTTTAATAAAAAGAAATAGCATTCGTATTAACTTCGTGATGAATAGTTGCCCATTTTCAGTGCCTCTATTTATGGTCCACATTTAAAAAATTAAATTTAGGGTTTAGGGTTAAGCTTTAATGTTAGGGTTAAGAAAATTATATATATAATTTATTTTTTTGAATTTATAATTTAAAATTTAAAATTTAAAGTTAGAATTTGATTGTTTAGTGTTATAGCATAGAAAGAGTTACGGATATTTATCCCTATGTGATTTGTTATCTTTTCCCACAAATCATATCTGACAATAAATCAAGTGAAATTATTATTATTTTTCAATGATTTCAGAATGGTTCTTTGTAAAACATTCTAATCTTAATTTCTTCGAAGGTACACATTCTTCTTGAAAAAAATTATATATATATATATATATATATATATATATATATATATATAACTAAAACCTGTCAATAACATCTTGGTTTACTGGTTAGATTTTTTATATATTCATACGAGAATTAAAGTACACATTGTAATTATAAATATTCAGTAACAAAAATTATAACCAAAAACACATTTTAATAGTAAATGTGTCCCTATGTTATATTCTAATTTTCATTTTGCCCTTAATTAGTTGGTATTGATTTTTCGATAAATTAAAAGTTTAGGTGCCAATTTTTAATAGGATAAACTACTCAAATGACCACTTAATTATGAGGTTAGTGTTGATATGACCATTATATTTTTAATTTTAGCAATTTTACCACTTAACTATTTAAGCGGTTTCAATCAAGTCACCCACGTTAAAACATAACGGAGAGGTTGATGTGACTTTTAATAAAACTGGTATAATTACACATTTAGTCTCTATTTTTTTTACATATTATATCAATTTAGTCTTAAATTTAATTTAATGAATTTATCTTCCAAATAAATAATAACACGTATCACCATTGGATTAGAGAAATATTTTTATTATTTTAATTTATTTTACTAATATTTTCGTATACAATTTATGGTATCACCATCAAATTGGAAAGTAAATTTTAAAACCCATATTTACCTCCAGCAAGATACGAACATGTGATAGCTTAGGTGGAGCGAGTTACTCGAGCTCGACTCGGTCAAAGCTCGACTCGATTGAACTCAACTCGAGCTCGAACTCGGCTTGAATCGTTAACAAGCCGAGCTGAGCTACTTGATACCCGACTCGAAATGCTCGCGAGCTACTCGAAAATATAATATACTAATTTTTTATTTTTTATAATTTAAAATATAAATTACTAAACTTAAAACCTTAAAATATAAACCCTAAACACAAGTCTCCAACCTTAAAATCTAAATCATAGTCTAAACCCAACAACCTAAACCTTTAAACCCTAAACTAACACCCTAAACCCTAAAAGTAACAAGCTTGAGTTTATACAACTTCTGTATCAAAGTTTTTTTCTTGATAGGGCTTTAAATAAAACGTGACAGGTGGTGAGCTACTCAAGTCCAACACGGTCAAATATTGGTCAAAACTTGACTCGATTGAGCTCGAATTAAACTCGAACTCGACTCGAGTTCTTAACGAGCTGAGTCGAGCTCAGATTTTTCTGGCTCGTTTAAAATTACCCAAAGTCGAACTCGACTTGAAATTTTAACGAGCTGAGTCGAGCTCAATTCTACTCGAGCTCAACTCGGCTCGTTTACACCCATAGGGAGACAAACCACTAAGCTAAAAGTTTTTATCTATCCAAATTTTACAACTTTGTTTATTTAAAGTTATTATTTGGATGATAGTTAAAGAGAAAAATTATTCTCATGAAATGATTGAACCCAAGAACTATTTAAGAAATTTAGAGGCATTACTACTAAGAGAAATTAATTGTTTAAAATAATTTGATAATATATTCCATATAGTTTAACTATAGTAAATGAACTATTATATATAACACTATATTCTTATATTTAAAAAATAATAAATATTATTTGATATTTCAAAATAGATTTATTATATATAAGAATATATTGTTATACACAATAGTTCATTAACTATAGTTAAGCTATATAGAACACAGTGTCTAATTATTTCAAACAGTTAATTTATTTTAGTGGTAATGCCTCAAAATTTCTCCAATGATTCTTGGGGTCGGTCCATCTCATTAGCTTAATTTTTACTCTTTAATTATCATGCAAAAAATAACTTTAAATAAAATAAATTGTAAGAGGCTACGTTTTTTATTGCTACGGTCGTCTTCAACAGCCGTTTATTGTTCGTTTTCTTTTTCAAACGATTCTTAGTTTGGTCACCAACGAGTGTTTGCTCATTTTTTTAGCCTTCAAACGGACGTCTCATGAAAACTAGATTTTTCAACTTTTCAGAACGGCCGTTTGGCCCCTAACGCTAATTTCGAACCTCATTGGCAAAATAAACCTACAGATAACAACATTTGGTTTAGTGATTTTATTTGCCCAACTCCACCCATACTATCACAGGTTCGAATCCTGCTGGAGCAAAATGTGTGTTTAAATTATTAATTTTCTAATTTGATGGTGACACGTGTCACTATCTGATTAGAAGATAAATTTATTAAATTCAATTCAATTTAAGACCAAATTGATATAATATGTAAATAACAAATATCAAATGTGCAATTATATCAGTTATGTTTAGTAGTCACGGTAATCTCTTCGTTATATCTTAACGGTGTGTGACTTGATTGAAATCACTTAAATAGTTAAGTGATAAAATTGTCAAAATTAAAAGTATAATAATTATATCGACATCAATTTTATAATTAAATGGACAGTTGAATAGTTTACCCTTTTTAATAAAGAGAAGTCTCGATAATGAATTTAAAAATGGTGACATAGTGAAATCCGACAAACAAAAATGACTTGGCACAAAGTTCGGTCTGAATGAAAAGATAAAAAATATTAGGATAATGTATACGTACAGTTACCGAACTTTGGTAAAAAATAAAATAGTAATTAAATTTTAAAAATCACAAAATGGTAATTAAACTTTATGTTTTATAATAAAATGGTAACTAGACGTTAAATCTCGTTAAGTGTCTGTTATAAAATTTGGTATAATAACACATTTAGTCCTTCATATTTATACATTCAATCAATTTAGTCCTAATACAAAACAATTCACTAAATTTAGCCCTCGTTATTTACGCATTCTTTCATTTTGGTCCTTAAAGCAAAATTCCAAAGTATGGTAACATGATAAATAATTACAATTAAATTTTTATAGGAACTCGAATCAAAAAAATTTCAAATAAAGTTTGAGTTGTAAAATATGACGTGTCAATTCAAATAACTCGAAATTTTTTTACTCGACTCGATCGAACGCTCATCTCTATCTTAACATATGACGCGTCAACTTGAATAACTCGGAAATATTCAAATATTTTAAATCATTTTTTCTTTTAAATCAAATATTTTTAAGATAAAATATTTAATATTTTCATATTTAAATCACATTGAATATTTAATAACTACTTTAAATATTCAACTTAATTTAAAAATATTCGATTTTAAAAAAAAAATGATTTAAAATATTCGAATATTTAATAACTACTTAAAATATTTTTCTTTTAAATATTCGAATATTTAATAACTACTTTAAATATTCGAATATTTTAAATCATTTTTCTTGTAAATCGAATATTTTTAAAATAAATCGAATATTTAAAGTAGTTATTAAATATTCGATGTGATTTAAAAGAAAAAAAATGATTTAAAATCTTTAAATATTTCGAGTTATTTGAGTTGACGCGTCATATCTTACAACTCAAACTTTATTTGAACTTATTTTGATTCAAGTCGAGTCGAATTTTCGAGTTTCTATAAAAATTTAATTAAATATTCGAATATTTTAAATCAGAATTTTCTTTTAAATCAAATATTTTTAAATTAAATCGAATATTTAAAGTAGTTATTAAATATTCGATGTGATTTAAATATGAAAATATTAAACATTCTATTTTAAAAAATATTTGACTTAAAAGAAAAAATGATTTAAAATATTCGAATATTTCTAGTTATTCGAGTTGACTCGTCATATCTTAAGATAGAGGTGAGCGTTCGATCGAGTCGAGTAAAAAAATTTCGAGTTATTCGAGTTGACGCGTCATATTTTACAACTCAAACTTTATTTGAATTTTTTTATTCGAGTCGAGTTAAGTCGAGTCGAGTTTTCGAGTTCCTATAAAAATTTAATTAAATATTCAAATATTTTAAATCAATTTTTCTTTTAAATTGAATATTTTTAAATTAAATCGAATATTTAAAGTTGTTATTAAATAATCAATATGATTTAAATATGAAAATATTAAATATTCTATTTTAAAAAATATTCGATTTAAAAGAAAAAATGATTTAAAATATTTAAATATTTCGAGTTATTCGAGTTGACGTGTCATATCTTAAGATAGAGGTGATCGTTCGATCGAGTCGAGTCAAAAATTTTTGAGCTATTCGAGTTGACGTGTCATATTTTACAACTCAAACTTTATTTGAATTTTTTTATTCGAGTCTAGTTTTTGAGTTCCTATAAAAATTTAATTAAATATTTTAAATCAATTTTTTTCTTTTAAATCTAACATTTTTAAATTAAATCGAATATTTAAAGTTGTTATTAAATAATCAATATGATTTAAATGTGAAAATATTAAATATTCTATTTTAAAAAATATTTGATTTAAAAGAAAAAAATGATTTAAAATATTCGAATATTTCGAGTTATTCGAGTTGACTCGTCATATTTTTAGATAGAGGTGAGCGTTCGATCGAGTCGAGTCAAAAAAATTCGAGTTATTCGAGTTGACGCGTCATATTTTACAACTCAAACTTTATTTGTAATTTTTTCGATTCAAGTCGAGTGGAGTTTTCGAGTTCCTATAAAAATTTAATTGTAATTATTTATCATGTTACCATACTTTGGAATTTTGCTTTAAGGACCAAATTAAAAGAATGTGTCAATAACGAGGGCTAAATTTAGTGAATTGTTTCTAATTAGGACTAAATTAATTGAATGTATAAATATGAAGGACTAAATGTGTTATTATATCAAATTTTATAACATACACTTAATAGGATTTAACGTCTAATTACTATTTTATTATAAAACATAAAGTTTAAGTGTCATTTTGTGATTTTTAAAAGTTTGATTATTATTTTATTTTTTTTACTAAAGTTTAATGACCGTCTATTTACTTTACCCAAAGTATTATTAGATGGTCGGCTCAAGGAGAAGGCAATGACATAACATAAGGTGGTGGGGATATAAATGAGTGCAATTCAATGAGATAAACAGAGGGATCGTTTTCAAAGGCGTGTCCATTTTGAAAAAAAAGATTTTTTTATTAGTAATTCGGTGATATCATTTGACTATTTTTAACTTTAAAATTTGAATGTTTTTTTTGAAATAGTTGAGAAAGATTAAAAAGTTAACAACTGAAAACTTCAATTAACTTTGTAATATTTTAATTTTTATTGTTCCATTTCAATAATTTAACCAAAAAATATAAGAGCCGAGGAATCAGAAATGATTAATTAGGAGAGATTAAGAATTTTTTTATATAGAATATACATATCAATATTTAGGGATCGTACCTTTTGTGCAGCGTTGCTCTTATGAATTGAATTTCCCCCCTCAAGGAATGGTCATATCACCTTTAAGGAATAAAGCACGAAATAAATTGTGAGTGAATTACCAAAAAAACTTTTCCTTTTCCGAACTCCATGTTTTATGAGCCTCTGTCTTTGCTGCGATTTTCTAGCCCAGATTTGTGTTGCCTGGCCTTGGTGACGGGAGGTTGCCCTCGTCGTCAGGTCACCGGACAGTCGGTCTTAGAGGACGAGGAAGACTGGTGGTTTGTTCTTGAAGCTGCGGAGACGGAGAGAGGAAGGAGAGAGGGGTGCTGCGTAAGGTGGTTTCTGGGCTTTCGAATGTCGGTGGTTAAGCCTGCTCTCTTTTGTCGTCGTTCTGTTTGTAGTTTTCTTTCCTCGCCTCCTTTCACTGTTGCTTTACGTTGGGAACCCCAAAGTTCCGAATGGCCACCGGCGGATGACCCATGGAGGAGCCTCGTTCGCATCAGTAACCATGGTGTTTCCTTGTTGGCCGGTTCGGGGATGACCTCCGACGTTATAAGCAGGTCTGGTTTTTTGGATGGCGTCTCCCTGGCGGTATCACGCGAGCAAAGGAACGGTGAAGTTCGCCTCTCCTTAGAACCCTACCCATCAAGCCCGGTGACCTTGGACCCAGGTGACCCTGCCGTTGATTTCACATGCACTACCTCTTCCGTTGATTCCCTGGACGGCGGCAAGTGGAGTGGTAATGTCGTATGGAAAATAGGCTAGCGTGTCGACTTTACCGTTGCGTCGTCCGACCTGCTGCTGCTGTGCGGATTAGGACGGGGCCACCGGTACTTGGCCGGACAACCCGTCGGAAGTCATCCGAAATACTTGCTGGAGTCTCCTTGCGTTGAGCTGATCGGAAAAGGCAAAGGGACAGGGGCATTGTGGGCTTTTCCATTGATGACTAAACTCTTTCCTTTTTTAGCATATGCTGACTTTTCTCCCTGGTTTTGCTTTGTTTTATCACTTAAGGTGTTGTACGGATCCGGATATTGTGGGATTGTGTCTCCCATTCCTCGTTTTGTTTCATGGCAGATTGGAGACAATCCAGGTTTTGGGCCAAGTACGACTATTTCCTCACTTGAAAAGGCCCAAATTTCAGTGGCTTCTATTTACTGGATCATGCTTTATGTCGGGAGAAGGATTTTCGAAGGGTTGTGGTTTGGTGCTGAGGGCCAGAAGGTGAAGGTGAATTGTTTTGGTTGGGACCCGGGTGGTTACTATCCGGTTGGAATTAGATCGAGATGGACTCGTTCTATGGCTCGTCGTGTTGCTTTTGTTTGTTCGTTAATGCTCTTTTGCTTCGGATTGGATGATACCAGGTTACAGGTATGGGATCCTGTCTTCTTACAATCCACTCTCCATTGGTCTTTTGTTGCCGCCGCCTTGATAAGGGCCGATATTCCATCGGAAGTCTGCCTCTTTTCTGAGCTCTCAGGCGCAATGCCAGCGAAGATTCGATGGGTGTTTTGGACGAGAATTCGTTTTGATCCTCTGCCGTTATGTAAGTGGGTTATCCGTGTTGGTTCTTCTACCTTTCCCCAGGGGAAAAAGAAGATTGCCGCGTTACCTGTTGAGGGACGCCGTGTTGCAGCTTATGGTTTTCACCTGTTTTCTGTCTTTTTTATTCTTGCTGTTTTTGCCGTGTTGGGACGGCAGCTGACCAAGCCTCGTGCATGGCCTTGCATGACCTTTTTGTGGGGTTTCTTTGCCCCTGTTGTGCCGATTGGTCTTGTTTGGTTGGTGGAAGGTTTTTCCACGCCCTTTTGTTGTCTTTTCTCATGCATGGCCCTTGCATGGTTGTGGGGCCCACCTTCGTTTTTATGTTAATCTGAAAGTTATTTGGTCAAAAAAATATCACCTTTAAAAGGTAGGTGGCAAGCCATATGGCCCGTATCATCTCACCATCCTTCAACGAAGAACAATGAAAAACACAAAAAACACGAGAGAGAAATTTAGAATAATCTTTTTGTATTATTTAGAGAATGGATGAATACATACGATCTTTTATAATTTTAAGTAGGGACGAAAGCATTAAGACATTTAAATAAAATATTGTTTTGTTTTTCAATATTGGAGTGAAAGAATCGTTGATTAATTAAGGAAAACTACACAAGTAATCACTAAATTATATCTAATTTGTTATTTTGGTCATCAAACTAAATTTTTCGTTAAAAATATCTCTAACGTTACATTTTTTCTGTTTTGGTCATCAACCGTTAAAAAAAAGGTAATGCTGACATGGATATTTTGTAATATTTCTTAATCGTTTCTCTCTTACACATAATTTTGAAAGAAAATCAAAGGAATTTGAAAAGGAGTGTTTTACTGCACGAACCAATTTGCCTCAGTGGTTAAATGAATGGTTGTTGTTCCTAGAGGTCACGGGTTCGAGCACTAGCAGCTGCAGCAGGGTGATTGAGCGTTCATTGTCAAATGGTTGAGAGTACAATTTAGAACAGATATTACTTGTAATCACTTTAGCTTTCATAAAAAAAAAGTGTTTTACTACAGCTGGACTCGAACCCACAACCCCTTGTAAAAAAGAGATGAGGTGCATACCATTCATGCCAGTTCTTGAACATATTTTAGTTACACTAAAACATATAATTTCTTTACTCAATACAGTATTTTTCTTCTACTTGCAAAACCAGGGAAATATATTTGCTTTATTTTCAGAGTAATAAAATTTAAAAAGTCAAATAACTGTATTTATATTTCTTAAGTAATAATAAGAGAATCTTTTCAAATAGAGACCGGCTACTTAAAGAGGTGACACAAATCCAACATGTGAAACGAGATATATAATTTTAACTAAAGGGGTAATTTTGACCTGATTTCACCCAAAAATTAATTTCGCCCCTCGCCGAAAAGTGCTGACGTGCTGAGGTGACTCTCCAATCCATGAAATCGATCAAATTGACTCTTTGACTGACCATGATCGTTACGGTGCTGACATGGCAGTTAACGGTGATGACATGGCAATCCATGATGCTGACGTGGTGGTCAACAATGCTGACGTGACAATACACGTGGGATGATGACGTGGCAGAAGAGGCTGAATTGATTATTTTAATCGAATTTTATGACATAATTGATTTTTTCCTGAGTTTAGGGGCATAATTAATTTTAATTAAAAGTTCGATAACTTATTTAATATTTAAGTTGAAAAATAAGAATTTATAAAATTATTAAAATTTTAAAATATTAAAACTAGTTAAATAATTTTATTAAGTGATAATTTAAAAAAATGTGAGGACTCTCACAGAAGATCAAAATATTCTTCAATTTATTTTATAAAAATATATAAAGTTAATAAAAATAAATAAAATATTTTAAAAGTTACTGAAAATAAAAATTATATAAAAAATTAAAATATATTATAAATTAAAAAATGATAAAATTTAATGCAAAAACTTAATAATGTTTTTATAAAGTATTAAAAATTAAACACTTTTATAGGAAAAAAGTTCGACTTCGTCACTTTGAGTATTATTATTCGTTAAATTTTTTTTAGTGGAATCAACATTGTACTAGAGTAACAATAGAATTCATTTTTTTTCTGTTTTTTACACCAAATTGATGCTCATTAATATTTGATGTAGAGAAATGAAAGAGAATTTTGACTTTATTATTACTTTAATACAAGGATGTCTCAATTGAAAATATGTTCAAAGAACATTAGTACGCGTAGCATAACGAGAAACAATTGAAAGATTCTCCAATAGTTTATAAATTTTTTTTGATTTTTTATATTTATAACTTTAATGTTTTTACTTATATTTAATTCATTATGGTGTTTTATATATTTTTAATATTTTATGAATATTTAAATATTAACAGTTTTATTTTTTAGCTTAAAAGATTAACTAAGTTATTGAACTTTTAATTACACAACTAAACTCAGGAAAAAAACCAATTATGCCCTCGAATTCGGTTAAAATAATCAATTCAGCCCTTCCTGCCACGTCATAATTCCATGTGTACTACCACGTCAGCATCGTTGACCACCACGTCAGCATCATGGACTGCCACGTCATCACTGTTAACTGTCACGTCAGCACCGTAACGGTCAACGTCTGTCAAAGGGTCAATTTGATCGATTTTATGGACTGGAGGGCCACATTGAGTGCACTTTTCGACGAGGGGCGAAATTACATTTTTGGGTCGAACTCAGGGGCAAAAGTACCCCTTTAGCCTATAATTTTAGTTTACATAAGCCTTTTAAATTTAGGGTTTAGAGATACACAAAAACAACATATAAGAAAATGAAAATATTTTGATACACAACACAAGCTTGTGTAAACTTTAGTTTACATAAGCCTTTTAAATTTAGGGTTTAGAGATTTATGTTGTGGTTTAGGGTTTAGGGGTTTAGGTTGTAGGGTATAGAATTTAAGGTTTATGGTTAAAATTTAGAGTTTATGGTTTAGGTTTTAGGGTGTTAGGGCTAAGAGTTTAGGTTTTAGATTTTATAGCTTAAATATGAACGGCTGTGTAATATTTTTTACACAACTTGTGTATCAAAATATAACCCTTAAGAAAATCATATATGTATATGGAAAATACTTTGATACACGAGATTGTGTAAACTAAGTTTACACAAGCCTTTCAATTTTAGGGTTTAAAGATTTAGGTTGTGGCTTAAGGGTTTATGTTGTATGGTATAAAATTTAAGGTTTATGGTTAGAACTTAGAGTTTAGGGTTTAAGTTTTAGGTTTTAGGGTGTTAAGGCTAGAGATTTAGGTTTTAGATTTTATATCTTAAAATATGAAGGGTTGTGTAAATTTTTTTACACAACTTGTGTATCAAAATATAACACATATTTATAATATACCTAATTTAGAATTTAAGGGTTTACGGTGAAAGCATTAGACATACATTTTTGTTCTCACCCACCTCCCATTAATACAATCATGTGATTTTCTGAGCAGGGAGGAATTGAGTGTGAAACTACACATATTCACAATGGTAGTTGTTTCATTTTCCTCTCTCTGTATTTATTATGTCATTTTTATTGTAATTAAATTATATGCTAATGTGTCCTGACAACTATGGCTAACAAGTTTGAACACAAACAAACAAAAAGAAATAATAAATCTATACCGACAAATACAAGTTTCCCCTGTATGATATGCTTGTGTAATTTTGAATTCAAAGGGGTTATTTAGGGGTAAGCGTTCGATCGAGTCGAGTAAAAAAAATTCGAGTTATTTGAGTCGACTCATCATATTTTACAATTCAAACTCAATTTGAATTTTTTTTATTTGAGTCGAGTTTTCGAGTTCCTATATAAATTTAATTGTAATTATTTATCATGTTATAATACGGTTTGTTATTTAAATATGAATTGAAGCTAAATAAGTATTCTACATTGGTTTAGGAACATGTGGTTCAAATTTGGTCAAATGGACTTAAACTGAATGAGGAATTGAAGAAAAATGAGATCATGGACTAAATCGCAAAACTGTAAAATTTTATTTTTCTGTTTTTCGAGTTGAAAAATTTTCAACTCGACTCGAACTTGAATTTTTTTTTGAGTTATTCGAGATTAAAAAAAATTAATTTTTCAAGTTGAGTCGAATTTTACTCACCCTAAGTTGATTCGAAGGCACCTAATCAATGAAACTTAATTTTATTTAAGGGTAGATTGTGTATTTTTTTTATACGATTTCTCTTATTCTTAAATTAGATGATATTGTCTTAACTTAGAATTTTTGTCAATTTTCTTGGGCCGCCGTCGGTGTTTATCATTTCTTTCTGTTTTTCATATTGTCTTTTTAATTTTCTTTTATTTTTTTAATTTTTTTTAATTTTAATAAGAATCTACGTTCTTGTGATATGTTTTTCTCTGTTTTCTTGAAACATTTTTTCCTGCTTCTATGACACGTTTCTTATGGCCTTTGGTATGTTTTTTGCATACATATGCGGTTGTTTTAGTGATTGTACAAAGACCCTCGCGACATTAGTTTTCTAATTGGTTTGTGGTGGTCACGTATAGTCAGATCCCCTCTTTGGTAAAATGTTGTTTGTCTTTATAATCAGAATTATGTATCGAAACAACATACCAGATAGTTTGGTTTTGCTCGCCACTCCTTTATCACTTCGTAAAGAGTCTCGTTCGACACAGACAAAGAATTTTTATGAAGGTTACTGGATTCTTTTGATGTTGGACGTCATTCTCACCAAAATATTTCGTTTTTTTTTTTTGTATCTTTGAGTATAATATTTGTTTGGTGTATGAGCTTTTAGTGGCTATTGTCTCCTTTTTTTTTCTCTCTATGTTTTGGTGCGTTGTAATTACGATTCATTACATTGTTTTTATTAATGAAATCTAGTAGTCATTATTAAAAAAAACAAATAAAATGATATTAAACGTTTAAATATATTTAATTATTATTTTTAAATGGAAACATATTTAATCATATATTTTTATTTTAATAATGCGTTTCTTTTTATTTTTAAAAAATTAAACAAAGAAACAAGTAGTTTCAGGTCATGACGTGCAATCCATAGGAAAATTACAAATATAACGTGCATGGTTTAACAATGGAGCCCATGCATTTAAGGTGATGTCCGCATGTAGATTGGCTTTGATAGCTACCCAACATTGGGCAGTAGCCATCAATGATCAAACACCCAACCTTTGCAACATTGATCTTTACTTGTCCAAAATTAATATTCTTGTTTCATGTTGTTTTCTTCAGGGGACGATGTTTTGTGTAATAATTATTTCGGTTTTCGATTAAATCGGTAGATTTGATCATATGATTACTTCAATTATCCATCGTTTTTTTTCTGGCTTATATAAGATATGGAGTACAATTACTTGAAGAATTCCATTACCCCAGCGGTTACAAACACAACACTGATATCTGATGCTACTGAATCCAGCTTTAGTTGCTAAGGCTTCGAATTCCGGTTTGGTTTGTTTAGGGACGGAGTCCGGATTAAATATTAAAAGATGTTTAAATATTGAATTTTAAAAAATACAATGCTTATTAAATATTTAAACTCAAAAGTCATAGAGGAAGTCTTAATTTGTATAATATTTAAATTTGTAATACCTAAATTATTATTAGACCAAAAAATTTGAGGGCACAAATCCTTCTTTCTTTTATTCATCTCATACTTGGTCAAATATTTAATAAACAAGGACCGAATTACTATTAGACCAAAAATTATTAAATATTTGAAATTTACAGCATGGGCTTGGGCCTTCAAATAGACTCGTCCTTGGTTTCGTTCTTTTGCTCCCGGATTATCATGCATGAATCTGTTAACAGTTGGGGCAACTCCTTGTTAGAAGCTTTCGGAAATTGCCGGTTAAGAGCACTTGATGTATAATGGCCTCTTCAAGTAAATTAAATAATGATTTTAAAATATAATATAAGTAAATTAAATAATGGTTTAGAAATATAATATAAGGGTAAATATATGAAAATTTTCTATTAAATTGAATAGGCCTAGTGATCCCCAAATTCTAAACTAACAACATAATTAGGGACGGAACTATGTAAAGTGGGGGTGTTTTTACCTTTGTCCCCCTATTTAAATTTTCTTAAAAATTGGTTTATTTATGAATTTATCCCCTCAAACATTTATAGTTTGCCCCCCACCCTAAATCATGACTCCGTCCTTGCCCATAAACGTTAAATTTAATAAGCTTGTGTGTATTGATTATATATATATATATATATGAGTTAAGATCAACTTACACAATGTAAATTTTTTTTAAATTTTACATGTTTTATGGATCGTTAGATGGGGGAATGGGTGACTCAGATTAACTCCTTACTCTCTTTTTTCCAAGTGATAATCTTCACATATTTACTGTTAATCTCATTCATTCGTTTCACTCATCCAACGGTCCAAAAAACGTGTAAAACTTAAAGAGTTTTACACTGTGTAAACGGATCCTATATATATATATATATATATATATATATATATATATATAGGATCAACTTACATTGTGTAAAACTCAATTACTTTTACACCTTTTTGGACCGTTGGATGGTGGTAATTAATGGCTAAGATTATTTCTCTATCTTTCTTTCCAAGTGATAATCTTCACATTTTTTTACTGTTAATCTCATCCATCCATTTCACTCATCCAATGGCCATGGATTAGTGTAAAATTAAATAAGTTTTACATATTGTAACTGGATATATATATATATATATATATATATGGGTTAGGATCAACTTACACAGTGTAAAACTCTTTAAGTTTTACACGTGTTTTGGATCGTTGGATGGGGGAAATAGATGGTTGAGATTAACTCCTTAATTTTTCCCCAAGTGATAATCTTTACATATTCTACTATTAATATCATCCATCCATTTCACTCATCTAACGATCCAAAAAACGTGTAAAACTTAGAGAGTTTTACACTGTGTAACTGGATGCTATCCCTATATATATAACTACGAAACCAGCGACTAGAAGTTAAAGAACGTATTTATACAAAAAAAATTATATTATGTGAATGAAGCGCTCTCTTGTTACAATAACTCTTAATATAAGTTATATTTATAATAGAACCCAACAACTGGTCCCAATGAAAAAGCAGATAATATTTATGTTAAGAGACTCGGGTTCAATCGCAATGTCTGCAAGGCGTGTGTGCATGATAAAATGTTAAGAATATCTATGAACAGATACTGCATTGTAATCACCTTTAGACTATTAAAAAAAGTTATATTTATACTAGGAGTGGGTATTCGATCTTAGTAAAAAAATAATCGACTTAGTCGAGTTGACGTTTTATAACTTAAATTTTATTTGACATTTGTTTGAGTCAAGTTGTTCAAGTTTCTGTTAAAATTTAATTGTAAATATTCATAATATTATAATACTAATTGATTCCAATTTAAACGATTTACTATAATCATATACGATATACATATATTTTTTCATATTTTTGCATATTCAATGTACATATATCACGCAGAGTTGAGAGACTCAACTCGAACTTGAAAATTATTCACTAGTTACTAAAATTTTCAAGTTATCCAAGTCTCATTTTATAACTCAAATTTTATTTGAATTTTTTAGTAGAGTATTTTCACATTGAAAGTAGCTTATGAAATTATGTGAAATTAGAGCTTAAATTATTTTTTTGGTTTAACCACTTGTATCTGACTTATTAGTCAACTAATCTGAATCGAATTTTGTAGAGTCCAAATATGAGGACGACCCTCCCAACTCAATTTCCTCCATTCACAACGTCAGAATTTGAACCCATGAGTGATCCTGCTACTATGAAAAAATATGCTAGACGTGCTCAATTGGGTGAAATCTTTGAATTAGATCGTGCTACTTCGAAACCCAATGTTGTTTTTTTACTTAAGAGACATAGTGTCTTATCCTGCTACATCAACTGGTTGTTCGTAAAGCTTATATTATTATTATTATTATTATTATTATTATGGGAAAATATCCTATGCACTGGTGGTGGAAACGAAAAGTTTTCGCAAATGCCTTAATTTTAGGGCTTAAGGTTTATGAGTTTGAGTGTATGGGTTTAGAATTTAGGGTTTATGGTTAAAATATAGAGTCTACAGTTAGAATTTAGGATTTAGATGTTAGGGTTTATGTTTTAGGGTAATATGGTTAGAGATTTAAGTTTTAACCTTAAAACCCTAAATTTTAACCCTAAACCATAAATTCTAACCTCATCCATTAAATTCAAAACTCCTACACTTAAACCATAAACAAAGTCCCTAAACCCTAAAAATAAGGCGTTTGTGAAAACTTTTTGTTTCTATCGCATGTGTATGAAATAATTACCCTATTATTATATAATTTTTTAAATTAAAATACAATTTCGTTCTAGAAAACATTTTTTGTTTTTGTTTTTGTTTTTCATTTTCATTTTCTGTTTTCTAAAAAATAGAAAATACGTTTGGTTAATAGAAATGAAAACTTGTTTTTAAAAATGAAAATAGTGAAAATGTGTTTGGTATTTAGTTTTTCAAAATAAGAAGGCTTAAAGGTCAAATTAACTCTCAACAGAAAATCTATGATTCCGTCGTCTGGAATTTCCAGGATAAGATTATGGAATACATGAGGTTCGGTGATCGATGGCGCCATTGGATATTTGGCTACGTGTCTACTGCATTTATATTAGTATTGGTAAATGGTGCCCTTACAGATCGCTTCCGTATCTCAAGAGGGGTTCGTCAAGGATGTCCATTGTCTACGTTACTTTTTAACTTGGGTGGGGAAGCGCTTAGTTTAATGCTGGAAAAGGCTGAGTCGGTGGGTCTCTTATCTGGTATTCGTATCGGTAAAAATGATAATTCAATGTCCGTGTAACGCCCAAGTTTAGGGTCCGGGAGATAATCGAGCTTTGGTTAAATCGGTTCGGGTTAAACTAATTTTGGGAACCATTTTTTAATAAAAAAAATTTAAGGATTTTAAAGAAAAAGGGGTAAAAGGGGAATTTTGAAATTAGAAAGGATTTTTTTGAAAATAGTCATCATCTTCCTAAAATTTGTTTTCACGTTATCTTCCCCAAAACACCATATTTCACTATTCCATTGATTCAAGCATTTCATTCAAGCAAGCTTTCAAGGTAATATTTTTATTGTTTTGATTTTCTCTTCCTTAAACTAGTTGTTGATGAAATCTTTCCTTAACTCATTGTTTAAGTTTGTTTTCAAAATGCTTTATGTTGGAAAATATTGGAATTTTCGTTTGAGTTGTTTGATGCTAGGTTTAAAAGTGTTTTTAACTTTGCTTTGATGTTCAAATAATGTTGGGATAGTGGCTTAATAATGGGAAACCCGAAACTAGAAAAAAGGAGAGGTTTTTGGAGTTGAAAATTTGGGTTTTTGGTTGTTCTTGTGAAGAACTTTGGGTTGATGGTTCCTAGACTTTGGGTAAGTGTTTTGGATGTTGAAAGGTGTGGTTTTGATGGTAATTTCGTTGGGTTTTGGCCGCTAGTTGGTTTGAGTTGTTTTGACGATGTTTCCAAGTGTTTTCGATTGTGAATCGATTGGTTTTGATGATAGATGTTGAGTTTCTGTGTTGCTGCAAGTTTGATGGGGCTTGAATTGGGTCTAATGCTCCATTTTTTAATTGGTTAGAAGCAGAGGAAACATATTTGAGCTCTTTGGATGTGATACCGGGTGATTTGAGAGCTTGAATCGGTGTTTCGGCTATTTCTTGTGTGTTGGCTGGTGAGTGGAAATATTTTCTAAGCCTTAACTTGGTTAAGGATATGTTTTGGGGGTTTAGATTGAGCTTGATAAGCCAATCTAAGCTCAAGAGTATGTTTTAAGCATTTTAGTCTTTATTTTCGATAAATTCTACCGTGTGTTATGAATGATTTCCATAGTGCATGTTTGCCATGAATATCCTTGTGTTATGCATATGATTGCTTTAATTGATCCCATGTTGGTTATGGTTGTGACCATGAGAACACGAGGTAAGTGTTGGTTTGATGGGTTATTGACAATGTGAAATCTTATTACCGGATATAGTTGGTCGACCAATAGGATGAGAGTGCACTCGGAGTAAAAGTCGTGCGTGGCCTTAGTGATGCTAGATTCCACTAAGAATGAGTACGGTGATGTGAGATTCCACCGGAAGCTATGTTTTACTAGACGAGCGAGTGCAGTGCAGTGATGTGAGATTCCACTGGAAGTGTCTAGTCGTTTTGAGAACTATCCGCATATCCGAGTAAAAGTGGTAAATGTCAATATACCAATGGTGCTCTAAATTCTCATGTTGAGCATGTTTTATGGTTCATTTCAATTTATGCTTATGCATGTAGTTGGTTACGTTGTATGTATGATGAGAATGAGCATGAGGTAAGCTTGTGGCTTGTGGATGCATTCGGTAAATGCACGAGATGTTAAATGCATGGTTTTTATGTGTTCAAGCATGAGGGAAATGATTTGGAAATGGGTTTTGGTTTCAAGCAAACTATGGTTTTAAAACTGCATTGTTGTAGCTATTGTTTTGAGCACCGATCACTAAGCATTCTTGCTTACGCTCCTCTTTCCAACAATACAGATTCGTAGTGTCTCGGTGCAGCCAAGGGAACAAGGGAGTGACCAAGAAGGTCGTTTTTGCTCAAGTATGGTTTTCGGCATAATAACTAGTATATAGCAATGGGATAGAGCCTTTTGTTTTGGAGATGTTGCTAGAACTCCTTGATGTTTGAGATATGTTGATATGCCTATATAGACTTGTAGAGGCTCTTATTATGTTGGAGTAGGACTTGTAGTGAGTTTTGGTTGTTTGTTGGATTTTATGCAAAGTATGGCTTTCCTTTTGAATCTTGTTATGTTAAGTTTTGCCATGATATGTTTCTAGCATGTCCTGATGAGTACCATTGGTTGCCTTGAGTTTGTTGAGTGTTGTATGTTGTTGGGATGCCTTTTGGTGGTTTCAAATTGGCTTAAACCAGCAAATTCAGTCATTTTAGGCCTACCGTTTCGATACGGTCGAGGTTGTATCGAAACGGGGGACCTAAAAGGGCCTTGGTGTATCGATATGGTTTGGGCGCGTATTGGTATGTTTTGCCACTGGAATTTGCGGTTCCAAAATGTTTTAAGGGTGTTTCGATACGGGCTGGCGTTTCAAAACCATCGAGACAGTTTTGATACTCCTGTATCGGTATAGTCTCTAAGCGTATCGGAACGACCTTTTGAGGTTTACTTGGGATTTTTTACCGTTGATGGCGTATCGATACGGGTCATAGCGTATCGATACAACATGTTTTAAAACTGTACAAGTAGCCTCAAAAGCTCGTTTCGAGTGGTTCTTGGCCGTGTTTTTCTTTTCCGCTGCTAGTCTCCTCACATAGGTTTTAAAATGGCATTTAGACAAGATTAAATTATAATATTTATAAAAAAGAAAATTAGGGTTGCTAATCAGAGTGAAGCCTTAACGGGTTTCTCTTCGGTTTTCCCCGTGTAACCCGTTCGACGTCCTCTGGTGGCTAGACCGGGTCGAGGGGGTTACATTTGTTGGTTTTAGAGCCTAAGTTCGCCTAGGTTCGCTGAGTTTCCACAAAGCCAAAAGGTAAGCGAGGTAAGTTTTATTGTGTATGGTTGTTGGTTGTGATGCACGGTGATTGTAAGCATGCTTATGGTTTTCTTTTGTGTTGGTTGGGAGATAGTTAAAAGCACTCTTTGCTAGTATACTGTTATTGTAAGTGGTTTTAAGTTTAAATACTTGAGCACCTTGGACCTTGTTCCTTGCTGACCCCAAATAATTTCACTTGTTGTGTTTCTTGTTTAGCTTTGCACATGTTAGCATGGTGAGACCGAGGGGAAGGCCCAAAATGGATAATCTGAGGGTTGAGCGGATTGAGAATGTTGGGGATGTGCAAGGGGAGAACTTGCCTCCTCCTCCGGATGGTGGTGAAGCGAATGTCGGAGGTGTTGGACCCCAGGTTGGTCAGGGATAGGCTGGCATTGATGTGAATTCGTTGATTCAGGCTATAACCTGAGCTACTCAGACAGCTTTAGCGGGTGTTCAGGTTGGAGCACCGCCTTAGGGTGCAGGTTCTGGTCTGTCGTTAGAATGACTTCGTAGCTTGGACGGAGTCGAGTTTCAGGGATTGTCACCCGAGGGTTTAGAGGCATGGTTTGAGAGCTCAGTTCGTATTTTGGGACACATGAGTGCTCTGATGCACGTAAGCTAGGTTGCATCGTCTCTTTGCTTCAGGTAGATGCCTATACTTGGTGGACTACCATCACAACGGGTATGCTAGAGGCCGAGGTTACTCGGGAATTCTTTAGGACTACTTTTCGTAAGAAGTACCTAGGTCCTCGATACCTAGACGGGAAGAAGAGAGAGTTCATGGCTCTAGTTTAGGGTATCATAACCGTGTCCGAGTATGAGGTACAGTCCGTACATCGTAGTTAGTACGCTTCTGAGTTTGTTCCTACTGAGAGGGAATGATGTGAGTGTTTTCGATATAGTTTGATCCAAGAGGTGAAGACCTACATGTTGGCTTCTGACTATGTGGATTTTGATGTATTGGTCGCTAGGGGCAAGGACATTGAACAGTCTTTGGGACTCGTTGATCGTAGAGGTGGGTCTAGTTCAGGGAAAAGGACCGCCGAGTGGGATAGAGACCGTGCCAAGAGGCACAAGGATAGGAGACCCCATCATGATCATAGGCGTGGAAGTGGTAATCCGGGGCATGGCCATCACGACCAAGGGGCTGAAAATCGTACTCCTGAGTGTACCAAGTGTGGTAGACATCATTTCGGCGAGTGTTGTGGCACTTATGGCTCATGTTGGAACTTCGGGTCTCGAGCGCACTTGAAGCGTGATTGTCCACATCCAGCTAGGGATGGACAGGCTCCTGCACGAGTTGTCGAGCACCAGAGAGGCCGCATGCGCGGTCGAGGTAACTTTTAGCCTATGAATGATGGTTAGAGGAATGTAGCTCATGTTGTGGCAGTTCAACCCGAGGGAGATAGACCGGCTAGAGTGTATGCACATCGTGAGGACATGAATGACACATATGTGATTGCAAGTAATTTCTCGTTACAATCTTTGACTGATTCCGGCTCTACACATTCATATATATTGAGTGAGCATGCGAAGCTGTTAGATATTTCGGTTGAGATGTTAGATGTGGGTATGAGTGTCACGAGTTCTTTTGATGAGACAGTTGTAGTTAGAAAGATGTACAGAAGATGTCCTTTGATGGTTAAGGGTTATGTTTTCCCGTGGATATGATGGAATTGCCGTTTTATGGTTTTGATGTAATTTTGGGCATGGATTGGCTTATGGAAGATAGGGCTTGGGTAGATTTCGAGACAAAGCGTGTGTCCTTGAGGCTTTCAGATGATTATGAGGAAGTAGTAGTGGGCGAGAACGTTAAGTTCTTGTCCAATGTTGTTTCAGCTTTAGAGGCTCAGCAGTTAATGAATATTGGTTGGCAGGCATACTTAGCCTATGTTATGAATCCAAATATGAGTGAGGCACGAACGCAAGACATCAGAATTGTTTGTGAATTTTCTGAGGTATTTCTGGAAGAATTGCCTGGTTTTCCGCCTGATAGAGAGGTGGAGTTTGCTATAGAGACTTATGCTAATTCTGCTCCAGTATCGATTGCTCTATATCGAATGGCTCCTAACAAAATGAAAGAGTTGAAGACACAACTTCAGGAACTGATAGACCGAGGGTTCATTTGTCTGATTATTTCACCTTGGGGTGCACCAGTGTTGTTTGTGAAAAAAGAAAGATGGCAGTTTGAGGATGTGTATCGATTACCGACAGTTGAATAAGTTGACAGTGAAGAACAAATATCCTTTGTCGAGGATTGACGATCTGTTTGATCAGTTGAGAGGTGCTTCAGTGTTTTCAAAGATAGATTTGAGATCCGGTTATTATCAATTGAAGGTAAGAGGTCAAGATGTACTGAAGACAACCTTCCGCACTAGTTATGGACATTATGAATTCTTAGTGATGCCCTTTGGTTTGACGAATGCACCAGCAGCTTTTATGGATATGATGAATAGGGTGTTTCATGAGTACTTGGATCAGTTTGTGGTAGTATTCATTGATGATATCTTAGTGTACTCTCGTACCGAGGAGGATCATAATCAGCATTTGCGTTTGATATTGCAGAAATTGTTAGACAACCAGTTGTTTACCAAGTTGAGCAAACGTGAGTTTTGGATCAGAGAATTAGTCTTCCTAGGTCATATTGTGTCAGCCGAGGGAATCTGAGTGGATCCTAAGAAAGTTGAGGCAGTTGTGAATTGGAAGCAACTGAAGTCTGTGACCGAAATTCGTAGTTTCTTAGGCTTGGCCGATTACTATAGACGTTTTGAGGGTTTTTCAAAGGTTGCAGCTCCTTTGACTAAATTGCTATAGAAGGATATTCGGTTTGAGTGGACTGATGCAAGACAACAAGCATTTGAGAAATTGAAAGAATCCTTATCAAAAGCTCTTGTTTTGATTCAGCTCGTGTCGGGGAAAGAGTTCGTAATCTAAAGTGATGCATCGTATGTTGGCTTAGGTTGTGTGCTTATACAAGAGGGAAGAGTAGTGGCCTATGTGTCTAGACAGTTGAAGACTCATGACCGTAATTACCCTACACATGACATAGAATTGGTTGCACTGGTTTTTGCTTTGAAAGTTTGGAGACATTACCTTTACGGCGAGAAATGCACAATGTACACCTATCATAAGAGCTTGAAGTATTTGATGATGCAGAAGGAATTGAACCTTAGACAACGTAGATAGCTAGAATTACTTAAGGACTATGATCTCACGATTGGGTACCATCCGGGTAAAGCTAATGTAGTGGCTGATGCTTTGAGTAGGAAGGTGGCAGTCAAGTTACGAGCTATGTTTTCTAGGCTAAGTTTGTCTCAAGATGGTGGTTTAGTGTCAGAATTGCAAGTTAAACCTTTACTGATTTAGTTGATCCGAGAGAAGTAGATGCAAGATAGATCATTAACATCTCATGTGCAAGATATGGAGGAGGGTAAACCGACAGATTTTTGTTTTAGTAATGATGAAATCTTGTATTTCAAAAGTAGAGTAGTTGTTCTGGAAGATGTTGAGTTGAGACGCACCATTCTAACCGAAGCTCACAATAGTCTGTTTGCTATGCATCTGAGAAGTACGAAGATGTATCACGATTTGAAAGATGAGTACTTATTGGTTGGTTTGAAGAAAGACGTTGCCAAGTTTGTGAGTAAGTGTATGGTTTGTTAGCGAGTTAAGGTCGAACATCAGTTTCCTTCAGGTTTGTTACAACCGTTGAGAATTCCCGAGTGGAAGTGGGAGAGAATTACCATGGATTTCGTATCAGGTTTGTTGTTGACACCTTCTAAGAAGAATTCGGTTTGGGTGATCATTGACCGTTTTACGAAATGTGCACACTTCTTGGCTATTCACACTACTTATACCTTAGATAAGTTGGCCAATTTGTATATCAGTGAGATTGTGAGATTTCATGGTGTACCGAAATCTATAGTGTAAAACAGAGATTCGAGATTCACAGCTAGATTTTGGGAGAGTTTGCATAGTGCTTTGGGAACTCGATTGAACTTCAGCACTCCGTATCATCCTCAGACCGATGGTCAGTCGGAGAGGGTCATACAAGTGTTGGAAGACATGTTGAGATGATGCATTATTGAATTTTAGGGTTCGTGGGAGAAGCATATATCGTTAGTAGAGTTTGCGTACAATAACAGTTATCAAGCGAGTATTTAGATGGCACCTTATGAAGCTCTGTATGGTAGAAAATGTAGAACACCTGTTTGTTAGGCCGAAGCGGGATAAAACTTGATACCCTTGCATGATATGCTTAAGGGTACTACCGAGAAAGTGTAGTTGATATGTGATCGTTTGAAGGCAGCTTCGGATAGACAAAAGTCTTATGTCGATTTGAAAAGAAGAGAGATAGAGTATGGCGTAGGCGACAAAGTGTTCTTGAAAGTCTCACATTGGAAGAAGGTGATGAGATTTGGTAGGAAGGGTAAGTTGAGTCCGGGATTCATTGGCATGTATGAGATAGTTGAGCGAGTCGGTCATGTTGCTTATAGATTGATATTGTCGAACGAGTTAGAAAGGATTCACAATGTGTTTCATATTTCGATGCTTCGGAGGTATAGACTAGATCCTTCACATGTTATGCCAGTTGAAGAGATAGAATTGAATTCAGATTTGACCTACGACGAAGATCTAGTTGAGATTTTAGCTTCGGACAACAAAGTGTTGCGGGGAAGGACCACTGAGTTGACAAAGTGAAGTGGTGACACCGAGGAGTAGAAGAAGCCACTTGGGAGAGAAAAAATGACATGAAGAAATAGTTTCAGTATCTCTTTCCGTTAGGTAAATTTTGAGGATGAAATTTTTTAAGTGGGGGAGAGTTGTAACGCCTGAGTTTAGGGCCCGGGAGATAATCGAGGTTTGGTTAAGCCGGTTCGGGTTAAACTATTTTTGAGGAACCATTTTTTGATAAACAACTTTAAGGATTTTAAAGAGAAAGGGGTAAAAAGAGAATTTTGAAATTAGAAAGGATTTTTTGAAAATAGCCATCATCTTCCTAAAATCCATCTTCACGTTATCTTCCCCAAAACACCATTTTTCACTATTCCATTGATTCAAGCATTTCATCCAAGCAAGCTTTCAAGGTAATCTTTTTCTTGTTTTGATTTTCTCTTCCTTAAACTAGTTGTTGATGAAATCTTTCCTTAACTCATTGTTTAAGTTTGTTTCCAAAATGCTTTATGTAGGAAAAAGAGGAAAATGAGGGAATTTTCGTTTGGGTTGTTTGATGCTAGGTTTAAAAGTGTTTTTAACTTTGCTTCGATGTTCAAACAATGTTGGGATAGTGGCTTAATAATGGGAAACCCGAAACTAGCAAAAAGAAGAGGTTTTTAAAGTTGAAAATTTGGGTTTTTGGTTTGTTCTTGTGAAGAACTTTGAGCTGATGGTTCCTAGACTTTGGCTAAGTGTTTTGGATGTTTAAAGGTGTGGTTTTGATGGTAATTTCGTTGGGTTTTGGCCGCTAGTTGGTTTAAGTCGTTTTGATTATGTTTCCAAGTATTTTCGGTTGTGAATCGATTGGTTTTGATGATAGATGTTGAGTTTTTGTGTTGCTGCAAGTTTGGGGTGCTTGAATTGGGTCTAATGCTCCATTTTTGAATTGGTTAGAAGCATGGGAAATAGATTTGGACTCTTCGGACGCGATACTGGGTGATTTGGGAGCTTGAATCGGTGTTTCGTCTATTGCTTATGTGTTGGCTGGTGAGTGGAAATGTTTTCTAAGCCTTAACTTTGTTAAGGATGTGTTTTGGGGGTTTAGATTGAGCTTGATAAGCCAATCTAAGCTCAAGAGTAAGTTTTAAGCATTTTAGTCTTTATTTTCGATAAATTCTACCATGTGTTATGAATGATTTCCATAGTGCATGTTTGCCATAAATATCCTTGTGTTATGCATATGATTGCTTTAATTGATCCCATGTTGGTTATGGTTGTGACCATGAGAACACAAGGTAAGTGTTGGTTTGGTGAGTTATTGACAATGTGAAATCTTATTACCGAATATAGTTGGTCGACCAATAGGATAAGAGTGCACTCGGGGTAAAAGTCGCGTGTGGCCTTAGTGATGCTAGATTCCACTAAGGAGAAGTACGGTGATGCCGAAAGCTATGTTTTACTAGACGAGTGAGTACGGTGATGTGAGATTCCACCGGAAGTGTCTAGTGGTTTTAAGAACTATCCGCATATCCGAGTAAAAGTGTTAAATGTCAATATACCCATGGTGCTCTAAATTCTCATGTTGAGCATGCTTTATCGTTCATTTCCATTTATGCTTATGCATGTAGTTGGTTACGTTGTATGTATGGTGAGAATGAGCATGAGGTAAGCTTGTGGCTTGTGGATGCATTCGGTAAATGCACGAGATGTTAAATGCATGGTTGTTATGTGTTCAAGAATGAGGGAAATGATTTGGCAATGGTTTTTGGTTTCAAGCAAACTATGGTTTTAAAACTGCATTGTTGTAGCTACTGTTTGAGCACCGCTCACTAAGCATTCTTGCTTACGCTCCTCTTTACAACAATACATATCCGTAGTGTCTCGGTGCAGCCAAGGGAACAAGGGAGTGACCAAGGAGGTCGTTTTTGCTCAAGTATGGTTTTCAGCATAATAACTAGTATATAGCAATAGGATAGAGCCTTTTGTTTTGGAGATGTTGCTAGAACTCCTTGTTGTTTGGGATATGTTGATATGCCTATATAGACTTGTATAGAATCTTATTATGTTGAAGCATGACTTGTTGTGAGTTTTGGTTGTTTGTTGGATTTTATGCAGAGTATGGCTTTCCTTTTAAATCTTGTTATGTTAAGTTTTTCCATGATGTGTTTCTAGCATGTCTTGATGAGTACCATTGGTTGACTTGAGTTTGTTGAGTGTTGTATGTTGTTGGGATGCCTTTTGGTGGTTTACAATTGGCTTAAACCAGCAAATTCAGTCATTTCAGGCCTACCGTTTCGATACAGTCGAGGTTGTATCAAAACAGGGGACCTGTGTTGCGTGTAAAATAGTCTATCGCAATTGTAGTGCAAGTATACACGACGCAAGTAGTAAAGTGATACAAAGTATCGGATATTGTCTCCACAGGGATTGGGCTAATAGCTTCACCTAATTTCACTGCACGAAGTAAAAGAAATAGTTTGAGAGAATTGTCACGAATAATAAAGTAAAAACGTAAATAAAAGGAATTGAGATATCAAGATAGAGAGAATGGGCTGGTATTGAGTTGCTCAGTAGTGTAGGTATTGAATTGCTTAGGATCTCCAGTTCTGTCGTCGCACCCGTCGCCGACAGCACCTGTCGCGGCGTCTGTCCGTTAGTTGTCGCGGCAGCGAACACTAACTCCGTACTTCAAGCTTGGCAAGAATCCCAGATCTGCCTTGCCCTATCCCTAGGCACAAGTCTGTCGATGATCACGTCTTTGATGATACCTCCCGGCGTGAATCGAAGGATGAACACCGATGTGTATGAATTCTTCCTTAGCCACTTAACCTCGCCTTATCCCTAAGCACGAGATGGTTCAACTATAAAATAGAGAACGCGCTTTTATCTCTTTTGTATACTTAACTCTCCCGATGCTAAGTAAATGGATAACCTCACAATGCTCTCCCGATGCTCTTGCAAGATATTAAAACCAAGATAAAAGAACTTGAAGTTTATTTTATTGAACTTGAAAAATCCTAAAACAAAGCAACCCTTGCAACTACTTTACAAAACAACCCGTAGCCCTAGGGGGAATTTAGAACATATCGGTGACAGGTAATCGGCAGGGTTTTGGTTTCGGTTATGGGGTAGTCGGCTATGCCCTAGGTTTAATCTATGCCCTTTATATAAGCTTTGGGCTCAAGTTATCTAAGGTAACAAGGATTACAACTTTAATTAAAAGTAAGACTCTAATAAAGATTAAATCTCTAAAGTATCCTACTTCCTAGCCGCCTCCTTGCTTTTAGGGATTTCCTCTCTTTTGAGCTTTGGCTTGACATATCTTTTGATCCGGGGCTTGGAAAATTATTTGGCTGCCACACGACAGATGAGCAGATTTTTCTCTATCCATTGATGTCCACTTCATTTTTCCTCTTCAATAATCTGCTGTCACCATGCTGTCGTGACGGGTCCATGACAGGTTCGTCTCCTTCAGCTGCTTGTTCAGTTCCGCCTTCCTGCTTATCTGCCCTTCGCCTGCCTTCATCATCAACCAAGGCAGCTACCTGCAAAATACACCATCTTTTAGTAGAATCCGTGCCTTTTATATAATTGTGATATTTAATTGAAAACTAACCTAAATGCAATGCAATGATGCTTGAATGCGGCAGAAATATGGGTTAAAAGGGTGTAAATAATAGGACTTTTACACACTCAACACACCCCCAAACTCAAGTCTTTGCTTGCCCTCAAGCAATTAAACCTAAAGAAAAATGAATTTTTTTTTTTGTGTTGGCTTTCAAAAAGTGAACTGTCCCTTACCCGTCGCTCATTCTCTATGGCGGCAGCAACCTGTCGGAAGGGTTAGGATCTGTCCGGAATCTCCCTATAGCTCTCGTGCAGTGTGTGCATGCTTGTGAACAGTTATATGCTAAGACCCTCTTAGTTTCACTAGAATATTCAACTTCTTAACTTGAATTTTATGCCAAAGTTTACTTTCTTTTAGAAGGCACATTTTCATGCTTTTTCTTCTATTTTCAAGCTAAGTTTTTCTAGAGCCAGTTTTGGGCACCTCTAGTTAGCTTCCTAGAGCCGGTTTCGGGCACCTCTAGGTTTATTTTTGATTTTTGCTAAACTTCTTTCCTAGAGCCAGTGTTAGGCACCTCTAGGGGCTTTTCAAGCTCTAAGCATCCTATTCTAGTTTGGCTAAAATAAGTCTAAGCAAGATAACAGTCACAAAAGTGTTTAAATTTTCAGAACTATAGAAAGGCTCTAAACTTTTCCTTAACCTGTCCTATAGATGCTGCCACGATAGAGACGTCATGACAGGTAAGTTAATTTCACAGTTTTAAGCCAACAGTTTAAATATTTTTTTTTAACTTAAAGAAGAACTTAAAAAAAATTAACAAACTAATTAGACATAACAATTAAACAAAAGATGTGCTAAGGACTCCATTAAATATGGAGGGCTGCCACCCCCAAACTCGAGGGTTGCATTGCCCTCAATGCAAGATGACACTAAAAACAATTAAAGAAAAACATAAAAAAAAAAAGAAAAGTACATCACAAATATATAAAGGCAGGCAGCAAATAAGAGAGGAAAAAGAAATAAAAACTTAAATTTTAAGTGCTGTCCTCATCACTGCTGCTGACGCGGATCTGATGGTAGCGTCTGCGTTGGGGAGGTGGCTGGGCAGGTGGATCAACAGGTTCCTCGGCCTGTTGAGGTGCAGAGTCCTCCTCCGGTTGGTGGACAGGGTCGTCAGCAGGTTGAAGGGCAGGTGGCTCCACTAGTCGAGCATCAGAACTGCCGCTGCTATCCCAGCTGTTACTCGTGATGGCCTTGGACAGCATCCTCTTGTTGGCCACATGCTTGATACGCTTCACCCGTGTGAAGGCGCTGTCCAAGTTCCTCCAGACAAGGGGGCTGTCGTCAGTGGCAGCTCGCTTTGTTCCTCGAGGGGAGGTGTCTGCTGGTGGGCTGCCGGCTGCCGTCGGGGAAGGTGTGGAGGAGGCAGATTCTCCATGGGGAGAGACAGGTGGTGTGGGAGTAGGGGACGGGATATTGAAATAATGGGCGGGGAAGGTAGGGAAAAAGACATCCGAAAAATTCAAAGTATTGGTAATAAAGTTTACCATGGCGTTGGAGAAGTCGCGGATGAATGTCATTAATCCCATCTGCCGCTCCTCTATCCTCAAGATGGCAGCTAAGATGTCGGCGTTCTGACCTGCCGGAGCGGTGTTGGTCGCAGCTTCTGGGGCAGGCTCGGTGGCAGGTTCATCATCAGATTCAGCAGGTGGGGCGTTTGGATCGAAGGCGTTGAGGGGCGTTACGACGATGATCTCCATAAGGCTGGAGATGTTGCTGTCGGTCCAGCCGCTGCCCTTCTTGATTTTGTCTGAAGGGTCCTCCGGTACGGCAGCGCAACGGCAGAGGGCCGTGATGGTGAAGGGCAGGCATAGACGTGAGTCCGTTCTGAAAGCACAATCGAGAATGCTTTCTCGCATGTACCTGCCCACGTTGATCGGCCTGTCATGCATGATAGAGTGGATGAGGGCAAGCCGCTGCCTGTTGACTGTCGTGTGGTGGGATGAGGGCAGGATACGCTTTTTAATAAAAGCGTTCCATAGTTTAGCCTCGGGGAGCAGCTGTGCCCGGTTGACGGAGTTGGGATTCTTTTTGCTGGTGCTCCATGTTGTGCCCCTTTCTGTCAATTCCCTCATGACAGCATCGTGGCCGGCAGCGTCGAGAGAGTCCCAAAACTGTTGATGAGCGTCGTCATTGGGGCCAAAGAAGAGGCCGAAGACATGATTGATGTTGCTGGCGGTAAAAGGGACTGTCACTCCTCTGACGGTGACAGATGTTGCCGTCTTGCTCTCGATCGCCGCATAGAACTCCCTTACCAGGGTGTCATTAAGCTCTGCCGGCTGCTCGGCAAAGTCTTCCCAGAGTTGCGCCGTGATAGCTTTCATGATGAACGGCCGGAGGCCAAAAAGAGGGGCATCTCTGTTGTAAATGAAGCTTCGTTCCTCCCAAAGTTCCTTGTTGGCGAACGGAGATGCTGCTGCGGAAGAGGAAGCGGCGGCAGCGTTCTGTCGGGTTTGTCGTGAAGACATGTTTGGTTGCAAGGGCTGAAAATGAAAGAAAAGAGATTAAACTAGAAGAGAATAGCAAGAGAGAAAATCTGAAGTGAGGAAAAATGAAAAGGAGAAGGGGTTTATATAGCTGTCGGGGGCTGCCCATTTAATGCCGCAACGGCAGGCGGGAATAACGGAGCGGCAGATTGAATGTTGCGTCTGACACGTCTGACGGACATTAATGCTGCGTCTGCCGCACGATTCTTCGTCTGCTGTGCGTCTGTTGACAGCCTGTCAACTCCGTCTGCGCCGGCAGCTGAAACGACATGTTATTATAAATGGACTTTATTTGGGCTGATGGATGGGCGGTGGGCTTGGGCCACTTCTTCTTTCTCACTTGCCTCCTTTATTTCCTAAAAACTGAAATTAAAAACAAAATATTATTAAAATAAATCTAATTCCTAATAAATAATATTAATAATAATAAAAATAAAAATAAAAGAATTAGGTTAAATTAGGGATGCCTTGTGGGGCATCACCTAAAGTAACCACTTCCTGTATTCCTGGGGCTTCAGTCCCTTGATAGTGCTTGAGGCGTTGTCCATTGACTTTGAATTGGTGCCCGTCTTTTAATGATTGAATTGTAATGGCACCATGGGGGAAAACTTGAATTACTTGGAATGGTCCAGACCATCTAGATTTGAGCTTCCCTGGAAAGAGTTTCAACCTCGAATTAAACAACAACACAAGCTGCCCTGGGCAGAACTGTCGCGGCAGCAACTTCTTGTCATGCCACTTCTTTGTTTTCTCCTTGTATATTCTTGCGTTGTCGTAGGCCATTGTCCGTATTTCCTCGATTTCATTCAAATCTAACAGCCTTTTCTGACCTGCCTTGTCCAAGTCCATGTTCACTGCCTTGATTGCCCAATATGCCTTGTGCTCTATCTCGACAGGCAGGTGACAGGTTTTCCCATAGATCAATCGAAATGGAGACATGCCCAATGGAGTCTTGAAAGCTGTCCTGTATGCCCATAATGCATCACTCAGAAGTAAAGACCAATCTTTCCTAGTTGGTTTGACCATTTTTTCAAGAATGTTCTTTACTTCCCTGTTGGAAATCTCAGCCTGTCCATTGGTCTGTGGGTGGTATGCTGTCGCGATCTTGTGCTTGACACCATATTTTCTCAAAGCGGCAGCAATTACCCTGTTGTCAAAATGTCTCCCTTCATCACTGATAATCGCCCTAGGGATGCCAAATCTAGAAAAAATGTTTTTGTGCAAAAACTTTTGGACTGTTTTGGCATCATTCTTTTGAGTTGCGATTGCTTCTACCCACTTGGAGACATAATCTACTGCTAGGAGGATGTAAAGATTTCCACATGAGGATGGAAACGGTCCCATAAAATCAATCCCCCATACGTCGAAGATCTCGACTTCTAGGATATTCTGCAGTGGCATCTCGTTTCTCCTTGAGATGTTACCTGTCCGCTGGCACCTATCACAGTTTTTGTAAAATTCCTGTGCGTCCTTATACAGTGTCGGCCAGTAGAAACCTGACTGCAGCACCTTGGCAGCAGTTTTGTTGCCTCCTAAGTGTCCTCCATATTGTGAAGCATGACAGTGATGGAGAATGTCCTCCTGTTCTTCTTGTGGTATACATCTCCTTATAACCTGATATGCGCATAATTTGAAAAGAAGAGGTTCGTCCCAATAATAATGTTTAACATCATTTTGAAACCTCTTCCTGGCTTGGTAAGTAAGATCAGAAGGTAATATTCCGCTAACTATAAAATTAACGAAATCAGCATACCAAGGAAGGTTAGAAGACTTACCTGCCGCCATGGCTGTCGCGACAGCTATTGCGGCAGCAAAGAGCTGTTCATCTGGGAAGGTCTCTAGTATGTGTGTCTCATCTACAGGTAGACTTTGTCCCAATTCCAACCTCGACAAGTGGTCTGCCACCTGATTTTCTGTCCCCTTTTTATCTTTGATTTCAAGGTCGAATTCTTGTAATAGCAAGATCCATCGTATCAACCTAGGTTTTGCATCCTTCTTTGCGAACAAGTATTTAAGAGCAGAATGATCGGTGTGCACTATTACCTTCGTTCCAAGTATGTAAGAACGAAACTTGTCGATGGAAAACACCACAGCTAACAGCTCCTTTTCTGTGGTGGTATAATTCACTTGGGCATCATTCAATGTTTTGCTGGCATAATATATGACATGAAACAACCTGTCCTTGCGCTGCCCAAGTGCTGCCCCGACAGCATAGTCACTAGCATCACACATAATTTCAAATGGCTGCGTCCAGTCTGGTGGCTGTACTATGGGGGCTGTCACTAGTTTTTCCTTTAGAACCTTGAATGCTTCAGTACATTCTTCATTAAAGTCAAAGGGTCGGTTCTGCTCTAAGAGATGACATAGGGGCTTCGTGATTTTTGAGAAATTTGTAATGAATCTCCTATAAAAACCAGCATGCCCTAGGAAACTCCTAATGCCCTTGACTGTGGTTGGCGGCGACAGCTTCTCTATGACTTCAATCTTTGCCCTGTCGACTTCTATCCCACGGCAGCTAATCTTATGGCCTAAAACTATTCCCTCATCTACCATAAAATGGCATTTTTCCCAATTAAGAACAAGATTAGCTTTTTCACATCTTTCAAGTACCTTTTGAAGGTTGCCAAGGCAGCTCTCAAAATCGTCTCCAAAGACAGAAAAATCATCCATGAAGATCTCAAGGAAGTCCTCTACCATGTCGGAGAATATTGCCATCATGCACCTTTGGAAGGTGGCAGGTGCGTTACAGAGTCCAAACGGCATCCTCCTAAATGCGTATGTTCCATAAGGGCATGTGAAAGTCGTTTTCTCTTGGTCCTCCGGTGCAATAGCAATTTGATTATATCCTGAATAACCATCAAGAAAACAATAGTAAGGTTTACCCGCTAATCTATCAAGCATTTGATCAATAAAGGGTAAAGGAAAGTGGTCTTTTCGGGTAGCTTTATTAAGCTTCCGATAGTCCATACAAACCCTCCAACCGGTCACAGTCCTGGTTGGGATTAACTCGTTGTTTTCATTGGTTATCACAGTCATGCCTCCTTTCTTGGGAACACATTGCACCGGGCTTACCCATTTGCTATCGGAGATGGCGTAGATGATACCAGCGTCTAACCATTTAATTATTTCTTTACGCACTACCTCCTTCATTGCAAGGTTTAACCGCCTTTGGGCATCAATAGTCGGCTTATGATCTTCCTCGAGGAGGATTTTGTGCATACAGATTGCCGGACTAATGCCCTGAATGTCTGCTATAGTCCATCCGATCGCCCTTTTGTGCTGCCTCAGCATGTCGATCAGCTGTCGTTCCTGTTCCTGTGGCAGCTTAGCAGAGATGATTACGGGTAGTGTTTTATCACTACCAAGATAAGCATATTTAAGCTGCCCTGGAAGGGGCTTAAGTTCTAAGACAGGTGGTTCGACAGTAGATGGCTTTTGAATTAAATGGTTATCCGAAGTGTAATTTAAGGGTTCGAATAACTTACCTGGGCGATGGTCTAACCAATCTACCTCCTCATGACCTTCATTATCAGATATATCGGATTCAGAGGAGTTGCTGTCGTCGACGCTGTCGTCGTTACTGTCGTGACAGGCTTGTAAATGGCTGTCGCAGCAGTGACCAAATTTTGTATCTTGACAGCTCGACCTGATGCAGGGTTGATCAAAGGTCACCTCAATGATGGCCTTGCATTCTTCATCCACATCAGCATGTTTCATTGCTTGGAGAACATTCAACTTAATTTCTTGATCGTTTACGCGCATGGTGAGTTCTCCTTTTTCCACATCAATCAATGATCTTCCCGTGGCTAAGAAGGGTCGCCCTAGGATGACTGGTGCGTTCTCATCTGCCTCACAATCTAAAATAAGAAAGTCAGCAGGAAAAATAAGTTTATCCACTCTTACCAAGATGTCTTCAATTTTTCCCTCGGGGTGAACGTAAGAGCGGTCGGCTAACTGTAAGGTAACTGTCGTGGGCCGCGCCTTGCCAATACCTAATTTCTGAAAAACAGATTTGGGCATTAGATTAACACTAGCACCAAGATCACATAATGCCTTACCCACAAATTTATCTCCGATTACGCAAGGTATGAGGAAGCTCCCTGGATCCTTCTTTTTCTGGGGTGGTTGTCGATGAAGAATACTCATGCAACCTTCTTGCATCCTTACCGTTTCAAATTCCCCAAGTTTAGATTTTTTAGACATGACATCCTTGAGAAATTTAGCATAACCGGGCATTTCCCTAACAGCATCTAGCAACGGAATGTTAATATGAACCTGTTTAAAAATATCATAAATCTTTTTAAGTTGAGATTCATGCTTAGCTTGCTGTATCCGTTGCGGAAAAGGTGGTGGAGGACGGTAATCAGCAATGCGTCCTTTCCACTGCATGCGAATCTGAGGACGATAATCTTCCTTTTTCTCCTCTGTCGCTTCTGCTGTCGTGACAGGCTCATCGGCAGCAGTCTGTTTGTCACCTGTCGGGGCAGTTTCCTCGGCAGGTTTTTCCAAGGTCGGTTCTTTTTCTTTTTCAGCTTCTTTTTCCGGCCCTGGTAACTTTTTCCCACTCCTAGTAGTAATCGCCTTACATTGCTCATGAGGGGGCGTTCTAGCATTTTCAGTATTGCTAGGGAATCCTCCATTCTGCCGTGGCTTAATATGCTGCGACACCTGACCCATTTGTGTCTCTAGAGATTTCAAGGTGGCCTCATGGTTTGTCATTCTCATCTTAGTCTCATCCATAAAGTCTTCCGTTTTCTTGACAAACTTATTGATGTTATCCATATACGTGCCAGTCTGAGACATAAAGGTGGCCAGAGTCTGCTCCAATATACTACTCGTGGCAGGTGGTGGCTGCTGTTGTTGCTGAGGCGGCAGGTTCTGCGGCAGGTTTTGCGGCTGTGGCTGCTGTCGCGTCAACAATCTCGGACCCCCCTGATTCTGATTATATGCTTGCTGATTTAGAGCATTGTTGGGGTTACTCCAGGAAAATTTGGGGTCTTTCCTCCAATTAGGGTTGTAATTGTTGGAATTGTAGTTTGGCTTGTAATTTCCAACATATTTTCCTTCTTCTATATTTATAGGGCACTCATCCCTACTATGATTTCCCTCACATGTAGCACAAACTTCCTCGACAGCAAACCCTCGTACTTCCTCTTCACTCAATAAGTGTTTCATGGCTTTAGTGAGGAATGCTACCTGTGATTTCATAGTGCTATCGGCCTCATAATCCTTGACAGCAAGTACCCGTTTACCCCCGCTTCTAGCGGTTGGAAACTGCTCCTCATTCTTAGCCAGATGTTTCAAAACTTGCAGGGCCTCGTCCGGATCTTTATCCAATAATAGTCCATTCGCTGCAGAATCAATTCGAATGCGAGTTTGTAAGTTAGCAGCATTATAAAACTTAGTTACCTGATTCCAGACGGGGAATCCATGCATTGGGCAGTTTCGTAGAAGAGTTGTGAATCTGTCCCAGGCCTCGTGCATTGGCTCGTCATCTTCCTGTTGAAAAGTAGCAATTTCATTACGTAATCGCTCAGCTAAATGTGAAGGATTAAAACGAGACAAAAATTCACGAGTTAAATCTGCCCAAGTCATGATAGAACCCGGTGTAAGTTTATTCCACCAAGTTTTAGCTCTGTCCCTCAATGAATGGGGGAATAACCGAAGCCTCAGTATCTCCGGACTAACTCCTGGCAGTCTAAACGAACCACAGATCTCCTGGAACGTTTTGAGATGCTCCCTGGCATCTTCTGTCGCAGAACCACCAAACTGCCCGGCATTGTTGATCATACTAAACATGACAGGTTTAAGCTCGAAGTTGTCAACGTCAATATCCGACAGCGTGGTCTCCAACTCTACATGATCGTTCAGCATGTAGTCACGACATGACCGTCGTCCACCTGCCGCGGGCGGGTCACCTACAAGCGGGATTTCTTCACCGGCAGGCTGATTTCGGGCCATCTGCTCTAGCTGTTCTTCAAGGTATTCGTTTCGGTCTAAGAGGTGGCGAATCTGTTTCTTGAGATTAAAGGAACGTTCAATCTCCGGATCTAATTTATACTCAGGATCTTCACCTCTTTTCGATCTGCGCATAAACAGGAAAACCTTGTGAAAAGCAAGAGTTTAAAAACACAAAAGAAAAATTAAAGAAAAGTAAAAATAAAAGTAAAAATAAAAACAAAAATAAAAACAAAAAGTGCAAAGAAAGAAAGGTGTAGTTATGTTGCCAATCCCCGGCAACGGCGCCAAAAACTTGTTGCGTGTAAAATAGTCTATCGCAATTGTAGTGCAAGTATACACGACGCAAGTAGTAAAGTGATACAAAGTATCGGATATCGTCTCCACAGGGATTGGGCTAATAGCTTCACCTAATTTCACTGCACGAAGTAAAAGAAATAGTTTGAGAGAATTGTCACGAATAATAAAGTAAAAACGTAAATAAAAGGAATTGAGATATCAAGATAGAGAGAATGGGCTGGTATTGAGTTGCTCAGTAGTGTAGGTATTGAATTGCTTAGGATCTCCAGTTCTGTCGTCGCACCAGTCGCCGACAGCACCTGTCGCGGCGTCTGTCCGTTAGTTGTCGCGGCAGCGAACACTAACTCCGTACTTCAAGCTTGGCAAGAATCCCAGATCTGCCTTGCCCTATCCCTAGGCACAAGTCTGTCGATGATCACGTCTTTGATGATACCTCCCGGCGTGAATCGAAGGATGAACACCGATGTGTATGAATTCTTCCTTAGCCACTTAACCTCGCCTTATCCCTAAGCACGAGATGGTTCAACTATAAAATAGAGAACGCGCTTTTATCTCTTTTGTATACTTAACTCTCCCGATGCTAAGTAAATGGATAACCTCACAATGCTCTCCCGATGCTCTTGCAAGATATTAAAACCAAGATAAAAGAACTTGAAGTTTATTTTATTGAACTTGAAAAATCCTAAAACAAAGCAACCCTTGCAACTACTTTACAAAACAACCCGTAGCCCTAGGGGGAATTTAGAACATATCGGTGACAGGTAATCGGCAGGGTTTTGGTTTCGGTTATGGGGTAGTCGGCTATGCCCTAGGTTTAATCTATGCCCTTTATATAAGCTTTGGGCTCAAGTTATCTAAGGTAACAAGGATTACAACTTTAATTAAAAGTAAGACTCTAATAAAGATTAAATCTCTAAAGTATCCTACTTCCTAGCCGCCTCCTTGCTTTTAGGGATTTCCTCTCTTTTGAGCTTTGGCTTGACATATCTTTTGATCCGGGGCTTGGAAAATTATTTGGCTGCCACACGACAGATGAGCAGATTTTTCTCTATCCATCGATGTCCACTTCATTTTTCCTCTTCAATAATCTGCTGTCACCATGCTGTCGTGACGGGTCCATGACAGGTTCGTCTCCTTCAGCTGCTTGTTCAGTTTCGCCTTCCTGCTTATCTGCCCTTCGCCTGCCTTCATCGTCAACCAAGGCAGCTACCTGCAAAATACACCATCTTTTAGTAGAATCCGTGCCTTTTATATAATTGTGATATTTAATTGAAAACTAACCTAAATGCAATGCAATGATGCTTGAATGCGGCAGAAATATGGGTTAAAAGGGTGTAAATAATAGGACTTTTACACACTCAACAACCTGAAAGGACCTTGGCGTATCGATACGGGCTGAGCGCGTATCGGTACGTTTTGCCACTGGAAGTTGCGGTTCCGAAACGTTTCAAGGGTGTTTCGATACGGGGTGGCATGTCGAAACCATCGAGACAGTTTCGATACGCCCGTATCGGTACAGTCTCTGAGCGTATCAGAACTACCTCTTGAGGTTGACTTGGGATCTTTGACCGTTGAAGGCGTATCGATACGAGCCCGAGCATATCGATACGGCATGTTTTAAAATTGTACAAGTAGCCTCAAAATCTAGTTTCGAGTGGTTCTTGCTCGTGTTTTTCTTTTCCGCTGCTAGTCTCCTCACATAGGTTTTAAAGTGGCATTTAGACAAGATTAAATTATAATAGTTATAAAAAATAAAATTAGGGTTGCTAATCGGAGTGAAGCCTTAACGAGTTTCTCTTCGGTTTTCCCCATGTAACCCGTTCGACGCAGTCTGGTGGCTAGGCCAGGTCGAGGGGGTTACAGTCCGTCACTCACCTACAGTTTACCGATGACCTCATGGTTTTTTGCGAAGCAACAGAGTCACATGTTATAGCTATCAAAAGAGTCTTAAGGGTTTTTGAACTCGCTTCGGGTTTTCGTATTATTTTGGAAAAGGGCAAGCTATTCGGCATGAATGTAGACTCGAAGTTGCTGCTCTCCTGGTCAAAAGTAGCATGATGTTCTAAAGGTACGTTTCCATCTAATTATTTGGGAATGCCACTCGGCGCAAGACAAAATTCTGTGGCACTTTGAGACCCTGTGATTAAGAAAATATCCACGAAACTGGCAAGTTGGAAGTTGTGCCTTCTCTCCTTTATAGGCAGATTAACCATGGTCAAATCAGTGTTATCATCCTTACCTTTATATTTTATGTCCCTCTTTCGAATGCCTTCGGTAGTTTGCAAACGTGTAACTAGCTTGGTCTCCAAATTCTTGTGGGGTGGTTCAGTGGACAAAAGACATATACATTGGGTGAAATGGTCACTGCTTTGCCAACCGGTAAAATTCGGAAGGTTTGGTCTCACAGACTTTGAATTACAGAACATGAGTCTCCTAGGAAAGTGGGTGTGGCGCTTTTCTACGGAAAGTGATAGCTTATGGAAGAAAGTTATCTCGTGTAGCCTCAACCTGGATGGATCGACTCTTATGCCACCCCCACCCCCGAAACTGAAACATGCATCTTGGGTATGGAAGGGTATCACTAATTCTTTTTTTGCTACAAATGATTTTGGCTTAACATTCCAGCACAATTTAGTTCAGCGAGTAGGAGATGGAAAACACATTCGTTTTTGGCACGATATATGGATTAGTGCACAGCCCCTCCTCTCGAATTTTTACACTAGCCATTAAAAAAATCAGGTGTTGTAGCGGATTTTGGGAGTCGACAGAACAATATATGGAGCTGGAATATTCAATTAAGGAGAAGACCCTTTGACTGGGAAGTAAATACGTGGAATGAATTCATGTCTTTGCTCACTTCTTTTCAATCTTCAGGCCTTGGTAGAGATTGGATTCAATGTATTGGATCGGGAGATGTCTTTACTTGCCAAAATCGATGAAACTTCTTATGAACCAGGGATTTTCCTCATCTATTAACTGGGAAAAGTGGTTTGGATTGGTTTGGCTCCTCCCAAGGTGGAGGCTTTTGTATGGCTCATCTTACATATTCGGGCACCCGTTAAAGCTGAATTGTCGAAGAGAGAAAATACTTCAATATCGGATGTATTCTGTCCTTTTTGCAAAGAAGAGATAGAGACAACTGAACATTTGTTCTTCACTTGCAAAGTATCTTGGTTGATATTGTCCTCGCTCATTAAGTATTGGGGTGTCTCGTTGGCTCTTCACCACAACCCCATGGAATTTTTCTAAAGTTGGCAGCTCCCTTGCTTGAAATTAGCACAAGATAAAATGTGGCGGTTGCTACCTTTCGCCACCATTTGGTCGTTATGGCTCCATAGGAATGAGATTGTGTTCCAAAAAAGGCGCTCGACTCGGCTCAACTCTTTTACACTATAAAACTTCGGGCGGCCTGGTGGTTCAAAGCTATCGAGCCGGATTAAATTACTTCCATTGATTCAATTATTTCATACCTCTCAATTGCTTGCTTGAAGGGTAGTTCTTTCCCTATTCGAGAGAGTAAATACAGCTAGTCTCCTCCTTCTTTAGGCTTTTTAAAATTCAATGTTGATGGAGCTTGTAACATAGACGACAAATGCGGAGTGGGTGGCGTTTTAAGGGACCACAAGGGATCTAAACTAATGGAGTTCTCCCAAAGTGCAGGTATGGGTTCCTCTCTATTAGCTAAAATTCATGCGATTAAAAAAGCTATCGAACTATTTATAAGATCAGTTTGGATGAGTAAATCAAGATTGATCATCAAAAGTGATAGAAAAACTGCTAGATTGGATTTCTCGTCCAGCTTCATCCAATCTGTAACACTCCAAAAATTATGCCCAAACTATAAACCCTAGATTTGAAAAAATCCCTAATTTAGAAACCTAGTTTTAAAATACCAAAATTCAAAACCCTTTTTATTTGGGAATTTTAATTCAAAAATCCTAATTTTAATTCTTATGGCCAAATTGAGAACTTTGGGAGTTAAATGATCTTTAATCATAATTTTGCGACTTTATCGAATAAATCAGAAGTTTGAGAACTTGTTAGGTGATTAACCAATTATTTTAAAAGAAGTTTGAATATCAATTGTATAAGCAACCGAATATTTTTTTTATTATTTAAATGTTATATATATATATATATATTTAGTATTTTAATTTTAAAGTGAATTCTAATCCCTCCTCTACTCGTCTTCTTTTAATTATTTTATTTACTTTTATTCTTTTCTATCCTATATTACTTTTATTATTTTACTTAAATTAGGTTTAATCTCCCTATATATATATACACACATAGTTCAAATAAGATCACCCCAAGAACCCTACTTTTTTTATATAGTTTCATGCCGCAAAAATCTCTTATTGATTTGTTAAATTCCTATGTAATAATCTTCGCTGCTCTATACCCCTTTTTGTTCGTTAATCCCATCAAAGTACCGATACATTTGGATCCAATACTTCTGATCATAGAAGATCACATCATTCTGTAGGTTGAGTATAGCTTGCATAAGGTGTGTTTTCTTCCGGTGTTATACATAAATTATATGATATTTTTTCTATGCCTTGGTGTTTTACACCTTGTGTGATTATTATATGTATTATGGCTTGTATGGTTGACATCATGTGCATACGATTTTCAAAACGTGTTTTAATTATGATTTATGTAACATCGGATTTACGGATATATGATTTATGGATTTGTGGACTATGTTTTATGAAGTATGTTTATGGAATATCGGATTTATGGAACTTTGTTTATGAAATTCAATTTTTAATCATCATGTATGTATGAGCATGGGTTGGAATTTGTATGGAGGAAGTTCATTGGTTTCATTCTTCGGGCTGGATTCCACTTCGGATCATGGGTTCCACCCTTCGGGCTGAGTTCCACTTTGGATGGTGACGATGTAGTGAGTGGATTTGGGGAACCTACCACTTTTATGGCGGTTGTAGTTGAGTGCATTTCATTGTGAATGTGATATTTGTGTTATGATTTTTAAAAGATTTTAAGAAAATAATACTATATTTTATAATTATGGTTTTCTTGCACTTTAGAGACACACTAAGCTCTTTAGCTTACTCTACCATAGTTCTTCTTTTACAGATATCTTGGACTCTAGGCAACTTGTTACTTGGAGGATCTCAGATTTTATCCAGTTATTTTATTAATCAGTACGAAACTATTTTAGTTTAATCAGATTTCTATTTATTATTTTGGGATATGGATGTAATTTTAGACTATTTATATTTTGAGATTATTTTTAACATTCATCTATTGTTATTTTAATTCAGAGATTTATATAATTATTCGAATATTTATTATGATATTTTTATTTTTATTTATTATTAAATTTATGTTATTTTATTTTAATTTAAAGTATATCTATTTAAAATTAGTTTTCTTGAGGAAACGTTTTCAATTGTAACTTACAAAATTCGGTCTTTTCTCCTAGGACAGATTTAGAGGGTTACATTTAGTGGTCTCAGAGCTAAGTTCAAACCCTCGGACTGTGAGGCTCACATAAAATTTTTAGCCAAAAATAATTTTTGCATGCATATTATATGTTTTGGGCAAAATGGGATTTTCTGATAAATTTATTATTTTAAATAATTAAATACAATATATGTTTTGATTAGAAACTCCAAGTACCAACTCTAAATCTAGGTTAATTCCTTTTATAGATAGACTATTATGCCATCTCGTAGGAGCTCTAGATTAGCGACCGATCGTGATCATATTCGTTCCTATAAATTTGAGATTAAAGCCTACTTGAAAACTTTGTGTTGTCATTCGTACCCTGATCTAAAATGCCTTTTTAAAATTGTTATCAAAACCTATATGTTTTTGAAGTATGTCGTTAGTCTAAAAATTTTGAGGGCAAAATTTCTTTTAAGGGTGAGAGAGTTGTAACACCCAAACATTACGCTCAAACTGTAAACCCTAGATTTGAAAAATCCCTAATTTAGAAACCTAATTTTGAAATCCCTAAATTCAAAACCCTTTTTATTTGTGAATTTTAATACAAAAATCCTAATTTTAAGTCTTATGGCCAAATTGAAAATTTTGAGAGTTAAATGATCTTTAATCATAATTTTACAACTTTATCGAATAAATCAAAGTTAGAGGACTTGTTAGGTGATTAACCCATTATTTTAAAGAAGTTTGAATTTCAATTGTATAAGCAGCAGAATATTTTTATTATTATATAAATGTTATATATATATATATATATATATATATATATGTATATAGCACTTTAATTTTAAAGTGAATTCTAATCCCTCCTCCACTCGTCTTCTTTTAATTATTTTATTTACTTTTATTCTTTTCTATCCTATATCACTTTTATAATTTTACTTAAATTAAGTTTACTCTCCCTATATATATATATACACACATAGTTCAAATAAGATCACCCCAAGAACCCTACTTTTTTATATAGTTTCATGCCGCAAAAATCTCTTATTGATTTGTTAAATTCCTATGTAATAATTTCCACCGCTCTATACCCATTTTTGTTCGTTAATCCCTTCAAAGTACCAATACAATTGGATCCAATACTTTTGATCATGGAAAATCACATCATTTTGTAGGTTGAGTATAGCTTGGTTAAGGTGTGTTTTCTTCCGGTGCTATAAATAAATTATATGATATTTTTTCTATGTGTTGGTGTTTTACACCTTGTTTGATTATTATATGTATTGTGGCTTGTATGGTTGACATCATGTGCATACGGTTTTCAAAACGTGTTTTAATTATGATTTATGAAACATCAGATTTACGGATTTATGATTTATGGATTTATGGACTATGTTTTATGAAGTATGTTTATGGAATATCAGATTTATGTAACTTTGTTTATGAAATTTGATTTTTAATCATCATGTATGTATGAGCATGAGTTGGGATTTGTATGGAGGAAGTTCAGTGGTTTCATCCTTCGGGCTAAATTTCACTTCGGAGCAGTGGTCCACCCTTCGGGCTGAGTTCCACTTCGAATGGTGATGATGTAGTCAGTGGTTCTGGGGAACCTACCTCTTTTATGGTGGTTGTATTTGGGTGCATTTCATTGTGAATGTGATATTTGTGTTATGATTTTTTTTTTAAAAGATTTTAAGAAAATAATATTATATTTTATAATTATGGTTTTCTTAAACTTTAGAGACACGCTAAGCTCTTTAGCTTACTCTACCATAGTTCTTCTTTTACATATATCTTGGACTTTAGGCAACTTGATACTTGGAGGATCTCAGATTTTATCCAGTTATTTTATTATTCAGTACGAAACTATTTTAGTTTAATCGAATTTCTATTTATTATTTTGGGACATGTATGTAATATTAGACTATTTATATTTTGAGATTATTTTTAGCATTCGTCTCTTGTTATTTTAATTCAGAGATTTATATAATTATTCGAATATCTATTATGATATTTTTATTTTTATTTATTATTAAATTTGTGCTATTTTATTTTAATTTAAAGTATATCTATTTAAAATTAGTTTTCTTGAGGAAAACATTTTCAATTGTAACTTCTTAAATTTGGTCTTTTCTCCTAGGCCGGATTTAGGGGGTTGCATTTAGTGGTCCCAGAGCTAAGTTTAAACCCTCAGATTGTGAGGCTCACATAAAATTTTTAGCCAAAAATAATTTTTTCATGCATATTATATGTTTTGGGGCAAAATGGGATTTTCTGATAAATTTATTATTTTAAATAATTAAATACATTATATGTTTTGATTAGAAACTCCAAGTACGAACTCTAAATCTAGGTTAATTCCTTTTATAGATAGACTATTATGCCATCTCGTAGGAGCTCTAGATTAACGATCGATCGTGATCATACTCGTTCCTATAAATTTGAGATTAAAGCCTATTTGAAAACTATGTGTTGTCATTCGTACCCTGATCTAAAATTCCTTTTTCAAATTGTTATCAAAATCTCTATTTTTTGAAGTATGTCGTTAGTCTAAAAATTTTGAGGGCAAAATTTCTTTTAAGGGTGAGAGAATTGTAACACCCAAAAAATTACGCTCAAACTGTAAATCTTAGATTTGAAAAATCCCCAATTTAGAAACCTAATTTTGAAATCCCTAAAATCAAAACCCTTTTTATTTGGGAATTTTAATTCAAAAATCCCAATTTTAATTCTTATGGCCAAATTGAGAATTTTGAGAGTTAAATGATGTTTAATCATAATTTTGCGACTTTATCGAATAAATCAGAAGTTTAAGGACTTGTTAGGTGATTAACCCATTATTTTAAAAGAAGTTTGAATTTCAATTGTATAAGCAGCAGAATATTTTTTTATTATTTAAATGTTATATACATATAGTACTTTAATTTTAAAGTGAATTCTAATCCCTCCTCCGCTCGTCTTATTTTAATTATTTTTATTTACTTTTATTCTTTTCTATCCTATATCACTTTAATATTTTACTTAAATTAGGTTTACTCTCCCTATATATATATATACACACATAGTTCAAATAAGATCACCCCAAAAACTCTACTTTTTTATATAGTTTCATGCCGCAAAAAATCCCCTATTTGATTTGTTAAATTCCTATGTAATTATCTCCACCGCTCTATACCCCTTTTGTTCGTTAATCCCTTCAAAGTACCGATACAGTTGGATCCAATACTTCTGATCAAGGAAAATCACATCATTTTGTAGATTGAGTATAGCTTGGTTAAGGTGTGTTTTCTTCCGGTGCTATAAATAAATTATATGATATTTTTTCTATGTGTTGGTGTTTTACACCTTGTATGATTATTATATGTATTATGGCTTGTATGGTTGACATCATGTGCATACGATTTTCAAAACGTGTTTTAATTATGATTTATGAAACATCGAATTTACGGATTTATGGATTTATGGACTATGTTTTATGAAGTATGTTTATGGAATATCGGATTTATGGAACTTTGTTTATGAAATTTGATTTTTAATCATCATGTATGTATAAGCATGGGTTGGGATTTGTATGGAGGAAGTTCAGTGGTTTCATCCTTCGGGCTGAATTCCACTTTGGATCAGTGGTTCCACCCTTCGGGCTGAGTTCCACTTCGAATGGTGACGATGTAGTCACTGGTTCTGGGAACCTACCTCTTTTATGGCGGTTGTATTTGGGTGCATTTCATTGTGAATGTGATATTTGTGTTATGGTTTTTTTAAAAGATTTTAAGAAAATAATACTATATTTTATAATTATGGTTTTCGTGCACTTTAGAGACAAGCTAAGCTCTTTAGCTTACTCCACCTTAGTTCTTCTTTTACAGATATCTTGGACCCTAGGCAACTTGGTACTTGGAGGATCTCAGATTTTATCTGGTTATTTTATTATTCAGTACGAAACTATTTTAGTTTAATCGGATTTCTGTTTATTATTTTGGGACATGGATGTAATTTTATACTATTTATATTTTAAAATTATTTTTAGCATTCATCTATTGTTATTTTAATTCAAAGATTTATATAATTATTCGAATATCTATTATGATATTTTTATTTTTTATTTTTTATTAAATTTATGTTATTTTATTTTAATTTAAAGTATATCTATTTAAAATTAGTTTTCTTGAGGAAAACGTTTTCAATTGTAACTTCCTAAATTCGGTCTTTTCTCCTAGGCCGAGTTTAGGGGTTACATTTAGTGGTATCAGAGCTAAGTTCAAATTCGCTGACTGTGAGGCTCACATAAATTTTTTAGCCAAAAATAATTTTTGCATGCATATTATATGTTTTGGGGTAATGAGATTTTCTGATAAATTTATTATTTTAAATAATTAAATACAATATATGTTTTGATTAGAAACTCCAAGTACTAACTCTAAATCTAGGTTAATTCATTTTATAGATAGACTATTATGCCTTCTCGTAGGAGCTCTAGATTAACGACCGATCGTGATCATACTCGTTCCTATAAATTTGAGATTAAAGCTTATTTGAAAACTCTGTGTTGTCATTCGTACCCTAATCTAAAATGCCTTTTTAAAATTATTATCAAAACCTCTATTTTTTGAAGTATGTCGTTAGTCTAAAAATTTTGAGGGCAAAATTTCTTTTAAGGGTGAGAGAGTTGTAACACCCCAAAAATTACGCTCAGACTGTAAACCTTAAATTTGAAAAATCCCTAATTTAGAAATCTAATTTTGAAATCACTAAATTCAAAACCCTTTTTATTTGGTATTTTTAATTCAAAAATCCTAATTTCAATTCTTATGGCCAAATTGAGAATTTTGAGAGTTAAATGATGTTTAATCATAATTTTGTGACTTTATCGAATAAATCAGAAGTTTAAGGACTTGTTAGGTGATTAACCCATTATTTTAAAAGAAGTTTGAATTTCAATTGTATAAGCAGCCGAATATATTTTTATTATTTAAATGTTATATATATATATATATATATATATATATATATATATATATATATAGTACTTAAAGTGAATTCTAATTCCTCCTCCACTCGTCTTCTTTTAATTATTTTATTTACTTTTATTCTTTTCTATCCTATATCACTTTTATTATTTTACTTAAATTAGGTTTACTCTCCCTATATATATACACACATAATTCAAATAAGATCACCCCAAGAACCCTACTTTTTTATATAGTTTCATGCCGCCAAAATCCCTTATTGATTTGTTAAATTCCTATGTAATAATCTCTATCGCTCTATACCCCTTTTTGTTCGTTAAACCCTTCAAAGTACCGATACAGTTGGATCCAATACTTCTGATCATGGAAAATCACATCATTATGTAGGTTGAGTATAACTTGGTTAAGGTGTGTTTTCTTCCGGTGCTATAAATAAATTATATGATATTTTTTCTATGTGTTGGTGTTTTACACCTTGTGTGATTATTATATGTATTATGGCTTGTATGATTGACATCATGTGCATACGATTTTCAAAACGTGTTTTAATTATGATTTATGAAACATCGGATTTACGGATATATGATTTATGGATTTATGGACTCTGTTTTATGAAGTATGTTTATGGAATATCGGATTTATGGAACTTTGTTTATGAAATTTGATTTTTAATCATCATGTATGTATGGGCATGGGTTGTGATTTGTATGGAGGAAGTTCTGTGGTTTCATCATTCAGGTTGAATTCTACTTCGGATCATGGTTCTACCCTTCGGGCTGAGTTCCACTTTGGATGGTGACCATGTAGTGAGTGGTTCTGGGGAACCTACCTCTTTTATATGGCGGTTGTAGTTGGGTGCATTGCATTGTGAATGTGATATTTGTTTTATGATTTTTTAAAAGATTTTAAGAAAATAATACTATATTTTATAATTATGGTTTTCTTGCACTTTAGAGACACACTAAGCTCTTTAGCTTACTCCCCCATAGTTGTTCTTTTACAGATATCTTGGACTCTAGGCAACTTGGTACTTGGAGGATCTCATACTTTATCCGGTTATTTTATTATTCAGTACGAAACTATTTTAGTTTAATCAGATTTCTATTTATTATTTTGGGACATGGATGTAATTTTAGACTATTTATATTTTGAGATTATTTTTAGCATTCATCTACTGTTATTTTAATTCAAAGATTTTATATAACTATTCGAATATCTATTATGATATTTATGTTATTTTATTTTAAATTAAAGTATATCTATTTAAAATTAGTTTTCTTGAGGGAAAAGTTTTCAATTGTAACTTCCTAAATTCGACATTTTCTTCTAGGCCGGGTTTAGGGGGTTACACAATTCGTTATTCTCTAAATTGATCTTCGACATGAGCTCTTTCTTTACTCACGGGCGACGGGAAATTCGTCAAATTCCAAGGGCTTTGAATATCGAGACATATACTTTAGCTAAAAGGGGAATTGGTTCATTTGTGTCTAGTATTCTACCGAAAAGACAGGTCAGATGGAGTGGAAGGGCCCTCTTTTTGTTTTCAAATATCGACAACCTATAACGTGGAGGAAGCATGGCACATTCTGAGTTGTTCGAAGGGAAGCTGGTATTGAACAAAATGGGTTTGCAGTGATGGGAAATTGATTTGGCGTGTTCTCTGAAAGTGTATACTGGTCATTGTACTACTGAAAAATTATTTCCCCTCTACTATATTCGCATGTTGGGTTAGTGTCTCTATAAAGGCGATAGAAAATTCTCGATGGATACAATGGCATATTTCGGTAATTTATTTGGGGGAATGCTTATATAAGAATTGTAAGTGTATAGTATAGATCTGACGCACTCTTTTTTCTCTATCTAGGCTTAGGGAGGTTTTTTAATGAGGCTCGGATCTTGTATCTTTTGTATGATTCTCATTTATAAATCATACAACTTTTACTCTTCAAAAAAATCAATTAAGCCCTTATGAATATTTTACACTCAATTTAGCCCTCATAATTCAAATTACAGTCAATCAGACCCGCATAATTTAAATTGTGATCAATTTAGCCCTCTCATAACGTTGACTGTTATAATTGACTGTTAACTCACAAAGAATCTTTAAGATGGTGACACGTGGTACACCTGAAAATATTAAAAAATCTAAAAAACATATTTAAAATTAACCCCTCCACAACTACCCACCTTAAAATAGTTTGCTAATTAGTTCCCCTCCACAACTATCGTCTTCACTTAGATCCATTGAAACGCTATGGAGTTTGCATGTGTTGGAATTAAATTTGACATCTCTAGGTTTCAACATCCATTTTCTTCTTAAAACACGTGGTTTGTTTGTTAAGGATTGTTTGTTTCCTACGAATTAGTAAAATCTCAATGAAAAACTTGATTCGCATGGATTGGAGGAAGACTGAATATGGGATCTAACAACTATGCTAGTTCTCACAGTAATGATAACAATGGAGTTTGATATTTGAATTAAAAAAATCAATAAAAACCAAATTGAAAAAAAAAATCAAAACTATGATTGTTTTGAAATAAAAAATCAGTGAATGGCCAAATTAAAAAATATATATTTTTAAATTTTATATTTTTTTTATAATTTTAAATACTTTTTTAGATTTTTTACAGTTTAATGGCGTAACACTTTCAGAGTGTGTCACGCGTTATTATTTATTGAATTTTAATGAGTTAATGGTCAAAATTTGGTCAAGTGTTACGAAAGGACTGAATTGAGTGCGTTTCAAACTAATGAGAGTTAAATTGGGTGCAAAAAATCGATAATGGATTAGTTGATTTTTTTATTTTTCGTTGAGGATTAATTTGATCTTTAAACCAAATAAAAATAAACAAATAATTACTCATTAAATAATTAAATTAAAGTATAATTATTAAAAATATTATTATAATAAAAATAAAATGTGATTAAATAAACCAAAGTTTTAAAATTGGCATTAGAAGGATTCGAACCTGGATTAAATAGAGTTAAAATTTAAAAACTCTTATTTTTATGTTTTCCACTTTTTTAAAACATTTTCAATGAAAATTGTGAAAACATCTTCTTTTATGTTTTGAAAATTTCACTCATTTTTATTTTCTAAAAATTATTTTTAATTTTTGCAACCAAACATAGCTTCTTCAACATTTTCTATTTTTTAACAAAATAAAAATAAAAATTCCTTGTATTCTCGGGAACCAAACACACTCTTAAATTTTCATATTACAAAACTATTCTTAATATAAAGAGCACGTAAATATTTGCCTTAAAGGCTTATCCCCCCCTCCCCCCCCAAATTATGCACTAAAGTTTTTTTTTTTTTTGAAAATGCCCCTTTAAGTCTCAATCTTTACCTCCGTTGTCTCACTTTTTCGCTAAATTTATATAGGCCGACCGAGACACGCCACATGGCATATTTGAAAAAAAATTAAGAGATCTTTAATTTTTAAAAAATAAATTACATATTAAGTCTTTTAAATTTTATTTTTATTTATTTTAGTCCCTAAAAATATTTATTTAATTCTAGTCCTTGCAATATTCAATAAATCTCGTAAAAATGACTCCGAATGAAGTTTAAAAGAAAAACAAAGATAACACTGGGATAAAAAATAAAAACGTGATAAACAAGAAGCGAAAATTATCAGTGTCAGTCGGTTGATAACTTCACATGCGCTTTAAATTTTAGATATATCCTCGTTTAATAAAGTTAGCGAATTTTAATTAAAAAATAAATAAATAAATGCAAGTCTACATTCAGCTAATAACTACTTTATTGAACTCTTGATTTGATATAGCCCCGTAGAAAATCAGTTGTTCTTTTGGAGATGCAATTCCAAATTCAGTTAATAATTACTTCCGTTTATCCTTATATTACCTATTTTTTATTGAAATTCTAAAGGAGGATTTATCAAAATTTTAGTTACAGTGTTTCTTTTTTCAATACTTTTATTTAGAATATATTCTATATAAAAAAAATAAATTTAAAAGTTCGAAAACAATAAATAAAGTTTAATATTTAAAATCACCATTAAAATTTCTTGAGGGAGAAGATGAATTTAGCTTTCTGAAATAAGATCAGGACTTTTGTTTTAAAAGCTCAAATAACTGAGAAATACATTAAATAAATAATTTCTTATTTCAGAATTAACTTTACACTAACCGAATTGGAGAATCAAGTGAAAATCCATCCGTGAGGAAAAGAGAATATCATAAATTTACTTGGATTTTTATTGTATTTTGCAAAATAGACACTAAGTTTTTGGACTAAAATGTTTGAGAATCAAGCAATAAAAAACAGAGTGAAGCTTTTTAGAGAATAAAACCTGTCAGACATGATATGCAATTTACCTGATTTTTTAAGTCAAGCACTCTGATTGGACTAAAAAACTTTACAGAAAAAATGTGGGACAAGTAACCATAGAAACTTAAGGGCAAAAGGTCTCAAAAATACTTTAAGGACAACTCGGTACAAATGGTATAGTTTAGGAGCAAATAGGCCTTTTTAACCTAAATATTTATAAGGATTGCCTAACCAGGGTCCATATAAGCAATCAACTAGGACCCCAGATGATAAAAACTAAATTCCTAGAATAATGTAATCTTCTTATATGAAAAAACATAATTAACTCATTGGTGCAGAATGTGCAGAAATCACGATTTTGCACAGAACAATGAAATACAGAATATTCTGAAGACCCAAATACTAAGGTTACACAAGAAACAATAAGTAATGAATTGGGATCTTCGAAGACTTTCCCTTCACTTGATTCTCCATATTACTTACTTTGCTGGTGACCAACTTACTACTGGTTTTGTTTCTCTCTAACATCAACGCCGGTAGACGTAGGGTGACGCTTGATCTTTCGTAATGCTCTTTCCGTGTTGAATGCTTCAACCTACATTGATTCATATCGAAGAAACTCAAAGTGTGCAACAAATAATAGAAGCTTTTATGAGTAAAGTGTTATTTTTTTGTAACAAGCAACTTCAAAAAAACATTCTTACTGCGTCTTTTATTTGCTTCGTTATACTAGCAGCCTTCGATGTAGCAAGTTGCAAGCATTGCATGATAACTCTTTGAGGGATGCCCTCACCGCCACCTTTTTGAATTGCACAAATATCACCGTTTGCGTTAACCGTTGTAGTCATTCTTCCACTCATGACAGCTTCCTCATTGTGAGTTGGATCTATTAGCTGAATTCATCTCGATTAAGGAGAGCACAACTTTAGCTGTGAACGACAAGTGTTAATAAAATGTTTCGAGATATCCCAATGGAAAATTTACTCACCAGGATGCTCTCATTACTAAAAAATCCGAAGGTTATTGCAATTGGAAGATGATGCACCATCAAAGGAAGAGGCTCCCTTATCTGTCGAAAGAAGAGATATTTCAATACCATAATTGGGCATTAAATGGAGTCGAATGAGAAAGTGTTTTTGATGGGAGAGAAGAGGAAGAAGATGATAAGAGAGAAGTGACATAATTGAAGTTCTCACTAGTTCCCTTAATCTCACTTCTTACTGTTTCTCTCATTATTTAACAAACTAAACAAAAGATACTTTAATTTTCTCAGGCCAACCGCAGAGTCGGATACCAATATTCGGACATGGGTATTTAGATAGACCCTTCAAGGACCCTCCAAGTACATTAAAAATGAACATACCATGTCACATACATATCCATATCCGACACTCACACTGAGTCCAAGTAACAATGTAAAATACAGGTTTTAAAACTCAATAGATTCTTCCCAGTTCCCATCTTCACAGTAAAGTTTTTCTGAAAAGCAAAGTAATATCTACGAAAACAAAAACACTAATATTAAAATCTAAAAGAGTTAAGAATCTGACCTCGGGTGGATGTACAATTACTTCTTGGCCATCTTCTCCTCCTAATGAGCATTCAGGCCTCCGGAATGTCAGTAAAGCAGCCAAAGCAGCAATATTAGCAGCATCAACAAGGTTTCTGTTTCCATAAAATATATTAATTGGAACTGAATATGAATATCTAATGTTGGCGGAGAAACAAATTATGAAATGACATTAAATTCAGGCCTTAAAATCACAAAAAGACTGCGATTGTACCCTCCATTATCTAGAATGTGGATATCGATCCGAATAGCCCACACAAACTTGCCAGCTAGAATACACAATGATTCAGTATCCACAGCCCTGCTTTCCCTGTAAGATAACTAAAAACCTTCAATTACCTTTATTTCAATAAGAACAACACAGTTACAAACCCAAATCTAAGTTCCACCACATTCCTCAAAAGCTTAGTAGAAACTTGCACTGATAGCATAACAGCATTCATAAAAGAAAAGGCATGCTCATTAGAAGAGATCTAAGAAAATATCACTGAAGATCATTATACGATATAAGCCCAATACATTCAAAGAAAAAGGAGAAAGCGAGAGAAAGCTGGAAAAGTTTCAACCAAATCTTCTAAATATAACATTACCTTAGACCACGATCAATTATACGTCCCAACTCCACAGCCGATTCTCCCGGACGACCTGGCTCAAATGAAGGATCAGCCATAGGAGAAAATTCCGTGAAGACCGAAAGCATCCCTTCCTTGGGTCGGTCTCTATAAGGCTGAACCAATTGAGCAGTAACAATGCCCATAACACGAGTCTGGCCTAGCTGCACCTCTGATGACCCATCCTCTCTGCAAGTCACCATAATTATTAAACACAGAATTTTACCAACAATATCCACCAAACAAGCTACTCACAGTAGCCGAAATCACTTGATGATGCACAAAAAAGATGTATGCATCTAATTGCTTCAATTAGAAGAATAGGATCAATCAAGATACATTCCTTCAATTATGAAAACAGAAAACACACAAGAAAATATCATCAAAATATGGACAAACATTTTCTAGAACCAAGAGTCTTGCATACATAGATAACCACCATTAAGGGAAGTTAGCCCACATCAATTGAGTTTAGAATTTGTTGTGGCCTAGTCTTCAAGTTGACCATACACGAAGGGAAGTGTATAAGTTATTACATCCCATGTTAATAAAGTTTAGAGTTTGTTGTGGTCTTATATTAGGATGAGCAATCTCCACCTATTTCCAAAGGTTGATTGCATAACAGACACTACATAATAAATATATCCTTGCAACTGCAAACAACCCCAAGTTTCAAGATAAACAATTTTAAAAACATAAGCTGAAACAGAGTAATTGTAAGCTGAAACGCAGGGAACCTGTTAATGTAGATATCCAAATGCATAAAAGTTGGTTTTTTATGGATACATTGAAGAATGATGCGAGAACTTGCCTGCCAAACTTGATTGAAATCTTACGGTATTCAAAGGGCTTTCGGCCGTCGACTCGTATTTCAGAAAGCAGCGCAGTTTTGATGAAATTCTTGTCGTTCACTGTCAACCGCCACGCATTCGCCAATCTACCCTCCATTGCCTCTCAATTTCTCTGCAAAGTTGCGTCGAAAGATTTCAGCTTTTACTTGTACAATTCATCAACAAGTTTCGAATTTCGACTTTAACTAAACTATGTAATTTTGAGGGGAAAATATGGAGCTTACGGACTTTTATGAAATCCTGTTGTCTTATAATTTGAAAGGTTGAATAGAAAGCTTAAGGTGAAGAAGAAGAGGAAGAAAAACCCTAGGGTTTTTGTTAGGTTAAATTCCCTTACTTTTCTTTTTTTTTTTTCAATTTTGTCACGTGTCTTTTTTTCTTTAAATTTGAGGTAAATTATATAAATGGTTATCAAACGTTTAAGGCACTTTCATTTTAATCACCAAAGATTTAAAACTTGCAATACGGTCATTAAATTTTTAATTCATTTTCAAAATGATCAATTTCTGTTAATGACATCTGACGTGGCAGTTAAAAAAATTTTTCAATAAAATAATGTGTTTTTTGTCGTGTTTCTTTCTATCACTTTCTCAAGAAATAAATGATAGTAAAAACCTTTCTTCTCAACCATTTTCCCCTTTTTTGAAGCACACTCATTTCTTTATTTACTTCACTGTTACTTGTTTTTAACTTGTAAAACCTAATGAGCTCTAAGTACTTGTTTTGTAGGTATAACATGTTCTTGGATTTCCCAATAAACTTATCCATAGTGGAAAACATAATATTGACAGTGAAAAACTTAACTACGAGACTAAATGTCACTTGGAAGTCACGGCCTACGACTTGAGCATACCCTTTCGCCGCCAACCAAGTCTTGTGCATGTTAATGGAACCATTTGAATTGTACTTGATTCTGAAAAGCCACTTACACCCAATGGCTTATGTAACCCCCTCGACCTGGCCTAACCGCCCGACCGGACTGAACCGAGCGAGCTACATTAAGTTTGCCGAAATAAACCCGTAAAAAAATTACTCGAATTACGTCATTTTTTTCTTTTTTTCCCTTTAAACTTGTCTGGATGCAAATTATTAACCTATGGTGAACACGCTGACAACGGGTGAAAACTCAACTAAAACGAACATAAAAAAAGCAATCGATTGCACAAAGTTATAGATTAGGGACCAAATTGTAAATCTAAAAAATTACAAGAATTTTATTAAGTTTGAAGTTAACAATACTCGATTAGTAAGGTTTCATGCTCACGTGCTGAATTAATTGAATTAACTCAATTAGTAAGGTTTCATACTCAATTACCAATACTAAGGTGCAAATCTAGAAGATTAGGGACCAAAGTTATAGATTGGTAAGGTTTCAACTCAAAACGATCATCCATACTCACACATTTACATTCACAAAGATCAGAGACTAATATGTAAGAATCAGAAACCTTAGGAATCACTTTAACTGAATTAACTTATGCATGTATCGATACACGAGCAGGTATATCGGTACACTTTTACAATTCCAAATCTCCTAATTTCGGCAGCTCAAAACCGTACCCATACACCTTCCCCAATATCGATACATTATGCCTAAAATACAAAGATCGTACTGGTACAGGTCCCCGCGTACCAAAACCCAGTCTCCAAATACACTTACATGTATCGGTACAAGGACAAGCGTATCGATACGCCTAGACCTAAAATGTCCATTTTTGCTAGTTTTTCACATGTTTATGGATTCATACACAACCTAACATGCTTCATTCATAACCACAAACATATTAAGGACCGATCCATGTTGAAACATCATATAATCAAGATCAATTTAAGGTATCATGCTTAAAATCAAAGTCTAAAGTGTAGAACTAATGTTTTGATATAATAATTGAAAAATGTTTTGGACTAATTTGAAAAGAATTTAAAATATGTCTTTAAGTCCAAGCAACTTGAAAATAAGTTTGAGGCTTTTTAAAAGGTTTTTGGCAAAGTTTTAAATGCTTTAAAGTAGTCAAAACTGGATTTTCAACAAGCCCGTACTGATACGATATACCTCCGTATCGATACCCTTTTGCCCAATTTTTAGATCTTCCAAAACCCGTACCGATACGGGTGAGACTGTATCGATACGGATAAGGGTCGTTTCGATACGCACACTAGGCGTACCGATCCCTGTTTTAACAATCCCAACGGCTATTTCCCAACGGTCTTTTAAATGACATATCGTACCGATATGCCATCAAGCGTATCGATGCGCATATGCTGACAAAGAGCCCAACGGCTAGTTCTGAAGAAGGGCGTACCGATACGCCTCCACGTGTATCGATACGATAGGCGGCAGAATTACATTTATGGTGGAAAATAAAGTCTCCAACGGCTCCAAAACATCTCCAACGGCTAGTAACGACCACAAACTCAATTGGGACTATAAATTGAAGGTTGGAACACTTGAAGAATGTTAGAGAAAACATCCAAGCAACATGATCAAGAGAATTAGCGTCTAAATCTTTATTTTATTATTCTCGTGTACATAGTCTTTAGAGAGAGTGCTAAATTGTAAATCCTTGTACTCTTGTGAGCTTAAGTTGTGTAAACACCCACCTTGTGAGGTATTAAGTTTACCCAAATTAATCCCTTGTAAAAGGAGAGGTTCTAGTTTAGCCTTAGACAAAAACTAGAGTTGGTTCTATCTTAGCCAAGCCCAAAAGATAGGGTTATAATAGTTTCCTCCTAAACCTTGAAAAGGGGTCGAATTCATTGTTGAGTGAATTGGGAAATCCTTAGTGGTGTGCTAAGGTAGTGGATGTAGGTCCTTAGTTAATAGCCCGAACCACTCTAAAATCATTGTGTCACTTGTCTACCTTTATTTCGATTTTAGCCAATTCAACCACCAAACACTTACAACTCTCCTTGACGGTTTCGGTGATCGATTCGAGCGTGCTACAAACCCAACATAAAGGCATGCTTCCTAGAAACCAAACCAACCAAAGAACGAAACGTAAATCTACAACATAATCATACACGTAAGGCAAATTACAATCCCTCAACAACAATATAAACTTTCACAAATATGAAGTTTAGCAAATAACCCTCCCAAACAACAATGATCCCTATTGCCTTTATTACTAGTAGTCTAGTTTGAAACCATACTTTCAAATAGTCGAAGTCTTTGGGTTTCCTTCGTTTTCTCGCTGCCTCCAACCTTTAATTCTCTGCATTGATGGACAAAGAGAGCGTAAGCACACAAGGTTTAGTGAGGAGTGCTCAAAACACAAGCATCATCAATGCAATTAAAACCATTTTCCTAAAACACATTTAAATAACTATTTCAATCATCTTCCAAAATATCATGCCTTGAAAACCATGCACTTAACATTTCCTAAAACTAGCATATTAAACCATATGCAACATGTATCATAGATCAACATAAAATTCTCATTTGCTAACCTTCAATTTAAGCTTTCCCATGCATAACTACACATATGCAAGGCTTAAAGAGTAAACATGTATAAATCAACATTATACAATATTATCCATCAACATGATACATTATCAATTATATTGACTTTCAAGTGATCATAAACCAAGTTCCATTTCATAAAATATTACATCGGATACACGGATTCAACAAGTGTCCTCTCAACACTTCATGCCATCTTAACCGAAATTTATGGTACATTCACAATCAGGAACAATCACAACCCCAATCATCGGTTAGTCGCATAATTCACTAAGGGGAGTTTTCGGTACCATATAACCCCTCGATCGTTAGGGTACTCATGGTGGAGTATTCGGCACACATAAATTCCTCAACACCCGAGACAACTTATTTATAGTGCACTATCAATCTTATGTTCGGCCAACTATATCCGATAAAATTTTAAACCACATCACTTACCAATATAATTCATTATTAACCATGTACCTCACTGTTTTTATATTCAACATTTCAAAACCATTTCAAATGCATTAAATCATGCATTCATAAGTATTCCTCATACTTACATGGACCATTTACCAAATGCATCCATCATCAATATATGATCAAATTCAGTATAAACATACTTAAAACATGCTGAAACAATAGGTACCATGTAATCCAAAAACAAGTGCGTAAAACCAATTTCGCCAAAAGCAAGACCGAGGGAGAAATCTCATCATACTTGCTTCCGAGTTTAAACCAGTTTTTCAAGCTTAATTTAAACCCCCAAAATAATCTTTAAACAATTTCAACGCTGGAAACCACATTCACACTCACCGACTACACAAAACTCCACTCGCCAATGCAAAATCAAGCATCTGAAGCTTTCGGAACTTCCCCAAACGCTGTAAGATCAATATCCCCTGTTTTAACCACATAATAACATAGGATTAATGCATCATTATGCATCCATAACCCCAGCAATACAACTTCCCAACTTCACCTCACTAAAATTTATTAATCGCCTTCTAAAAACAACCGAAAACACCATCAAACATAACCTAAACAAATCCCAACCACTTCCTATCGATTCGAACACCTTAACAACATCAATTAATATCCAAAAACACTTATATAACCACCTTATACTTCCATTAACCATTTAACACCAAAAACACCTCAAAATCTAATTATTCCCAACCTAGAAAACTAGCAATCCAATTAGTTCTAGGATTCTTATTACAATTCCATGTTTATAACAAGTAAACACATCATTAACATGATCTAAATCAATCTAGATCACCGGAAAACAAATCCATTAAGGAACCCAATCAATTTCTCAATCAAAACTCAATTAAATTAAGAAATCCTAACTAAATAGATAAACCATGCTAAAAATCAATTCAAAAGAGTCAAGAACTTGGGAAATTTAGTAAAGAACCTTTGATTGGAGAAGATAAATAAAAATCACCTCTAATAGTTGGCATTCCCCTTAATTGGCATGATTTGACTGAAATCTCCAAGAAAACAAATAAGATTTGATGTAAAAATCAAGAAATCAATAAATCAATGGAGGAATCAAAAAGGAAAATAAAGAGAGTTAATCTCTGATCATTTTAGAGTAGAAAATGTAGTTTGGCTACAAAAAAAGTTGAGAGCAAAAGTAGTAACGTGAGAAAAATGATTTAATTAATAAAACTCCCTTTTTATTAAATCTATTTTATTCTCATATAATTCCCATTTTAAAATCATTTAAAAATATCCTAAATTAAGGGAAAAGTCTGATTAAAAATATTGGTAAATTAGCTCCTTAAAGATTCAAAATTTTGACCATTTTACATTTTAGTCACCAAAATAGTTTTAAAACTTTACATTTTAGTCACCGACCCAAAATGTCATTTAATCTAAATTTATTTCCTTAAATTGAATTTACCAAAACCCTAATTATATTAATTAGGTATTTTCCAACATTTTCTATATTTTATTCCACAATAAATTATTTATTATGAATTAAATCCCGAAACTAACTCAAATCGACTAACTTGGTTCTCCCGAACTGTCTAACCTAACTAGCCAACTTCTAGGCCCGAAAACTGAGACGTTACAGCTTGTCTATCACATGGTAGAGGAACCAAATCCCATGTGCCATTAGCTATTAAGGCATCAAATTCATCATTGACTGCGTCACTCCAAGTAGAACTTTGTAATACATCTTTTATTGTAGATGGAACCACAGAAGATTCAACATTGTAAAGCTTCAGCTTAAAGATACCATCTTTGCTTCTTATCATTATTGAATGACTATTGTAGGCCAAACTGCTATCTGAAGTTGTCGGGGGCTTGATTATTTTTATGTACAGGAACATAACACCTTGTTTGAGCATTTTGAGAAGGCAACACAACTTCTGAAGAACCAGTATATATTGTAAACTTAAACAATGGTACATGACTACCAGTAGCTTTTGAAGGATCCCTAGTAGCTTTTGAGACCACCAGTAGGTACTAGAGGTGACCCTGCAACCTCAACAAAACTTTCATCTTAAATTGATGACTCAATAGACTGGACAGAACCCTCAAGAACAATATCAATTGTATGTTGAGCAGAGGGATTATTACCAACACCAACTAGATCTTCACCATCAACATGTTGAGTAGATGGGATGTCTTGAACCACATCATTAGAACCATAGCGCTAGAATGGATTGGACTGATAAAACTCGGGAGTAGCATTTACTTGTGAAGCAGTTTTGGAAAATGAAAAGTTAGCCTCATCAAATTGAACATGCTTGGATATATAAATCCTACCATCATCTGCAATACACTTGTACCCACGATGTTGATGAGAGTAACATAAAAGGTGCATAGCTTGGATCTAAATTCAAATTTATGTCTATTATAGGCTCGAAGACATGGGAAACACTTGCAATCAAAGACTTTGAGAAACTTATAGTCTGGTTTCTTTTCATACAATTTCTCATGAGAAGATAACCATTATAAAGTTTCATTAGGCAGTCTATCTATCAAAAATACATCACTAAGAGCAGCATGAGACCAATAATGAAGATGTAAAGAAGCCTGAGCCAAGAGAGTCGGCATAGTCTCAGTAATATGTGTTGGGTTTTTAGCACGCTCGAATCGATCACCGAAACCGTCAAGGAGGGTTGTTTTTGTTTGGTGGTTGAATTGGCTAAAATCGAAATAAAATTAGACAAGGGACACAATGATTTTAGAGTGGTTCGGCCTTCTAACAAGCACCTACATCCACTACCTTAGCACACCACTAAGGATTTCCCAATTCACTCAACAATGAATTCGTCCCCTTTTCCCGGTTTAGGAGGAAACCGTTACAACCCTATCTTTTGGACTTGGCTAAGATAGAACCAACTCTAGTTTTTCTCTCAAGGCTAAACTAGAACCTCTCCTTTTACAAGAGATATGTTTGGTAAACTAAATACCTCTCTAGGTGGGTGTTTACACAACTTTTAGCTCACAAGAGTGTATAAAGGATTTACAATAAAGCACTCTCTAAAGACTATGTACAAGAGAATAGTATAAATAAGACTTAGACTCTAATTCTCTTGATCATGTTGCTTGGATGTGGTCTCTAACCATCTTTAAGAGTTCCAACCTTCAATTTATAGTCCCAATTGAGTTTGTAGCCGTTACTAGCCGTTGGGGATGAATTAGAGTCGTTGGAGACTATAATTCCCACCATAAATGCAGTTCTGCAGCTCCCCGTTTCGAAACGCTCGAAGCCGTTTCAAAACGCTCTCAATGTAGAAAGAGCCGTTGCAGTCTGTCAGGGTACCCGTTTTGGAACACCCTCTTGCCGTTTCGGAACGCGTATCGGAACGCCCTTAGCCCGTATCGAAACGACCTGCATTTAAAAGTTAGTTGGGAAAGAGCCGTTGGGGTTTATGACCGTTGTGGTCAGTGCCACGTGGGCGTATCGAAACGGCCTAGCCCACTGGAGCCTCCTGTTTCGAAACGCCCTAAGGTGTTTCGAAACACCTGGACAGGTTTGAGAAATTTGGCTTTGAAACACATATTAAACCAATTTGAAAACATCCCTAAACATATATTTGGACTTGGGAAATGTTTTAAATACTTTTTAAACAGTCCAAAACATTTTTCAATTATTATGTCAAAACATTAGTTCTACAATCTCCCCCTTTTTGATATAATAAAACTCTTGAAAAATTGTTTGGGATTCTCCCCCTTTAACTTTAAAAATGTGAATAAGAGATTAAAAATTTTAATTCAAATAGAGTTCCCCCTTATTCATTTGAAAATTCAATTTTTCAAACCATTTCTCCCCCTTTTTGTTATATCAAAAAGATTTAAAACATTAAGCTCAAAAAATAACAATAGAGGTAAAATTCGACAGAAATATGAATTTTGGTTTTTTTAAAAATGGCTCCCCCTTACTTAAAGCACTATATTAGGCTTAACAATTAATCCAAGACATTAAACAAAAGTTAGATAACCATAATGTATAAAATAAAAATATTAAGCTTAGAGGTTACCCAATCTTCTTCTCATGTATGATTTGAGCATTCTTTGATTTTGCTTTGCTTGCCATTGCTCCAACACACCTACAAAAAACATTCACTTGATTTTTGGTATCCAAATTGCTTTGGATCCATTTACGTTAGTCACAATGTCTTTAGTTCCCTTAGGAACCCATACTTGTCTAATCCTATAAGATTGTCTCTTCTTTATAGGACAAGTATGTATAGAATGACCATGATAATGGCAATGTGAGCATTTTGCCATTACGTGACAAGATGAATTATTGAAAATAATTTCTTTTTCTTTTGTTAAGCTTTCAAGCTTAACTTTTAAATCAAGATTTTCTTTTTCTAAAACATCTTTGCTTGTTTTTGAAGACTCTAAATCATTTTTCAAAATTTTATTTTGGTTTTCAAAATCCATTTTTGTTTTTAAAAGAAAATCATTTTCAATTTCAAGTTTTGAAATCATTTTCTTAAATTTGGAATTCATGGTCTCAAATTCCAAAAATAATTCATCGAAAGCATCTTGCAACTCATCGAAAGAGTAAGAATTAAGCTCACTAGAGTTAGAAGATACCTTAGGCTCATCGAGAGCCAAAACACCATCCACCTTTGGATTGGAGAGAAGGGTTGCACATGATTGATCATCATCTTTCTTTTCTCCCTTCTTGTTGCCATAGAGCTTCTCAAGTTTCTCCCATATATCTTTAGCACTTTTGCATGTGGAGACTTTCTTGGAAACGTCTTCATTGAGGCTACAATAAAGGATGTGCATCGCCTTGGTGTTTAGCTTTGCCTTCGTGTCGTTGGCACTCCTTTGCTTTTTCTTCTTCTTTGGAGCTTCCAAATGCCCTTCTTCAATGATGTCCCAAACCTCATAATCTTGAGACTTGATGAAGAATTTCATGATATTTGCCCATTGGAAGTATGCTTCTCCTTCGAAGAGTGGAGGACACGAGATAGAGCGGCCTTCTTCAAATCTTGCCATTTTCTTGAACGGTTGGACTTCGAGCAATAGATCTTTACTCCCGGATGTTAGTCCTTCGATGGAGACGAGGCTCTGATACCAATTGTTGGGTTTTTAGCACGCTCGAATCGATCACCGAAACCGTCAAGGAGGGTTGTTTTTGTTTGGTGGTTGAATTGGCTAAAATCGAAATAAAATTAGACAAGGGACACAATGATTTTAGAGTGGTTCGGCCTTCTAACAAGCACCTACATCCACTACCTTAGCACACCACTAAGGATTTCCCAATTCACTCAACAATGAATTCGTCCCCTTTTCCCGGTTTAGGAGGAAACCGTTACAACCCTATCTTTTGGACTTGGCTAAGATAGAACCAACTCTAGTTTTTCTCTCAAGGCTAAACTAGAACCTCTCCTTTTACAAGGGATATGTTTGGTAAACTAAATACCTCTCTAGGTGGGTGTTTACACAACTTTTAGCTCACAAGAGTGTACAAAGGATTTACAATAAATCACTCTCTAAAGACTATGTACAAGAGAATAGTATAAATAAGACTTAGACTCTAATTCTCTTGATCATGTTGCTTGGATGTGGTCTCTAACCATCTTTAAGAGTTTCAGCCTTCAATTTATAGTCCCAATTGAGTTTGTAGCCGTTACTAGCCGTTGGGGATGAATTAGAGTCGTTGGAGACTTTAATTCCCACCATAAATGCAGTTCTGCAGCTCCCCGTTTCGAAACGCTCGAAGCCGTTTCGAAACGCTCTCAATGTAGAAAGAGCCGTTGCAGTCTGTCAGGGTACCCGTTTCGGAACACCCCCTTGCCGTTTCGGAACGCGTATCGGAACGCCCTTAGCCCGTATCGAAACGACCTGCATTTAAAAGTTAGTTGGGAAAGAGCCGTTGGGGTTTATGACCGTTGTGGTCAGTGCCACGTGGGCGTATCGAAACGGCCTAGCCCACTGGAGCCTCCTGTTTCGAAACGCCCTAAGGTGTTTCGAAACACCTGGACAGGTTTGAGAAATTTGGCTTTGAAACACATATTAAACCAATTTGAAAACATCCTTAAACATATATTTGGACTTGGGAAATGTTTTAAATACTTTTTAAACAGTCCAAAACATTTTTCAATTATTATGTCAAAACATTAGTTCTACAATATGCCTATGTTTTTGTTTAATAACTCCATTCTATTGTGAAGTCTTAGGGCGTGCTATTCTATGTTGTATACCTAACATAGCTAAAGAAGTTTCACGAGCCTGAAACTCCCCTTCTCCATCAGTTTGTAAAGATATAATATTTGTAGTAAACTGGTTTTTAACTATCATATGAAAGATATTGAAGGCACCTACAACTTCAGCTTTATTCTTCACCATAAATAGCCAATTATTTTGACTAAACAAGTCTATAAATGAGACATAATATCTAAAATCTATAGAAGAAATAAGAGTTGGTCCCCATACATCAGCTTCAACCAACTCGAAAGGTTTAGTATATATAGTAGAAGACAACTGAAAAGGAATATTGTGATTCTTCCCTAATTAACATGCTTCACACAAGACATGTTTATTTGTAGAAAATGACTTATTCAACACTAAACCAACAGTCTTAATAAAGGGATGCCCTAATCTTTGATGTCATAGCCAGAACTGTTGATCATGCTTAACAATAGAAGTAGATGCAACATGAGCTAAAGTATTATGACAAGATGGAGTGCAAACAGAAGTAGAACTAGTTAAACTTGTGCCTGATTCAAAATTGAAGTAGTAAAGACCATTCTCTTGCTTCCATTATAGAAGCACAGACTGAAATTTCTCATCCTTCACAAAGCAATTATCACTATAAAACTTAGAGTATACTGAATTATCCTTAGTAAATTGAGATATAAACAACATATTTTTTTTAATTCGAGGCACATGAAGAAGGTTCTTGACATGCAAAGGTCTTAAGCCGGTCATAATAGACATTTGACCTATATTAGCAATATTAACAGTAGAGACACCACTTCATGTCATTTCCACCATGTGCCTGAACAATAAGCGAATTAATATGTGCTAGTAGGAGCATCATTAGTGACATCAAAATCAATTGATTGTGCAAAAGGATTATAGCAATATTCCACATTATCCGAAGATACAAATTGACACATAGTGGCCTAAGAATCAACATTATATGAAGGTTGAGAAGAATTTCACTTAAAGTCCTTATTGAATCTGTACCAGCATTTGTTAGCAAGATGACCAAGCTTGGCACAGATCTGACACTGTGGTCGAGGTCGTCCCCTCAATCTTCCTCTGGATGAATTATGAGATTTGTAGCCACTAGTCCTATGAGCATCTGAATATGGACCCTACCATCAGCATAATACCGTGCATAGTTGATGTTTATTGAATCCATGATACGCGTCTCATCATCAAACAACACAAAGACTACAACTTTTAAAGTGTAAGGCTCATTGCTGGTAGTAATCACGACAATGAAAGGATCATACTCAGCTGGTAATCCATTTAGAATTGTGGTTGTATGTTCTATATCTGGGACTGGACTTCCACATAATGCTAAAAGATTACATATATCTTTTATTTGTTAGTTATACTTACGCATAGTAATGTTTCCCTTCTTCATTGCTCAAAGGTGACAATAGAGATGCATAATCTTTGTGGTTGAAAGCTTGGAGTAGTGACAAACAACAGTTGTCCAGATTGATGCAGTTGATTCTGCACCAACCAATCGGGACAAAAACACTCGGACTTATCGTTGACAAAAGCCAAGAAGCGAGTGAACTATCATACTTCAAGAATATTTTGTGAGCAAGATTAAGAACAATCTCGCCCACGTCATTGACAATCAATTTCACTAGAATCAAAGTTGATTCATCCAAGAAATACTTCAAATCGTGACCGTGAACCATCAACACAACTTGCTAGAGCCATAAGAGGAAATATGTATCATCTAATTGAACACTAATTTGTTTATTAATGAACGTGAAACCGTCGAATTGATTAGCACCATCAATTTTCATTGCAAATGACGACGATCAGGCACACGAGGAAAGGAGAAAATGAAAGGACGCAACGGACAGAAATTAGCCATGGATCAACGTCGATGATTTCATATTGAAGTTGGGCTTCTATTTGGATATCAAGAAAATTACAAAGAATAACTCAAAAGGAAAAGCTAGAGACAAGAGAGAAAGTAGTTGTAACCAAGTGTAGGCCCAATATTCAAAGAACTTGAACTTAAAGGCCATCCCATAATGGTTTTATATAGTCCAGGACTTAGCTACTAACTGACACTAGTAAGTTCAGTTAGTTAGGCTAGTTCAAACGGTTATAACTAATTGAACTCTTTTATCTAATAATTATTACATTCAAGTTGAGTTAAATTTTACAAGTCGCAATATATGAAGGGTGAGTATACATATACATATCATGTTTTGAATTTAGTTTTAATAGGAAGGTTCAATTTAGTATCTTATTTTTTGGTCTACTTGAATTTAATTTCTCAATTCAAATTAGTATCTAAATTTGGTTTTCTATTCAGTTTGGTACTTGTGGTTTTTTTGTCCGATTATATAGATAAACTTGACTTTTTGGTTTAAATTGATATATGAATTTGGCTTCTTAGTTCAATTTAGATTTATATACATTTGGGCTGGATAAACTTATACAAATTTAAATGATTTTGTAATTTTATAAGAAAAAAATATGTTCTTATTTGAAACATAATAATTAATTGGACTAAGTAAACTACAAGTACCAACTTAAACCAACAAGCCAAATTTATGTATTAATTTAAATAAAAAAGTTATGTTTACGTACGTAAATGGACACAAAAAATCACAAGTACCAATATAAACAAAAAAAAAAAGAGCAAGTTCATGTAAGTACCGAAGTGGTGAGTGGTGTGGTGACTGTTTTGATGGGAATTTGGTACGTTGTATTTGTGAATTGTGATACTATAGCGTTTGTGTGGGTTGTGAATGTTTGTGAGAAGTTGGAGAGTGTTTGTTAATGCTTGGTGTTGATGAGGTGTGTGAATGTAAATAAAATTGAACCTTGAGGTCAATTTCAAATACAAAAATATTTCAAATACCTAATTAGATAAAAAAGAAAATCTATGTATCTTGAAGTCAAATTCAAATATAAAAATATATATTTATATATAGCCTAAAATTAAATAGAATAACAAAATAGGTGTAAATGTCACTTGGGTCTTCATAAATGTGCAAATTAATCGCTCTCAACTCCATTTATAAAAATAAATAAATAAATAAAAATTTAAAAATATAAACAAATTTCCAAAATTTTATTAATTTTTTAAAATATGCTAAATTATAAGAATTTTAAATTTTGTTCAAAATATAAATTTGAGACCTTAAACAAATTAATTATCAAATCATGTTTATCATACGAACGTGTTTTGTTTTATTCTCATTTTATTTTAAAAGAGTTTTTCGAATATATATATATATATATATATATATATATATATATATATATATATATATAATCTTACATTTATTTGTTCCAGTTTGAAATTTAATCATAGTCCCAAGAAAATTTTAATTTGATTTTTTTTAATTTAACTCGAATAAATTTATTCGACCCGAATATTGTTTTACTTAACTCAATTAAAAAATCAAACTAAATTAAAATGATAAATAAAATTTATCCTAGATTCGATTTGACACTTACCCCTAAGCCCTAATGACCACAGCATGTTTAACAAATATATTAGATTGCTTCTTACATGATCAGGGACGGAACAAAGAAGAGACTTATGGGGTCATGGCCCTCAAAATTTGAAATATTAGAATTTAGTCCCTTAATTTTCTTTCAAAAAAATTTAATTTAGCCTCCATAATTTTTAAAAATTCATATTCAGTTTCAAACATTTTAAAGTTTTTAATTAAATTTCTCTCATATTTTTTTAAAGAATCTTATTAAGGCTCTCAAAATTTCAAAAACTGTAGTTAATCCCCTTTAAAATTTCAAAAAAATGTAAATTGAACATTTTTTAAAAAAGTTTTCATTTTATTTTTTAAAAGTAATTTAAAATTAACCCCTCAAACTCTTTTATCAAATTTCGCCACTATACATGATGAATTGCATGATACAATATAAATACCAAAAGAGCTAAAATCACTTGATCATATTTATCATATATTATATGTATGAATGAGACATTATTATCCAACTTTGCATCTCTCCCAACATTACATATGCTATGTTGGTTCATTTGTTTATATTATCTTTAGTCTCCCCCATTGTACAAATTTATCATTTCTATACAATTTTCCCTCATTATCACACCACTTATTTTTGGCCAAATTAATCATACATTCATTTGCCATCAACTTGTGATATTTACTTGTTTTTCTTTTTCTAATTAATGGAAAATAAACCCCAAGCTGCTGATCTAATCATTGAATGGGCCCTCGTTATTCAAAAATAAATAAATAAATAAATAAAAGAGCTAAAATCATGGCTTAATTTTTTGACAATGAAAACTAAATTTTATTAAAAATATTATAAATATTATGTATTTAGAAGGGAGAATAATAGAACTAGTCTACCAATATCTAATACAAAAATTTAAAAGTACAAAGAAAACTAAATACTTCCATAAAAAATAGTATACCGTCAAAATCTAAAAGTATTCCGGAATCTTCTTGTCTCTATCCAAACAAGATATATTACGGGATAAAAAAATGATGAGCGAACCAAACTATCAAGCAGATCGCTCCACTACCTAGAAATTATTACATATCGGTGAATTCATATGCAAATCCTTTACCACTCCACTTATAGTCATTTGTTGAATGATTTTATATAAATATACTGTTAACATGTTTTTTTATCACTCATATCGTGGGTACAATAAAATTAAACACTTCTAAATTGCTTTGTTTTTTTTTTTAAGAATTAAGCTTTGAAATAATGCTAACATAAAAAATGTAAGGCTAGCTTTGGAAGAACAAATTAAAAAAGACATTTTTTAATAGTAAAGTAGTATATATATATATATATAATCTTTGACAATATATACATTTTATAAACAAATTAATTTAAACTCAAATATTTTAAATAAATATTATCCGCTTTTTCATCGGAACTATTTTTAGGTTCAAAAAATGTACACTTTAAAGTTGTCTAAATATCATTATTGTAATATTATTAAATTAATAAGTTATTATCTTAATATATTAGTTGAAAATGTTAAAATAATGCTCCTTTTACCACAATATATTTATATGTCAACAGACAACGGTTGAAGTGAAAAAGGGGTCCATCATCAAGATCTTTCAAAAGGAAATTAATAAGTTATTATCATAATGGTGCATGCCAACTAGATATAAATTTAATCTGAAATTATTGTAATTGTAATTTCTTTTATTTTTTTCCTCTAAGTGAACCAACTAACGAAAAAATAACGAGATTTAATGATTTTAATATTTTTTTCTTATACTTTTATTTATTGGTTGACTAATTAGGATCGGATACTGCAAATGCTCGTTATGGGACGAACCTCTCAATCAATCTAATTTACTCAATTCACAACGTCAATATTCGAACCTCTGACATTACTTAAGAGATCTAGTGTCTCATCTCACTAGACCAACTGGATGTTTGTTTACACTTTTTCATACTTTCATTTTACAAGTTTTAATAATTTGAATATATATTTTTTACTATTTAAAAAAAGTTATTTCTTTACAAAATGACAAAACAACTGATACTAGCATTGATAAAATGACACGATAATTAACATCCACTTAATGTTATTTTTCGGATTTAATTTGATAAAAATTAAAAATTCAATGGATAAAAGAGAAAAAAAATTAAACACAAAATTATTTTTACTTTTTACTTGCATTATAGTTCAAGTTAGTAACCCAATGACAGCGAAGTTACCTAACAATTTGTGTATTTATATTAGGGTTAAATGGTGTTTTGTCTTTGATTTTTTTCATCATTAATTCAGTATTTAAAGAATTTTTTGTTCAATTAAATCCTTAAACTTTCGAACCGTAATGCACGTCATCTCAGTTTATTTTACAGTGACAGTCCAGGAATATATTATTTGATACATAATTATAAAGTAACTTTCACTCCCTGAACTTAACCATTTCTTAACTTGATTTCTAATTTGTTCTCCGTATTAAAACTTGAAATTTTATTAATTTCAATTTTTTAATGACGTCACACTGCAAATGTGTGGCGTAACATAGACCATGTTTGGTAAGGAGAGATTTGGATAAAAATTAGAGGTTTGAGATATAATTAAGGTTTAACAAGTTAAATCTGCTAATATTATTGTTTGGTGAACAACAGATTAAAAGAGTGGATTGAAGTGAAACCGCTAATTCTGAAAAAGCTGGTAATAGGAGCTTTTTGAGATTAGAGGTTTGATATTAGAGTTGTAAAGACTCTTTTACCCTTACTAGTTACCAAAAATTTTAAAATAACCTAAATTAAATATTTTTCACCGCTAATCCTATTTACTTTTTTCTTTTTATTATCACATATTTATACGTGTATTTAAATTTATTAATTAATTACACTATATTAAAATAATTATATAAATAATAAATTAATATATAAATCATTCGAATATGTTTAGAAAAATTATATTAAAAATAATTTTATAGATCTAATTAATACTAATTAGATACAAAATATTGATAACTAATAAACTATTTAAACAAGTATTGAATATAATCATGTCCTTATATGTCATTTTGCTTGTTTAAATAATCTAACAGCTATCAGCTATCAGTTAATTTTACCAAACACTTTTATACAATCAGCTAATATAATCCGCTAGTCAAATAAGCTATTGTAATCTGCTATCCACTATTAATTATCCGCTAATTGTTAAACATGGCCATAATCTCATAGTAAAACATCTTTAAAAACGAAAATAAAAAAAATACTAAACTCATGAATTGATATAAACCAAAACAAGTTTTAAAAAGTTGTAATATCATAAATTAAAAGTTGTTTTTATCACTGTTATATTAAAAAATGTATTATATAGAATTGACTGTAGTTACATATTTCATATTTGTATGATAAAATACCTGAATTGTAAGGGGAGCAGTTGTGTTGGCAGCACAAATGCACATGCCATTAAAACATAAGAGAATATGTAGAGTCAGAGAGAGAAGAGAGAGACCCAACATGGTTTAATTTTAATATATTATGCCAAAACATGATAAGATAAGAGCACCAAAATCCATTAAAAATTAAATTAAATAAGCTTTTGTGTATAAAAAATCTGAATGAAGTTAAAAAAAAGGCTTGAAAGTGAAGGGAGTGAGTGGTACCCAGACAGATATTCATATAAAATATTTGTCAGAAACCATGTGACACTGTGGCCCTTGCCCTTTCATCCATGTCCCCACCTCACACAAATAGCCACAATATGAGACAAAAGTGTCCCTAAAGTTTACTTTAATCACATGATGAAAGAAAAGGAACAACCTTTTTTTCTTTGACCTCACTTGTTTTTACTTTTTACAGTTCTGCATGCTACATTCACCATAATCTAATGGCTGGCAGATACTGTAATAATAATAACTTGAACACCAGTAAAACAAAACCAGAGTCAATCCTTTTTACATATCAGTATAGTTGTTAAGCTTCTGGTAAAGTACTTTTATAACTTCTTGGGGGGGGAGGGGGGGGGGGGGGGGGGGGGGGGGGTTAACTCTAATTCTGTACACAAAGTGACATAGTAAAAATACAAAAGGGGAATAGTAAAAAAGAAATTACAATATGAGATAAAAAGGAGTTACTAGTTACTACTACTACTATCCTTTGTTTGTTTCTAAACTATTTGTTGTGTGGTCCAGCAATTAGGGTGTCAGCAGCAAGGAAAGGCCAAAAACCCCACCTGCATAAATCAGTTCCTCTGTCCTCTACCTATACATATATATTATGTATTTTGATTGTAAATAGTATTGTATTGATGATGATGATGTTGATCTTTCAGCGATCTTGTCCTACAGATCTTTGTTTAATCTTCCATGTATATGCTTAATTGCCACTGATTCTGCAAAGGATTAGAATAGAGAAAACAATTCAAACATTATGAAAATGGTTGGATTTTACCACGATTCCAAGGTGTTTGATAGTGTTTTTCTTACCCTGGCAAAGTCGATTTTCCTCCGTTGTTGGCTAACTACATGCCAATGGTTCCTTGCCCGGACAAAAACCTTTTACAGCAAAAGATTAGTCATGATTAGCTTCCACTGGTTTTGTTGGATGCCATGGCAATGGGAAGTGATGATGAATGATGATATACCTTGGCATTTGTAGAAGATGGCCGGAGGCATCACCATTAGAACATGAAGTAGTTGGAGTTCCGGTTTTGTCATCAGCTTTTAAGGCCTCTGTAGGGGAGGTGGAGAAGACGGTGGTAAGGTGATCACCGGCTGATTTCTTCGGAGAAGCGAATAGGTTATCTGGGAGAATGTGCTCAAAGCTGTCCATAGGAGGAAAGCATTAAATCGATCACCAAAAGCTACCGCAAAGAAGTATAGTTATTACTTTGCTTATCTACATTTAGCATTTAAGTTTTATACCTTTCAGGGAGATCACTTTCTTCCGAATTGGCCTTCCCCTTAGTGTTACTATTACCATTGTCATTTTTATAATTACAAACTGCATTAATTTCCTCCATCTGCTTATCATCTTTCATAGCAGCAGCCAACTTGGAAACAGCTGAGATCGAGCAACCACCGTTCTCTACAGCCAAAAAGGCAAACCGGATAGATAAATTGAACAGTAAGGTAACTTGGTTCATATGGTGATAGAACGAAAAGTGAATTTAAACTGTTCTCGAACCTTCGGGGACTTCTTGATTGATGCCATCAGCTGGAAAAATAAGTGCATGATTGTTGGGAGTACGGGGTACAGTCAGTGAAGGAATGGGGGATCCGGTGGACAAACCGTGATGGAACGGAGATTGGTGCTGGTTCTTTAAGTCCAGCAGCTGCAAGTTCATTAGCCTTCTTCCTTGAAGCTCAATGGCCTGCTGCAAATCAGCCTGCTCCTCCAATTTCCTTCTCAGCAGCATCTCTTGAGTATTGTAAAACATTTTCGATCCTAAATAAGTTTGCATCGAAATCGAAGTTCACCAACAATGCATCAAAATTTGAGATAAAAACAGAAGGCCTGGTTTCACTAACCGAGATGGAAATCGAATGGCTCCCTCGAATCAATTGCAGACGGACTCGAGCAGACCGAATAATCTCCCCGTTCCAATTGTTGCTGTTGCTTCCTATAAAATCGATCGATTAGACAAATTACATTCACTTACAGATCAAAATTGGCAAGATAGTGCAAAAAAAAAGAAGATAACAAAAGAGCCTTTACTTCTCCTGGACCTTCCCTTTCTCCTTGTAAGGCTTAACAAGCACTCGAGAATCACAGATGAAATGAGGGTTCCCTTTAGCTAAAATGAGCTTCACTGTCTCTGGATATACAAATGTAACAAAACCAAACATCCTCTTTTGCTGGTAAGGAATCCTCACATCTTGTACTGGTCCATATATGCTGGGACAATCCAATTCCAAAGAGAATCAATAATCTTTAAAGTTTAAACTCAAAAACAACAACCTTAAAAAAACCAGTGACTTTACCTGAAATAATTTGAAACATCTTCTTCTTTGAAAGTACTGTCAGCTGGGAAGGTCAAATAAATCTGTCTAGACCCCGGATTAAGTGCTGCTGCTAAACCCATGGCCGAAAAATCGTTTCTTTCGGGCCGGCACCGCCCCAACTTATGAAGCTCATCACCCATCATCAAAGCAGCCATGGCTGATCTGCCATAGGTCAAAGAAGTCCCGGCCATGAACTCGGAAGCTGAAGCTAGCTTTTGTTGCTGTTGTTGAAGAGCTTTTGATCTAAGTAGCTCCTGGTACTGCTCCAACTCGTTAAGCTTACTCGGAGAACCAACGAGAGCAGCTCCTCCATCGGCAGCACAATCTCCATGAAGAAACCTACAGCTAGTACCGTTCTTGCAAAACCCTCTGGCGAAGTACAAGCAAGGTTTCCAACCAATCCCGGAGTTGACATCGTCAGCAGCACCAAAACACAGACCGGGGACCGAGAAACTCCTCCTGTGTAAAACAGAATCGGGCATTGCCAAGTCAAGCCGAGGGCTGAACAAATCCTCGGGTTTGGAGTCGTTGAGAAACGAAAGATGGTCGTGGAACTGGTGTTGGTCGATGAATCCATTGACAACACTGGCATAGGAAAGATTGGAATTTGTGGAGAAAGGGGAGGGGGAAAGGGGAGTGGAAGGTGTTGGTGGGTTGGAAATGGAGAGTCCGAAGTGGGATTTGGCTTCGAGGATTAAAGAGTGGATGTGAGCTTCGGGTCCAAAGGCTAAACGGATCATTTCCTTTTCGCCGTGGTCTTGGATGAGAAGAAAACCCATGATTTTGGAAGCGTTTTCAGGGTCTAAGCTTTGGATCCTTGAGAACACTCTCCCCGTTGCTTCGTATGAATCCATTGAAAAGAAATGCGCTGGAAACTAAACCCTCCCCACAAACCAAAAGTAATACTCCAATAAAAGCTTTTCAGTTCCAGGGACAAGGAGAGGGAGGGCAAGAAAAGGCAGATAAAAAGAGAGGCAAAGGAGTGGACTTTGCTTCGATAAGGACAATAATGGCTACGGATTAATATTATTTTTTAATAATTATTATAGTTATTTAGTTTGAGGAATGTAATGAGTTCAAAGCTTCTTCCCGCTATGAAAGAAATCAGGTTGATGTTAGAAGGAGCAGCAGCAAACGTAAGGTCTCCTCGAGTAGAAAATAGAAATCATCCTTATTTTTTTTTTTTTGAAAATTATTCTTTTATTGATTTGAAACTGGACACTATACTGACTGGTGTCTCGTTAAAAATTTTTCTTAAATCTATAGGAGAAAAAAAAATACAACGAGTCAATGCGTTACACGAATTTTCAATAACGATAAAGAAAACACGAGCAACATCCCCGCACCACAAACAAATAAATATGAACAATGTGGCTTTAATTTAGCCAAACCTCATTCTGCTAGCACATCGAAATGCCACCATATTGCACTTGCTAACCACGTCCACCAAGGGCGCCTCACGATTCAACATTGCCTCCTTTTTTGCTAACTTATCGGCTTCATTTTTTGCTAACAAAGATTTTGATTTCTCCGAAATATAAGAATCAAATCAGATCAATAAAAATGATCTTATGTTTTCAGGCATAATTAACTTAATCGACCACAATCCAGCCCACCTTTGCCATAGACGCCACACACAATTGCATCCCTATTATCAACCTTCCGAGAATTAACCTCTAAAAAATGACTCCACCTTTGGAGGAGCGTGACTCGACCAAACTCGTTTCCAAATTGCATCCCTATTATCAACATTACTGGCCACCAAATCACAGTATTTCTTGGAGTTGTACACACCACTGAAGTTACCACTTACCACCCCACTTCAAGCCATCTCTCGATCCTGCACAATGAGCAGCATTATTAATAATGGAAATAAAATTCCCAAACCTCCAGCTCCCACACAAATAATTTTCTTCTAAGCTGTATATTCCACGTCCACCTGCCACTAATTTTAGTGCCAAATTCACACACTTTTCCTACTTTCTTTGCAGCAATGTTGAAAAGTCTAGGGAAGACAACCTTCTTCAAATTTTTCAATCCTGGCCTTTATACCTTCAGCCGATTCACTATTCCTTGACTGAAAGTCCCAGACCCAACCCTTCGTTGCCACCTTTACTTCCCTCAGAATATCATCAGTACGTAACCTAACCTTTTCGATATGCCCTGTTAAATATTAAAAATTAGAGTTTAGGTTAAAAGTATTAGATATGTGATGTATTTTTATAGTGTCTGATTTAAGGTTTAAGATTTAAAATTTAGGTTAGATCTTAGGATTTGATTTTTCATTATGGAGTACAAAATTACACCCAAAATTAAAGTCTAGGGTCTCCTCGAATAGAAATTTTCTTTCCCCTTTTGATCCCTTATTTATGCCCCATACTAAAAAACTAAGTTTAGGGTTCAAGGTTATGGTTTAAGGTTAGGGTTTAGGGAATTATAAGATATGGTGCATTTTTAAGGTTTAATATTTATGGTTTAGAATTTATAATTTAAGGTTATGACTTAGAATTTAATTTTTTAATGTTGGGTAGAAAGGACACCGAAAAGATATAGAGGTTTTTTTTTCGAGTCTCCTCCATCTCAGCTTAAAGAAATAAATGGTAATTTTTGATGTGATAGATAAATAAATTTGTATAATTATACATTCAATTTCTATAATAAAATATTTTATTAATCAAATTTATTTAAAAAAAATTAAATCTAATCCTACTTAGAGGGGAAAGAAAAGGGAAAACTCTATGGGAATGCTTTTTAGCTTAAACAAATAAATGGTAATTTTTGATGTGGTAGATAAATAAATTTGTATAATTATACATTCGATTTTTATAATAAAAATATTTATTAATTTAATCTCTTTTTTTAAAAAATATTAAATCTAATCCTACCTAGAGGGAGAGAAAAAGGGAAACTCTAGGAAATGTTCCTAGTGGGTTTAGAACTCATGACCTAAGATAATATGGGAAAACAACGATGAGCAGCTTGATCAACCAGCTAAATATGCTTGCTCAATTTAATTTTATTTCTTAGTTAAAAGTTGACGATATATCATATGAAGGATAATTCTATAGTAAATGTCATGTACCGCAATGTAGCACTATTCATATGTAAAGATGACAAAAAAATTCGAATTTGACGGGTTCTGACCCGACCAGATTCGGTAGGGTCGAATTTTTATTTTTAATTTTCGGGGGTCGGGCGAATTTATAGGAAAAAATTTGGGGTCGAGATGAGTTCGAGTTTAGGATAGAAATTCTCCAACAGGAGCCGACCTTAAATATTTTAAATTATATATATAATTTTAAAAATATTTACGAAACTGCCACCATTTGTATATAATTTTTAAGATTCTTGTTATTCCCATTTCATTCTTTCGCTAGTGTTGCCGCCGCCTCCTCACATTCTCAGTTCTTTCGCCTATCCCTTTTCTTTCTTTCATTCTTTTATTTTTTCATTTTATTTTAGTTTACATTTTTGTTAAGAGTAGAATCTTGATATTTGTTTCTCATTATCATATGATTTATTTTTTTCTCTGATTTTTTTAACACAATCTTCTTAAAAGTAGAGGTTTGTTTTCAAAAATCATGTCTTTGATCTTAAAATTTCGTGCATGCAAACAAAAAATCAAATTTTTTTGAGAATTTTTTTATTCTTTTATTTATTTTTATTCCGGCTTTAACTTTTGCAACATTTTTTTATAGATGTTTGTTTGCTTCTTGTTTTTTTTGTAGTGATTTCTTTTAAACAATATGAACATTTTGAATTCTGAAAATTTTAGAAGTTTTCTTTCCTCTCTATAATTTCTATGAATATCCTTTTAAATTTGGTTGATTTATTAAAAATTTCTAATATATTACTTGAATTTTTTAAATCTGTACTCAGACTTTTCTTTCAAATTTTTATTTTAATTTTTTAATATTCTTTTGTGTTTTTTTGCTTGTAACATTTTTTTCGTGAAAAAAAAGAAATCTGAAAGTTGGGTCCGGGTCAGGGTGGAGTCGAGTTGATAAAAGATTTTCGAGGTCGAAGTTGGGACGGGTTGAATAATATTTTATTTGTGGTAGGGTCGGGGCCGGATTAAATAGGTAGTATATTGGGTCAGGTCGGGGAAACCAAAAATCCGACCCGCCCGTTGCTATCCTTATTCATATGTACCATTAACTATTTTAATTAGTTTTGAAATTAACGGAACCATTATTATTTTTTTAGAATAAAAATCTTAAAAATAATTTTATATTATTTTCAGATTTTTTTTTAATTTTCTTATACAAAAATAATTAAACTTTTATTAAAAGATAATACAAGAGAATAAAGATGAGCAACTTAACCAACCAGCCAAATGTGCTTGCTCAATTTAATTTTATTTTTTAGTTAGAAGTTGACAATATATCATATGAAAGATAATTCTACAGTAAATATCATGTACCGCAATGCAACACTATTCATATGTAGAGATGGCAAAAAAACTCGAATTCGACGGGTTTCAACTGACCCGATTCGGTATGGTCAAATTTTTATTTTTAATTTTCGGGGATCGGGGCGAATTTATAGAGAAAATTTTTGAGGTCGGACGAGTTCGGGTTTAAAATAAAAATTCTTCAACCCGATCCGACCCTAAATATTTTAAACTATACATATAATTTTTAAGAGATTTACAAAACTGTCGCCGTTTGTATATAATTTTTAAGGTTATTGCTATTCCCATTTCATTCTTTCGCTAGTGTTGTCGCCTCCTCCTCGGGAAATTCTAATAAAAGGCGGACTAATATACGGCTAAAAAACGGCGTTATTAGAAACATTGTAAGATAAATAACAAAATAGGTAAAGCGCTACCGGATATGTTGATTTAAAATAATGTATCCGGTAGAAAACATTAAAAAATATTAAAAAAATGGTAACCGACAAACTTAAGTTATCGGTAGATATAACAAAATAGGTAAAATTTTACTTATTTTGTTGATAAGAGTATCAACATATTAGGTAGCGCCTATTATGTTATTAAAGTTTAAGCTGATGGAGCTTTGGAAATCCCACGATAACAAAATCGGTAAAATTACTTATTTTATTGATAAGAGTATCAACATATTCGGTAGCGTTGTACCTATTTTGTTATCAAAGTTTAAGCTGATGGGCCCTTGGAAATCCGACGATAACAAAATAGGTAAAATTACCTATTTTGTTGATAAAAGTATTAACATATCCAGTAAATTACTTATTTTAAGTTGATGGGGCCTTGGAAAGTATCTATACTTTTTGAGTAAATTACTTATTTTGTTGATACTTTTGAGTAAATTACTTATTTTGTTGATACTTTCGAAAGTATCTATACTTTTTTAAAAGTATTCATATTTTTTTTAAAAAAAAGTATCGATACTTTTTGCTGATACTTTTTTAAAAGTATCGATACTTTCGAGCCACATTGCAACCGGTTACATTGCTTTTTAAAAAAATATCGATACTTTTTGTTGATACTTTTTTAAAAGTATCGATACTTTCGAGCCACATTGCAACCAGTTACATTTCTTTTTAAAAAAGTATTCATACTTTTAGAAAAGTATAGATACTTTCGAAAGTATAAACAAAATAAGTAATTTACTCAAAAGTATCAACAAAATAGGTAATTTTACTTGATATGTTGATACTCTTATCAACAAAATAGGTAATTTTACTAGATATGTTTATACTCTTATCAACAAAATAGGTAATTTTATCTATTTTGTTATGTTTAACCGGTCACGCCGTATATTAGCCGTATATTAACCGACTCACAGCAGAACTACCCTTCCTCCTCACATTCTCGCCTATCCGTTTTCTTTCATTCTTTTACTTTTTTCATTTATATTTTATTTCGTTTTAGTTTATATTTTTGTTAAGGATAGAATCTTGATATTTGTTTCTCATTATTATATGAATTATTTTTTCTCTAATTCTTTTTAACAGAATTTTTTTTCGTTTTGTTTTCAAAAAGAGTAGAGGTTTGTTTTCATAAATTATGTCTTTGATCTTAAAATTCCATGCATGCAAATAAAAAAATCAAGTTTTTTGAGAATTTTTTAATCTTTTATTTACTTTTATTTCGGTTTTAACTTTTGCAACTTTTTTTATAGATGCTTGTTTGCTTTTTTTGTAGTGATTTCTTTCAAACAATATGAATATTTTGGATTCTGAAAATTTCAGAAGTTTTCTTTTCTCTCTATAGTTTCTATGAATATCCTTTTAAATTTATTTGATTTATTAAAAATTTCTAACATATTACCTGAGGTTTTTTTAATATGTACTCAGACTTTTCTTTCAAATTTTTATTTTGATTTTCTAATATTCTTATGTATTTTCTTGCTTGTAACATTTTTCTTACGTGAAAAAAATAAAATCTGAAAGTTGGGTCCGGGTCGGGGTGATAAAAGATTTTCGGGGTCGAGGTTGGGGTGAGTTGAATAATATTTTATTTGTGGTAGGGTCGGAGTCGGATTAAATAGGTAGTATATCGGGTCGGGTCGGGTCGGGGCGAGTTGAATAATATTTTATTTGTGGTAGGGTCGGAGTCGGATTAAATAGGTAGTATATCGGGTCGGGTCGGGGAACCAAAAATTCGACCCACCCGTTGTTGTCCTTATTCATATGTACCATTAACTGTTTTAATTAGTTTTGAAATTACCGAAAGCGTTATTATTCTTTTTTAGAATAAAAATCTTAAAATAATTTTTATATTATTTTCAGATTTTTTTATTTTTTATTAAAAAATAATTAAACTTTTATCACTATAATAATTCCTACGTTCACTTTAAATTAAGGGTAAAGATCACAAATGATCACTAAATTCTGATCAATTATTCAATTTGGTAATTAAACTTTCAATTGCTTCAATGTTACCATTAAACTTTTAATTTTGTTTCAATTTGGTCACTGACCCATTAATGTGGTTGTTAAAAATATTTTGTATAATAACACATTTAGTCCTCTATGTTTACACGTTCAAACAATTTAGTCCTAATTAAAAAGAAATAATAAATTTAACCCTCATTATTAAAAGATCAAAATAAAATATTAAATTATCTATAATTAAAAATATGGTCAAATTGAAATAAACAACTACGACTACAAAAGAATTCCAAAGCCAAATGAAGGCAACTCAAGCTAGCATTGTGTGTTGTGAATCCAAAAGGTTTCTTCCATAGTTGCTACAAACATTAGGATTCTGGTTTTTTTTTTTTATTTCTTTCAGCCGCATCTTGATAAATACTCGAGTTTAATGCAAAACCGCTACGGATCGAATATGTTGCTTATGTTGTTTGTTGCAAAAGTCTAACACAGTTTTGATAGTTGGGATTCATGTATGTAGCAAATGGTCCAATGTTTTTTAAAGTTTAATGATAACATTGAAGCAATTGAAAGTTTGGTTATCGAATTGAATAATTATCAAAATTTAGTGACCATTTGTGAACTTTGTCCTTAAATTAAAGTGAATGTAGGAATTATCATAGTAATAAAATTTTAATTATTTTTTGAATTAAAAAATAAAAGAAAACTGAAAAATAATATAAAAATTATTTTTTATTTATTTTAATCTAAAAAGAGATAATAACACTTTCGGTCCTTAAGCTTTTAAAACGATTTAAAACAGTTAATGGTGCATTACGGTACATACTACATATTAATAATGGTACATAATATTTACCGTAGAATTATCCCCATATGAAAGGTTATTCTTTTGATGAAAATCAAAGGAAAATGGCTTTAAAGGAGTATTCAAAACCAAGTCGTTTGGATCCATATAAGATTGTATTACCACCAAGTCAGTATAATATTTGATTAAAATTAACAACATATTTATATATCTTAAATTGTATTTAATAGCTATCAATGTAATAATATATAATGTTATATTTTAATTTTAATAATATATAATCAAATATTTTACTTGTTTTCATTTTCGCTTATTATTTATATTGTTTTCATGTTTTAATTTTTTGCTCACTCGAAATCGTCAAAATTAAACAAAATCGTTATCAAGTCTCAGACTATCATTATCGTAGAAATCATCGAAAAACCTTAAATAATTTATGATACTACAAACCAATAAATAATTATTTACCATTTTCCCTTAAATTTACTCAAATTTAAAGTTTTTTATATATATTTGAAGCACTATAACTCTCAATATTTTATTTTGAAGTAAAATAATCCATTTGTTGATGGAAATGTCAACAAAAGAGAATCTTATATTATTTTTTTATCAAACAAGCAGATAAATTCATTCACCCAAACCAAATCAACAAAGCAATAGCCCATATGAGATCACTTTGCTAGGCCCATAAAAGGGGAAAATCCGCATCCATCAGAGAGCTCGAGATACAAAAAATAAAAGACATACACCTAGAGTGACTGAGCCGACACCTGTTAGTCGGAAGATCCAATAGGTCTTTACCGTTTTAAAGTGTAAGAAACTCAAATCATATAAGTAATATGGTGAGTCTAACATGCAACATGTTTAGGGTACATTTAAATGACGATAAATTTTAAAATTGTCCTCAAACTAAAAATGTTAGACTTCTTGATAACATTTTCAGTTGGTTTTTTGAGTTTACTTATTTTGTAAGTTTTGATATTTTGTCCCAAACTGCAAATTTATCAAAAAAAAAAAATTAAATATCAATACTTACAAAATAAGTATCGATACTTGTAAAAAAAATTCAAAAAAAAACAACTGAAAATGTTATCAAGAAGTCTAATATTTTTAGTTCGAGGACAAATTTCGAAACTTGTTATCTTTTAACCACACCCTAGACATGTCGTACCTTAAACCTACTCCAAGGAACAACATGTGAAAATACTGCTAAAATCAATTCATTCATAATTATTACTCCTTTAGTCCTATTAAAGTTATCCCTTATTAACTTTTTAAAAGTTAATTTTTTTTTTTAAATTTTGACTATAATTATTTTAAATATTAAAATTAATTAAATTTTACAAAAATATATATTTACAAACTACTTGATTCAAGGTTTGTAAAATATTTTTTCTTCATATTTTCATTAATAATAAATTTAATAAATAAAAGGTTAAAATTAGAGAAAAAAACCAAAAAATTAATAAAAAAATAAATTTAATAAGAGAGAAAATATTTTTTTCTGTCGAAGTTATCAGACCGGTATGATGAACATGACGTGGCAATTATTCTATAGTGAAAAAGATTACATCAAGATATAATTAACCATGGTCAGTTAGATGATTCAAATGAAGGAAATTGAAATAACATAAAATTAAAATGGGTTTTGAGAGGCTCCAGCCCAGAAAAATGCAGGGGAGGTTGACTACTTAACCACTAGGTCAAGTTGTTGACTTAGTTAGCATATAATAAAAAAATTGAACTACATATAATAAATTTTGGTTATAAATGGCATGTTAATGTCTAGGATCATGTAAGTTTATCATGTTATTTTAAGGCATTGATTATTAATTAGTTAATAATTTAATATTAAAAAAATGATCATTTATACATAAAATAACACTGAAAATAAAAATATAAAAAATCAAAAGATTATTCAGTCAAGTTAGAGATCATTTTCAATAATATATCTAATATATTTTTACCATTTAAAGAAATATTACAATCATTTTTAATTAGACTGTCATCGGTTAATATGTCGTTAATACACAATAAATTTAAAAATTATATTGATTGGGCCAAATAACTTTTTTGATAAAATAATTTAAAAACATGCAACAAAATTTTGAACTAAGAACACGTGCATTTATTCAATAAAAAAAGACAGTAACACAAACACACCAACACAAACAGAAGATACATGGATAAAAAAAAGACATACAAAGAGAATAGAAGAAACACATGAGCAAAACAAAGCAAAGAAACCAGACATACAACAACACACAAAGCATATACAGACCAACAAATAGACGTATACAACACATGCACACAACAAAAATACAAGAAAAAACCAAAGCCAAAAATGAAAAAAAAGAGACGCCGAGACACAAGGAAACGACTAGAGAAGATTAAACGAGAACAAAGCCAACAGTTCAATCATCTTCAGCTGCATGTCCCTTCCAGAGGGTCACAGAAGGATATCACCGTTCTTAGAGATGCAGAGAAATAGCTATAAAAAACACTGTGACAAGGATACATGCAAAGTTCAAATTGGGAAATATATTTATTTTTGTATTTAAAAACATGGAGGTGAATAAACGGAGTTGGTTCAAGTGGTAAACAACTTAATATCATTTAATCAAGTCTCTAGTTCGACGTCTTGTGTATGCAAAAGTTTTTCACTAAGAGAGTTACCCACCAAGCCATGTGTGTGAGGTGGTGTAACACCCCAAAATTCGGTCTAATTGGAATTGAGTTTCGGTAATCAGAAATTTCAAATTGATGAAGTCTAAATATAATATTGGCTAGTTAATTATTGATATTGGACTCTAATTGAGTTAAATCATTGTTATTGAACCCTATCGAATAATATCAAAACATGTTTAATGGCTAAATTGTGAAAATTGAAAGTTTAAGGGAAAAGCTATTAACTCCTGAGAGTTAAGGAATTAATCTTACGATTAGTCCCTCTTCATTTAATTCAGTGTATTATAAACAAATAAGAAAGGGTTCCTTCATTTGAAGGAAAGGCCATTCGGCCAAATTAATAAGAAAATGAAATGAAAAGGGGATTGGAAAACTCGTCGAAAACTCCACTCCTAACCATCTTTATCTTCTTCCTTACCTTGAGCAAGCAAGCACCTCCATTGCAGGAGATTTCAAGCTTTGATTTTCTTCATCTTATTGCTATCGAATCATTGCTCTTTGTTGGATAAGCTTAATTCCCTAAAACTATTGATTAATCCATGGATGGTTTCAATGATAATGATGATCCTAAGCCTAGATATTGATTTCGATACTGTTATATTGATTTTGATATCGGAATATTGTTCTAATGATTTCCTATTGATTTACCTAGCTCGGGAGATTGATTTAGATCATCCATCGACACCATCGGAAGCTAGGAACAAGGGTGTTGTCATCCAAGAGCCGTAGGAGCATCGGATTAGCAAAGTGAATGTAGTTGGAGTCTCAGGATTAGGCGAGGAGCCTTCCCGAATCCTTCGTTATTGATTTCGATCATTTAGCTAACATTACTATTAAGGAAGTTGCATCGGATTATTAAACGGACTCATTGGTAAGCGTCGGTAAGTTGTTATTGAATATCGGACATAGTTATTGGCATCGCTATCATGCATTGTCATCGATATAATTATTGTAATTGAAATATTGTAAAGAAATCATCGGATATTGATATTGACATTGACATTGAAACCATGACATATTGATAATGAGACATGTTTGCTATTGATAATTTTGAATTCATTGATCATCAAAATTCTCATTGAACATTGAATATGGATACATACATTGAAACATTGGATTTGAATGTACAATGGATACAATTGGCATGCCATAGAATTCATGAGCTCAGTGTACGAGTGGACTATGGTCCTAAGGCTACGACCTATATTGATTTGGCGAGGTGGAGGGATGTGTATTGATATTGGTCATATTGGCGAGGCGGAGGGATTAGACCATTCATTGATTTGGCGAGGTGTTGGGATTCGCGTATCCACTATCTTGATTCAATCCAAGGGTTAATAATGAAACTGATATGTTAAACATTGTATATTGAAACATAACATTGACATTGATGAGTATGAGATTATGTATATACTTCATACATTGTTATTCATATTGTTGTGACTACCTCACTAGGCAATGTATGCCTAACGTGTCTCATCTCATGCATTTTAGGTTAAAGAATCAACCTTCACGGAGGATCGGACAAGTCGCAACAAGACAAGTCACTACAAGCTAAAGTAATGTATAATGCCCTTATGAACTCCTAGAAAGGTGGCAAAGTAGTTGAACTAGTCTTTTGTGCTTATTTTGCTATGCTTGTAAGGTGCTTAAGTTGTAATAAGGTTAAAGGCCCTATAATGACTTTTGGTAAGGCTAAGAGTTACTAAAAATGGCTTATTTGGCTCACATAGGTCAAAACCTAGTAAACATATTCGAATGATGACGAAATTTGGCATGCCAGTAGTTTATAGTATTGAAATATTGTGTGTAAAGTTTTATTACATTTGAACATTGGTTGGTAGGTCAATTCGATTAAAAACCAAAAAAAACCTGTCATTACAGGTCATGTCATATTGATACGGGGTAATGACGTATCGATATGGTTAAGTATAATTGAACCTTAGGAACAAGGCATATCGATACGAATTGAGGCTGTATCGGAACATTATGCTACCAGAATCCTCTATTTCGATACGGGTCTATCGTGTATCGAAACGGGTCAAAGTCAAGGTCAAAGAGAGTCAACCTGTACCGATACAGATTATTGGGTAAAGTCAATCCAGGTTGACCATCGTGCAACCGTATCGAAACAGAGTTAAGGTGTTTCGATACATGGTTAGTTAAGTTGGTTAAAAGGCATAATCTAGCAGTTTGCAAAGTTCACAATTTGGTTACTGAATTTAGGGCGAATCAATTGAGTGAGTAAATGAACTCCAAATTGTATGAAATTTTACAGACTTGTTAATATTGTGTTAATTTCAGTAATGTATGATCAATTGCTTCGAAGGACCCCTAATTTGTCAGATTTATAGTTTAGTCGCTAAAATTTATATTAGTTAAGAACTGGTCCTGAATGATTCGTATCAGCAGCGGCGACGACAACGATTGAAAATTTAAGTTTCTTCTCTTATTTTTGTTGTTTGCCTTTTTGTTATATTTTGTGATGTTGTTTTTATTTTTCTTTTTCATATCTGTCATTTGCATTGAGGGCAATGCAACCCTTGAGTTTGGGGGTGGCATCCCTCCAGTAATGAAGTGTCTTTAAGTTTAAAAATTGTGTCTTTTACTTAGTTTATTTTTGCTTTAAAAAAATGATGAAAATTTGGCTTAAGTCTTTGAACTGAACTTACCTGTCGTGACAGCCTCTGTCGTGGCAGTGCCTTTAGGATAGTTTTAGGAGCAGTTTAGAGCCTTACTATAGTTCTGAATCTTAAACACCCTTTGTGACTTTTATACTGTCTAGAACTCTGCTAGTGAACTAGAATAGAAAAGCTTAACACTTGAGTTGCCCCTAGAGGTGCCTAACACTGGTTCTAGGAAAAGAAGTTAAGAAAAAATAGACTCAATACACCTAGAGGTGCCCGAAACCGGCTCTAGGAAGTTAGCTAGAGGTGCCCGAAACCGACTCTAGTCAAACTTAAGCTTGAGAAAATAGAATCGAGTCTGCATAAAAACTAAAGGAGCCTAAGAATTGCCTCCAAAAAGATGAAAATTGGCATAAAAATTCAAGTTAGAAGCTTAGCTATTCTAGTAAACTAAGGGAGTCTTGGCATATAACTGTTCACAAAATATGCACACACTACACGAGAACTATAGCAAGGTTCCGAATGAATTCTGAATTATCCAATAGGGTGTTGCTCACAATAGGGAATGAATGGTAGGTAAGGAAAATTTCACTGTTTTAAGCCAAACAAAAATCTTTTATCTCCTTTTTAGGTCTGAATTGCTTGAGGGCAAGCAAAAACTTGAGTTTGGGGGTGTGTTGAGTGTGTAAAAGTTCTATATTTTACCCCCTATTTAACCCATATTTCTGCTGCATTCAAGAATAATTCATTGCATTTAGGATAGATTTTACTTATACATCACAATTATATCAAATAGCACAGTTTCTACTGAAATTGGTTGCTTTTGCAGGTAGCTGCTGTAGCAGATGGAAGGGAGTGGAGAAGCAGACGCTGGGCAGCGAAGAACCAGAGCTGGAACTAAATTTGCAGACAATGAGGATGATGCTGCCATGGCCGCTGCCGTGGCAGCCAAGGACGACAGCAATGGTGAAGAGAAAAAGTGAATTGGGCCTCGACAGAAAGAGAAAATTAAGCAGGTCTGTCGTGGAGCACCCTTATATTTTTCCAAGCCCTAGATCAGAATGAAGGCCAAGCCCAAAGTTCAAGGAAGAAACTCCAAGCAAGAAGGAAAGACGAATTAAAGATATATGCTCTGAAGATTTAGTCTTTAATAGAGTTGTACTTTAAATTAAACTTGTATTCTTTCCATATTAGAAAACTTGAACCCAAGGCCTATATAAAGGCATGTAATTCGACCTAGGGAAGGATATCTTATTCTCTAGCCTTCTTCTCAAAGCCCTAACCGTTTTCCCCTTCTCATCATGTTCTAAACTTCCCCTAGGGCTAAGGGTTGATTCTGTAAAGTAGTTGCAAGGATTGCATTTGTTTTAGGAATTTTTCTGTTCAATAAAATAGACTTCAAGTTTGCTTATTCTGGTTTTTATCATCTTGCAAGAGTATCGGGAGAGCATTGTGAGATTACACATTTACTTAATATCAGGAGAGTTAAGTATACGAAAGGAATAAGTACGGGTTCTCCAGTTTATGGTTGAACTATCTCGGACCTAGGGATAGGATGAGGTTAAGGGGCTAAGGAAGAATTCAACAACATCGGTGTTCATCCTTCGATTCATGCCGGAAGGTATCATCAAAGACGTGTTCATCGATAGACTTGGACCTAGGGATAGGCCAAGGCACAACAGGGATTCTTGCCAAGCTTGAAGTACAGAGTTGTGTGATCGCTGCCGCGACTAACAACAGACTGCTGCCGCGACAGGCGCAATGATAGAACAGAGATTCCTAGACTTTGCAACACCTACACTATTGAGCAAATCAATATCGGCCCATTCTCGCTATCCTGATTTCTTTACTCTTTTATTTTCAGTATTATTTATTATCTCGTGACAAACAATTAAACTATTTATTTTCTCTCTTGTGCAACAATCTAAGGTTAAAGCTATTAGCCCAGTCCCTGTGGAGACGATATCCGATACTTACGTATCACTTTACTACTTGCGTCGTGTACACTTGCACTACATTGCGATAGACACTTTTACACGCAACAAGTTTTTGTCCCATCGCTTCATCTGGATCTTTGTCCAACAGAAATCCATTTGCTGCTGAATCAATTCTCATACGAGTCTGTAAGTTGACAGCATTATAAAACTTAATTACCTGGTTCTAAACGGGGAATCCATGCATTGGGCAGTTCCTTAGTAGAGTGGTAAATCTGTCCCATGCCTCGTGCATTGGCTCATCATCTTCCTGTTGAAAAGTAGCAATTTCGTTACGTAATCGCTGAGATAAATGTGAAGGATTAAAACGAGACAAAAATTCACGAGTTAAATCTGCCCAAGTTCGTATTGAACCCGACGTTAGTTTATTCCACCAAGTTTTCGCCCTGTCCCTCAATGAATGAGGAAATAACTGAAGCCTCAGTATCTCTAGATTAACTCCTGGTAGTCTAAACGAACCACAGATTTCCAGGAACGTTTTCAGATGTTCCCTAGCATCCTCTGTAGCAGCACCACTAAATTGGCCAACGTTATTAATCATGCTGAACATGACAGGTTTTAGCTCAAAATCCTCTGCTTCCACGTCTGGCAGTGTGGTCTCTAGTTCCACATGATCATTGATCATGTAGTCTCGGCATGACCGGCGTGCGGCAGCGGCAGGAGGATCGACAGGTCGTCCGTTTCCTCCATCCCCGACAGGATTGTTAGGATCTTGGGGATTCCCTTAGTCGTTCCTTCTTTCTTCGTGCCTTTCGTTCGTCATTGCTTCTAATTGTTCCTCCATATATTCGTTTCTTTCTACAAGGAGGCGGACTCTTTTCCTGAGATTGCACGTACGTTCGATTTAAGGATCTAACTGGTGCTCAGGTTCTTTTCCTCGTTGAGATCTGTGCATAAGCAAACAAAAGACCTTGTGAAAGGTATAGGTTGAACAATCCAAGTAAGAACAGAAAAATAAAAGAAGTGCAGTAAAAGATAGGGTAAAGATATGTTGCCAGTCCCCGGCAACGGCGCCAAAAACTTGTTGCGTGTAAAAGTGTCTATCGCTATGTAGTGCAAGTGTACACGTCGCAAGTAGTAAAGTGATACATAAGTATCGGATATCGTCTTTACAGGGACTAGGCTAATAGATTTATCCTTAGATTGCTGCACAAGAGAGAAAAGAAATACTTTAATTGTTTATCACGAGATAATAAAGAATACTGAAAATAAAAGAGTAAAGAAACCAGGACATCGAGAATGGGCCGGTATTGATTTGCTTAGTAGTGTAGGTGTTGCAAAGTCTAGGAATCTCTGTTCTGTCGTTGCGCCTGTCGCGACAACAGTCTGTTGTTAGTCGCGGCAGCGATCACACAATTTTTTACTTCAAGCTTGGCAAGAATCCATGCTGTGCCTTGGCCTATCCCTAGGTCCAAGTCTGTCGATGAACACGTCTTTGATGATACCTCTCGGCGTGAATCGAAGGATGAACACCGATGTTGTTGAATTCTTCCTTAGCCACTTAACCTCGTCCTATCCCTAGGTCTGAGATAGTTCAACCATAAACTGGAGAACCCGTACTTATTCCTTTCGTATACTTAACTCTCCCGATATTAAGTAAATGTGTAATCTCACAATGCTCTCCCGATACTCTTGCAAGATGATGAAAACCAGAATAAGCAAACTCGAAGTCTATTTTATTGAACAGAAAAATTCTTAAAACAAATGCAATCCTTGCAACTACTTTACAGAATCAACCCTTAGCCCTAGGGGAAGTTTAGAACATGATGAGAAGGGGAAAACGGCTAGGGTTTTGAGAAGAAGGCTAGAGAATAAGATATCCTTCCCTAGGTCAAATTACATGCCTTTATATAGGCCTTGGGTTCAAGTTTTCTAATATGGCAAGAATACAAGTTTAATTTAAAGTACAACTCTATTAAAGACTAAATCTTCAGAGCATATATCTTTAATTCGTCCTTCCTTCTTGCTTGGAGTTTCTTCCTTGAACTTTGGGCTTGGCCTTCATTCTGATCTAGGGCTTGGAAAAATATAAGGGTGCTCCACGACAGACCTGCTTAATTTTCTCTTTCTGTCGAGGCCCACTTCACTTTTTCTCTTCACCATTGCTGTCGTCCTTGGCTGCCATGGCAGCGGCAATGGCAGCATCGTCCTCCTCGTCTGCAAATTCAGTTCCAGCTCTACTTCTTCGCTACCCAGCGTCTGCTTCTCCACTGCCCTCCATCTGCTACAGCAACTACCTGCAAAAGCAACCAATTTCAGTAGAAACTGTGCTATTTGATATAATTGTGATGTATAAGTAAAATCTATCCTAAATGTAATCAATTATTCTTGAATGCAGTAGAAATATGGGTTAAATAGGGGGTAAAATATAGAACTTTTACACACTCAACACAACACCACAAATTATACACGTAGGGCCATCCGCAAGATGCCTACGCAATCTCTCCGCGTTGGTCAAGATTCGGCCATGACAAACCTGCGACAAAAATAATCGCACCCTCGGCGAGCCATTATATTTGGAGCTGGACAATCTCGAATGAGATGACCTATCTTTCCACAGAAGAAACATGCACCGGTTTTCTTGCGACACTATCCATCATGTCGTCGTTGACAGAAATTACATTTAGAAACTCTCGTGTCTTGCTTCAAACCAATATTACTTTCAATAAGAGCGACATCCGATGGCAAACGAGATTCAAACTGAGAAGGTTGTGAGTATACATTTTGTCTCGGGTTGTGATGTTTCCATTTCTTAGAAGATCCCGAGAATTGCGATTCGTCTCGATTTCTCTTTTTATACTAACTTTCTGAGCTCTCTTCGCTTCTTCCGGAGCTTTGACTCTATTTACGAGATCTTGGAAATTTGTAATGCACCATGCTGTAAACATGGGGCGTAACTCATCGTTGAGTCCTTCGATAAACATCCGACACTTTTCTTCCTCTTTCTTAATAAAGTTAGCACCATATCTGCAACACTTAAAAAAAATCGTGGATATAATGTTCAATCGGTCGTCCTCCTTGCTTAAGATGAAGGAAGATATTTTGCCTTTTGGCAAGGTAGAATCCACTTATGTACTTATTACGGAACTCTTTCAAGAAGAATTCCAAATTCACGGTTTCCTTGGAGACGGTAAGGACAGTAGTCTCCCACCACTGTAAGGCTTCATTAGCAAGCAACGCAAGAGCGCATTCAAGCTTATGTTCATCCAAACATCTTAATTGCTTATCCAAAATCCTTAAAGTATTGTCTAAACAATACTCGGCTATTTCGGGATTATCTTCGTCCCGACCAGTAAAGGTGTAAGCTCGGTATTGCGATAACTTATCGATTGGGGCTCAAAGAGGTTGTGCAACAGGTGGCGTAGGTTGCATGACTTGACTAGCCTTTATCACATTCATAAATTGCTGAAACATATCAGCCATGTTCCGATAACATTTTGCCTGAGCTGTAGGAGCTTCAGGCTCTACACCTCGAACATGAGGGTTCTGAGGATTCAGAGGATTTCCTCCTTGCACCTCCTCGCCATGAGTCGAGGAGTTAGCAGCAGACTCATTATTATAAGCTTCGTTAGTTCAAGACATATCTATATTATAAAAGAGATCGGATCAGTTGACAAGTCATAATACTTAACAGATTAACTCCTAGGTGGCAAAGTAACTTAACACACAATACAAACATACTTAAGTTTAGTCCAGAACCGACTAAACTCTAGCTCTGATACCACAAATGTAACACCCCCTTCTCGGCCTGGTAGAGAACCGGGTCAAAGGGCGTTACTGACAAACAGGACGGTGAACGGAACGATAAATTCTATTTTTTTTCTAATCAATATTCTTAAGCCTTTTTGATCTTAGAAACATTATTAAACAATAAAACAAATCTAATTATTCTAGTACGAACAATGTGTATTCAATTAGGACCAATTTATAACTTTTACAAATTTAGGGACTAAAATGTAAATTTTACAAACTATAGGTCCTTAGCCGAAATTCATATTATTAAACTGTAATTAAGCTTACTAATTATTAGCTTGCAAAAATTCGTTATCAACCAAGGTCGTTTACCTATCCGATTAGACGATACAATATTTTAGTGACCCTTTTGTAATTTGTCTAAAACTATTTTTATTCGAACTAACAAAGTATCTTAAACACTTAAAATTTTATACAAAACATAGGTAACGTATACACAATAGTAGGGCCACAAGACTAGTATAATTACTTTAACTACTTTGCCACCATACTAGGAGTTCATAAAGACAAAACACATTACTCTTTACTTGTGGTGACTTGCCGAACCTTTGACTGCTCCGATCTCGGACTGAACACTTTGTTAGCCTGAAATGTTATGCAAATGAATGCATTAGACTTACATAGTCTAAGTGAGGTAGTCAATAACAATAAATGAACATATTATGTCATGTAGCATGCTTCCAAAAATGATCATAATGCTAATTATGCAATACCATGACATACTTCATATTCATAACAAAGCATAATATCATATCATGAGCATAGCATGGCATAACATATCAAACACATATTATATTGGTACCATTGGATACGCGAATTCCCTGTACACCATATCATGAATCGATAAATGAGTCGTAGCTCCATATATCCCTTACACATCCATCCTTTTATCTCCCACATATAGGCCGTAGCCCTGGACCATAGTCCTCCCTTACACGGTGAGCTCGAATAATCCTATGGCATGCCAATTGTATCCAATGTCTATAAATACACAAATTCACATATATCCATAATTTTCATATCATACCAATTATCAAACGAGCCGTAGCTCCATGTCAAGTAATATATTATTTTCATATATGTACACAGACAACACATCATAGCAAATCCAAATAATGCAAGGTACTTACCAGATGCAGATAAATTCATAATTAATGCAATGGGGCAGCACCGAGCCTACCCCTGACACGACTACACTCACCTCGATATTAAGGTTCCCTTATAACGTCACCTTTTCCCTTGGTTGGCGGTTGTTCTTTCACGACTTCTTGAACTAGATTAAATAGGAACCGGTTAGGACCGACAAGACGATATCGAATAAATATGAAAATATTAATCAAACTCGATACCAAAATTTAGACCAATCAAGAATTTGAGCTTACCCCGACGTCGGTAGAGATTCGATATTATTATATCAAAATATCAGACCACCAATCTAATACTGAACCACCTATTTGAACATTGGACCGTATTTACTTCTCACCTAATTTTCTCCTTATTTTCTACTTTCCTTTGCGCAAATTCACCCTATTTATAGTTGTATAAACCGCCTATTCTCCCTTTTCAATTCACTTATACGTGAATTGGTGGCACGGCCACCTTCCCTTCACTTGCCACGTTAGTGGCTATACTTGCCACTTCAATTATTTGTTTGCCACGCATAGTGGCAATCGCCACACTAAATTTCTTTTGGCCGAATGGCCTTTGTGGTGGCCAATTCTTTGGCTGCCACGTGCTTTTAATAATAATAATAATAATAATAATAATAATAATAATAATAATTCTATACAACTAAGCCGTATATTTGATTTTGAGTACCAAATCAAAACCAACCTTTAATTGAAACGAAAATATTCGATTGCTAGAATTTGACCTCGAATTTATAAATTGACCCGAATATTCTAATAAGATCGAATAACTTATAAAATCGATATAAAATACTCCGGTCATCAGAACCTAATTCCGACTAGACCGATTTTTGGGATGTGACATTTAGTCCTATGTGCGAAAGCGGCAACGGAAGACGATAGCGAAACAACCCAAGCAGAACATAAGTCAACTTTAAATTTACCAAGTAAGATGTTAGTCCGATTTCAAGCGTATGAAGGCAAACCTTTCATAAAAGATACATATGAGCTTAATAAGGAATCAAACAAACAATCGGGACTTAAAACGTAACATCCAAGAACCTTTGAAGATGCTAAAAAGCCAATTTACATGCCTGCATTTCGAAACGCGGGCTCCAGTTTAAAAACAAGACCAGGTCGTTCCGATACGATCCACTTTGTTCCGGAACGGGGGTCTACAGTGTCGAAACGTTTCGGAACTTGTTTCGAAACAGGGGTTCTCAGTGGCAAACCGTATCGAAACACGCACCGAAACGGGAACTCACAGTGTCAAATCGTATCAAAACGGCACCACCCCTATTCCGATACGAGTATCCCTGGAGCTACACCCGTTCCGAAACTAACTCGAGCGTTTCGAAACGCCTGCACACAGAGTGACCCGAAAACAGGTTTTAGCATCCCCAAACTTGCCCCAAAACACCAAGGATCACAAAGCAATAATCACACAAACAAACTAGAGGCAACACATCCTACAAAGAGCATGTTTAAACATACAAGCATACATAACGAGACTATTTAACTATAAGAAACATGCATCAACATAAGCATCACATAAACAAGGTTTACATCCCATCTCACAAGAACATAAGCATTCAACAACATAAAAGCCAACATAGGAGTCTAACAAACGCTCCTACAACACTTAGCATCCCCATTGCTATCTATTACATTATTTAAGAAAACCATACTTGAGCAGCAATACACGCTCTTGGGTGCCCCTTCCTTACTCCTTGCTAACTTCCACACCAATGATCTGCATTGTCGGAAATGAGAGCGTAAGCTTGAGAGCTTAGTGAGGGAGCTCAAGAACAAATATCGACAATGCATGGTCCAAAGCATGGTATCCATAAATCATCAACAAGACATGCATTAACACTAACATAACAACATAGCCAACCGCTACAAGAATGCATGAACATGGCATCTTACCTCATGTTATGCTTAGCATAGATGTAACAAAACATCTTACCACATCAACCACACATAGACAAAGTATATTGGCAACTATATAGCTTACTCAGATATGCGGATAGCTTCCTGTGGGATTTCACACATCACCGTTTCCTTTTACGGATGGGATTCCACTTATCATCACACACATATACACTTTCCGGTGGAATGTTACTTCATCGTACTCCTCCTTGGTGACTACACATCACCAAGGCCATGCGCGAATTTGACTCTTACCGTGTGCACACTCATCCTAATGATCGATCATTTATATCCGGTAATTATAACTAGTGCCAACATACTAAACGAGTTCTCACCATGATTCCACAAATCATGCTATACAATGCACAAATCACCATCATGCAACATAAATACATCACCACATGCATAATCGGACACATTTCACACAAAACCACATTTATGCACATTTAGCAAGAAATACATAAGTTAAACAAGAGATTAATCTACCAACTTAACCCCACACTAGATTGGCCTACCAAGCACAATCTAATACCTCAATAACATACTTTGAACCAATTTAAAACCATTGAAAACAGTCCACTCACCAAACACCCTCAAAACAAGCCAAGATTTTCGATCAAGCCTCCAAGTTTTCCGGAATCGAGCCCGAAGCTTCTCCAACGTTTTCCCTTGCTTCTAATCAACCAAAAACAGCGTATTACTCATAAAAACACCTACAAAATCACTGCCACAGATCAGATTACAATCTCAAGACCATTTCATTACATTTCCAAGCCAAGAACTAACCCAACTCTTCATTTTTGGACTTGAACACAACCCAGCAAATTCCCATCAGTTTCATCATCCAAATCATCATTAAACATGTTCAAAACAACCCCCAAGCATAACCATACTATCAGCCCAACTTTCCCTCACAAAACTACCTCAAAAACTCAAGATTTCTACTCTTAAACACACCCACAAATACCCATTTCGGGATTTCAACAAAACCTCACCATTTTAAGATATGTTATACTTAAAAGCAAGACTATAACATATTTAGACTTTAAAAATCAAAAGCTCAATAAAACCCCAACAAAGCTTCTACCTTTTACTTAAATTTTGAACATTTGAAACATCACAAAAATGGAGTTTAATAAAATCTAAAACCATGGAAACGTTAAGGACGAAGAGGAGAAGTTAAAAACATAATTACCTTGATAAAAACACTTGAAATCACCGAGGAAGATGATGGAACAGTGTTTGGTGTTGAAGGGAGGTTTTATCGTGGGTTTCTTGTTTGAAGGAAGAAGATGATAGTTTTTCTCAAAACATTCTTTTACTTGTCTTATTTCATTTATTTAGAAAATCCCCCTTTTACCCTTAATGAAACCACATGCTCTTTAATTTAAAACCAAGACCATTTTATTTAAACCAAGCCAAACGACCCGAACCCAAATTAACTCACCTAACACCTGACCCCTAAACCCGAGTGTTACACTTCCGACCTGGTTCTCGACCATACCGGGAAGGGGGTGTTACACCACTTATTGAATTTGCCTACAATAATATCTATCAAGAATCAATCCAAATGGACTCATATGAAGCATTGTATGGTAGACGATGTCGAACTCCATTGTGTTTGTCCGAGCTTGGTGAAGGCAAGATGTTGGGCCCTGACTTACTTTGGGAAACTGAAGAACAAGTTGCCATTATTCATGATCGCTTAAAAGATGCTTTTGATAGAAAAAAGGCTCGTGTTGATATCAAGAGATGAGACATTGAGTATGAAGTTAGTGAAAAAGCCTTTCTTAAAGTTTCACCGTGGAAGAAGGTTTTAAGGTTTGGTAAAAAGGAAAAATTAAGTCCACGATTCATTGGACCCTTTGAAATCATTGAAAGAGTTGGCCCTATGGCATATCGATCATATTTGCCCTCTGAATTGAGTAAAATCCATGATGTTTTTCATGTGTCGATGCTCCGGAAGTACCGTTCTAATCCTTCGCACATTGTGGAACCTGAATCTGTAGAAATTTAGCCAAATTTGTCCTACGAGGAAGAATTGGTTCAGATTCTTGCAAGAGAAGTCAAGAGGCTTCATAACAAAACGGTACCGTTAGTTAAAGTGCTCTAGAGGAGCCACACTATTGAAGAAGCTACTTGAGAACCTGAAGAGACCATGAAACAACAATATCCTCATCTCTTCGGTTCAGGTAAAAATTCAAGGACGAATTTTTCTTAAGGGGGAGAGTTGTAACACCCTCAAATTTGGTCTAGTCAGAATTGGGTTCCAGTGATCGAAAATTTCACATCGATGAAGTCTAAATATAGTATTGGCTAGTTAATTATTGATATTGGACTCTAATTGAGTTTAATCATTGTTGTTGAACCCTATCGAATAATATCGGAACCTGTTTAATGGCTAAATTATGAAAATTGAAAGTTTGGGGGCAAAGCTATGAACACCCGAGAGTTGAGGGACTAATCTTGCGATTAGCCCCTCCTCATTTAAGTTTGTGTATTATAAACAAATAGGAAAGGGTTCCTTCATTTGAAGGAAAGGCCATTCGGCCAAATTAATAAGAAAAATAAATGAAAAGGGGATTGGAAAACTTGGATTTGAATGGACATTGGATACAATTGGCATGCCGTAGAATTCATGAGCTCGGTGTATGGGTGGACTACAGTCCTAGGGCTACGACCTATGTTTATTTGGCGAGGCGGAGGGGTGTGTTTTGATATTGGTCATATTGGAGAGGCGGAGGATAGACCATTCATTGATTTGGCGAGGCGTAGGAATTCGCGTATCCACTATCTTGATTCAATCCAAGGGTTAATAATGAAACTAATATGTTAAACATTGTATATTGAAACATAGCATTGACATTGATGAGCATGAGATTATGTATATACTTCATACATTGTTATTCATATTGTTGTGACTACCTCACTAGGCAATGTATGCTTAACGTGTCTCATCTCATGCATTTCAGGTTAAGGAATCAACCTTCACGGAGGATCGGACAAGTCGCAACAAGACAAGTCACTACAAGCTAAAGTAATGTATAATGATCTTATGAACTCCTAGAAAGGTGGCAAAGTTGTTGAACTAGTCTTTTGTGCTTATTTTGGTATGCTTGTAAGGTGCTTAAGTTGTAATAATGTTAAAGGCCCTATAATGACTTTTGGTAAGGCTAAGAGTTACTAAAAATGGCTTATTTGGCTCACATAGGTCAAAACCTAGTAAACGTATTTGAATGATGACGAAATTTGGCATGCTATTAGTTTATAGTATTGAAATATTGTGTGTAAAGTTTCATTGCATTTGAACATTGATTGGTAGGTTAATTCGATTAAAAACCAACAAAAATCTGTCATTACAGGTCAGGCTGTATCGATACGGGGTAATGGCGTATCGATACGATTAATTATAATTGGACCTTAGGAACAGGTCGTATCAATACGGTTTGAGGCTGTATCAGAACATTTTGCTAATGCATTCCTCTGTTTCGATATGGGTCTATCGTGTATCGAAACGGGTCAAAGTCAAGGTCAAAAAGAGTCAACCCGTACCGATACAGGGCTTGCACGTATCGATACGGTTTAGTGGGCAAAGTCAATCCAGGTTGGCCATCATGCACCCGTATCGAAACAGCGTTAAAGTGTTTCAATATAGGGTTAGTTAAGTTGGTTAAAAGGCATAATATGACATTTTGCAAAGTTCACAGTTTGGTCACTGAATTTAGGGCGAATCAATTGAATGAGTAAATGAACTCCAAATTGTATAAAATTTTACAGACTTGTTAATATTGTGTTGAATTTCAATAAGGTGTGATCAATTGCTTCGAAGTACCCCTAATTTGTCAGATTTATAGTTTAGTCCCTAAAACTTGTATTAGTTAAGAATTGGTCCTAAATGATTAATTATTGTTTCATAATGGATTAAATGGACTAAGATGCATGTCTGGTATTGATTTATCAGTATTACATTAGTTATATGTTGTTATAAATTGAAATTTTATCGCATCGAATATTGATTTGTTCATCGGTAGTGCTCTCCAACCCGTTTCTCGACCAGGCCGGGAAGGGGGTGTTACACGTGGGTTGATCCAAATTAATCATGACAAAATCCTGAGAACTGAGAGGGCAACCAGAAAAAAAGGAGAGACACATAGACTTCTGCAGCGCGTGAGTAAAGAAACCTTTTTAGTTTCAAATTACTTCACGTTCACTTACGTCATTCTAACAAACTTCTTCTACCGTATAGGTGATGTAATTTAAAGGGTTAATTACCTCATTGATACATGAATTATACTTGATTTTCAATTTCATACATTATTTTTGGGTAAATTACACAAATCACCACTCAACAATAGAGATGGGCACGGGTCGGGTAGGGTCGGATTTTCGGCCCACCCGAACCCGACCCGACATTTTGCACCTTCCACCCGCCACCCGACCCGACCCGGGGTGAAAGCTTATATCACCCGACCCGAACCCGACCCGATATTAAGACTTCAAACCCGAACCCGACCCGACCCGAATTAATTTTATTATTAAAAAAATAAAAAAAATAAAATAAAAAACAATTATAACAAAAATAAAAAAGTTCAAACACAACATAATTATAATTAGAAGTCCATAATTCAAAGTTCTAACACAAATTCAAAGTTCTAACACAAACACAAATTCAAAGTTCAAACACAAACACAAATTCAAAGTTCAAACACAAACACAAATTCAAAGTTCAAACACAAACACAAACACAAACACAAATTCAAAGTTCAAACACAAACACAAATTCAAAGTTCAAACACAAATATAAATTTAAAGTTCAAACTTGAAGGCAAACAAAACGAGACATGATCATTCAAACATAAACATCCGATGAAAAAAGCTTCCATAGTCACTTGTCATCGACCTCATATTCTTCAATCTCGTCTAACCATCCAAATCCTATATCATAAATTCATAAATCAATATATATATATACAAGATTGTAATAAAATAAATAAATATAAATTTGATATTACCAATATCTCTTCTTGCTCGATTTCACCATCTTCATTAAAGTATGCTTCACTTGAATTTGATTCTAAAATGACATATATAAAAAAATATAATAAGAAATCATATGTAAACATTAGGTAAAAAATAACAAAACTACACATATGCATATTTATACCTTCTTCGGCCCATAACCAATTTTGAGAACATGCTAAAGATTCTACCGTTGATGGAAGGAGTCTATTACGATGTGCAGTCACTAATCTCCCTCCGGTACTAAACGTAGACTCTGAAGCAACGGTAGAAACCGGTATAGCAAAAATATCTCTGGCAATATCTTTGAGTATAGGAAATTGTGGCCCATTTATCTTCCACCAATTCAATATATCAAACTCCGGCGTGCTAGGAAGAAGCTCTAATTCCAAGTAACGATCTAACTCAGATTTTACATGTAATTTCTTTTGTTTCTTCCTTGATAGATAAGCTTCAAACTCACTTTGATCCCCCAAGGTAACCGGAACACTAGATGAAGATGTAGTGCATGAAGATTGAGAATAATTCATTGAAGAATTCGCTTTTTCTTCATACTCTGAGACCAAATCCCGACAAAGTTGCACAATCTTTTCAACTTCATATTCAGCAACAGCAACCCCAAAAATCTTCTCAAAGTAGTACTCCAATAGAGGTGTTTTGTACCTTGGGTCTAAAAGTGTAGCAACACCCATAATACCATTCACATTACTCCAATACTTCTCAAATTTCTCCAACATGCAGTTTGCCATGCTCGAAATAGTGTCATTAGTATGCATTTTCCATTCATTCAATGACACTCTAATCTTGCAAATACTCGGAAAGTAAAGATTAGCTGTTGCATATTTCGTTCCTGAAAAGCCTTCAGTAATATCATAAAACAGCTTAAACTTTTCACAAATTTCCGTTGCAAAGACCCAATCTTCTTCGGTTGGTAAGCTCTTGTACAAAGGATCCTGATGTAATTGCACACAACGTGAAAAAACATCCTTATAAGGTAGAGCTGTCCGAAGCATAAAAAATGTCGAATTCCACCGTGTACGAACATCACCACATAACTTGTTTATGGTCGGAATCCGCAATTGACGTGCTGCCTCTTCAAACCTTTCCCATCTTTTTGGAGTAGCACTCCAAAAGATGACACTCTGATGGATTCTTTCTATACCACTTCCAAGCACATTCATTCCATCTTTAACAATTAAATGCAATATATGTGCACAACAACGCATGTGAAAGAATGACCCATTAAGCAGCAGTGTTTCACCTCCCAATTTATCAACTAACAACCTAATTGCAAGATCATTCGTAGTACAGTTATCAACTATGATACATGTAAGTTTCCTATCAATATTCCAATCAAGAAAACATTTCATCAAAGTAGAAGCAATAACATCTGCAGTATGTGGTGCTGGCACATATTCAAACCTATTTAAACAAGTAATTAAAATATATAAATACCGACTCATATTAAAATCTAACTAATTGATAAAAAACATATTTAAAAAGTACCTTATGATTCACTTTTGTAAAGTCCAGGAGGAATCAATGTAATGAGCAGTAATAGCCATGTATCCTTTGTTTTGGTGATCTGCAGTCCACATATCAGTTGTGATTGCAATTCGTCCTTCACTAGCCTCTAACATGGACTTTGTTTTCATCTTTCCCTCTTCGAATATATCAAAAATATCACGCCTTACTGTTTTGTGGGAAGGCATTTCAAACAAAGGCTGTAGATTAAAGCAATACTTTCTGAATTGTACATGATCCACTATAGATAGAGGATATTCATGCATGATTATTGCTTTAGAAAGCTCCCTCCTTGCAACATCTTGATTAAATGAGGCCGCCTTCACTGTCACTTTTCCATCCGATTTTCTTTGATTAGCAACTAGAACTTGCTGTCGGATGTCTACTTGGCCTCGCTTATTGCACCTTCTCATGTGATCACGCAAATGGCTTGTACCATTCTTTGAATCACCATTGAACTTTTTCTTGCAATAATTGCAAACTGCCTTCCACTCATTATTGATCTTTTCCTTTTTAAAGTGCTCACACACTATAGATTTTAACTTCGATGAGCTACTTTCCTTTGACACATTATCTTCAATCACCACATTAGGTTGACTTGATGTAGGATTTGTGTCTCCCGCTGAGGATGGTGGTGGACTTCCTTCGGTTGATAATCCAGGTGAATTGAAAGTTGGAGATGACATACTGGAGTTTTGTCCCACATTAGACATTTCCTATATAAACAATGTCAAAACATTAACACATAAACATTGTCATTCAAATCTTGTCCATTTACTTTCAACTATTCAAAAACAGTCCATAAGCTCTTCATAACTCAAAACATTTTCAAAACAATTTAATTTAGGCTTAACAAGACTGCACTGTTTTACACATAAAAATTGCACATTTAAAACTATTTTACTGCACATTTTTAACTCTATTCAGCATGTTTTTAGTTCAGTTCTGCACATTTAACACATTCCAAAACTGCACTATTTAACACATTCCAAAACTGCACATTTAAAATTGTTTTACACATTTCAAAACTGCACATTTTTAACTCTATTCAGCATGTTTTTAGTTCAGTTCTGCACATTTAACACATTCCAAAACTGCACTATTTAACACATTCCAAAACTGCACATTTAAAACTGTTTTACACATTTCAAATCCTTGGTTGGCAACCAATCTACATTTGCAACTACTCTGTTTCCTAAATATTAGAACAATGAAGGCTTTAACAATTTGTAAGTAGCATACCCAGGGATAGATAGACAATAGGCTGCTTAATATAAATAGGTCTACAAGTAAACAGCTTATTGAAATTCAACTTCATTCCAGAAATAACTTCCAGATAAAAGGCCCTCTATTCAGCATAATGCAACATTTCCAAGCATCAATTTAATTATGCAGATATCTTAATACAATAAACATAGCTAAGTAGATGTCAGCAACTTACAGAAAACACATTAAAGCCAAGCTAAGAAAAAGCAGCTGTTATAAATATAAGGGTAAAATTCACTGCTATTACCTTTACATATAATTATATAATTTTAGGGAAAAAAATCTAACCATATACATGCTATGTTACAAACATATCGGTTTAACATCTACCACTCAATTTCAATTTTCAAACTTCTACCATAGATTCAGAGTTCAGACAACTACCCTACCTTAAAGTTTCCAAACCAAATTCAATCTCCAAACATAAAAAAAACAAACAAATAAATTGGTTGGGAGTTGGGACAAACCTTGACAGTGAGTTTATGAGAATTGGGGGAGTTGGGACAAATAATTTCAAACTTCCAAGAGCGAGCGGCCGACGGCGACGGTGGAAGATTTGCGAGCGGCCGACGGCGACGATGGAAAGAATTAGGGGATTAGGGATTTAGGGCTTCAAACACGTGAAAAATGAAAACTGAGTCTCTGTCGAGTGTCGATCTAGAGGGGGAATTGGGGGAAAAATTAAAGAAAGGGTATAATTGTAAAATACATAATATAATATAAATAAATAAATAAATAAAAATTAAAGTACCCGGGTCGGGTCGGGTAGGGTGTTTTTCCCCCCAAACCCGACCCCGACCCGAAACCGAGCATTTTATAAACTCCACCCGACCCGACCCGACCCGAACCCGAATTTTTTTAAAAAAATCCGACCCTATCGGATTGGGTCGGGTCGGAACCCGTCGGATTGGGGTTCCGTGCCCATCCCTACTCAACAATCTTCTCACTCCTATTTTGGTCACTCAACTTTCAAAATTTTCTATTTAATAACTGAACTTTATACATTGAACGTTTTTTTGTCACTCACGAAAATTTTATTATTATTTTAGCATGACGTGATATTTTTTTATTTAATATAAAAATAATTTAAAAGAAAAAAGAAAAAGAAAAACCAAATTGTCCTTCACCCACCATTCGCTGCCACCGCCGACGGTCGTAGATGGTGGTCGTTCGGTCCTATATTTCACTGGTCTCTTCGTCTCACTTCCCTGAGTCCAAATTCGACCTCCATTTTGCTGGAAAGTGCTCTGAAATCCATAAAAAGGAGATCGAAAGTGAGGAAACCAAAACGTTTATATCAAGATTTGCGAGTTTCAAGACATTTTCTGGTGAAACAACTACCGGATATGGACTCAGCATATCAAAACGAGTCGCTTGGTGCAATTTAGGGTCAAACGACCACCAATTTGAAGGCCGCCAGTGGCCGACAAGCGACGGTTATTATTTTAAATATTTTTAAAATTTAATAATAAAAAATTAATTATTTTAAATTATTTTTATATTTAATAGTATTAAAAATGAAAATAATAATAAAATATTTGTGAGTGACAAAAAAACGTTCACTGTATAAACTTCAGTTATTATATAGAAAATTTTGAAAGTTGAGTGACCAAAATAGGAGTGAGAAGATTGTTGAGTGATGATCTGTGCAATTTATCCTTATTTTTTTGTTCTCAGTTTCATACATAAACTTTTCTATTGTTAACGGATTTACACTTTTCTGTCACTTTAGCTCACGTGTACCACTGGGACCACTCATATATTGACATTGGCCTTTATTTTATTTTTAAAAAAATTCTCCATTTCCTTGAGGGTTAAATTACATTATCAGTCCTCAATATTTTATTTCTTTCTTAATTTAACCCTTCAAGTTTTTATTTTTTTATAATTCAAAAAATTATTAAGAAATATTCATTTTTAGGTAAGTCCTCTTCAATTTATTCAATTTAGTCCTATACATTTTATTTATTCAATTTAGCCCTTGTTCATTTTATTTATTTTTTCAGTATGCCGTCATAGTTTTTAGTTTTCTCAATTTCATCATCTTCTTCTACCTCTGTCCTCTCTTTAGAATGTCCATCAATAATAAAGAACCCCTGAATTCTTTAATCCATTTTATCATATATCATATCAAAAAAATCAAACTCATATTCAACGCCAAAAAGTTAATCCCCCTTCCAACATCCCATTTCACTCGATCGCACTAGATCCCGATCATTGACGACCCACCGCACCTACAATCAAAAGTGAAATGAAGCACAAATTATTAAATGCTGAAAAAATTAATTAATCAAAAGCCAAAATTAGTTTAACTAATTGGAAACATTAACAATAATAGTAAAACCAATAACAAAAGAGATAAGGGATTTGGTTCTAGGGTAAACGAAAGGATCGTGTAACAAGTGATTGGTGTTCAGGCTAGTCAGGGTTTGGGTTTCATCAGAGTGGTGTATCAAGCCAAATAGGTGTGCTAGTTGGGGTCTCAGTAGAAGGGGAAATGGATGGTTCGAGACTATTCAGATCAGATCGAGGGGAGAGGGAGATGAGGGGCATGGGACTTACCGTCGTAGCCTCACAACTGATACAGATCAACATGGTCTGAGAGGCAACAACGCCTGAACATTGCGCTAAGTGTGCTTGGGTCGTAAGGGGACGCGCTGGTGAAGGTAATGACTTTTAGGGCATTCTATTAGAATACAGTTGTTTTCTGTTAATTAGTTTCTTTTATTTTCTTTATTTTCTTTTTGTTTTTCTTTAGGGTTTAGGTTGTATAAATAATGACTATAGTCAATAGTCAGTTTTTGACTTTTGACCATATAACGCAATATTAATAAAAGTTTCTTTTCTCTCTCATACTCTTTCGTTTCTTGCTCATTGTTCATCCGAAATCCCTAAAGGGAATTTTTCCCCCTTTTCATTAAACTCTAGCAAACACCCCTAATCTGATATGGTATCAGTCGACTCTATTCCGCTGCACCCCTCCGAAACAAACGACGGTCGTTCCGTTCGTGTTGATGACCCGAATAATGAGTATTATGTGCACCCCAACGAGAACCCAGCGTTGGTTTTGACGTCTTCGCTCCTCACCGGCAATAACTACCACGGCTGGGCGAGATCTATGAAGATGTCGTTAATCTCGAAGAACAAATTCCGGTTTGTTGATGGCTCCATCAAAGAACCCAAGAAGGATGATTCTTCCTACACTGCCTGGATGAAATGCAATAATCTGGTGCTTTCTTGGCTCCAGCGCGCATTAAGCAACGAAATTGCTCAGAGTGTCATATGGATCGACAACGCAAGCGAGCTCTGGGCCGATTTGTTTGACCGCTTCAGTCAAGGCGATCTGGTTCGTGTTTCTGACCTAATGCAAGACTTCTATTCGCTTCAGCAAGGGTCTATGCCAGTGACCGTTTACCACACGCAATTAAAGGTACTCTGGGATGAAATCTCAAACCTTCGTCCTTTAATTCATTGCGGTTGTGATGCAAATACATATAGAAAACAAGATTTTATTCTTAGATTCTTGTGAGGGTTGAATGATAGCTTTTCTGTTCAGAAGGCCCAAATCCTTATGATGAAGCCTTTGCCTTCTATAAATTAAATTTTTGCCCTTGTAATTCAGCATGAAAGAACTCTAGGGTCTAGTGTTATCAATTGTGATTCTTCTGTGTTCTTAGCTGGTCGTGTCCAGTCTCAAAATACCAATAGGTTTTCTGGAAATAAAAGTTCTAATTCTGAGTCTGCTGGGAAGAAATATAGTAATAATTCTGGGAATAAAAAGCCTACATGTACGTTCTGTGGCATATTTGGACATTCTGTTGAGAAGTGTTTTAGGAAACATGGTTATCCTCCAGGTTATAAATCAAAATACCAAACTCCTAGGTCTAATCAGGTGGGTTCTTGTGAAACCAATGTTCCTAGTGAGTCTTGTATTAATCAAAATCCTGGTTATCCTCATGTTTTTACAAAAGAACAGTATGAGAGCATTGTTTCTTTGCTTCAAGAACGTGCCTCTTCTGTTTCTGCACATACTGTTCTTGGCCAAAATCAGAGTGTTCAGCCTCAGGTTAATGCATTGTCCTCAGCTTTTGTTTCTGATGTCAAACAGGCTTCTGATTCAGGTATTAATTTTTCTTCCAAGTCAGTTTTTAATATTTCTTCTTCTAACAATGTTTCTCATTGTTGTAATAATATTTCTGATAGTGTTTCTTGGATAATTGACTCTGGTGCTACTGATCACATAGTCAATGATTTAAATTTTTTTAAAGATTATCATGTTGTAAATGATAAGTTTGTAAAGCTTCCTAACAATGAACTTGTTAAGGTTCACCATATTGGAACAGTTGTTTTGAATTCTTTGGTTTTGAAAAATGTTTTTCATATTCCAAAGTTTGGTTTCAATTTGATATCTGTTTCTCAATTGGTTCAAGGTAATATGTATTCTTTAATCTTCTCACATAATTGTTGTATCATATAGGATACACTTCAGTGGAAGATGATTGGTACAGCTGAGCAGATTCAAGGCTTGTATCATCTAGATGTTGCAAATTTGGTTTGTCATTCTTCTGTTTTTCATACTACTTCTGAAAAGTCTAAGCATGTTTCTGATAATGTTGTGTCTAAGCATGTTTCTGATGATGCTGTGGCTAAGTATGCTATTTCTGGAAATAATATCTCTGAAAGTTCTGTTGGTTCTGATATTGTTTCTAAGAATGTTTTTGTTGCTGATAGCTCTTCTAGTCATTCTGTAGCTCTCTGGCATGCTAGACTAGGACATCCTTCTTCTAGAAGGATGAAGTTTTTTGCTGATATAAACTGTGATATACCTTTAGGTCACATTTCTGAATGTGAAGTTTGTCCTTTAGCCAAACAGAAAAGGCCTTCCTTTCCTGTTAGTAATTCTGTTAGTGTTGCTCCTTTTGATCTCATACATATGGATGTTTGGGGACCCTTTCCCATTAAAAGCTTATATGGACATTATTATTTTTTAACTATAGTAGATGACAAAACCAGATTTTTATGGATTTTTCCAATGCATAATAAAGGGGAAGTTAGAAGTCTTATAACTAATTTTTGTTCTTTTGTTGAAGTTCAGATTTCAAAACAAGTTAAGTGTATAAGAAGTGATAATGCCAAAGAATTTGAAATGACTGAATTTTTTAACAGTAAGGGCATTATACATCAAACCTCTTGTACTTATACACCTCAACAAAACAGTACTGTTGAGAGAAAGCATCAGCATATATTGACTGTTGCTAGGTCACTAAGATTTCAAGCTAACTTACCTCTTTGTTTTTGGATAGATTGTGTTTTACACTCTGCTTTTTGATTAATATAACTCCAACACCTGTTTTAGAAAATAAAACCCCTTTTGAATTACTTTTTAATTCAAAACCGAATTTAAAACATTTGAGGGTTTTTGATTGCTTGGCATATGTTTCTGTTTTGCCTAAGCCAAAGACAAAAATGCATCCTCGTGCCTCTAAATGTGTTTTCTTAGGCTATCCCAAACATACTAAAGGTTTTTGTGTTTTTGATTTAGAAACTAAAAGCATTTTTGTTTCTAGGGATGTAACATTTTCTGAAGATTTGTTTCCTTTTAAACAAATTTCTAATGACATTGTGCTTCCTGTGTATGAAAATACACAAATTTCTGATGATGTTATTTTAATGAACAACTCTGAAATCTTAAATCCCATTAATAATCAAGTTCCATCTGTTGTAAATGATTCTGTTCAGTGTTCAGATGAAAGTTTGCCTTCTAATGCAAGTTCTGATTCTGTTTCTATTCCTGATAATTCTGTTGGAACTAACATTCATACTGGTAGTTCTAAATCTGTTGACTCTAGTCAACAACCATTTATTTCTACCCGTCCATCTAGACAGAGGCAACTCCCAGAAAAGTATAAGGATTTTAATGTTTCTTTACTTAAGGTAAGAACTTCTCCTCATCAAATTGCTCAAGTTTTATCTTATCATAACATATCATCTGCTCATAAGTCTTACATTAACAATGCTGAAGTTTTAGCTGAACCTAAGTCTTATAATCAAGCCATTAAACATGATTGTTGGAAAGAAGCAATGCAAGAAGAAATTAGAGCTTTAGAAATGAATGAAACTTGGCAACTTGTTCCTCTTCCCCCTGGTAAAAGTACAGTAGGTTGCAAATGGGTGTTTAGAACCAAGTTAAAGTCTGATGGAACTTTAGAAAGGTATAAAGCCCGTCTTGTAGCTAAAGGGTATACCCAACAGTCAGGGATAGACTATTTTGACACCTTTAGCCCTGTTACTAAAATTAATACCATTAGAGCCCTTCTTGCTTTGCTGCTGCTAAAAATGGCATTTGCATCAATTAGATATTAATAATGCCTTCTTACATGGACATTTAAAAGAAGAGGTCTACATGGATTTACCCCCTGGTTTTAATCCACCTAAACCTGGTCTTGTTTGTAAATTGCAGAAGAGCTTGTATGGTCTTAAACAAGCTAGCCGTAGGTGGAATGAAAAGTTAATTGAAACCCTTCTTTCCTTAGGTTTCAAACAAACTGGTTCAGATTGTTCTCTGTTAGTTAGAGGTTCTAATTCTGATTTTGTTGCCCTTGCTATATATGTTGATGATATAATCGTTGCTAGTCCCAACATAGATGAAATACAGAGTATTAAAAATGTTCTACATGATATTTTTAAAATCAAAGACTTAGGGACTCTAAAGTATTTTCTTGGATTAGAAGTTACAAGATCTAACCTTGGAATAAACCTATGTCAGAGAAAGTATGTTTTAGATCTTCTAAAAGAAACATGATTTTTAGAGTGTAAAATTGTTTCTACTCCTATCATGTATACTTCTAAACTTGCTGAGCATAAAGGAACTCCTTTAACTGATATAACAACATATAGAAGGCTTGTAGGAAAACTTTTGTATTTGACACATACTAGGCCTGACATTTGTTATGCTGTGCAACAATTATCTCAACATCTTGCTGCCCCTACTTCTGTTCATCTAATGGCAGCTCATCGTGTTCTTCGGTATTTAAAAGGATCTCCAGGGCAAGGATTATTTTTTTCTGTAGACAATAATTTACGTTTGCAAGCCTTTTCTGATTCAGATTGGGCCTCATGTCCTGAAACTAGAAAGTCTACAACAGGCTTTTGCATATTTATAGGAAATTCTTTAGTATCATGGAAAACTAAGAAACAAAACACTGTTTCTAGATCTTCTACTGAAGCTGAATATAGAGCTATTGCTGCTGTTACATGTGAGTTGCAGTGGTTTAACTTTCTTTTGTCTGATTTGCAGATTCCTTTACACACTGCACATTTGTTTTGTGACAACCAATCAGCAATAAGGATAGCTGAGAATCCAGTCCACCATGAAAGAACGAAGCATATAGAGATAGATTGTCATCTCATTCGTGAGAAAGTTCAGAATGGAATCATCAAGTTGTTTCCTGTTACTTCTCAAAACCAACTGGCAGATTGTTTTACCAAGTCTCTTCTTCCTTCTGTTTTTTCATCCTTCATATCCAAGTTGGGCATACATGATGTATATGCTCCACCTTGAGGGGGGCTATTAGAATACAGTTGTTTTCTGTTAATTAGTTTCTTTTATTTTCTTTATTTTCTTTTTGTTTTTCTTTAGGGTTTAGGTTGTATAAATAATGACTATAGTCAATAGTCAGTTTTTGACTTTTGACCATATAACGCAATATTAATAAAAGTTTCTTTTCTCTCTCATACTCTTTCGTTTCTTGCTCATTGTTCATCCGAAATCCCTAAAGGGAATTTTTTCCCCTTTTCATTAAACTCTAGCAAACACCCCTAATCTGATACATTCCGACAAGGCAGATTAGGGAAAAGTGGCGGTCGTCGAAGAAAAAGGAGGCCAACGTAGCTTGGCCAGGGAAAGGGTCAGCGACCGGCTGTGTTGATTAAAGAAGGGCCAAGGTGAGGGTTAGGGAAAGACGAATGGTCTTTGACTAAAGCACGGTGAGGGTTAGGGTGAGAAAAATAACATTAAAGAAAATAATTTTTAATATGGTGCCACGTGTCAAGAATTGATTCATCCATTATTTTTTTTATATATTTTTTAAAATTTATTTTTTTTCAAAATAAATATGAAAGGTTAAATTAAAAAATTAATAAAACATTGAGGATTGATGTTGTAATTAACCATTAAGTAAATATAGATTTTTTAAAAAATAAAATAAATGTCATGTATAAAAATATGAGTGGTCCTAGAGGTACACAAATGAGCTACCGTGACAGAAAAGTGTAAACTTGTTGACGGCAAAAAAAATTATGTATGAAACTTAGAACAAAAAAAAAGTAAATGTATGAAATTGAGAATCATTTATAGTTCATGTATCAATGGGTAAATAACCCTAATTTAAAATTGGATTTTCCATTGGGTAAACTACTCAAGTGACCACTTAACTATGTGGTTGATCTCGATTTGACCATTATACTTTCAATTGTGGTAATATGACCACTCAACTATGTAAGTAGTCCCAATATGACCACTTGCTGTTAGAAACCAAACGACGAATCAAAGGTGTAAATTAAAATAATATTATTAACACGTTCGAAAAACAAAAAACATAAAGGCAAAAACACTTTACTCTTAATCATTCGTGTTTTACTTTCTATATAAAAAAAATTCTCTGACTAGAACTTGAGGATTCAAGAAAATGGGTGATTCACTCAAAGGCTGAGAAATTGTTGGAGAGAAATTCGAAATGAGTGGATTTCATCGTGAAAAGGAAAACCTAGTATGAAATATGATAAGTAATATTATTATTTTTGTTTTGAGATTAGGGTTAAGATTTTAAATTAGGGTTTATATTTGGGGTTAATAATTTGGATTATTGTAAATTGATAATTTTAGTGTTACTAATTAGGATTATGGTAAATTACTTATTTTAGGGTTAATATTTGGGATTGGGTTAATAAATGATGTTATGGTTAGTATTTTGGTTTAGAGTTAATAAACAATTCTCAAGTTAACATTTAGAGTTACTAAAAGGGTAAAAAACATGATTAAAGTAAGGCATAAAGTCAAAAAAATAACCCTAACGTTTGAATGAACAGTCATTTTGGCCTTTATTTTTTTTGAGCAATTCAACCATTAACGTTTCATTTGGGTCAAAATGGCCCCTATGCGGATGAAAATTGTTAGAAAACTGACGGTAAACAGTTCGAAATGACTTGACATAATGATAAGTCAACATAAAAATTATTTTTTAAAATTATTTTTTTGACTGATGTAGCATTTTTTCAAGTAAACACATTATCTATATGATACTGTCATGTCAGCGTACACTGCCATATAAGTTTGTCACGTCATTTCAAGCCATTTACCGTTAGTTAACTGATAGTTTTCATCCGCAAAGGGGTCATTTTGACCTAAAATGAAACATTGAGGGTTGAATTACTCCAAAAAAATAATAAGAACCAAAGTGACTATTTAGTCAAATGTTAGGAGACATTTTTTGGCTTTATGCCTTAACTTAAGGATTAAAAGCTGATAGATTTTATTTTGTTCTTAAAAAGAAAGTTTTTGTTTGTTAGTTGTTGGTTTGCACTAAATGTTTGTGTTCACTTAATTTTATACTTTTGTTGATAAAGTATGATTCGTTTTCAACATTAAAATAATTAGTTTCATTGGTTTGCATGTGCTTTGTTTGTTCACATATGAAACTAAAAATTATTTGTGGGGTCTTTATTTGATTGTTTTAGGGACCTCCTAAACCACCATTAATATGTGTTTACATGTGATTGATTTTGTTTTACTTTGCACGTGCTTTGTCCGTTCATATATGATTGTTTTGTTTTGTTAGTTGTGGGGTCTTTGGTTTACTCTACTATTTTTGTATATTGTATCTTTGCTTTGTATGCTATCTTTTGTATATAGATTTATAAATGCTTTTGCTTTGTATGCAATATATGATTTAGTTTTTTGTATATTGTATGTTATTATATTATAGATGCATATTGTATATGATTTTAGCTTTATTTTTATGTATTGATAATACATTTTAGGAGAAGTTCATAATAACCAAATATATATATAGTTATTTCTGTATATTTATATTGCTAACACATTTTAGATAACAAAAAATGAATAAGACATAATTTATCTTTTTAACAAGGATTAATTCAGAGAAGTTTAATATTGTAATACATCATGGTGATTTTATTGTTAGGAGATCTATGGTAAAATTTACTGGACAGATACTGGACATATAGTTGAGAAATTAAGAATCATTGTTGTTGTTAAGGTGTTTTAAAAATTGCCAGGTAATCCACTAGAGGTGAAACAACTGAAAAATGATCATGGCGATCTAGCGATCATCAAGTTTATATTTACTTAGAAGAAATTGTAGAAGATAATGAATCTGAAATAAATTCTGCTGATAATGTTGCCTTGGAGCCTGAGACTAGGATAGAGTCTGATTCTGACTGAGAAGAGGATGTCTATGCTGTTGAGTCTGAGTCATCCATAGATAAGTCAACATTTTTTATAGTGAAAATGAATTTGTTAGTTCAGAAGATAAAATGTACAATGTGAATGTTGGGTTAGGTAGTGATGAAGTTAGATCGGTTATACCTCCATCCGATGTATCGCCATCAGAAGTTCTCGAGAGAGTATCGAAGTTTTTCAAAGAGATCAGGGAGGTTAACATTTCCCAAGGATCCTTGAAATCTAATTATAGAGACGAAGATAATGAGTATGAGATAGAACCTCATGTTCATAAGGGAGGAGCTTGCATCCCTCCACCCGCAAATCTGCATGTAGACCCAAATTTAAGAGCTTATATTGCCAGAAGTGCCGAGTAAACACTAGAATCCTAAGGCTTAGGAAGAGTAGGACTGGGGCAACGTCCAATCCCGATGAGGCAAGTCAATATGATGATGTTTATACATCTTATAGAAACAGAGAAGTACCTCGTACCATTCATCCATGAGTGCACGAGCTGCTACAAGGTAAAGCCTTTCGAATATCATTTGATGATCCATACATGATGACATTTATGTAGAGAGTTTGGGTTTGAAAAGCAGGATCTTCCTTCTAGTGCAAATACTGAAGATGTGTGTTGGACTAAATAGAGAAAGGCTATATATTATATAGCTTTTTTTTTACAAATCTTAAATATAATCCGAATCCTACCTAGAGAAAAGGGGAAAGGGACTTTAGGGGAAGGAAGATGAATGCTCCTAGTGAGTCTAGAATCCATGACCTAAGGGAGTTTGAGGGGACAAAGATGAGCAGCTTATACTTTATAAACATGTAGTAAAAAAGTATAGCTTGGACATTTTGTAACCCCCTTGTCCCGGTCTGGCCGGATGACCGGTACGAGTGGGCCACACGGGGAAAACCGAGTGAAAACCCCTTTCTAGGATTCCCCCTCGGTTAGCAACCCTATTTTTTTGTTTTAAATCTTGTCTAGATGAGTATTTAATCCTATGTGATCATACAACGGAACAACATTCACGAGGCGAACAAACGAACTCAACCCAACATCTTACAGCCCAATTTTAGCTTAAACTGCAGGCGGTATCGATACACCTAAGGGGTGTATTAATACCCCTTGACTAGGTCAACTGGTCAAAGTCAACCCGTGGAGACCGTATCGATACACCCAAGGAGTGTATCGATACCCTCCCTAACGGTTGACTTCCCACGGCCAACGCTAAGATGACGGTATCGATACACCAGAGGCCCGTATCGATACCGAAATGGACAGTGGCTCCAGTGACCAAAAAGGTATCGATACGCCCCCCTCGCGTATCGATACACGAGACCTGAAACAAGAAGGCAGTATCGATACGGGACCAACCGTATCGATACCCCTGCACTGCAAAACCTCCCAAACTCAGCAAAACGATCAAGACTCGAATCTAAATGCAATTTAAGACTTCCCTAGCCCCAACCAAACATTCACACAACATTTACATACCACTATATAGCCATACAAGCACCCAACATGTGCATACATCAAGAAAATCATGCAATTGCTCATAGAAGACATTTAACCATTCAAGCTCATACTTCAATATTCTAACACAAGGGCAACCTCAAAAGGCACATGACCAGCACACAAGGTAAACAATTTAGACATGGTTACAATCCAAACATAGCATCATTAAGCCAATAAAAAATAACATAACTAAGGAGTCTAAACATGCTCCTAAAAAACCAACAATAGCACAAATCAACAACACCTATCCCATTGCTTAAACTATTACATTCTATCACTTGAAAATCATACATTGAGCTAACCACTAGCGACACTTGGAGACCTTTCCTTGCCCTTACCACCCACAAGCTATGTATCTGCATTGTCGAACAAAAGAGAGCGTAAGCATAAAAGTTTAGTGAGGGTAAGCTCAAAAACAAACCTTTGACAATGCAGGGTCCAAGCACGAGCAATTTCCAAAATGAAATGCATGATCTTACCTTCGACCCGCAAAGGCCAAAATGAACATGATGCATGAACATATAGTCAACATTATGTCATGCTCAACATGTTTAAATCCATAACATATGCAATCACATATATTTAACCATGTTAGCAACACATCCCAAATCACTTTGGCTCACAACTAATCACATATTGGCAACATAACTACAATCCGTATTGGCACCTAGCTATGACTCGAATACGCGGATAACCGTTGGAACTCACATCCAACAACTCAACCATTACCTGACGGTGGGATTACACTCATCACCGTTCACGCGGAGGGGATTCCACTCATCCTCACGCCTCATCTCACGCGGAGGGGATTCCACTCATCCTCACGCCCGTCGATGGGATTCCACTCATCACCGACTAATATATATATATATATATATATATATATATGAAGATTTCCGGGCGAACCCGTACTCTATCTTGATGACTACCATCATCAAGACCACGCACGCATTTTGACTCACGTGTGCACACTAGACATCCTAATGATCGATCATTTGTACCCAAGCATACTAGTGCCAATACTACACATTTCATTACTCTTTCACAATACCATTTCATAATAACTTTCGTGCTTAGCACGTACTCACCATGACTCACCGTCATGCACAAGCCACATTTCCATGCCTAGCATGTACACACCATGATCCCCGGATCATACAATCACCTCATGACATCATTACACATGTCAACACTACATGCATCTCGACAACACAATTATCACATCATATTTCATACATATGTATATCTCTATCACATTTATCATCAACATGCATGCAACAATGCATTAAGCCATGCCTCCACATACATGTATAACAACATAAGCATAACCACCATAAGCATGATTAAACATGAGGCATAATTCAACACTTTAAAGATCAACCAAGGTCTCTAACTAAAGTTTGGGATTAGGCTACCACCCTAATCCCAACTCTAGGTGGGTCTACCAATCCCAACCTAGTTCACATGCTTGAACCAACACTTGAAAACCATTTAAAAATATTTAACCACTCACCTAAGCTTCCAAGCTCAACTACCAAGCAAGCATCACCTTCAAGTTTCCGGATTTCTTCCCAAAGCTTCTCCAACACAAATTCCCGCTTCTAAACAACCTCAAACACAATTCAAATAATCCTCAAATCAGCCCAACATCAAAAGACCAACCCGGAATACAATTCAAGCAACAAGCACATTAATTCAAGCCATGTACAACCCCCAAAACACTAGACCCGAGCAGCCCTCAAACCCCAACCAAAACTCATGATTTCAACCTTTTTAACACATCCAAATGCTCCCAAAACAGCCCCCAACCATTACCCTAACATCCACCCTCAATTTCCAACACAAACCATACCCAAAACTCAACTAAAAACCTTCCTAAAACCCCACCAAAACCCAATTTCGGAAATCCTTAGAAAACACTTTAAAAATTACATATATTGGACCTTTTGGGTTAATATTAACTTATATATTAACAAGGAATCAAAAGCTCAAGTAATGGATGGTAAAGTTTACATCTTTCTCTTCAAAACCCCAAAAACACAAAGCTTTAAATCATGAATTTCAATGAAAACTAAAGACATGGGAAGAAAGGGAAAGTTGAAGACATAAAGAATTTGTTGTTACCTTTGCAAGAGCTCCAAAAATGAGGGCAAGATTTGATGGAAAATCAAAATGGGGAAAAAGAGAGGGTTTCACATTTTAAAAGAAGGAAAAGGGGAAGAAGATGGTGAAAGGGGGTTTTATTTTTGTTTTAACCTTTTGGGCTATTTAAAAAATCCTCAATATTACAACTTTGCCATTAATGAGATGGCAACTCCCCCTTACTTTCAATCCAAGAAATTTTAGTTTCATTTCAAATTAGTCCAAACATAAAAATGTTTATTTTGAAAATAAAGGAAGACACAAGGTCCAAATAATATATAATATTATTTAATCATAAACCGAGACCCGAAAACAATATTCTAATATTATTTTCTCCCGGCCCCCGAACCCGGGTGTTACAACTCTCCCCCACTTAAGGAAATTTCGTCCCCGAAATTTATCGGACGGGAATTACCACGAAGTCTGCTCTTACCCATTTTCCATCTCACCACCACCCACTAACCAACCTCGGTAGGCTTACCACCCAACAACAGATATCTGATGTTAAGACCCCAACTGGTTCTCCACCGCATGTCAATTTCAAACTCAACTCAATCTCTTCAACAAACATAGCACGGAACAGATCTGACTCACATTCCCGAATCATAGATACACAAATCACTTCACCAACCCCTTTCTAACTCTGGTGGTAACCTCAACAAATAAACAACTGTACTAGCCCGATTCATATTCTCATACAACACTGTTTGAACACTTGACTCATAACTTCCTCTAACTGACCATCTGACTTCAACAGGTAACCAAACACTATACAAACGTCTTAAAAAATAATCTAGTTGAAATCTCGAATCTCTATTGCTCACTTCCATTATGAACCTTCCACGGATGTAACAAATTAGAAGAAAACTGAAGCTCGGTCTTGACACGCTGGCAATTTACACACTTACTCTCATACTGAACCACATTATTCACCCACTCATTCCGGAAGTACTCATCTTCAACCCACAATACGTCTTCATACTACTCAGATGCAATACTCATGAACTACTGTGTGCTTCGACCAAAACAATACGTCTCAAAACACTATGCCAATCAGTACAACAATTCCATCTCTAACAACACAAACTCTATCATCTCTGAATTGTATTCTGAAGGTCTTCTTTCCGCTATGTCTTGCACGTGAGGTGCCAAGAACCTGTCTTGCAACTGTTTCTCTTCAAGCATTCTGACTCAAGGTAGGTTTAGCGTGAAACTCGACCACGAAACCACTATCATTCGGTAAACTGAATTCGGTAATTACATCTCGGAACCCAACTACTAATCTATCAACAAAATAACTCGGAACATCGGTTACTACGTAGACTCCTTTCAGATAGTACTCAATCTTTAGATCACAGTCTTCAAGCCATTCTAACTACTCATGTTGTTCAAGTTCCAACCATTCCTAAGTCTTTAAATATTTCAGGTTCTGATGATATGTACATACACACTGTGCATTTCTTACTACACAAGCTTTGTCTCCAAGTCTTTGAAACAATTACAATTGTAGTTAACTCTATGTCTCATATCGAATAACTCTTCTCACGGTCTTCCAACTATCTTGATGAACAAGCCACGATCTTCTGTCTTGCATAAACACACAACCTAACTCTACATGTAACACATCACTATGGTTCACAAATTCTTTCTCTGACATGGGCTGGATCCAAGTCGAAGCTTTCATCAAAGTTTCTTTCGGTTTCTCAAGGGCTCATTGTCTCGCATCTAACCACACAACTGAACATTCTTCTATAGCAATCTATCAATGGAGCAACTATCTTCAAAAGGCTATTTACAACTCTCTAAAAGTAACAATGCTAGACCTAGGAACTATAGATATCTGTCACAGTCTTCAATTTCTTCCAACTCATATCTTCTTTTGCCTACTTGGGATTTACTCTAATACACTCGGATGATCTGCATGTCCTAGGAGAACATCTTCATTAACTCGAAGTTCACGTTGCATAACTTGACATACAACTGATTCCCTAAAAGGATCTACCACACTAACTTCAAAGCTTGTTATGGCCTTCTTCGGTACGTGAATATACTCATGTGTCATCTATGAGAACTACTACAACTGATCAAGGAACTCGGAAATTATTCAGTTCAACATCTCTATGAAGGTAACTAATACACTAGTCAAACAAAACGACATAACTCAGAACTCAAGGTGATCACATCTCGCCCCTAAAGCTGTCTTTGGTACTTCAACTTTTCTCACTTTCAACTGGTAGTAAACGGATCTCAAATTAATCTTCAAAAAGACTGGAGCACACACTAACTGATCAACAATTCACTGACACTCGGAAACGGATACTAATTATTCACTGACACTCGTTTCAACTGTCTGAAATCTAAACACATTCTCATACTGTCACTCTTTCTTCTTCACAAATTGTACTGTCATACTCTAAGATGACGTACTAGGCCTAATGAGTCTAAGGTCCAACTAACCTCGAAGTTATTTCTTCAACATTCTCAATTCTTCCGGGATTCATAAGTTACAGAGTTAACAAAACAAAAGCAACCTCGGAGACGGTCTCAATAACAAACTATTCTTCTCTATCAAGAGACAAACCGGGTAAATCTTCCAAACACTTCTAGGAAAACACAAACTATTCTAGCATTCTGCGGTCTAATCTTCATTCAAAATCAAATTCATCACACTTGCTAAGCAAGCCTGCCAACTAAACTCAATCAATCTTCGACCTCCAAAGCTGGATCAACATTCGACAAGAAGTTCACCTCCTCACCTACTACTACAGTCACACAAAAATCTGCAACTTCAAGGCAACTCTCTCTCTTTGTCTCAACGTATACACTAACTCTGTGCTCTTCAAGCCAAACCTTGTCAAAGGTACATCAAAACCGTAGGAAGACGATCACTTCACATCTACTTAGAAACTAGTGACTCTGAACCACCAACAAACATCTTCTGTACATCTTTCTGATCACTACTATCTCCCAAAGGCTAGTCACATGCGTCCCTACATCTAAGGTCTCAGCAAGGATATCTAATTTCTTATATGCTCACACAAAAGGAGGTATCCGCGGAAATTGCAACTTCATATGTACACAACTGATAGTCTTCGGTCCTCTGGTTTTCAGACTGGTTCTTCAACAAAATCTGACTCTTCTAGACTGTTCTTAGAGCATTTCAAAACTTCAAAAACGCAGTTCTGAGCACACACAAACAACCATGCTGGAAAACCACCCGGACGCACACTGGCCCCAAACACACAAATTGATTCCCATTCACGGATACTGATCAGCTGTCTTGTATCAAAATCATAGGCTGAACCCCAACGGTCACCAACTAACACTTCTGAATTTCGGATTACTCACACGAGACCCCTACCTTGATCTCGCTAAAAGAACCAAGGTACTCGCACCTACCTCTAACACTTCACCAGGCATATTCAAACTTGCATACTCACTATCGATATACAAAAGCACGGGTTTAGAATCAACTGGAGGAAACAACTTATTACTGTACCAAGGGCTTATCTGTTAAAACATCGACACCACTCTAACTCCCACTCATATGCCTTCACTTCTTCTTACCAACTAATGCCGGAGTTGATCACATCGTCCCTCATCCACAGGAATCAACCCACATACACATCGTCTCAAACGAAGAAATTGTACCTCAACTCTGGTACAACCATACCTCTCTAACTGAGGTGATGGACTCCCTCAACACCGTCCACCTTTTCAGAAACTACAACTTATACTTACCGAAAAGCAGTTAAATCAACAACAACATCAACAATAAAACATATAAGATTGGGTTAGCAAGGCAAGGCTTCCAAGTGGCTCAAGTATGTTTCCCTCACTTAAAATCTCTTTTTGATGTAATAGTAGCAATGAGACTCTACGAAACATGTTTCAAACAAATCAACACACATACACGCTCAACCAAGCATATAACAAGGCTTACTTGCTAAACAAGCAAACATATGCGTACGATCAAACAACATACATTCTCAATCAAACAATCATACATCACGGCATACACGGATAACAAGCAACATGCTTACATGGCAAGCAAACACCGTGCATCTCAATCATAAAACACAACTTACCTCACTTACCTGCCCAAGGTCTCGGAAACCTTAGGCTCTGATACCAACAAATGTAACCCCCTCGTCCCGGTCTGGCCGGATGACCGGTCCGAGTGGGCCACACGGGGAAAACCGAGTGAAAACCCCTTTCTAGGATTCCCCTCGGTTAGCAACCCTATTTTTTTGTTTTAAATCTTGTCTAGATGAGTATTTAATCCTATGTGTTCATACAGCGGAACAACATTCACGAGGCGAACAAACGAACTCAACCCAACATCTTACAGCCCAATTTTAGCTTAAACTGCAGGCGGTATCGATACACCTAAGGGGTGTATCGATACCCCTTGACTAGGTCAACTGGTCAAAGTCAACCCGTGGAGACCGTATCGATACACCCAAGGAGAGTATCGATACCCTCCCCAACGGTTGACTTCCCACGGTCAACGCTAAGATGACGGTATCGATACACCAGAGGCCCGTATCGATACTGAAATAGACAGTGGCTCCAATGACCAAAAAGGTATCGATACGCCCCCCTCGCGTATCGATACACGAGACCTGAAACAAGAAGGCGGTATCGATACGGGACCAACCGTATCGATACCCCTGCACTGCAAAACCTCCCAAAACTCAGCAAAACGATCAAGACTCGAATCTAAATGCAATTTAAGACTTCCCTAGCCCCAACCAAACATTCACACAACATTTACATACCACTATATAGCCATACAAGCACCCAACATGTGCATACATCAAGAAAATCATGCAATTGCTCATAGAAGACATTTAAGCATTCAAGCTCATACTTCAATATTCTAACACAAGGGCAACCTCAAAAGGCACATGACCAGCACACAAGGTAAACAATTTAGACATGGTTACAATCCAAACATAGCATCATTAAGCCAATCAAAAACAACATAATTAAGGAGTCTAAACATGCTCCTAAACAACCAACAATAGCACAAATCAACAACACCTATCCCATTGCTTAAACTATTACATTCTATCACTTGAAAATCATACATTGAGCTAACCACTAGCGACACTTGGAGACCTTTACTTGCCCTTACCACCCACAAGCTATGTATTTGCATTGTCGAACAAAAGAGAGCGTAAGCATAAAAGTTTAGTGAGGGTAAGCTCAAAAACAAACCTTCGACAATGTAGGGTCCAAGCACGAGCAATTTCCAAAATGAAATGCATGATCTTACCTTCGATCCGCAAAGGCCAAAATGAACATGATGCATGAACATATAGTCAACATTATGTCATGCTCAACATGTTTAAATCCATAACATATGCAATCACATATATTTAACCATGTTAGCAACACATCCCAAATCACTTTGGCTCACAACTAATCACATATTGGCAACATAACTACAATCCGTATTGGCACCTAGCTATGACTCGAATACGCGGATAACCATTGGAACTCACATCCAACAACTCAACCATTACCTGACGGTGGGATTACACTCATCACCGTTCACGCGGAGGGGATTCCACTCATCCTCACGCCTCATCTCACGCGGAGGGGATTCCACTCATCCTCACGCCCGTCGATGGGATTCCACTCATCACCGACTAATATATATATATATATATATATATATATGAAGATTTCCGGGCGAACCCGTACTCTATCTTGATGACTACCATCATCAAGACCACGCACGCATTTTGACTCACGTGTGCACACTAGACATCCTAATGATCGATCATTTGTACCCAAGCATACTAGTGCCAATACTACACATTTCATTACTCTTTCACAATACCATTTCATAATAACTTTCGTGCTTAGCACGTACTCACCATGACTCACCGTCATGCACAAGCCACATTTCCATGCCTAGCATGTACACACCATAATCCCCGGATCATACAATCACCTCATGACATCATTACACATGTCAACACTACATGCATCTCGACAACACAATTATCACATCATATTTCATACATATGTATATCTCTATCACATTTATCATCAACATGCATGCAACAATGCATTAAGCCATGCCTCCACATACATGTATAACAACATAAGCATAACCACCATAAGCATGATTAAACATGAGGCATAATTCAACACTTTAAAGATCAACCAAGGTCTCTAACTAAAGTTTGGGATTAGGCTACCACCCTAATCCCAACTCTAGGTGGGTCTACCAATCCCAACCTAGTTCACATGCTTGAACCAACACTTGAAAACCATTTAAAAATATTTAACCACTCACCTAAGCTTCCATGCTCAACTACCAAGCAAGCATCACCTTCAAGTTTCCGGATTTCTTCCCGAAGCTTCTCTAACACAAATTCCCGCTTCTAAACAACCTCAAACACAATTCAAATAATCCTCAAATCAGCCCAACATCAAAAGACCAACCCGGAATACAATTCAAGCAACAAGCACATTAATTCAAGCCATGTACAACCCCCAAAACACTAGACCCGAGCAGCCCTCAAACCCCAACCAAAACCCATGATTTCAACCTTTTTAACACATCCAAATGCTCCCAAAACAGCCCCCAACCATTACCATAACATCCACCCTCAATTTCCAACACAAACCATACCCAAAACTCAACTAAAAACCTTCCTAAAACCCCACCAAAACCCAATTTCGGAAATCCTTAGAAAACACTTTAAAAATTACATATATTGGACCTCTTGGGTTAATATTAACTTATATATTAACAAGGAATCAAAAGCTCAAGTAATGGATGGTAAAGTTTACATCTTTCTCTTCAAAACCCCAAAAACACAAAGCTTTAAATCATGAATTTCAATGAAAACTAAAGACATAGGAAGAAAGGGAAAGTTGAGGACATAAAGATTTGTTGTTACCTTTGCAAGAGCTCCAAAAATGAGGGCAAGATTTGATGGAAAATCAAAATGGGGAAAAAGAGAGGGTTTCACATTTTAAAAGAAGGAAAAGGGGAAGAAGATGGTGAAAGGGGGTTTTATTTGTGTTTTAACCTTTTGGGCTATTTCAAAAATCCTCAATATTACAACTTTGCCATTAATGAGATGGCAACTCCCCCTTACTTTCAAATCCAAGAAATTTTAGTTTCGTTTCAAATTAGTCCAAACATAAAAATGTTTATTTTGAAAATAAAGGAAGACACAAGGTCCAAATAATATATAATATTATTTAATCATAAACCGAGACCCGAAAATAATATTCTAATATTATTTTCTCCCGGCCCCCGAACCCGGGTGTTACACATTTATTTTTCAATTAAGTCTTATTTTAAAGTTAATTTATTATTTTCTGTAAAACAATTTTTTAATTATTTTACTTTAATTAATATTATTCGAAAAATATTTAGAATTATAAAAGCTTTATACGAACTAATTTAATATTCTAATTACTAACTATAACATTCTCGTATCGAGTCTGGTAATTCCGAACTAAAGAAGGAGAAGAGGGGGCATACGGGATGAATGCCAGAGACCTCAGCTTGGTTCCGGATCTGGTAATTCCGCCTAAGTTTAAGACACCAGAATTTGAGAAGTTTGATGGGATGACTTGCCCCACTGCTCACATAACCATGTTTTGTAGAAAGATGACGGGTTTCATCAACAACGAGAAGCTGCTAATTCACTGTTTTCAGGACAGCTTAGTAGGACCCGCGGTGAGGTGGTACAATCAGTTGACTCGCGCTCAGATCAAGTCGTGGAAGGATCTGGCCAAGGCTTTCACCGATCAGTATAGGCACATAACTGACATGGTTCCGAACCGACTCATGCTACAAGGTTTGGAACAAAAGCCCAATGAGAGCCTCCGTGAGTACGCCCAGCGTTGGCGAGATGTAGCGGCACAGGTTCAGCCCCCGCTCCGTGAGAATGAGATCTCCCCTATGTTTGTCGATACACTGAAGGGGACCCTCTATGACCGCATGATAAGCAACCCCATCGGTAACTTCTCAGATATGGTTATGACCGGTGAGCGGATCGAGGCAGCCATCAAGAGTGGTAGGATTGATGGGGGCGAGAATGCCCGAAAGTAGTTTAAGAAGAAGGACCATGATGTGAACAACGTCGGTACTTACGAGGCTTCTAAGCACTTCACAGTCTCAGCGCCTCAAGCCGCAGTCGGGAATGCGCAAGGCTCAAACCGAAGAGAGAATAGGGCTCCCAAGAAGGAACAAGAGAGAATGACCTTCACCCCTCTACCTATACCGTACAAGGATGTGTACAAACACCTATACGAGGCTGATCTGGTCTGCCCGTATCATGTTACTCCCTTCCAGCCGCCTTACCCTGCATGGTACGATGAGAAGGCACACTGTGAGTACCACGGCGGAGTACCGGGACACACGATAGAAAATTGCTTAGCATTCAAGAAGCTCGTGCAAAACATGATTAACAACGGGGTCCTTGAGTTAGAGAAGCCCAATGTGACGACCAATCCGCTTTCGAACCATGGAGGTCGAGGCGTGAATGCCCTCGAAGTGGTAGATACGAAGAAGACAAGGATGGAAGTGTCTGAGATTAAGTCACCTCTGAGTTGGGTGTACGAGCAGTTGTGCAAGGCAGGCTTAATCGAGAAGGGTCCAAATGGGGGATATGATGGTCATGAATCCTTTTGTGAGTACCATCAGATTCTGGGGCATGAGATTCAAAGTTGTCCCGAATTCAAGCAGTTGGTCCAGGATTTGATGGACAATAAGGAGGTTGAGTTCCTCGAGGAAGCTTAAAGGGGTGGGATGGACGGCCAATTTAGTCAAAAGTTATAATGCATCCAAGTTTGTTTGCTTTCATTTCATTGCATGCTAGTTTTTTCCCTGAAGTGATGTGTGGAATCCAGTTTGCTACCCTTTGCCCGAAGGTAGCAAAGATCTTTTTGTAAGGGCCTCAGACTATACTTTTTTAGTTTCAATGAAAGGATGCCTTATGTTTCAATTGCCTTTTCATTTTGTGTATATATTTGCCTATTGAGTCCCTGTATATCAATTGCACAAGGGACATTGACCTTGACCCCAAAGGTTGACTTCGAGCCGCCTTTGTCTAGTGGAAATTGAAAGCTTTGAAGATGATGAATATGTGGCTTACACTCCAAGTTAATTTGGTCACCTAATCAAACACACATAGAATTATGACCTTCGGAGGAATAACCGGCAAAATTTCCATGCTAAAAAAAATATATCGAGAATACTAAGCCTAACAATGTTCGAAGCCTGGTAATAGGCATTTTCGGATACAAATGTGGAATTTGTGGGGCACTCCGCTGTAGCAAAAGACCAATAAGGTTGCTATGCACCATCCACTTTAGCTACATGAGTGATGGTAAAATCGTGACATTGCCGAGTAACTCGGGGTATCGTTGTATGCTCCATCTTTATTCTCGAGCCAAAGGAATGTGATGAGTTGACTTCCCCGCAATCATAAAGAATTGATAAAGGCGAAGCCTATTGAAGATAAATCTAATTTTTGGGCACTCCGCTGTAGCAAAAGACCAATAAGGTTGCTATGCACCATCCACTTTAGCTACATGAGTGATGGTAAAATCGTGACAATGCCGAGTAACTCGGGGTATCGTTGTATGCTCCATCTTTATTCTCGGGCCAAAGGAATGTGACGAGTTGACTTCCCCACAATTATAAAGAATTGATAAAGGCGAAGTCTATTGAAAATAAATCTAATTGATTAAAAAGCCGAAATAATTTGGAGAGTATGTCATATTTTCAGACATCAGCTCAGCTTTCGAGGTCTCCTAGACACATGATGCTTGAGGCAATCCTTGGTAAGCCACAGTAGTGTCGTTCGTGCACTTGATATTTGGGGTATTTAATTTGACTTGATATATCCTTGATATGAAAAGAAAAAATAGTTTTTAAAAACGCATCTCATTTTTGAAATTAAAAAGATGCAATCTAAATCTTTTGAACACAATACTTTTCCCGTTACTTCAGGGATAAAGTTTAGAATGCAATGCCATGAATACAAATGACAGCTTGTCAGTGGTTGTGGTGAAGGTTGTAATAAGTTCCTACTTGCTATAGTTCAGGGACTTGAAGCAAATTTTTGTCGAAATGTTTCAATTGCTTCAGAAGTTGAGAAGTGGTCCCCAACGAACTTAAGAGAAAAAGTTCAGGGACTTGGGAGGCATGTGTTCCCCCCATTATTGAAAAGAGATGAAGTCGTCATTAAAAGATTGAGATTTGGCAAGGAGAAAGCCAAGTTAGATTAAGAAGAAGAAGGAGAAGGTCAAGGTGGACCAATCCAAAGAGTGAAAGTGTCCGAGCGCTTCAGAAAATGAACTTAAGAGAAAAGGTTCAGGGACTTGGGGGCATGTTCTTCCCCCTATTGTTGAGAAAAAAAGAGGTTGTCAAGTGGAGTGACGACGAAGAGAATAATTTAGCACCCCGTTTGAGTAGGGGGCAACGCTTTAAGAACGGGCACTACGAGGAGTGTTACGTCGTTTCTGACCAGTGGAAGTCAGCAGCCGTCTTTTGAGAAGAGACCGAGATTTGGCAAAGATAAGAAAGCCAAAAGAGATTGAGAAGAAGAAGAGACAAGAAGAAGGTCGAGATTGACCAACTCGGAGAGTAGAAGCATCCGAGCATTTTGATGTCGTAATTCATGCATCACTTGTAGTTAGGCATCCCTAGGATTAGGGGTATGCTAACTCACATAATCATATCATTTTTACCTATTTTTGACAGAATATCAAAGCTTTTCTCATACAAGGAAGCTCGCATATCCGTTCAGGCTCGTGAAGAATGGAATATCAAAGCTTTTCTCATACAAGGAAGCTCGCCTATCCGTTCAGGCTCGTGAAGAATGGAACATCAAAGCTTTTCTCATACAAGGAAGCTCGCCTATCCGTTCAGGCTCGTGGAGAATGGAATATCAAAGCTTTTCTCATAAAAGGAAGCTCGCCTATCCGTTCAAGCTCGTGGAGAATGGAATATCAAAGCTTTTCTCATAAAAGGAAGCTCGCCTATCCGTTCAGGCTCGTGAAGAATGGAACATCAAAGCTTTTCTCATACAAGGAAGCTCGCCTATCCGTTCAGGCTCGTGGAGAATGGAATATCAAAGCTTTTCTCATACAAGGAAGCTCGCATATCCGTTCAGGCTCGTGAAGAATGGAATATCAAAGCTTTTCTCATACAAGGAAGCTCGCCTATCCGTTCAGGCTCGTGAAGAATGGAATATCAAAGCTTTTCTCATACAAGGAAGCTCGCCTATCCGTTCAGGCTTGTGAAGAATGGAATATCAAAGCTTTTCTCATACAAGGAAGCTCGCCTATCCGTTCAGGCTCGTGGAGAATGGAATATCAAAGCTTTTCTCGTACAAGGAAGCTCGCCTATCCGTTCAGGCTCGTGAAGAATGGAATATCAAAGCTTTTCTCATACAAGGAAGCTCGCCTATCCGTTCAGGCTTGTGGAGAATGGAATATCAAAGCTTTTCTCATAAAAGGAAGCTCGCCTATCCGATCAGGCCCTTGGAGAATGGAACCCGCCTATCTGATCAGGCCCTTGAAGAATGGAACCCGCCTATCTGATCAGGCCCTTGAAGAATGAAACCCGCCTATCCGATCAGGCCCTTGGAGAATGGAACCCGCCTATCTGATCAGGCCCTTGAAGAATGAAACCAGCCTATCCGTTCAGGCTCTTGGAGAATGGAACCCGCCTATCCGATCAGGCCCTTGGAGAATGGAACCCGCCTATCTGATCAGGCTCTCGAAAAATGAAACCAGCCTATCCGTTCAGGCTCTTGGAGAATGGAACCCGCCTATCCGATCAGGCCCTTGGAGAATGGAACCCGCCTATCTGATCAGGCTCTTGAAGAATGAAACCAGCCTATCTATTCAGGCTCTTGGAGAATAGAACCCGCCTATTCGTTCGGGCACTCGGAGAATGGAGCTTTTTGAATATTTGTCTATATGTTCAGACCTCGAAGGGTTGAAGAATGTTGAAGTGAGAGAAACAACTTCAAGCCCCGCGACCGTTGTATTTTCCCGTACCGACTTCCGGACCGCCAGAAGTTCAAGTGCATGGTGACTCGGAATCCAAACAGGGAAGTCGGACAAAATTGGTGCTTATGGCCTTTGCTTTATTCTTGTTTCACAAGTACAAGCAAAGGGGGGTAGCTGTAATCACCTATTTTGTCCGGGGTGTCAAAACTCGTTTTCTTTTCTTTTTTTAAATAATGGGCTTTATATATCGTGGTTAGAAATAAGAAAAAGGAAAAAAAGATTAATTAATTACTAACCTTATTATCTATTCTTGTCATTAACTTTATTACCATCTATTATTATTATTAATACTATCATTATATTATTACCAGTTATCATTCACCATTACCATTATTATCTACTAGTATTGTATTAAAACCACTATCATATATTATTTATTACTATTATTGATATCTATGTTAAGATTATTTTTATTATTATTATTATTAATCAAATCTAAAAAACAGAAAAAACATTAAATAATAGAGCCCAGTTTATTAATTTGAAGTCCATTGTACATGATAAAAAAGGCCCAAAAAATATTATACATATATTACAGCCCAATTTGGGCCCAAATAATTGAAAAGCCCTAATCTAACCTAATGCCCTAACTATTGCTTGTGCAGTCGCCGCCCCTTTCCCACCGTTAGATCTGGGGACCAGATCTAACGGTCCAAATGAGAGCTCGAAAGAAAACCCTAACAGAGGCATCTGCTGAAACCCTAGCGCCGCAGCATGGGAGCCGTCCGATCAGGGTTGGCATCGAACGGCCAAGATCGGCCTCCCCGGGCGCGTGAGATGCACGCGCGACCTTTCCAGTGCCCCACGTGCGCGTGCATCACAACCGGTGGCCTTTTCGAATCCCGCCGACCGTCCGAATCACTCTACTGGTCCCCATCTCCGGCCGGTTCAGTCACGTGCAGCCAAAAAACCAAAATGTCAGAAATGCAAGGCAACAAAAAACAGACGTAAAAACAAAATCAGAAACAAATTGCAGCAACCGATTTCAGAGGCAATCAGCAGAAAATCGTACAAATCAGCAAACAATCACCAGTGATTTCCAGCAATATATGTAAATAAGAAAAAGTGAAAAAGAGAAATTTCTGGGGCTATAAATACCCGAGCGAAATGTAAAGAGGAGAGGATTTTTTTCGATTCAAAAAACTTCAAAGAAGGGTATTGTAACCGAGATTTCAGTCAATACAATCAGAGAAAAGAGTTTAGAGGTATCATCACTATTATAGTTTCTTCATTTCGAATCAGAAATAATAAAAAAATAAAAACAGAGGTAGTTAGGGTTTACCTTCGGCGTTAACCTTTTTCGTCCTTCCGCCTTCTCCTCGCCGGTGATAAGCTTCGTGGTCTCCTCCGAGACCACGCATGGTGAATCGGTGAGAAGGAGGGCCTGAGAGGACTTTCAAAACGTTTTCTTCCGGTTTTGTTTTTTGGGTTTTACAAAGAAAAAAGGTTTTGGTTTTGGTTTGGGATCTGCAAAGGAGGGGTTTCTGGTTTCGGTTAGGTTTTGAAAAGAAAAAAAGTTTTTAGGGTTCCGGCGCCGGCAACGGCGACCGGAACCCCTTGTGGCGCCGGAGAAAGGAAATAAAAAGGGGAGGCTCTCGGTTAGGTTATGGTTTTAAAAGACAAAAAGGGGTCAAGTTTTTTTTATCTCTATTTATAATCTTTTTTGATTTCAAAAATGGTTTATTATCACCTTAAACCCCTCCGCGTCACCGTTTTCACGCGTGAGGGGCTTCCGCGATTCGAAACCACGTCTGTGGTCCCTCGGACTTTTTGAATCTTTTTAATTTCGTCCCTGGGTCCGATTGAATCAGTGGCCGAATGGGTTAACTCCCGTCCTGGTCCCTGTGGCTTTTCGTCTTCTTTTATTTTGGTCCCATTTCGCATTATAATCCTTTTTTAGGTTGGTTTAATTACCTTTTCGCCCCCTGCCAATTGGGATCTTATTTAATTAACCCGCATTTTATTTTTGATATGTTACATGTTGTTTCATGCTTTTTCCCTTGTTATAGCGAATGTTCATTTGCATTGTTGTTAAGTTTTTTTAATTATGCACGTAAGATTTGGCTTTTTAATGTGTGTTCCGCGTTAGTTGTTTTAATATGTGTTTGTATGATTTTAGACCTTGTTTAGGCAAGTGTTTATGATGCATTATTTTATTTTGTCTGATGTATGTTTTTACGTATATATTTATGATGATTCGAATATATTTTCGTGGCATGCACCTTATTTGCCATTCATGTGACATTTTAGCATTTTAATTTGTATGTTAATTAACTTTAATTCTAAAACGGAGATACTTATTAATTCGCGTATTCGGGTTGACTAGCCTAGCTTACTGGATGTCCCCGAATATTCAGATTAATTCGAATCGTCTAAAGGTAAATCCGTAAATAAAAAGAACAAGACCATAGCATCATCCTTTAATTGCTTGCATCATGCATAAAGGTGACGTACGGGATCCGAACCCTAAACTAACACGGCAGTCAGTCTTATATGATGTCGGTTTAGTCTTTGGCCCAGCGTACCGTCATCCTTTTTAATTAAATGGTAAATTAATCCGATACCACCAATTTGAAAGAGCTCGTACGATTAAAGTTCGGTTTTCAATCAAGAACCCCTAATTAAAGTCTTCTTAAATTTTGACTAATTTCCATCAATTAAAGGCAACAATTGTTTTGGTACCGATCTCCGGGCGTGATGGGGACGCTAACCCTACCCCACATGTAACCAACTCCCGAACCCTTTCAAATGAATCTCTGGTTTTGTTTTTTTATGGTGTCTGGTCTACCTTAGTGGCCGGTGGCGACTCCAAATCGAGAGGAAAAAAGATTTTCTAAAAAGGGATTTTTCAAAACCCGAATCGAACCAATTTTTAAATCTCCCCTTTTCAAATCAAATTGAATATTTTTCAAAAGTAACGGGAACATGGTGTGGAGAAAAAACCTCGTTACAGCTTGGCGACTCCGTTGGGGACGATTTTGTTTTTCAAAACAAAAAGAGAGTTAGGCCAAAGAAATAATTGTTGCTTTTAATGATGGAAATTTTTGAAATTTGATTTGACTTTAGCGAGTTGGTTCTTCCTTGAAAGTAGAACTTTAGTTACACGAGCTTTGATAATTGGTGGTCTTGAATTAATTTTTCATTTAATTTCAAAGGAACCACCGACATGTGTTGCATCACGCATTAAGCTCTATACCCGAGCTTCGTCCCTTAAGTGGGAGTGAAACGCCCATACCCACGTGAGTCTCCCTCCACGGGTCGGTAATTCACTTCCGGAATCCACGCCTTTGACATGTGAGCGACCCTCCACTTCATTAGGTCGTGCTTCCCTCGAACCGAAACCAATTCGCAAGCTTGTAATGGGCCAGAATTGGGGTTCTTGTCACCTTAGTAGGTGATAAAATAGGTTCGGGTACCCTTTTTAGAACTGAACCACATGTGTGAGAATTTAAGAAGCCTACCCCAGTCAGAGCCATGCGGTTAACCGTAGAATTAGAATTCGTGCTATTAGGTCTTGATTTTGTTAACTTGCTTTGGTGTTTTCGGTATTCATTCTCGGTGTTACTAACCCAGTTGCCTTTTTGTCTTATTTTGATTATTTTTGCATACTCATCGCATTTTCATACGAAATGCTGATTCGAGAACAGTCTAAGTTGAAAACTTTCATAACAGGAGAAAGAGTCCACAGCAACGGAGTTTTCGGAACCCTAATGGAAAGGGACGAGGAAATTTATTTTATAAAAAAAAAATCATACCCTCGTATTTATTTTCTTACCGCGTTGTAAGAAGACTCGATCTCCGTTATGGAAAGTTGTTTGATAAGGATGTTCGTCGAACCAACATTCCCTTGCATTCGGTTTTGTTTTTTAATTTGTTGCATTTAATCATACGTTTATGTTTTGCATTTGACATATCATGCATTGCATCATTGGTTCATGGAATTTAATTGTTCGAGGTCATGGCAGCATTCGTGACTTCCGAAGATTTCGCACCCACACTTTACTCGCCACCAAAGGAGACAAATGGAGGAAAGTTTCGCTAAGTTGGAAGCTGATTTGAGAGGTCAGTTGGAGCGAGCTCAGCAAGAATTGAGGGACACCATTATCAAGTCCCAACAAGATATGATGAAAGAGATATCTCAGTTGCTACAAGCCAATTTGAAAGGAAAGGGTGCTGTCGGAAACCCTAGTCAGGATAAGGGAGACCCTTCGTTTTCCCCGGGTTTTGTCACTGATACCTCTAAGCCCTCGCAAGGAGCGGCTACCCAAGGAGATGGGGCAACATCACATCAGGCAGGCGCCTCGACCCATGCTCCGTCGGGTTTGGAGAATGTCGGGGATAGTGTCCCAGACTTGGATGAGATCGAGAACTTAAACAAGGTGAAGGCCGAGTTCTCAAAACAACTAGAAGAGACCCGGAAGGACCTCGAGGAGAAATTCCGAACTAAAGAAGGAGAAGAGGGGGCATACGGGATGAATGCCAGAGACCTCAGCTTGGTTCCGGATCTGGTAATTCCGCCTAAGTTTAAGACACCAGAATTTGAGAAGTTTGATGGGATGACTTGCCCCACTGCTCACATAACCATGTTTTGTAGAAAGATGACGGGTTTCATCAACAACGAGAAGCTGCTAATTCACTGTTTTCAGGACAGCTTAGTAGGACCCGCGGTGAGGTGGTACAATCAGTTGACTCGCGCTCAGATCAAGTCGTGGAAGGATCTGGCCAAGGCTTTCACCGATCAGTATAGGCACATAACTGACATGGTTCCGAACCGACTCATGCTACAAGGTTTGGAACAAAAGCCCAATGAGAGCCTCCGTGAGTACGCCCAGCGTTGGCGAGATGTAGCGGCACAGGTTCAGCCCCCGCTCCGTGAGAATGAGATCTCCCCTATGTTTGTCGATACACTGAAGGGGACCCTCTATGACCGCATGATAAGCAACCCCATCGGTAACTTCTCAGATATGGTTATGACCGGTGAGCGGATCGAGGCAACCATCAAGAGTGGTAGGATTGATGGGGGCGAGAATGCCCGAAAGTAGTTTAAGAAGAAGGACCATGATGTGAACAACGTCGGTACTTACGAGGCTTCTAAGCACTTCACAGTCTCAGCGCCTCAAGCCGCAGTCGGGAATGCGCAAGGCTCAAACCGAAGAGAGAATAGGGCTCCCAAGAAGGAACAAGAGAGAATGACCTTCACCCCTCTACCTATACCGTACAAGGATGTGTACAAACACCTATACGAGGCTGATCTGGTCTGCCCGTATCATGTTACTCCCTTCCAGCCGCCTTACCCTGCATGGTACGATGAGAAGGCACACTGTGAGTACCACGGCGGAGTACCGGGACACACGATAGAAAATTGCTTAGCATTCAAGAAGCTCGTGCAAAACATGATTAACAACGGGGTCCTTGAGTTAGAGAAGCCCAATGTGACGACCAATCCGCTTTCGAACCATGGAGGTCGAGGCGTGAATGCCCTCGAAGTGGTAGATACGAAGAAGACAAGGATGGAAGTGTCTGAGATTAAGTCACCTCTGAGTTGGGTGTACGAGCAGTTGTGCAAGGCAGGCTTAATCGAGAAGGGTCCAAATGGGGGATATGATGGTCATGAATCCTTTTGTGAGTACCATCAGATTCTGGGGCATGAGATTCAAAGTTGTCCCGAATTCAAGCAGTTGGTCCAGGATTTGATGGACAATAAGGAGGTTGAGTTCCTCGAGGAAGCTTAAAGGGGTGGGATGGACGGCCAATTTAGTCAAAAGTTATAATGCATCCAAGTTTGTTTGCTTTCATTTCATTGCATGCTAGTTTTTTCCCTGAAGTGATGTGTGGAATCCAGTTTGCTACCCTTTGCCCGAAGGTAGCAAAGATCTTTTTGTAAGGGCCTCAGACTATACTTTTTTAGTTTCAATGAAAGGATGCCTTATGTTTCAATTGCCTTTTCATTTTGTGTATATATTTGCCTATTGAGTCCCTGTATATCAATTGCACAAGGGACATTGACCTTGACCCCAAAGGTTGACTTCGAGCCGCCTTTGTCTAGTGGAAATTGAAAGCTTTGAAGATGATGAATATGTGGCTTACACTCCAAGTTAATTTGGTCACCTAATCAAACACACATAGAATTATGACCTTCGGAGGAATAACCGGCAAAATTTCCATGCTAAAAAAAATATATCGAGAATACTAAGCCTAACAATGTTCGAAGCCTGGTAATAGGCATTTTCGGATACAAATGTGGAATTTGTGGGGCACTCCGCTGTAGCAAAAGACCAATAAGGTTGCTATGCACCATCCACTTTAGCTACATGAGTGATGGTAAAATCGTGACATTGCCGAGTAACTCGGGGTATCGTTGTATGCTCCATCTTTATTCTCGAGCCAAAGGAATGTGATGAGTTGACTTCCCCGCAATCATAAAGAATTGATAAAGGCGAAGCCTATTGAAGATAAATCTAATTTTTGGGCACTCCGCTGTAGCAAAAGACCAATAAGGTTGCTATGCACCATCCACTTTAGCTACATGAGTGATGGTAAAATCGTGACAATGCCGAGTAACTCGGGGTATCGTTGTATGCTCCATCTTTATTCTCGGGCCAAAGGAATGTGACGAGTTGACTTCCCCACAATTATAAAGAATTGATAAAGGCGAAGTCTATTGAAAATAAATCTAATTGATTAAAAAGCCGAAATAATTTGGAGAGTATGTCATATTTTCAGACATCAGCTCAGCTTTCGAGGTCTCCTAGACACATGATGCTTGAGGCAATCCTTGGTAAGCCACAGTAGTGTCGTTCGTGCACTTGATATTTGGGGTATTTAATTTGACTTGATATATCCTTGATATGAAAAGAAAAAATAGTTTTTAAAAACGCATCTCATTTTTGAAATTAAAAAGATGCAATCTAAATCTTTTGAACACAATACTTTTCCCGTTACTTCAGGGATAAAGTTTAGAATGCAATGCCATGAATACAAATGACAGCTTGTCAGTGGTTGTGGTGAAGGTTGTAATAAGTTCCTACTTGCTATAGTTCAGGGACTTGAAGCAAATTTTTGTCGAAATGTTTCAATTGCTTCAGAAGTTGAGAAGTGGTCCCCAACGAACTTAAGAGAAAAAGTTCAGGGACTTGGGAGGCATGTGTTCCCCCCATTATTGAAAAGAGATGAAGTCGTCATTAAAAGATTGAGATTTGGCAAGGAGAAAGCCAAGTTAGATTAAGAAGAAGAAGGAGAAGGTCAAGGTGGACCAATCCAAAGAGTGAAAGTGTCCGAGCGCTTCAGAAAATGAACTTAAGAGAAAAGGTTCAGGGACTTGGGGGCATGTTCTTCCCCCTATTGTTGAGAAAAAAAGAGGTTGTCAAGTGGAGTGACGACGAAGAGAATAATTTAGCACCCCGTTTGAGTAGGGGGCAACGCTTTAAGAACGGGCACTACGAGGAGTGTTACGTCGTTTCTGACCAGTGGAAGTCAGCAGCCGTCTTTTGAGAAGAGACCGAGATTTGGCAAAGATAAGAAAGCCAAAAGAGATTGAGAAGAAGAAGAGACAAGAAGAAGGTCGAGATTGACCAACTCGGAGAGTAGAAGCATCCGAGCATTTTGATGTCGTAATTCATGCATCACTTGTAGTTAGGCATCCCTAGGATTAGGGGTATGCTAACTCACATAATCATATCATTTTTACCTATTTTTGACAGAATATCAAAGCTTTTCTCATACAAGGAAGCTCGCATATCCGTTCAGGCTCGTGAAGAATGGAATATCAAAGCTTTTCTCATACAAGGAAGCTCGCCTATCCGTTCAGGCTCGTGAAGAATGGAACATCAAAGCTTTTCTCATACAAGGAAGCTCGCCTATCCGTTCAGGCTCGTGGAGAATGGAATATCAAAGCTTTTCTCATAAAAGGAAGCTCGCCTATCCGTTCAAGCTCGTGGAGAATGGAATATCAAAGCTTTTCTCATAAAAGGAAGCTCGCCTATCCGTTCAGGCTCGTGAAGAATGGAACATCAAAGCTTTTCTCATACAAGGAAGCTCGCCTATCCGTTCAGGCTCGTGGAGAATGGAATATCAAAGCTTTTCTCATACAAGGAAGCTCGCATATCCGTTCAGGCTCGTGAAGAATGGAATATCAAAGCTTTTCTCATACAAGGAAGCTCGCCTATCCGTTCAGGCTCGTGAAGAATGGAATATCAAAGCTTTTCTCATACAAGGAAGCTCGCCTATCCGTTCAGGCTTGTGAAGAATGGAATATCAAAGCTTTTCTCATACAAGGAAGCTCGCCTATCCGTTCAGGCTCGTGGAGAATGGAATATCAAAGCTTTTCTCGTACAAGGAAGCTCGCCTATCCGTTCAGGCTCGTGAAGAATGGAATATCAAAGCTTTTCTCATACAAGGAAGCTCGCCTATCCGTTCAGGCTTGTGGAGAATGGAATATCAAAGCTTTTCTCATAAAAGGAAGCTCGCCTATCCGATCAGGCCCTTGGAGAATGGAACCCGCCTATCTGATCAGGCCCTTGAAGAATGGAACCCGCCTATCTGATCAGGCCCTTGAAGAATGAAACCCGCCTATCCGATCAGGCCCTTGGAGAATGGAACCCGCCTATCTGATCAGGCCCTTGAAGAATGAAACCAGCCTATCCGTTCAGGCTCTTGGAGAATGGAACCCGCCTATCCGATCAGGCCCTTGGAGAATGGAACCCGCCTATCTGATCAGGCTCTCGAAAAATGAAACCAGCCTATCCGTTCAGGCTCTTGGAGAATGGAACCCGCCTATCCGATCAGGCCCTTGGAGAATGGAACCCGCCTATCTGATCAGGCTCTTGAAGAATGAAACCAGCCTATCTATTCAGGCTCTTGGAGAATAGAACCCGCCTATTCGTTCGGGCACTCGGAGAATGGAGCTTTTTGAATATTTGTCTATATGTTCAGACCTCGAAGGGTTGAAGAATGTTGAAGTGAGAGAAACAACTTCAAGCCCCGCGACCGTTGTATTTTCCCGTACCGACTTCCGGACCGCCAGAAGTTCAAGTGCATGGTGACTCGGAATCCAAACAGGGAAGTCGGACAAAATTGGTGCTTATGGCCTTTGCTTTATTCTTGTTTCACAAGTACAAGCAAAGGGGGGTAGCTGTAATCACCTATTTTGTCCGGGGTGTCAAAACTCGTTTTCTTTTCTTTTTTTAAATAATGGGCTTTATATATCGTGGTTAGAAATAAGAAAAAGGAAAAAAAGATTAATTAATTACTAACCTTATTATCTATTCTTGTCATTAACTTTATTACCATCTATTATTATTATTAATACTATCATTATATTATTACCAGTTATCATTCACCATTACCATTATTATCTACTAGTATTGTATTAAAACCACTATCATATATTATTTATTACTATTATTGATATCTATGTTAAGATTATTTTTATTATTATTATTATTAATCAAATCTAAAAAACAGAAAAAACATTAAATAATAAAGCCCAGTTTATTAATTTGAAGTCCATTGTACATGATAAAAAAGGCCCAAAAAATATTATACATATATTACAGCCCAATTTGGGCCCAAATAATTGAAAAGCCCTAATCTAACCTAATGCCCTAACTATTGCTTGTGCAGCCGCCGCCCCTTTCCCACCGTTAGATCTGGGGACCAGATCTAACGGTCCAAATGAGAGCTCGAAAGAAAACCCTAACAGAGGCATCTGCTGAAACCCTAGCGCCGCAGCATGGGAGCCGTCCGATCAGGGTTGGCATCGAACGGCCAAGATCGGCCTCCCTGGGCGCGTGAGATGCACGCGCGACCTTTCCAGTGCCCCACGTGCGCGTGCATCACAACCGGTGGCCTTTTCGAATCCCGCCGACCGTCCGGATCACTCCACTGGTCCCCCTCTCCGGCCGGTTCAGTCACGTACAGCCAAAAAACCAAAATGTCAGAAATGCAAGGCAACAAAAAACAGACGCAAAAACAAAATCAGAAACAAATTGCAGCAACCGATTTCAGAGGCAATCAGCAGAAAATCGTACAAATCAGCAAACAATCACCAGTGATTTCCAGCAATATATGTAAATAAGAAAAAGTGAAAAAGAGAAATTTCTGGGGCTATAAATACCCGAGCGAAATGTAAAGAGGAGAGGATTTTTTTCGATTCAAAAAACTTCAAAGAAGGGTATTGTAACCGAGATTTCAGTCAATACAATCAGAGAAAAGAGTTTAGAGGTATCATCACTATTATAGTTTCTTCATTTCGAATCAGAAATAATAAAAAAATAAAAACAGAGGTAGTTAGGGTTTACCTTCGGCGTTAACCTTTTTCGTCCTTCCGCCTTCTCCTCGCCGGTGATAAGCTTCGTGGTCTCCTCCGAGACCACGCATGGTGAATCGGTGAGAAGGAGGGCCTGAGAGGACTTTCAAAACGTTTTCTTCCGGTTTTGTTTTTTGGGTTTTACAAAGAAAAAAGGTTTTGGTTTTGGTTTGGGATCTGCAAAGGAGGGGTTTCTGGTTTCGGTTAGGTTTTGAAAAGAAAAAAAGTTTTTAGGGTTCCGGCGCCGGCAACGGCGACCGGAACCCCTTGTGGCGCCGGAGAAAGGAAATAAAAAGGGGAGGCTCTCGGTTAGGTTATGGTTTTAAAAGACAAAAAGGGGTCAAGTTTTTTTTATCTCTATTTATAATCTTTTTTGATTTCAAAAATGGTTTATTATCACCTTAAACCCCTCCGCGTCACCGTTTTCACGCGTGAGGGGCTTCCGCGATTCGAAACCACGTCTGTGGTCCCTCGGACTTTTTGAATCTTTTTAATTTCGTCCCTGGGTCCGATTGAATCAGTGGCCGAATGGGTTAACTCCCGTCCTGGTCCCTGTGGCTTTTCGTCTTCTTTTATTTTGGTCCCATTTCGCATTATAATCCTTTTTTAGGTTGGTTTAATTACCTTTTCGCCCCCTGCCAATTGGGATCTTATTTAATTAACCCGCATTTTATTTTTGATATGTTACATGTTGTTTCATGCTTTTTCCCTTGTTATAGCGAATGTTCATTTGCATTGTTGTTAAGTTTTTTTAATTATGCACGTAAGATTTGGCTTTTTAATGTGTGTTCCGCGTTAGTTGTTTTAATATGTGTTTGTATGATTTTAGACCTTGTTTAGGCAAGTGTTTATGATGCATTATTTTATTTTGTCTGATGTATGTTTTTACGTATATATTTATGATGATTCGAATATATTTTCGTGGCATGCACCTTATTTGCCATTCATGTGACTTTTTAGCATTTTAATTTGTATGTTAATTAACTTTAATTCTAAAACGGAGATACTTATTAATTCGCGTATTCGGGTTGACTAGCCTAGCTTACTGGATGTCCCCGAATATTCAGATTAATTCGAATCGTCTAAAGGTAAATCCGTAAATAAAAAGAACAAGACCATAGCATCATCCTTTAATTGCTTGCATCATGCATAAAGGTGACGTACGGGATCCGAACCCTAAACTAACACGGCAGTCAGTCTTATATGATATCGGTTTAGTCTTTGGCCCAGCGTACCGTCATCCTTTTTAATTAAATGGTAAATTAATCCGATACCACCAATTTGAAAGAGCTCGTACGATTAAAGTTCGGTTTTCAATCAAGAACCCCTAATTAAAGTCTTCTTAAATTTTGACTAATTTCCATCAATTAAAGGCAACAATTATTTTGGTACCGATCTCCGGGCGTGATGGGGACGCTAACCCTACCCCACACGTAACCAACTCCCGAACCCTTTCAAACGAATCTCTGGTTTTGTTTTTTTATGGTGTCTGGTCTACCTTAGTGGCCGGTGGCGACTCCAAACCGAGAGGAAAAAAGATTTTCTAAAAAGGGATTTTTCAAAACCCGAATCGAACCAATTTTTAAATCTCCCCTTTTCAAATCAAATTGAATATTTTTCAAAAGTAACAGGAACATGGTGTGGAGAAAAAACCCTGTTACAGTACCGAAACGCCTGAGCAAATTTAGGCATGTTGTATCAGTACGCTAGCCCGCGTTTTCGGTACGCCTGGGCCTGTAATGCCAGTTTGAACATACCAAAAATTATTCGAAACCATTCTAACATGCTTCCAACCTAAGCATAATCATTTAAAGCATAACTACAAAAGTATTTATCACCAAAGCAAGCATTTAACCTCAATGTAAACATAGATGGCAATCTATAGGCATGCTTCCTAGGATAACAACCACATAAAGTCCAAAATGCAAGCCGAACCAAATACCAACATATAAAGACCATTTACAAGTTCAAATAAGCAACTTAAACTTGCCACAAACCATGGAGTTCACACATATCTCCCAAAAACACAACGGATTCCCCATTGCTCTTATTACTTATAGTCTAATACGAAAACATACGTTCAAGTAACGAAGTCTTTCTTGATCCCGTGCTTCCTGCTGCCCTCCAAGCTCTAATTCTCTGCATTGATGGACAAAGAGAGCGTAAGCACACAAGGCTTAGTGAGGAGTGCTAAAAACAAAACACCATCAATGCATTTTAAAACCATTTTCCAAAACTACATTGAAATCTCATTTCAATAACTTCAAATCATCATTTAAAGTATCATGCCTTAACCATTCAAAATCGGCATATTAAACCATATGCAACATGTAATATAAAACCACAACAACTCCCATTGTTAACCTCAATTTAAGCCTTCTCATGCATAACATACCATATGCAAAGCTTAAAGAGTAAACATGTATAAATCTCATTATACAACACATGATACATCAACAATTATATTGGCTTGCAAGTGATTATTCCAAGTTACATTTCCAAAACACAACATCGGGTACACAGATTCACAAGTGTTGTCCCAACACTTCATACATTCTCACTAGCATCTCAAGGTTCATAAACAAGAGTATTCGGTATACAATATAAACCCCTCAACCGTTGTGACACCCGTGGTAGAGTATTTGATACACCGTATAAACCCCTCAACACCACTCATCGGTAGATGTATAACCCCACTAGCGAGAGACGGAACACTACACTTCCTCGATCGTTAGGGTACTTGGATGGAGTATTCGGTACACCGTATAAACCTCTCAACATCCAAGGCGGCTTGTTTATAGTGCACTCAATCCTATAGCCAGCTAACTATATCTGATAGCATTTTTAAAACCACATCACTTGCCAATATAATTCATTATAACCACATACCTCGTTGTTTCATATGCATCAACATAAAACCATTTTCCAAAGCAACAAATTATGCTTTAAACACAAGTATAAAACATATACTTACAAGGATCACTTACCATGTGCATCCTTCATCATCTCATAATTAAAAACAATATATCACATACTTTAAACACGCTTTAATAGTAGGTAACATGTAGTCAAAACAAGTGCATAAAAACCATTTCATAATAGCACGATCAAGAGAGAAAACCACTTTATACTTACTTCCGAACTTAGACAAGTGTTTCAAGCTTAAATCTAAGTTCCCAAATCACCTTTAAAACATTTCAAAGCTGAAATCCACATTCTCACTCATTGACACACGAAACCTCAATTCGCTAATGCGAAACTAAGCGGCCGAAGCCTCCAAAGCTTCACTGGTTGTTAGTGGATCATTCTCCCCTATTTTAACCACATAATAACAGAGTATTAATGCATCTCAATGCATTCAAAATCCCAGCAAGCAATTCCACAACACTGCCTTGCTAAAAGATATCAATCGCCTATCTGAAACAACCGAAAACAACATCGATTAACCTCCAAACTTAACCCAACTAGAACCTAACACTTTCAACCATCAATTATCATCAAAAGACACCTAAAAACCTTCTCATAATATCCTTATACTTCCTGCAACCATTACACCACCATAATTCCCCCAAAACACATACTTGACAACCTAAACAATTAGCGATTCTTATAGTTTCGGGATTCTATTGTTAAAATCAACTTATTAACATTATAAAACATCATAATCATGTTATAATATGATCAAGAACCCAACAAAACATATCCAAAACGAATCTCAATCAATTTCACCAATTAAATTTCAATTAAACCAAATTTCCACAATTAAATCATCAAAACCCATTAGAAAACATATATAAAGGATCAAGAACTTGGAAATTTTAGTAAAGAACCTTACATTAGAGGAGAAGAACGAACCTTACCTCCAATGTATGAGTTGCCCCTTAATTGGATGTTTTCCTCTTGAAAATCAAAGAGATTCAATAAGATTTTTGGACAACAAATTAATGTATCATTTAGGAAATCAAATAGTTAAGAAATCAATATCATTACCTTAAATTTATGATGAAAAGAATGTGTTTGGCTAAAGAGAAGTTGAGAGAAAATCTTGAGAAAAGAAAGTTACGTCAAATTGTGATTTTAGAAAATAATCATCTTCCTTAATTAAATCATTTTTAATTCCTTTAATTAAATCATATTTAAAATAATCCTAATTAAGGAAAAACTCAGATTAGACCAAATGGTACAATAGCTCCTTAAAGATTCAAAGTTTTAACACTTTTACAAAACAATCACTAAAATAGTTTTACAATTCTTACATTTTGGTCACTAATCCAAAATGTCACATTTCCAAAAATCCTTTTCCCAAAATTGATTTTACCAAAATCATATATATATATATATATATTAAATAATGATTTTAACCATTTTCCATTTTTTTATCTTCCATAAAAATATCCAATCCCGAATCCGACTCGAATCTCTAACCCGTTCCATCGGACCGTCTAATCTAGCCCATAAATCGCTAGGCCCAAAACTGGGGCGTTACAGAGGAAGAAGTTAGTATATATGGTTAGTATTTGAGAAAAAAAATGAGAGAGTTTGAGGTGATTTTTTTAAGATATATTCGAAAAGGTGAACAATATTGAAGTATATTTGGTTGTAGATCATCTTGATTTCTCACAAGTAAGTAATCCGTTTTTAAATGAATCTGTTTTTTTTTAATATGAGAGGGGTTTGTAGAATATTTTTTGTGTGATTGAACAATTGTTTGGTGAAATATTCTATTTTTTCAGATTAGGCATGCAATTTTAATTTATTTGTATTGTAAATTATTTATTTATAAATTATTCTTAATATATTTGTTTCATTATTTTTTGTTGAAGGGTTTGTATACAAGGTTCATTTTTCATTTTTCATGTAAATTTTTTGTACTTGTTTAATTTTAATTAGTTATTTTTTATAGTTAATGTTGTTTTATGTAGTTATACTTGCTAGTTATATGTGTTTAAAATAATTTAACGATAATGGTTATTTGCAACTTACTATTTTTTTCAATAATTAAAATAAATGTTTAATAGGTAATGTTGTTATATGTCATTTTTTTCTATTTACAATTTTAATAAGAAATTTGTCATGTATGTTTATGACTATTTTTTTTAATAGGTAGATAAAATGAGCTCATCAACAGATTGTGACACTAAAAACCTAGTTGGTCGCTGGGGCGAAACACTTGATGATTTCGTTGAGGATGAAGAAAATATTGTGCCTATTACGGAAGATGATGACATTCATTTACTCGATGATGACGTTTATTTACTCGATGCTAAAGATGTTGATATTGTTAGGACAGTTGCGACTGAGGGTAATGGTCTGGATGTTGAAGATGATGTTTGGGTCGTTGCTGTCGCTAGGTTTGGGTTGGTAAATGATCAGCTTGTTTGGGGTTTTGTTCAAACGGAGCCCATTGTAGAAGATGTTTGGGCAAATGCTGTTGCTAGAATGACGTTGGTAGATGAGCCACTTGTTTGGGGTTATGTTGAACCGGAGCCCAATCAACTAGAGCCCATTTATCCGACTTATGAACCTCCAGCCCATATGTATGAGGTGGACTATATTGCAATGCGAGATCTGAAATATGAAGCCTGTATATTTGGTTCTTCATTAACTTCCCACTATGGCAAATTGGAACTCAAGGCTTTACTCGAAACAAAAAAAAGATGCCCAGTTGGCAGTTAAGGAGAACTACGTCAAAAGTCATATGAATTTTTCTGTTGCTGAGCTTGATAAGCTTACGTAATGAGTAAGATGTATTAATTATTGTTACAAATATAACAATCCGAGACGAATAAAAGAAAAATAAAATATTATTTAAATAATCAAAATACAAAATAAAGAGAAACAAAATCTTAATTCGATTGGGAAAAATCGTAGGAAACGTGTTGAGGCCTGCAGCTACACAGTTTCCTTAAGACAAATTTCGACCACTCTGGGTGCTTGAGTTCGCTGGTCGTTAGTCTCCCAATATACAACAATAAGTTGGTCTTCAACAGTAGCGTGGCTGAAGAGAACACGAACTATTCTCTTAACTTTGCCTATCATCGAAAATACTAGAGGAGATGGAAGAGGTTTTCGAGTTGTATCTCAACCTTGAAAGTAGACAAAATATTTATAGGGGATTGGAGGAGGAAAAACAAGGAAATTAAAATATTCCGAATTAATGGTCATTAATCTTGTGTCCGATTCAATCCGAAACCAATTAATACCATATTTAAACGGATATATTTACGTGAATTGTAGCTGTTGCCTTTTTAATATTTGAATTTAAGGAAACTAGAAATTATTCTCTTAAATTCGGAATATTAAAAAATATATGCTATTTGTAAGGAAAAAATTAATTTGAAGTGTGTAAAATATCTATAGGTCGATGAAGGACCTGACCGATCCAAACATTCACGCCGCCCACGTCGTGCAAATGCGCCCCAACCCGAATAATGAGTTCAACAAGCTTTGATTCACACCCCTGCTCTAACGCACAAGGCACAATTTCCATTTAAAACATTTAATGACTAGCAAGTGGGTTGGTGTATTTAAACATTTCCCATGCTTGTTATCCTACAAATGTGGGGAAATGGGGGTTTATTTTCCTTAAACAATTCACAACTACCTTATTTGAGCATCAATTTCTCATTCATCACTCAACCGTTTTGAGCATATGAGATATCATTGTAAAGGTCTCGTGGAGTAGAATATGACCTAATAAATTCATTATTCGAATCTCCACCTTTAACCATAGAAAATATGGCTCAAAATTACCAAATTCTCACATTTTCCCAACAATTATAAGAGCAAATATTCTTGGAAGATAAGGATTTCATACCTGAAAAGAAAAAAATATGTAAGAGGTGACAAGATTCAATGAGCAGTACACTTGTGCAAATATCTTATTCTCACAAGACCACACAAATTTAGACTCTGATCTAATAAGAAATGTGTGCGTCTCTAATCTCCACCATTCAATCAATCCAGTTATCAACCCGGGGACAATATTAAATCCACGAAGAAATGAAGCATTATAAAATTCGACGAGCTGTAAGTGATAAACTATGAGGTCGGAAGGTTCCTTGATCTTTGTTCCTCGACGGCTAAGCCTAAAGGTATGCTCCTGACCCTATAATTAATTTATTATAATAAACTATTTCGTGTTACACATGAAATAATAAAATTTATATTACTTACTTGTTCTTCACGAATATGAGAGGGGATGTGCTCATGGTCACGGTACAACAAAACTTCTCAAGATGCCATTTTCAACAAATCTGCAAAACAATTATTTTGAATATATTTATAAAAAATTCACAAATATATCTTAAATCTATTTTGAATCTAAACAACATTAACTATTAAAAAATTAACTAATTAAAATTAAATAAATACAAAAAACTTATGAGAAACTAAGGAAATGTGCTCTAAATCTTTCAACAAAAAATAATTAAACATATATATTAAAAATAATTTATAAATAAATAATTTAAAATACAAACAAATTAAATTTACACACCCAATCTGAAAAAAATTAGAATATTTCGCCAAATAATTGTTCAACCACACACAAAAATTCTACAAACCCCTATCATATTAAAAGAACATATTACTTACTTCTGAGAAATAAAGAAGTTCTACAACCAAATATACTTCAAAAATTTCACCTCCTCAAATATATCTTCAAAAAATATCACTAAATTTTCACCTCAAACTCTCTCAATATTTTTTCTCAAACCATATACACCTTTCTTTTTTATATCCCCATATATAGAACTTTGTCAAAAAAATACCGTTTTTCAGCTTCACGTGCTTGCGCTACAATGTCTGCCCGCCTGACGAGGCCGACGCCACCTCGACATGGCGTCATGTTCTACAGTATTCCCTGCACCACCAGCTGCAACTAACGCCGTCACGAGAAAATTGAGCTGGCATCTTTAATCAGCTGCACTAGCTGACCTAGCCGGCTAAACAAAGCCCTGACGCTGCGTGCAGAAGGCATCCTGCCATCTGACCCAAAAAAATTTAAAAGATGAGTAACGCCAGTTGGAGGTGACTTCACCCTCCAAACACTGTAATTTTTATCGTAGATCCTAAAATTTCTCCCAACATACCTTATATTCCTAATTTTAGTTTCGAATTGGATTATTTGCTAAACTTTGGCCAATAATTTATTAGGTAAATTACAAAATCACAATTGAGCTTTGCTTTATGACCTATTTTGGTTACTGAACTTCCAAAACAATCAATTTATTCACTAAACTTTATACATTGACCAACTTTGACCACTCAATATTATTTTTATTAATATTTTAGTATGACTTGAAATATTTTATTATTAACTATAAAATATAATTTAAAATAAAAATAAATAACTTTTATTAGTATTTAATTATAAATATAATTTGAATAAAAAATTCTTTTATGGTGAATGTTGCCGCTGTCGTTAGGGGTGTTAAAAAATATCCGACCCGACTACCCGAACAAAAAAAACTCGAGTATTTACCCAGATTTTTTTACCCCGGTCAGAAAATATGCAATTTTCGGGTACCCAGAATATTAAATTTAATATTTTTATATTTAGTTTATATATATATATTATATTAATCTAATAAAAAATCTTATTTTTTTATATTTTTATATTTAATAAATACATATTTTTATATTAAACTAATAAAATATTTTTATATTAAAAATATATATATTTTTTAGATTCGGGTACCCAAGTACCCGATTTTTCGGGTACCCAGCTAACTGGTACCTGCAATGCCCGTGTCGGGACACGGGCCGATTTTAGAGCTACCCGATGATCTGGGTACTCGAATACCCGAGTACCCGAATTTGAACACCCCTACTCGTCGTTCTCCCCGCCATCGTACAATGTCGTCTCTGGTAACTTTCTCCGACAACCGAGGCCATCAAAATGCAGCCTCCATCCTCTTCTTTTTTTTCCTGCCAGTTTGATTTATCCTGAAAAGGTCTTATCCATTGATCTGAGCAACCGACCGTTGGATCGATGTGGTTTTGAGATATGTTTATCTTCTTTCCAAGACGCATCCATTGGCCGTTGAGATTGATTTTCGAAGTCTCGGGTCGTCGAAAACCACCATAACCAATAATGGGTAAGCTCTTCTTTTCTCCTTTAGTTTTTTCTTCTTCTTGATTTTTTTTTGATTTTATGCATGTCCGTCTTACGGTCCATGTTCGGGGTACGTGGCTGCCCCTCCCAACAATGTCATCTCCAAGGTTCGAACTCACGTCCTCTCCTTGGGAGTGCAATGTGCCTTACCAATGCACCCAACCCTTGTTGGTTTCTTCTTCTTGATTTTAATTTCAATCAGGGGCTAATGACATTCGACCTTGGTATAATATCTCATTTCAATTGTGGGTTGTATGTTCACAGTTCGGATTGCAAGGGTGAGATTCATGTTGAGTGCATGAGTTGTGTTGTGGTGAGGTTTGATTATGGGTGAAGTTTTGAGGGAGTTGGTTTTCGATTTAGGGTGGCCGGTTGAGGCTTTGATTCGGTTGATTACAATTGAGGAGTTCGATTTATCGTGGGTTATGTGATGAAGATTGGTTCCAGGTCAATAAAGGCGAGGTTTGGTTACAAAAGTATTTTTTTAAAATTATATTTATAATTAAATATTAATTCTTAATAAAATTTATTTATTATAATAAAATATATTAAATTATACCAAAATATTAATAAAGCGATCAAAATAAGTTAATATATAAAGTTTAATGAATAAAATTAATGTTTAGCTACTAAAATAGATGAGATAACAAACAATTTACCCTAAATTATTCTACGAGGATGATGATGATGATGATGAGAGGAAAGGGTAATTCAAGGGCAGAAAGCGACAAAGATCTAAATAGTTGGGTAATTGTTGGATTGGTCTGAAATAGAGTATATGGGTTGTAATACGAGTTGAGCCCAAAAAAAGGATAGGAAATTAGGGGTTAGGGCGGGGTTTAGGGAACACGATTCAGTTTGGTTATATACAAAGCATGAAGACTGAAAACATAGCAGCAGAATTTGTCTCTTCCTTTTCTGTTCTGTTCCTATAATTTCTTCTTCTATTTCTGGGTTTCGCGTGAATGTATTCTTATTTCATCTCTGTGACATTACCATAAGATTTCAAGTTTCAGCTCTGACGGTAATATTTCACTCTCTCTTGTCTGTATATACGTGTTGCATTTCAAGTATGCAATTTTCGAATGTGATAGCCAAAAACCCATTTTCGTTGTATTGATTTCACCCTTTTTATTGCCTCTTAAATAGTCATGATTGCTTTCTGAAGTGATGAAAGCTTCATACTTTATGCAAATTTTCAGGAACTAATTAACCCCATTATATTGCTGACCTGAATTAAAATGATTGGTCACTGTTTCATATTGTTCTAGCCATAAAAATTATCTAGGACCTGTTTCTGATTTAAATATCAGTTTCGTAATGTTCTTTAATGCTCATGTTTCTGCACTCTTGTCACTCTACGAGTCTAATCATAAAAACTATTTTGTTGCTTGGTTTGTATTTGTTATTGCCATCGATTTTATTTGAAATACTGGTTTTTTTGGTTTGTATTTGAAATGCTTATGTTTGTAAACTTTGTTATGTTTTACCTACTACTATTGTTTGTATTTGAGTTTGTTGATGCTAGTTGGTTTGTATTTGAAGTACTGATGTGATGTTATTTTAGTACTGATGTTTGTAAGCTTTGTAATGTTTTAGTTACTACTGGTTTGTTGTGTTCGAGTATGATTTATATTTAGTGAACTTAGTAATCTTTGTAATGTTAGTAAATTTTGTTTACCTACTGGTAAGTATGATTTATATTTAGTAAACTTGGTATGTAAACTTTGTAATGTTAGTAAAATTCGTTAATGTGACGTTATTTTATTTTTAGTATATCATTTTATCATAAAGAAATATAAAATACACCTGTTCGATTCGGTATATTAAAAAACCTATCTGTAAACCCTTTCAAGCTTTCTCGTTGTTTCTCCTCCTATCCAGAACCTAATATTAAAGGATTCAGAGGGAAATGCAGAGGTGCTTGTTGTCTTCTCCTACAACCACTAATTGTGCAGCACTGCATCTTCACCCGTCCTTGATGCCCAAGGTTCATTTTCACCCTTTTTATTTTTTGTAGATTACTTAAAATTGCGTCTTTCCTTTTTGTTACATTATCTTGTGTCTTATGCTATTATGCACTTTCATCAACAATAGTAGTACTGCAATCATAGCTGTTTGATTGTATAAGATAGTGACATGTTAACAAGTAGTTAAAACGATGCATCCTATATTTGATTTGCTGATCTATTAACTGATTGTGCGTTGATGTTTCAATTTCAGCTCAAGGTCGTTAAACTTATGTCTTCAATACCATCTCACCCTAGATTTAAAAAATTCATGCCCCCTTCAAGCCTCATGTCAAGCCAACCAAAATGTGTTCAACCTTTGAATTTTTTGGCAACCCTTCACAATGCCTTTATGTTTGCTTTGCCACCTAACCACTTAAATTATACACTACCTCGGAATAGAAATGTAATCTCTACATGTGTGACTTCCAATGCTATCAGATCAGCCTCAGCCTTTGTGCCTCTTTCCAAAATGTTTTTTTCTCAATCCCCTTCACCGGAAACTAAGAATGATGGTACGGGTGTCAGAGATGGAAGGAATAGTGGCTTCAGCTTCAGACGGTTTAATAGGCATTCGAATAAGCTAAAGGGAGTGGCTGCTCTCAATGGTGACAAGGGTGCGCCTTTAGTATCTCCTGCTTCAACTTCACTTCTTAACAATGCTGAGCCAGACTCTACTTCTGATTCACTCGTTAACACTGCTAGGCCAGACTCTTCTTCCACTTCTACTTCTACTTCATTGATTACGGGTGCTAAGCCAGAATCTAAAGTTAGTCTGAAAAAGAAAAAACAGTCAAGAAGCAAGACCAAAAAGGAACATATTTCTAGCACTGTTGTTTCAGAGGAAGCACCTGTGGTGAAAAGCTCCAAAAATTCTTCTGTGGTCGGGACCTTAAATATTAGCAAAAAAGGTCAGCATCCCAAACAGATTTCAGAGGTTAGTTTTGATTAAATGCTAAATCGAGCTTGGATTTCTTGGGCTTTTTAATATGCATGCATATTTGTATATTTGTTGTGTATATAGCATTCAGAGTAACAGTTACACATATGCACTAGCTACATCTGCGTGTCTGAGCATGGTTTCAAATTGTCCAAAACTTTAGCTAACAATGCAGTTTTCCAGAGAAATTCAACTGGCAGCTTACATGCTGAAGCTCCGGATGGTTCTGCTTTAACCAAAAAGCAGTCCAAAAAGAAAAGTACAAGCCCTGGCAGAAGACAGCGAGTGAGAGAAGTTAATGAGCCTATTCAGAAACAGGTGCAGAAAAATTTATCTCAACGAGAAAAGCCACTGAAGCAGCTATATCCTCCCACTGGGAAGTCTGTTATGGTGGTTGAATCTGTCACAAAGGCGAATGTTATTCAGGGCTACCTTGGTGATATGTTTGAAGTCTTGCCTAGCTATGGTCATGTTAGGGACCTAGCTGCTCGTTCAGGATCTGTGCGACCTGATGATGATTTTAGCATGGTATGGGAGGTCCCTACTGCTGCATGGACACATCTTAAGAGCATTAAGGTTGCACTGAGCGGGTATGTAGCATTTTTAGTGAAAATCTTATCATTTTTTTTCCAGAAAGTCTTATGGTCTAATTTACAGATGTTGCATTAAAGGAAACTACTTTCATGTTCCTCCTTATCACTTGCAATAAATTCTTGAGATCATATGTTAAATTTCACGATGCAGTTTAACCTCTCCAGATGTATGATGTTGTTGAAGGAGTGCGTATTTGTTGTGTTCCTTTGATCCTCTCTATCACTTTTAATGAGTTCCTCAAACCAATCTTGTAATGAGAAATCTTATGATATTATTTAGGAGTCTAGGAGATACAGATTTGTGTTGTGATATTATCATCGATGATTGTTATCGATTCTTTCAGTTGTTTTTGTTAATATATATTTTCAGTTTCTCATTTTTCTTTCTTTACTCAGAGCAGAAAATCTTGTTCTCGCATCTGACCCAGACCGTGAAGGAGAGGCCATTGCTTGGCACATCTTAGAGATGTTGCTGCAGCAGGATGCTTTAAGTGAAAATGTTAGTGTAGCAAGAGTTGTCTTTCATGAGATAACTGAGGCATCCATCAAAAGTGCTCTGCAAATGCCACGAGAAATTGATGTGAACTTGGTACATGCTTATCTTGCTAGACGTGCGCTTGATTATCTGATTGGGTTTAACATTTCACCACTATTATGGAGAAAACTACCAGGTTGCCAGTCTGCTGGACGAGTGCAATCAGCTGCTTTGTCTCTTATTTGTGATAGAGAAACAGAGATTGATGAGTTTAAACCTCTCGAGTATTGGACTATTGAGGCTCAATTGAAATTTGAAGAATCTAATACTATAGTAAAAGATGTTTCTTTCCCTGCACACTTGACTCATTTTAATTCTAAGAAGTTAGGTCAATTTTCAATCACTTCAGAGACAGAGACAAAGGATGTTCAGCGGAAGATTAATTTAGAAAATTTTAAAATGATTAACTCTAAGAGCAGCACAAGCCGAAGAAACCCTCCTGCGCCATATATAACATCGACACTTCAGCAGGATGCTTCAAACATATTAAAATTTCCTGCGACGTATACAATGAAGGTTTGCAAGTTGTTGCTTTTCTTTTTAGTTTTATAAAACTACGGAGTTTTATTAATATTCCTTTATCATCTGCTTTCTCTGTGAGTTAAACTTGGTTTCATACTCTCGTCGTTTGAAAGTCTCTAATTTTATACTTAATAAACATTTTGCAGTTGTTCCTCTTATTGAAATACTGCCTGCTTAGCAATGATATTTTCTGCATTAAATGTTGATTTTCTGTTTTGACTGCAGTGGTTGATTTTACTCTTTACATAATTGCTTTGGACTTTGTGGTAAACTCTATGGTTGATTGATGAACTCTTATAAGTTGACATGCTTTATTTGCTTTCCTTTTACACGCTAAACTCTATGGTTGAATAAACTCTATAAGATGGCTTACTTTATATGCTTCCCTTTTTACATGCTAAATTATATGTATGTTTTTTTTATCCTTTTCACTCTTTACTGATCTCTTCTACATCAAGCACCTCAGCATACGATTAATTGGTTGACTTTTCATTATTTTTACTTTTTCTTCGCACATAAATAATGCAGCTTGCTCAGAAGCTTTATGAAGGGGTTCGATTGTCAGATGGTGAGGCAACTGGGTTGATAACATACAGCAGAACAGATGGGCTACATGTGGGTACATCTTTGGTCTATCTTTATCTTGCTTTGGTTGTGTTTTCTTTCATTTTCTCCCCAAGTGAAAGGTTTTGTGGTGTGCATATGCCCTGCACTATAAGTCTTCATGTGTCTTCCTCTATAATGTTTTCATGGTGCCTTTTATTCTAATAAATAATAATAGAAAATTAGAGGTTGGTTGAGCTAGGCTGAGGAAGAGAGTTAAAATCATATGTAATACCTGTTAGCAATAATTGGCAGTGAGGGTGTAAATTTACTTTTGGACTCTTTGGAAGACAATAGTTAGAGGTTTCTTGTCCTAAAAGGTCAGGAAGGATGGAAAATACTCTAGGTTACTTCTGCCATCTTGGTTTGCTGCACGTGCCATAATTGTATTTAATTGATTGTTTGGGGCCTATGCTTTCACTCTTGGTAAGGATAATACCTTATCTTCAGTTCATCTCTCTTTCAATAGAGTACTCCCCTCTTGCTGTTAATTAGTTGATATGCTGCTTGTCATGTAAACTGTTATTCTGGTACTTGATCGTGCTACTGTGGTAGAACCTGAATTGATACTAACAATCATAGTTTCAGTTGTATGGATATTTTGTTTATCATGTTCTCTTTACTCATATGTCTTTCCTAAATCCCTGTGTTTTATTTTCTGCCCTAGTTCTGATATGGTTTGTGATCCTTTGGGGTTTAAAATACTCTCTGTTTATTGTGTTAGATTTCTGATGAAGCTGTTAAGGACATTCGCTCCTTGGTTATGGAAAGGTGACTTTTTGTATCTGAATTGTTAAGCTAAAAAAATTTATCTTCATTTACCTGCGTGCTGATATCCCGTCAAAATGCCTGTGCTAGCGTTTTTTTCCATGCCAGTTATTGTTGCATTTTATAGTGCTACTTGATGGACACCAATTTACCGTAGATTGCATTGTAGTTAAAGTCACTGTTTAATTATTTGGCAAGTTTGCTCGTCTTCTAAATTGCCGATTATAAATAAAAACTAAAATTCTGGCAGATATGGGTCACGTTTTGCCCCAGAAAATGCATGCAAGTATTATAAGAAGGTCAAGAATGCTCAAGAGGCTCATGAAGCAATTAGACCCACCAATATTCGAAGGTTACCATGTAAGTGAACAGATTTTTGTTTGTTCTTTTATAAGCATATGTTATGTTTTTAGTTCGAATTGTGCTGCTGATATTTTATTCTTAGTGTGAAATCTCAGTTCTGGTTGACAACTGAATTGTTCTTAATGGCAGCGATGCTTGTTGGAGCACTTGATGAAGATTCATTGAAGTTATACACTCTTATTTGGTCAAGAACAATGGCATGTCAAATGGAACCTTCAATCACAGAGCAGGTTGGAAATTAAATTCTCATCAAATGTTTATATTTATACGATTGTTATTTGATTCATTAGCTTCAATCACAGAGCAGGTTGGAAATTAAATTCTGTGGTCATTGTGCTTCAGGACAAGCTGCATTGATTCTTGCTTTGGCAAAAATCTTCTTTTCTTTTTGTAGTAATTGCATTTACTTGTGTGTGGTTTATCTTTCTCTTTCTTCTATATAAATGAAAATGGATAGTTTGTCTTGTTTTTATCTTCATAGTTGTGGACCATAATACTATTATCTATGTAACACCTAGCAATCATTGTTCTAAGCAGATACAACTTGAAATTGGGAATGGTGATAGGTCCATCATTTTCCGGTCTTCATGCTCAAGAGTGGAGTTCCTTGGCTATAAGTCTGTTTATCAGGTATAATATACAGTTTTTCCTGTATATCTGTATGTGCTGTATACAATTTCTGGCTGCTCCTATCAGTGTTTAATGTGGATGTATGTGGGAGATCTCCTTGTTCAACACAGAAAATCTGAATGAATTCTGGTCCATTAATGGTTTAAATAAAGTTTGTTTGTTTTCTTCTTTATTTGCAATGCTGTCTACTACATGTGCATTTATATTGTAAATGTATGGATGGTGATAAATTTTTTCTTTGGACATAAAATGGCATCACATCGTATTTTATTTCTGAATTATCTACTTTTTTACTAGTATTTTCTATATTTTACTGGCTTATACAGTTTATTTGTGTTTCTTAATTCTAATGGTAAAATCAGTTATATTTGAGTTGATGGTTCTAATTGGTTACTGAGGTAGCCGTATCTCAAATCAAAGTCAAATGCCAAATCATTGTGGGATTTCTTAAATTTGCTGTATTATTTTTACTAAATACTTTTAAAAATGGAACATTTTCACTATTTTCGGCAAAGTTCCCATTTTGTATGAATTTAAGTTTAAAATAAAAGGTATTATAGGAATAGAAATATGAAATTATATAGGACTATAATTTTGTTTTATGGATTTGATTGCAATTTGTACATAAATTTAGGTTATTTTGGAATTATTTAGGTTATTTTGGAATTATTTAGGTTATTCTACAGTAATGAGTATGTTACTTCATTTTCAAGTATAAGTGTTTTAGTGTTATATGTAGGATATTGTCGATTGTAAATAATTTAGGATTAAATTCCTGAGTTAGTAGTTAACTACACTTATTATATTATGTAAATAGATTAGGATTAAAACTCCTAAAGAGTCCTAAGTCTTGTTAGAGTTAGAAGTTTTGTAGTACTAGGAGTCCTTATCCTAGTTTAACTCCTAAAAAAGACTCTATAAAAAGGAGTCTTATGTTGTATATTTTTTAACGTGAAATAACAGAAAAAGCTTTCTGTTTTCTATTCTTTCTACATTATATTTGGTGTTTTGTTTCTTATCAGGGTTTAGGGGTTGTTTAGTTATAAGAACCCATGTTATTTAGTTTCTTGAAGTGTTGGATTTACATTACTGTTTTAAATATTTGAGCATCAATTATTGAAATTTCACAATTTTTATTGAGATTTGAGATTCATTCTTTGGTGATTTGATTTGAAAATACTTGTTATACATTGGAAATGTACGGGCATCGTGAAGGTTTACTTGTGACATGTGTAACACGATTGCTAGTATGTCTCAAAAATACTGAACCTCTTTTATCTGTTTCTATTTTTCATGTTCTTTTAAATTTCTAGGATGATGAATCTGAAACAATCAGATTCAATGATAACAAAGTAAACCATGATGCGGAGGCTTTTGGCATTCTTAGTTCGTTGAAGGTATTCATTTTTCATTTGATTTGTCATTTATTTTTGAAATATTTAATATTTTGTTTGCCATGATGCTTCATAGCCTTTCTATCATACAAAATTTTCTCAGTTGGCCTTTAGGAATCTTCCCCATCACAATTTTCTCAGATTCAATGAATAAATATATAAGTTGGTAGTTTTTTTATGTTTCTTTTTTAGTTCGCTCCATTACTAACTAATTTATTTTGCAGAAGGGGGATCAATTATATCTTGGTGAAGTAGAAACCAATCAGCATCATACTCAGGCACCAGCACGCTATTCTGAAGGATCATTGGTACATCTTATTACCTTCATGACAGGAGTGCTGCTAGCACTTTTCTTACTCGGGTGAATTACAATGTCATCATGATTAAGCCATTGCACAGAAATATGATGTGTAAATGCTATCATATAACATACACTAAGATACTTTCAGCTTTTGGACGAAGCATCCAAATTGTTTTCCATATGTTGTGTTCTTTCTTTCCTTCATATCTGTTTCTTTGGTGTTGAAGATGTAAAATATACAAATATTATCCTATTCACTTATTGCTGAGTGCACGCATGCATGCATGCGACATGGGCTGAGGGAGGGAGACAATTTGTTATGCTGGTTTTTCTTCTTATCCAATGGTCGTTTCTTACCTCCATAATTCTGCATTTTAAAGGTTAAGAAACTAGAGGAGCTTGGAATTGGTAGACCTTCGACATATGCCTCCACGATGAAAGTTTTACAGGTTAGTAATAATGTTGAAATGATCAATTTTTAAATTCACCTCACTCTTGATAAAAGTTGAATGGCGCTTGTTTCAAATGCCAGATACATGCTTGTTATCTTAAATGAAATAAGCTTCTCAATAATGCTCTTTTTAGAAGCTCTGGATTAATAACATGCATTCATGTTCATGTTCATGTTCATGTTCGGTAAGGTTTTTCTTTTTGGAGCATTGGCTCGGTTTCATAAGTACGGTGACAAAAGTTTTTCATTTAAACTTCATGGAATTTGAACTATTTAGAATTGCTTGGATTGTCTTGAGAGACACCAAGAACACTCCACCCTTTAGCTAATTCAGTATTACCACCTCAAAGAACAAAGCCAAATTATTCAGTATACATGCCAGAAGTAAAGCTGTATCCCTTTAGAGCAATGTAACTAAGTGCTAAATTTCCCAAACAAACTCAACCTGGCAAGTACTTTTAAAGAAAGCCTCCAAAGATAAAATATTAGACCAATTTAATATCTGTGTTATCATTATGGCCTAATTCAGTAGAAAATGAATTAAGTTCTTTGAAAACCTGAACAAGTTTAGGAAGAAGAATAATTCTGATTTCTTCTAATCTGAATACAACCTTTTAAATAATAGCAGAAAAAATAAAAAGGAAATAATCTCTAGAAATTAGCCTATCCCTAAAAATCAGTAATTAGATTATAGCTAATAGTACAAGGAAATTCCTAGAACTAAGGTAGAAAATCTGCTTAATTTAAGGGATTCCAACACTCCCCCTCAAGCTGGAGTGTAGATGTTAATCAAACCCAGCTTGCCCATAATTTCTTCGAACATTTTTCTGCTCAAGCTTTTGGTTAACACATCTGCTACTTGTTGTCTTGTAGGTAGATATGAAACACAAACTTCCCCTTTGTTAATTTTCTCTGTAATAAAGTGGCGATCAATTTCCACATGCTTGGTACGATCATGGTGTATAGGGTTATGAGCTATGCTAACCGCTGCTTGGTTGTCACAGTATAATGTTATAGGTTTTGTATAGGATAATTTTAATTCTCCCATTAGCCGTTGTAACCACATTCCTTCACATATACCGTGGGACAAAGCTCGATACTCAGCTTCAGCACTGCTGCGTGCCACAACAGATTGCTTTTTACTCCTCCATGTCACGAGATTACCCCAAACATAGCTGCAGTAACCACTTGTGGAGCGCCTGTCATTAACTGCCCCTGCCCAGTCTGCATCAGTGTAGACTTCTATGCTTCGATTTACATCTTTCTTGAAATGCAACCCCTTACCAGGAGTCCCTTTTAAGTATCTCAATATCCTGTAGGCAGCTTCCAAATGTTTTTCCCTAGGAGCATGCATAAATTGACTAATAACACTTACTCCAAAAGCTATGTCTGGACGAGTGTGAGAAAGATAGATAAGTTTTCCCACTAACCGTTGATATCTCCCCCTGTCTACCTCTTCTCCATCCTTATCAGTTCCTAATTTAAGGTTGGGTTCCATAGGAGTCTCGGCTGGTTTGCAGCCCAACAGTCCGACTTCCGAAAGTAGATCAAGAACATACTTTCTTTGAGAGATTGAAATACCTGCCTTCGACCTTGCTACCTCCATTCCAAGGAAATATCGAAGATTCCCCAAGTCTTTAAGTTGAAACTCAAGACTTAAGAACTCTTTTAGTCTTTCAATTTCGATAGAATCATCCCCTGCCAATATTATATCGTCTACATAGACAATGAGAATACAACACTTCCCATTATCCGTGTGTTTGTAGAATAAGGTGTGATCAGCTTGACCTTGAATATAATGTCTACTAGTCATGGCTTTGGCAAAACGATTAAACCAAGCCCTAGGGGATTGCTTTAGTCCATACAAGGACTTCTTCAACTTGCATACTTGGCCTTTGCTTCCTTCGAATCCAGGCGGAAAATCCATGTAGACTTCTTCGTTTAATTCTCCATTGAGAAAAGCGTCCTTTACATCCAATTGGATCAAAGGCCATTCTAAGTTGACAACAATTGAGAGAAGCACTCGAATAGTATTCAGTTTGGCCACCGGTGCAAATGTTTCCTCGTAGTCCAACCCATATGTTTGAGTGAAACCCCTGGCCACAAGTCGAGCCTTGTATCGATCAATGCTCCCATCTGGTTTAAATTTTGTGGTGAAAATCCACTTACAACCCACGGTCTTCTTCCCAGTAGGTAATTTAGATATTTCCCAAGTTCCATTGTCTTCAAGAGCCTTTATTTCTTCCAACACAGCTTGCCTCCATTTCGTTGACTTAAGAGCCTCTTCTATGTTCTTTGGAGTTTCTACAGAGTCAACATTAGAAATAAAGGCATTGTAGGATTTAGACAAGTTTCCATAGGATACAAACCGAGAAATGGGATGTTGAGTGCAGCTCCTAGTGCCTTTTCTTACTGCAATTGGAAGATAGATGGAAGGTGAAGGAGGTGAGACTTCTTCCACAGGACAGTCCTCGGGTAAAGATGGCATTGGCACTGCTGTTTCAGTCTCGGGCAACTGATGTCTCCGAGAGTATACACGAAGCCCCTGAGTTTTTTCTTGTTGTTTTTCAGAATGAAGGGGCTGTTTTTCTTCATTAGTATGGTTAATCACCCTTGTTTCTTGTTGCTGCACAGTGGAGATAGGAAAAACATGGTCCAAAACAGGAATTACAGTGGCTGTAGGATTTTCAGCTGGTTTTGTAGTGGTGGTAGGGCTGATAACAGGAATTACAGCGGCTGTAGGATTTTCAGCAGGTTTTGTAGTGGTGGTAGGGCTGATAACAGGAATTACAGTGGCTGTAGGATTTTCAGCAGGTTTTGTAGTGGTGGTAGGGCTGATAGAGTCTTGAGGTAAAATGAGAAGATTGTTCAAGGTCTCATCTTCACTAAGTGTCTCCCCCTGAAGATGAGAGGCTGAAAAATATGGCTCGTTTTCGAAGAAAGTAACATCAAGGGACACAAACATCCGGTGTAAGGTTGGAGAGTAGCACTTGTACCCTTTTTGTGTAGGTGAGTAACCAATAAAGACACAAGTGTGGGCTCTAGGATCTAGTTTAGATCGGTTAGGTTGATGGTTGTGGACAAACGCTTTGCAACCAAATGTTTTTGTTGGGAGATTAGGAACACGAAACAAGGGGAAATTTTTTTGAAGAGTATGTAAAGGTGTTTGAAAGTTTAATACCTTTGATGGGAGTCGGTTTATAAGATAACAAGCAGTAAGGACAGCTTCTTCCCATAAATACTTTGGTACATCCATAGTGAACATAAGGGCACGAGCCACTGCTACAAGATGTCTATTTTTCCTCTCGGAAACCCCGTTTTGTTGAGGGGTGTTAGGACAAGAACTTTGATGTATGATTCCTTGCTCAGAAAGATAAGGACTTAGGATAGAATTAAAGTACTCTCTCCCATTATCAGTTCTAAGGGTGTGAATATTGGAATTGAACTGGGTTCGAATCATTGAATGAAAATTTTGGAAGACTCTAGAAACTTCGGATTTTTCTTTGAGGAGATAAACCCAACAAACTCTAGTGTGGTCATCAATGAAAGTTATGAACCACCTAGCCCCTGTGATGTTTTTTACTCGACTGGCTCCCCATAGATCACTGTGGATTAAAGAGAAAGGTTGAGATTGAACATAAGGTTTCAAAGGATAAGGAACACGAGTATGTTTAGATAGTTGGCAAACTTCACAGTTCAAGGAACTTATTTTCTTATTTAGAAATAGTAGAGGAAACAGTTTCTTCAAGTACATGAAATTTGGGTGTCCTAGTCTACGGTGCCATAGCATGACAGAATCTTCTTTTGATGTAGATAAGGCCATCCCTTCTTGTGGACTGTTTTTGTTCCAAACATATAAGCCATCATCAACTTTAGCAGTGCCAATCATCTTCCCCGATTCCTGTTCCTGAACCACACAACCGAAAGCAGAAAATTCAGCAAGTACTTTTTCATCCTTGGTAAGCTTGCTAATTGAGAGTAAATTACAGGAAAGATTTGGAACATGTAAAACTTTATCAAGGGAAAAGGTTTCAGTAAGTTTAACTGTCCCCATTCTAGCCACCGGTGAGTAAGATCCATCAGCTATGCTAATCCGAGAGTGATCATGACAAGGTGAATAGGTGTGAAACAAACTTAGATTACCTGTCATGTGGTCGGATGCACCCGAGTCTAGTATCCAGGAAGTTTTGATAGGTTCGTGTGTAGTATTTAAGGCAGTACCTTGAATAGCTAATGACCCACTGGCTGTAGGAGTCCCAAGTAGTTTATGAAGAGCCTCAAGTTGAGTTTTGGTTAGCCGAACATCTTGAGCATCTTCTTCAATAGTAGATATCATTGCTGCCTTGTTTTCTTTCTGGTTTTTTCCAGGATAGCCATGGAGTTTGAAGCATTTCTCCTTGGTATGCCCAACCCGGTTGCAGTGGCTACACCATGGCCTATTTGAACCAAAATCACTTCCAGCCTTGAACCTTTGAGATTGTGGGCCTCTTGAAATAAGGGCAGAGTTCTCGGGGGGACGATGACCAGCTGTGGACAATGGTTTCAGTTCTCTTGTCTCCCAACATAATAAGACGCCGTTTCTCTTCCCTCCTTACTTCAGCAAATGCTTCTCCTATGGTTGGCAGTGTGGTTCTGCCTAGTATTCGTCCTCGGACCTCATCAAGATCACGATTTAGTCCTGCTAGGAACTCATAGAGACGCTCTTTGTTAAGATGATCCATGAACTTGGTGTGTTCCGAGCCCTCGCCCCAATCAGCTTCATAATACATGTCTAACTCCTGCCATAAGATCTTTAGGTTGTTGTAATATTGAGTGACTTCAAGTGTTCCTTGTCGAATATCTTTCAACTTTAATTTGATCTCGAATACTTGGGAAGCATTTCCAAGATCCGAGTAATTCTCCTTGATTGCTTCCCACATTTCTTTGGCAGTTTTGAAAAAAAGATACGTTCGGCTTATATGACCTTCCATCGAATTTATAAGCCAAGCCATAACCATTGAGTTGTTAAGCTCCCAAGTTGCATAACTAGAGTCTGTTGATGCTGGTCGAGGAATTTCTCCATTAATGTACCCAATTTTTCCTCGGCCACGAAGAACCATAAGGACAGATTGTGACCATTGCAGGAAATTTTTTCCATCTAATCGATGATTTGTGATTATAAGAGAAGAGTTAAGGTCACCTTGAGAGATTCCTTGGTTTTGATTTTGAGTTATTTGTGAGATCTGATTCTCAGAGGAATTTTCGGTGTCACCCATGGGAGAAGGTTTTTTTTTTTGATAGAAATTGGTGGCCTCGTTAAAAACCCTCTTCGTAACGAAATACTCAAGGAGTAAATTGACAGCGGAAGGAGGAAAAGAGCACCACAAGATATTATTAATAATAAAGGATTACATAAGTGTTCTCATGATCAACATCAAAAATAAACTAATTGCCTACAAAACGTAAAGGAGAAAGAGTCTAATGTTCCAGCAAGCCAATTCCATTTTTTGCCAGTGAATCCGCATCCACATTGCATACTCGTGATATTCTCCTGAAAGAGTAGCGTGCTGATGAGCCAAGTTCCTTGATGGATCTAACCAATTGCCGATATAACGGAGGGCAGTCTTCAGGATTTGAGATCCATTCTAAACCAATGCTACTGTCACTTTCGACAATTACACTAGATCCAATGAAGTTATCATTCTCAGTCATGATAGTCAACCCAAATTTGATAGCAATGAGTTCGGCTAAAATAGGCGTACCAGCTCCAATTCTGTGTGAGAATGAAAGGAGAGTCTTACCATCCGAGTTTCGGAGAATGCCGCCAATTCCACCAGCGCTTCCATCTCTCAACATAGCCCCATCGACATTCAATTTGAGGAAACCTATGGGCGGTGGTTGCCAACGGAGGACAATATCTGTTCTGCCGACCGAAAATTTAGCAATAGAGGGATTTGCGACTAGATCATCCACAGCAATCAGTACCTCAGGACATTTCGCTTTGAACCAGAAAGCCAAGCGATGTTTGATAATGAAGCAAAGCTGAATTTGATCGAAGGCCTTGTGTTGAAACACAATCTCATTTCTCATCAGCCAAGTTGACCATAAAATGCAATGTGGGATGAGGCACCACATTAAATCCGCAGGACTATCAACCCACCACATGTGAAGCAAAGTGCTAACGTCCCCCGGAATGGTAAAAGATCGGTTCCAGCAAGCCGTGAAGAACATCCATATCTTCCAAATAACAGGGCAGTGTAAGAAAATATGAGAGATGGTCTCATCTTCCTTTTCGCAAAAGGGGCACGAAGATGCACCCTGAATATTCAGGCCTCTGTTATGAAGAATTGATTTCACAGCAATCTTCCCATTTGCAGCGAGCCAAACGAAAAAGTCCACTCGAGGGGGAGCCAATCCAGACCAAACCCATTTTTTCCATTCGAATTCAGATTTCGCGAGAGTAGTGCTGCATTCATAGCCGGCTTTAACCGAGTAAGATCCATCCCCGCTCCCTCTCCATAAAACACAATCTTCCTGAAAACCTTCTGATCTGAAAGTTGACAGCAAATTCAAAAGTGCAGATAGTTGATAAGATTCCCAATCAAACACTCTTCTGCGTAATGGAATGTCCCAATGCCACCTGCCATCTTCAACCCTACCGAATTCACAAACCAATCCAACTCGGTTGCGCGATAAGGCGAATATTCTGGGAAACAGAAGTTGTAACGGGGTATCGCAGATCCAAGCATCAGACCAAAATTTAACGAATTTGCCACAACCAACCTGTATTCTGAGGTGCTGTCGAAACTTAGTACCAAAATCATCTAAATCATAGTGAATATTGGAAATGTCTCTCCAAATCCAGGAGCACATCTTATTTCGATCCGGAGGAGGAAGTAAAGAATTCTGGTCCAAATCCAATTTGCTGCCAATGCATTTCCTCCATTCTTCATTTTTGTTGTTCGCAAAATTAAAAAACCATTTGCCGAGTAGAGCTCTATTATGAAAACTTAGATTGCTCTGATGCCATGAACAAGTTTAGGAAGAAGAAGAATTCTGATTTCTTCTAATCTGAATACAACCTTTTAAAGAATAGCAGAAAAAATAAAAAGGAAATAATCTCTAGAAATTAGCCTATCCCTAAAAATCAGTAATTAGATTATAGCTAATAGTACAAGGAAATTCCTAGAACTAAGGTAGAAAATCTGCTTAATTTAAGGGATTCCAACAAAACCTGGTTGAAGTTATTACCTTGTATTGGAGTCTTTAGTAATTCTAGATGGAGCTTATCCACCATGCTTCTTTCTTACTGCTGACTATCTTGTCACTAATTTTTCAAGACCAAAAGAAGCAATTATTATGGAGTTTGATTGTTCTTTCATAATTTGATGCCATTGATTTATTGATCTTATTTACCAACTTTAATATTGACAAGACGTGTTCTATTGTCACATTTCTCATTTTGTTACATCAGGATAGGAATTATGTGACAGTAAAACTGTGTATTATAGAAGGCCTAATTCAGTAGAAAATGCTTAAGTTCTTTGAAAAGCTGGTTGAACTTATTACCTTGTTTTGGAGTCTCTAGTAATTCTAGAAGGAGCTTATCCACCATGTTTCTTTCTTACTGCTGATTATCTTATCACTAATTTTTCAAGACCAAAAGAAGTAATTATTATGTAGTTTGATTGTTCTTTCATAATCTGTTGCCATTGATTTTATTTATATGTTGCAATTTTCCTGCTCTTTTCCTTGCAACTGTTGCAGTTTATTGATCTTATTTACCATAAACTTTAATATTGGCAAGACATTCTAATATCACATTTTCGTGTTGTTGCATCAGGATAGAAATTATGTGACAGTAAAAAATCGTGTATTATATCCTGAATTTCGCGGTCGCATGGTATGTTATCTCATTCCTGCTCTATTTGATTTACAGTACTTAATGCTTTAGAATAACTTAATATGTTAAAAAATTTCTTTAGTGTTGTTATCCTTCATCTGTTAGTATTGGGTTTCTTGTAGTTTTATATTACAGTTGCGCATTCCACCTATTTCCAATTGAATTTAAGTTGGATGCTTAACATGGTGTCAAAGCCAGGTTTCAATCCTAGGACCTGTTTTTCATGGGCCCACCACCCTCAGTGAGGCTGTCCTTGTGTTGGCCTTTGTTTAGCCATATGTGAGGGGAAGTGTCAAGTTGTAGTGTCCAACATCTATTAAGCCCTGGATTTATGGTGGTTTTACATAAGTCTGAGCCCTCCATCAATTAGCAATTGATATTAGGTTTGATGCAATAATCATGTAGATAGGGTTAGGTGATTAATATTTCAAGTAAAACTGGCAATACACACGTCTTGCTTCAGTTAGTGATAAGTAGTTGGCCATCTAGCCAACATTAGGGGAAACTTTATTTGTTATCCATAAGTGGAACCAGTTGAAGTATAATATATTGGTAGTTTGTTTTGGAATTTTGTCAAATTTACAAAAATAGACTAATATAAAGTAATTAATATATGTAAAAAAGTTGGGCTTCTAATTAACTATTATTAGTGATTTTAAGCACACTACCAAATCTACTATTCTCTAATACTTTGGGGATGATGTCTAGGTCTCAGCATTTCTCTCTCACCATTTTTCTGAGGTCACTGATTACAGTTTTACTGCTGATATGGAGACAGAAGTAAGTATCAAGCCGCTCGGTTGTTGTACTTGTAGCTTAAAATACTTTCAGTTTGTTGGGTTTGAAGTATTTGGAATGTGGGCCATTTAAGTTTCAAGTGGTGTTTTTGACCTGTTTCACTTGTCACTTGTATTTATAGCTTGACAATGTTTCTGCTGGATTAACTGAATGGAAAGGGCTCCTTAGCGACTACTGGACACGTTTCAGTTCATATTGTAGTCGTGCTGAGAGTGTTAACATTCATCAGGTATCCCAAGGCATTCTCATCCCATACCCGAGCCTCACAGTTTTCTCCCTCTTTTTGTTTTGATCTTACAATATTTTCATTTCAAATTTTAATTCAGGTGGAGAAGATGTTGGAAAAGACATTTGGAGATTTCTTGTTTGCTTCTCTTCCTAATAAAAGTAGGACGTGTCCAAGGTATGCTGTTCTGTCGTTTTTGCTTCCATGGGCTTCAAGTGTTAAATTTGAAAAGAGATAAGACAGACAAAAAAGAAAAGAAGATGAAGAGTAGTAAAAAGAGTATTTGGTTAGACAAATATGTCGGAAACCTCGGTGAAAAGTATTCCTTTATGGCTCAGTCAGAACACTGAAACCTTTGAAAATATTCCCAAGGGATTTGGTATTGTTGGTCCGATTGTTTAGGATAACTTCTTGTTTAATGGTATTTTCCATTGTTTTTGGTCTTTTAGTAGAAGAATAGAGAAAGTTGGTTATCTGAACATAGAAAGGTTCGGATAAGGTTAGTCGTATATAAATAAGATAAAAGTATTTTAGGTATGTGCAAACATAAAGCAGCAGATTAAATTAAGGAAATTTACTCATCAAGTTTGGCTCACTTTATCCATCTTTTATCCCAACCTTCAGTGAAGTTGTTATGCTTGATTTCAGCACTTGTCAGTTAGCTAAGGTTTAAATGCTCAGCAGACATCAATCCTTCCATAATTTTCCCTGGCTCTTTTTTTGACCTATTTACAGCTTATTTCTACCAGCTAATCCTTATTATTTATTTATTTAGACTCAACTGTCTTTTTTCTTTAAATCTGATCCAAAAAACCTTTAGTTCTGTATCTGAAAAGTTCAATGGGTCTAAACTTGATGGATTACTTGTTGCATTGGATATTGGAGATGATAGCGAATCAATTGTTAGCTCTTTTATTGTGCAGTTTTTTTATTACTAAAGACATGCTTGGATTTAGGGAGTTGCTAGTGGAGGGAGTTTAGTTGGAATAAAATCGCAATTTGGGAATCTAAGATTAGAGAACTGAAACTAATGGCCTTTTATAACACAAGTTCGGCCCACAAAGCATCCACATGACCACAACATTACTCCCTCCTGGAGAAAGAGCTTGTCATCAAGCTCGAAGTCAGGGTAAACTTGACGAAAGGTACCTTAAGGGTGATTGACATTTGTCTTATGCTCAAATATCCATTGATCTTCATTTTAGTTTAATCAAAGGCCATTTTATTAGATAAAACGGCCACTACCACACCATTATTAACAGTCAAGACCAGTAGGTGTTGTGCCCCCCCCTCCCCCCCTCACACACACACACAAAATCTTTATCAGCAATGTTGAATAACCTTTTCAAACTTCTAACCAGCATTTATTATCTTATTTGTTATTTGTAGCCATGCATTCTATTTCCTCATACCATTTGTCTTGTTGGTGTACCTGTCACACTATTCATTAGAATTTAGTGATAATAGCAGGTTTTATTGAAATAGCATATGCCCGCTGCCCAATGTTAAAGAATTATACTTTTGATTGGGCGAGATATGGGCTCCAAACTAAGCCTTTACACCACCTATTCATTTAGAACTAAAAAGTCCTTTAAAAACCAACAGCTAAGCAAGGAATATTTTGCTTTCTTTTTGTTTAATTTTTTTCATGTATATATATATATATCATTTGTCCGGGTATCACTTGCAATTACTTACCTTGCATATATATGTTATTTTAATTAGTTCACTCTTCACATAAAGCTTATGGTATCCTTTTCCTACCTTTTTTCAGTTGCATGGAGGGCACGTTAATATTCAAAGTAAGTAGGTTTGGCGCAGGCTATTTTATAGGGTGTAACCAACACCCAAAGTGCAAGTAAGTATGGAGCAGTACTATAATTTCTGGATTTTGATGCATACATTACGTATACCAGTGCATGGCCGCGAGCCTTTTGGTAATATTTATCTGTTTACTATTAGGAAGAGCATTGTAATCTTCTATATTCTATTCACTTACATCTTTTGGTTTGAGTTTTTTTAAATTCTTGATTTTTTTATAGGTATATTGCTAAGACATTATATGGTGAGGAGGAGGAGGAAGAGAGCCCTCAAAAGAGCAACAATGTCGAGGAGCCAAAACTTTTAGGTCTTCATCCAGGGTCCAATGAGAAGGTTTGTGTCTAATATTGGTCTTAGTATAAATGAACAAGAATTTGGATCTTAACTTTCATTGGAATTTTCACTTTTCATTTGTTATAACTAAAATTGTTTCTTTCATCCCTCGCAGATTTTCTTAAAGAATGGCCCTTATGGATACTATGTGCAGCTTGGTGAAGACAGGACCGGTTATCTACCTAAGCGATCAGCTGTTTCTCATGTATGGACTGGTTATATTTATTTTTGCATTTGCACTGTTTTCTACTTGTGGTGGTTTATGTTTCCCCGAAAGGAATCAGCTCTTGTTGCTACAAACCACTCAGTTAATGAAACACCAGTGGATTAGGATTTTAATAATTCGTGCCACCGCTTGTTCGCCAATAATAAAAAGATACTTTGGAAGGTAGAAATGGTGGTGTGATTTAATACCAGAAAGTATACAAGGACAAGTCAATTGTACACAAGGGTCATTACATGGATTAATCTCTTGTTTAGCCTAAGAGTGACCAGCAGATATTTTTTGGTTTTTTTAGATAGTACCTGTAAGTACTCTTTGATAAAGCAGATCACCATCTTGTTTTCTTTTTCATTCAGGTTAAGAATGTGGATTCCATTACCCTCGAAGATGCACTCGAGCTGCTGCGCTACCCCGTGACATTGGTACATAAGGACACCTTTAACGAGAGTTATGTTTTTTTTTTATGCCGTGGAATGTCCAACTTGAAACTTTTACTCATCTTGGCAGGGAGAACACCCCAAGGATGGGCACCCTGTGATATTGAAGCTTACAAAGGTTGGATTCTCAGTTCGCCATCGACGCACCACTGCTCCCGTTCCCAAGGTAAATTTGTATTCAAGTGATGTCGATGTGAAAATTATTCTTTAGTTTTGTAATTCACTTCGCAAGTCTCCAAAAATAATGATCTCGGATATGATCGTAGAGTATTAAGCCGAAAGACGTGAGCCTAGAGAAAGCATTGGAGTTTTTGTCAGGTACGGATGTAAGAAGATCCGGGCGACCGCGGACCAAACCAAAAGTTGAAGAAGCTATTGAAACCTAGAGGAGCAGATGCAGAAATATAAGTATGCCCATGGGATGAGTACAAGGTTTTTGGCTGCTTAGTTGCGACATAGGATCTCCAGGTTCATCAGACATCTTGCTGGAGGTAAGAACAATTAATTAGCATAGAAACCAATGATAGATTCTTGTTTGTTTTTTCTTCAAGATGTAATTATGGATGTGTATGATGAGGATGAATAAACTATAATTTATTCCATTATTATACCAGTAATATTTTACGCATCTTGTATATTTATTCTTTAAAAATTCAAATTCAAACTTTAAATTATAACCGCAAATTCTAAATCCTATAAACTAGACTTTAAACCCTAATCCGCATTTAAGTATACACATTCATTTTTTACACATTATGTATAAACTTCAGAACTTAAAATTGATTTTGATATAACATTTTTTCAATGACTTAATTGTAAAATGAAATAAATTTTTAAATACTCAAAAGACTCACAAAATGACAAGGATTCAAACTTTAAGTATTTTCAAATAAAAAGCCAATATCTTCTAAGTATTTTGAACTTAATTTTTGAAATTAGTCCAGGTGTATCGATACGGGTTTACCCGTATCGATACCGTACCGATACGCTCCTTGCATACCGATATGAGTTGGTAAAATTTGAAAAATTTTAGCATTTAATTTTTGACCGTTGCCTTGTCAGATTATTGGAACTAAACATTTTGAAAGTTGGTTAACAGTACCGATACGTCTAACTATCGTACTGATACACTTTTTGGTTAACCAACTCTCCAGATTCTAGTGAGCAAAATCGGTATCGGTACGCACTATGTTGTACCGATCCCTTACATAAAATATGTTTTTGTATCGATACGGTATTTGAATACAACGACTCTTACTTCTGTTGACAGGCACCGATATAGTGATGCGAGTATCGATATGGTAGGTTGCAAAACTACATTTATGGTGGAAAAAAAAGAGCCCAACGGCTCTATTGATGATGTCACCAACCCAAACGGTTAGAATTCAATGAGAAGGTATAAAAGTAAGCCATTAAAGCTACAACAACAATTATTCGTCAAGTCAAGCACATTAAAGCAAAAATTCAATTCAATTTGATCAAAATAGAGTCAAACCCTTGTACCCAATTGAGTGATTTTTATTGTATTCATCTTTTATCAATTTGGTTTAGAGAACTTGTAATTTGGGACAAACATCCTACCTTGTGAGGTTTATTTTTCATTTGCCAACAATCTTTGTATTTGAGAGTTTTGGTTAATTTTTTAGTAGAAAGATTGACCGGTTTATAAGATTTCCTCCTAATCCGAAAAAAGGGGATGCATTTCTAGTGAAATTGGTTGAAAATCCTTAGTGAGAGCTAAGGTAGTGAATGTAGAGCTTGTTCTAAGCTTGAACCACTATAAATTACCCTGTCTTCAATTTTTACTTTTTCAATTTGCTCCATTCAATTTTAAAAAGCCAATTCACCCTTCTCTTGGCCATTTTCGATCCGATTGATCCACTTAACAATTGGTATCAGAGTCTAACTCTTTGAGTAACTCACATATACAAGAGAAGATCCTAGAAGAAGATCAATCAACTATCGAATCAAGTCATGGCATCTACCTTCGGCCAAAACCTCTTCAAGTCGCAATCGATTACCAAACTACCTTTTTTCAATGGGGATAACTATCCCTATTGAAAAAATAGTCAAATGACTATGTCCTTTGGAATGTAGTGGAAGATATGCCAACTATTCCGATGAAGGGAGATGAAGAAAGGCTAATTCCGAAAACAAGAGCGAAAATGACTGATGCAGATCGAAAAAGGCTTCAAGTGAATAACAAGGCTCTTCACATCATCTTTTGTGCACTTGGACCCGACATGTATGCAAAGATATCACCGTGCACAAGTGCAAAGGAAGTGTGGGACAAGCTAGAGATCACCTACGAGGGCACCAACGATGTAAATTAGACCATGATTGAGATCCTTAATTTGAGTTACGAGAATTTCAAGATAGAGCCGAATAAAAGTGTTTCCAAAATGTTTGATCGGTTTTCCATTATTGTAAATGGTCTCAAGGGCTTTGGTGAGATCATTCCCGAAGATAAGCTAGCCCGGAAGCTTCTTTACTCTCTTCTCGAATTATGGGATGGGAAGAGAACCACAATTATCGAGACCAAAAATTTGAAGACTTTGAAGCTCGATGAGTTGGTAGGATCTCTCCTTACTCATGATACCATGAAGCAAGAAAGAGAAGTAGAGGAGAGTGATCAACTCATTTGTATGAGTGCAAGAAGTCGGGGCACATAAGATCGAAATGCCCTCAACTTAAGAAGAAGGGGTTCGATAAAAAGTAAAAGCACAAAGCCCACGTTGCTAGGAGCGATGAAGAATCATCATTCGATGAAGAGAAGCACGAAGTGACTAATCTTTGTCTCATGGCTATTGACGATGATCTTAAGGTAAACTCTAACTCATCTACTTTCGTTTCCACATTTGATGAATTTCAAGATGCATATGATGAGTTGCAAGAGGTTTACGATGAGTTGGTAGAAAAATACAAGGAATCGGTTTTAAAAAATAAGAAAATAATTCCCGATTTGAAAAACCAAAATGATTCCTTTTTCCAAAACCAACTCAAAACTTAAAAAAAGAGATTGTGGTTTTACAAGATGACTTATTTTCAAGATGAAAATGTTGATTTAAACAATCTTCTTTCTAAAGTTCATGATGATCACCACAAAGTGATGAATGAACTCAAAGCTTCTTTGAACAAAGTTGGTACTCTTACTTTTGGAAAAGGTCAATCTTCTAAAACTAACTATGTGAAAAGAAATTTTGTGAACCACAAACAAAGAGGCTTTCAAAGGCATCTTAAAGGTAAAAGGGTTAGAAATGTATGTGTTCCTAAGGAACTAGTAGTTTCTAATGATATTAATGCTATTGCTTCTTGGATTCATAAGGGAACCAAATATTTGAGAGCTAAATCACATGGAACCAAAATGATTTGGGTACAAAAAAACAAGAACTAGTCTTTGTTTGTAGGGGGCATTGCTACAAGGCCAAAGCTTCAAGTCAAAACACGTGGTACCTTGATAGTGGATGCTCAAGACACATGACCGGTGACAAGAGTAGATTTATGGAGCTAAAGTCAAAAAGTGGTGGAGTGGTGACATTTGGTGACAACTCCAAAAGTCATATTGAGGGTATAGGTTCCATTAGTATACTCTTCTCTGTTCTCATTGAAGATGTTTTATATGTCAATAGTTTAAAGCATAACTTGTTGATCATTAGTCAATTGTGTGATAAGGGTTTTAATGTTCTTTTTGATATAAATAGATTTGTAAAATTGTGGACATTAAAACAAATAAGATAATGCTTATTGGTCATCGTATAGGTAACATATACATGGTGCATCTAGATGACACTCATACATCCCATACATGCTTAGTTGCTCAAAATGAAAATGATGCATGGTTATGGCATAGGAAACTAGGACATGCTAGCATAAGTGTTTTAGAGAAATTGGTTTCCCAAAATCTAGTTAGAGGTTTACCAAAGCTAAAATTCTATTTAGATCAAATTTGTGATGCTTGTGCTAAGGGTAAACAAAAACGAACTTCATTTAAATCCATTAATGATGTTTCAACTAGAAGAGTTTTACAGTTGATTCATATGGATCTCTCTGGTCCTATTAGGACAACTAGCTTGGGTGGAAAATCATATGCCTATGTTTTAGTTGATGATTTTTCTAGATACACTTGGGTTTTCACTTTAAGTACAAAAGATGAGACTTTAGAAAAAAATCATCACATTTTCAAAAATTACTCAAATGATCTTGGTCAAAACATTACTCATATTAGAAGTGACCATGGAACGAAATTTCAAAATCTAGGTTTAGATGATTTTTGTAACACTAATGGTATTAGCCACAATTTTTCCACACCTCGCACTCCTCAACAAAATGGGGTGGTTGAGAGGGAAAACCGTACTTTAGAAGAAATGGCTAGAACCATGCTTTGTGAAAACAATTTACCTAAGTATTTTTGGGCGGAAGCCACAAACACCGCTTGTTATATTATAAATTGTGTAATGATTAGACCAATTTTAAAGAAAACTCATTATTAGATTTTAAAATCAAAGAAGCCTAACATTAGCTATTTTCATCCTTTTGGATGCAAGTGTTTTGTTTTAAACAATGGAAAAGATCATTTAGGTAAATTTGATGCAAAAAGTGATGAATCTATTTTCTTAGGATATTCTTTAAACTCTAAAGCCTATCGAGTGTTTAACAAAAGGATCTTAGTTGAAGAAGAGTCTATTCATGTGGTTTTCGATGATAATGATTCTTATGATGATAATGATGTAGGGATCATTAAAGCCAATAATGGTGGACAATCATCAAAGGTGAATGAGGTTCCAACCAAGGAAGAAGAAGCACAATATCCTCTCAAAGAATCCTTGAAGGACATGAATCTTGGTGAAAAGAAAGTGAGCTACCCAAGGGAACCCAACTATGTCAAAGATGGTGAAATATTGGGTGATCCATCCAAGGGGGTAACTACTAGACCCTCTCTTAGATTGCTTAATAATGTTGGCCATGCAAAAAGAACTTAATCAATTTGAGAGGAGTAAAGTTTGGACATTAGTTGATAGGCCTAGTAATAAGTCTACTATAGGAACTAAATAAGTACTTAAAAAGAAACTAGATGAGAGTGGTAACATAGTGAGGAAAAAGGCTAGACTTGTTGCTCAAGGTTATACTCAAGAAGAGGGAATCGATTTTGATGAAACCTATGCACTCGTAGCTAAAATGGAAGAAACTAGGATGTTTCTTGCATTTGCATATTATCATGAATTCAAGCCTTTTCAAATGGATGTTAAAAGTGCATTTTTAAATAGTTTTATTAATGAAGAAGTGTATGGTTAACAACCACCCGGTTTTGAAGATCCAATTTATCCAAACCATGTTTTAAAACAAACTAAAGCTTTATATGGTTTGAAACAAGCTCCTCGAGCTTGGTATGAAAGACTTTCAAACTTTTTGGTTGAAAAAGGGTTTTGAAAAAGGCAAGGTTGACACTACATTTTTCATTAAAAGAAATGGCAATGACATCTTAGTAGTACAAATTTATGTTGATTATATTATTTTTGGTTCTACTAATGAGTTTTATTGCCAAGAATTTTTTAAACTAATGTAAAGTGAGTTTGAGATGAGCATGATGGGGGAGCTCTCATTCTTCTTGGGGATCCAAATCAAGCAAAGAAAGGATGACATCTTCATCAATCAGGCTAAGCACATTAAGAATATGCTCAAGAAGTTTGGCTTGGAGAATGTGAAGCCTCAAGCCACTCCAATGAGCTCATCAATTAAGCTTGACAAAGATGAAGGAGGTAAGTGTATTGATTCTAAGCTTTATCATTCTATAATTGGCTCATTGCTTTACCTTACCGCAAGTAGACACGATATCATGTTTAGTGTTTGCTTGTGTGCTAGGTTCCAAGTTAGCCCTAGAGAATCACACCTTATAGTCACTAAGAGAATCTTTAGTGTCACGACTGTTTTTTGAAAACCCGTTTTTTTATGTTTGGAATAAAAACAGTCTGCCGATTAAAAATCGAAAAATCGACGTTTTGACCAATTTTATCTTGTGATTAATTAATTCTTCATTTTTAATCAAAATCCCTTTTATTTGCTTAAAAATCGTTTTGGAGTCGCCACCGGCCACTTTGGTAGGCCGAACACCATAAAAACGTACCAGATATTCTTTTTTGAAAAGTTCGGGTTCGAGAGTCGGTTACGTGTAGGGAAGGGTTAGCACCCCTACAAACGGCCGTTATCGGTACCTCATTAATTACACGTGACATTTTGGCATTTCGAACATTAATCTAGATTTAATTAATTCTTTTAACTGTAAAATGAATCTTATTCCGAATGGGGGTACTATTTTGTAAGAAAATACATTTTTGGATGAATATAATTATGAAAAGTCTAGTTACATTAAGACACTTCAATTTATATTCAAAATGTACCTCAACACAAAAAGTTTAATGCATGACAAATTATTGTCTTTTCAATTTTAAGTAAACCCTAATTAGGCTCCATCAATTTGTTTAATTAAGAATATTTGAATATTATTAATTTTTGGATATAATTGATAACATCCAAAATAATATTGGACACTACCTTTAATGGATCCAAAAGTAATAATATTCCTAATTAAGGTGATTCTAATTAGTTGTCCTATTTTAATTTTAATTAATATAATTGTGTATTATTTCCATTTTCTAGATTAAAATGAAACATTGAAACCTTCATCGGAATATTCATTGATTAACAGCACTCTTCAATGTGATACTAACCAATATTGAACATTCTAATATTGTTTCAAATATTCGTTTATTTGCTACAATGGCCTTTCCTACTTAATTATGTGATTAAGAGACCTAGGCTAAAGGCTCTAATTATTAGTATTAATTAGGTGATCAAATTGTCTAAGTGATAAAGTTACTTGCTCAATTTAAAACCAATAAACAAATATATAAATAACTAAACAAATGAATTAAAACTGAAAAGGGACGAAATTGAATTAAATTGAAACTTAAAGGGTTAAAATACAAACAATTAGTGACTGAATTGTAAAGGAAATAAATCAAAGTAGCCATAAGTATGAAGATAGGAAAGAAGGGCACGGATCCCATCGATTCGACGTGTTTACCGCGCGTGGGTCGCCCATGCTCGGATTCAAAGCGGTGTCATTTTAGACTCGGTATAAATGCCCCTAAACCGAGTCCACTCGGCAATTTTATCCAATTTCCCTCTCGAGGCTTCCTTTTTTCTCTCAATACAAATCGGTCGGCCGCCGCAAGTGATTTTCAGCCGCCGTGTCAGCCGTCGGTTGAAACCCTAAAATGCCCAAAAAGATCTATTTTTTTGATCCTAAACCCTAGAGTCTAACTCGGCTCGATAGAGCCACCCATCTCCGGCCATTTAGAAGCTATCTATTCATTCCTGGTTCCCTCTTCGACTCCAACCATATCCCTAAACTCATCGACGATTAGAAACCGAACTTAAATCACTCTTCTTTTCCGATTTACTTTTAGGTTTTTGTTCCGATTTTCCTTTATGTCTCATTTCGATCTAACATTTTTCATGTTTATTTTGCAGGAAATCGAAAATTGGAGAAAAACTACCTTTCTCAATGGCGTTAACGGCGGTTCCGACAACGTGTTGACGTCCTATCTGACTTTCGAGATCGTTTCCTGCGTCAAACTAGCTTCCGCCGGCGGTGATTAAGCGTTTTAGCTTCTAGTGGCGGCAACCTTTCAGCTTCCCGGTGTCTCCTCCTCTCGCACGGTTCGTACTTCTCGGCCGTTCAACTTCTCACGACAACGGTCAGATTTTCGACGTCCTTTCGCTCTCCCAGCAACACGGCTTTCGGCGATAGTTCGATTACCAATGTGAGCACTCTCTCTCCTCTTTTTATTATTTATTTAATACTTATTATTATTTTAATATATGTAATTATGGCTGTTATTAATTATCTCTTGACATTTCTCTCTCTTGCATTTATATAGGAGTCAAACTTGCTGACGACATTACTGACGTCAGCGTGCCAGTTGTGGCCAGCTAAGAGAAGAATCCACGTGAAGGGCAACGGACCAATGTTGTGCTGCCATGTATCCTAGTTTGAGCAGGAATTTGTGTTTGGGTGGGTAAAATTTGAGAGGGAAAATTTGTAGAGATTAAAAATGGGCTCTAATTGAGCTTTGTATTGTAAAATGGTCATTTTATATGTAATGGACACTATATATGGACATTTTAGTATCTATTTATTTATTTTAGGTTTTATTTACGGTGGAGATATAGTATATATATTTATATAGGTATGCCCGGACGAAATACGAGTTCTACATTTAGATACCTTAGAGGCACACCTTGTTTAAGCCTTTGGTATCCTAGAGACTCTTCCTTTAACCTACATGCTTATTCTGACGCGGATTATGGGGGTTGTAAGATAGATAGAAAAAGCACCTCTGGCACTTTCCAATTCTTAGGTAGTATGCTCATATCTTGGTTCTATAAGAAACAAAATATTGTAGTCTTATCTACCATCGAAGCAGAATATATATATCGACCGGAAGTTGTGCTCAAGTCCTTTAGATGAAGCAACAACTTCTAGGCTATGAAATTGATGTAGGTACCATACCCCTTAAGTGTGACAACACTAGTGCCATATGTCTCACTAAGAATCCCATCCAACATTCTAGAACCAAGCACATAAAGATAAGACATCATTTCATTAGGGACCATGTCCTAAAATGATGTTGTTCTAGAGTATGTTGATACCTCAAACCAATTAGCGGATATCTTTACAAAACCATTAGACAAAGAATTTTTTGGACTCTTAGGAGAGAGTTAGGTCTAACTAGCCTATCTTGACTTTTTAGAGCTCTTAAGTGTCAAAATTTTGGTTGAATTTGAATGATGACCATGTTTATATAATTTTGCTTCTTGATGCATCTATGCTTGTTTCTAGGGGGAGTATGTATATGCTTTAGTCCCTAATCGTTGCTCATTTATCATATACATGCATTTAGGATCGATTAAAATTTATTTTTTGAACTCAAGTCTGTTCAAAAATGCATTTATGGCAAAGGGGTATCGATACGGGTAACCGCATATCGATACGTGTTCATGAGAGTTTTGGTACAGGTAACATTGTACCAGTACGAGTGTTCATGAAGAAATCAATACATGTAAAACTGTACCGATACAGTTTATCAAGTCGGTACCAATACGGCTTTTAGCGTACCGGTACACGTTGACGCTGGAGTGTTTAAATGTCATTAAATAAGGGTTTCCAACTTTAATTAAAACACAACCAATTTTTCTTCAAAACCCTATTCGAACTCGGCTATAAAAACCCACCAAAACCCTTTGATTTCTCACACAATTCTTCAAATCTTTTGAAGATTTTTGCTTTTCAAATCAAGCATGAGCTTTGTCATCAATCTTGCGCATCATCATTTCCTCATTCGTCCTAAATTTCATATTCAAGGTATAAACTCATTTTTCTATCTTTTTCAAATTCGTTTAAGTTTTTACATTGTTTTTAATTGGTTTTTGTATATACATTATACATATTGTATGAATTTTAAAGTTTTTACAAAAAAATTTCAAAACTGAAACTTTTTTATTCGAATATAAAAATATACCGTATATTTTTCTACAATGTTTTTTGAAATTCTCTTTACCAAAAATTCATTTTATATTTGTATATATTTTTAGGGTTAACTACTTGAATAGTCACTTATGTTTCTCTATAGTACAAAGTTGGTCACCGATTTTGAGAAACGGCCAGTAAGGTCACTTACGTTTCCGGGGCGTAAACTTTTGTCACTCAACCGTTTATTGTCGTCAAACGTTGATGGCTTGGTGACCTGATAGTGAAAAAAATAAGGGTAAATTACTGCAATGGCCACTAAAGTTTATCCCATGTACAATTTTAGTCTCCGATTTTAAAAAATAAACATTATGGTCACTACTGAAAAAGTTTCTTTCTAATTTCACCCTTGAATTTTTAAAAATTCATTTTCAACCCTAAAACCTTGCAATCAATTAGTACAATAATATTATAAAGGCTTAAATGAAAAACATGTGCCTAAAGTATACCCTTTTGAATTTTAGGTGTCGAAAGTATTTTTTTGTAAAAATGGGTGACTAAAGTTTCAAAAGTTAGAATTTTAGGTGTTTGGCCGTTAATGGGTGTTAAAAAAATATATTTTAACCAATCAATGCTTGACACGTGGCACAGATTTGATTTTTTTAAAAAGAACTACACCTAAAATTTTCTATTTTTTATAAATCCTTAAATTTAAAATTTTCACAAAACAGTCCCAAAATTCCTAAAATTACCTAAACCCAAACTCCCAAATTGCTGTCGCTTCTGCCGCCGATCGTCGCACCTGAACACGCCCCTTTGGTCGTCGGATCAAGACAATCATTTCTCCCAACACGACGTCGCCGAAAACGACAAAGAAGATTATAATATGAATAAGTCTCTGACCAACTCTGTTTTGTAATTATATATATTGGAAATTTTTTAATGCTTCAAGGATATAAGCAGTTTCCTCTTTCTCCTCTTCTTAATGTATGCCTATTCTGATAATCCTTTCTTTTTTTCCCCTGCTACGAGTATTATTTATTTTAAACAACATTAAACTTTAATATTTTATTTTAAATTGATTTTAATTTTTTTTTAAAATAACTCGTTAACATTTCAATTTTTATCACTTTAATCTCTACTAACCTAACCACTGTAATTATTAATTAATATATATTATAAATTTATTTTTCAATATATATATATATATGTATATTATAAATTTAATGAAAATTTCCATCCATTTTGGTTAATACTAACATGTATTGGTACGAATTGATTGGTACAAGATGTTAATATTTTAAATCAATCTGTTAATAATATTATTGGTACGAATTGGTTAATACTTTCAGCACCTAAAATTCAAAAAAGGTATTCTTTAGGCACTTATTTTTCATTTAAGTCTTTATAATATTATTGTACTAATTGATTACAAAGTTTTAGTGTTGAAAATGAAATTTTAAAAATTCAGGGGTGAAATTAGAAAGAAACATTTTCAGTAGTGACCATAATGTTTATTTTTTAAAATTGGAGACCAGAAATGTACATGGGATAAACTTTAATGTCCATTGCAGTAATTTACCCTTATTTTTTTCGCTGCCAGGTCACCAAGCCGTCAACGTTTAACGACAATAAACGACTGAGTGACCAAAAGTTTACGCCCCGAAAACGTAAGTGACCTTATTGGTCATTTTTCAAAATCGGTGACCATCTCTGTACTGGGGGAAAACATAAGTGACTATTCCAGTAGTTAACCCATATTTTTAAACTATATTGTATAGCCTTTTATTAGTACCTTAAATTTTGGATTACTTATTGGATCGAATATGGTGATTTATGCATACATTGTTTTTCCTTGATTTTTTATCTTAGATTATGGCTCCTAAGAAACGTATGAGAAAGGATATTGCATCCTTCTCTAACTCCGAGTCCAATGGTACCAAACTAAATTTATCCTACATCTTGCAACATAGTACTAATGAGCTCGGTTTCACTCGAGCGATGGATCGTTTCAAAGTTTTTCAAAATTACAAAATTCATCGTGAGCGCAAGGTTTCTATCCCCTACTTGACTTCCCCTGAATTTAATTTTCGTTATCTTGAGTTTCTTACCCAATGAAAGTTCATGCCTTTTCTAAGTATACTCTGGGTTTTTTTTTTATAAAAACCTTGTTTTGATCTTTTATTCTAATGCTCAATGTGTTGTGGACAAAGCCAAAAATGAAGTTATAGCCATTGAGTCATACCTTATAGGCAAAACTTTTCGAATTGATTCTAAGGTTATAGTTGATAGTTTGGGGGTTGAGGATATTGGTATAGATGATGAACACTCTTTAGGCAACATTCAACTCAGCTCCGTCTCCACCCTTGATGCTCATGATCGCTTCCTTCACTTTTTTATTACTTGGTGGTTCCGTCCATCCGGTGGCAAATGGTCATCTATTCATCAAGTTGATAGCTTTTGGATCCGATGCTTTCAGAAAGGCAAGCGCCCAAACTTTGCTCAGATTATGTTTGTGGAGATCGTCTACCTTGTTCAGAATCGCCATTCGACTTTGTCTCATCCTTCACCTATGACACAACCTTGAGTTTCATCTTTCACAAGCTTGAGATTGATTGCTCGTATGATCTTGAAGTGTCTCTCACTGATCCTATTGACGACAAATCCCTTCGCAAGGTTAAATTCACTTGGTATAACAACCAATGGGATCGGAATGCGGATCTTCCTCAATATGTTCAACCCGAAGAAGAAGAGAATGCTCCAGTAATGCCTTCTCTGGTTGCTCCTCAACCGCATTCCTTTGATGCTTTTATGACCTACCTTGATGGGAAGTTTACTTCGTTGAGCATGAATGCCAGTTTCTCATCCATGGACACTCCTCTCACGGCTATGAATACTAGAGCCAAGCTTCAATGGATATGACTTTGTTGCGTGTAAAAGTGTCTATCGCAATGTAGTGCAAGTGTACACGACGCAAGTAGTAAAGTGATACGTAAGTATCGGATATCGTCTCCATAGAGACTGGGCTAATAGCTTCACCTTAGATTGCTGCACAAGAGAGAAAAGAGATAGTTTAATTGTTGTCAGAAGATAATAACAAAAATACTAAAATGAAAGAGTAAAGAAATCAGGATAGAGAGAATGGGCCGGTATTGAATTGCTCAGTAGTGTAGGTGTTGCAAAGTCTAGGAATCTCTGTTCAATCGTTGCGCCTGTCGCGGCAACAGTCTGTTGTTTGTTGAGGCAGCGATCACACAACTCTGTACTTCAAGCTTGGCAAGAATCCCTGTTGTGCCTTGGCCTATCCCTAGGTCCAAGTCTGTCGATGAACACGTGTTTGATGATACCTCCCGGTGTGAATCGAAGGATGAACACCGATGTTGTTGAATTCTTCCTTTGCCACTTAACCTCGTCCTATCCCTAGGTCTGAGATAGTTCAACCATAAACTGGAGAACTCGTACTTATTCCTTTCGTATACTTAACTCTCCCGATATTAAATAAATGTATAATCTCACAATGCTCTCCCGATACTCTTGCAAGATGTTGAAAACCAGAATAAGCAAACTTGAAGTCTATTTTATTGAATAGAAAAATTCCTAAAACAAATGCAATCCTTGCAACTACTTTACAAATCAACCCTTAGCCCTAGGGGAAGTTTAGAACATGATGAGAAGGAGAAAACGACTAGGGTTTAGAAGAGAAGGCTAGAGAGTAAGATATCTCTTTTCCTCGGTCCGTTAATGTTGTCGCCTCCCTGCTGTCGATGGCAACATAAAATTCTCGGACGAAAGTTACGTTCATTTCCTCTGGCTGCTCAGCAAACATCTGCCACTGCAGGGCTCTGATCTTGCGGGCTATGAATGGTTGTAGCCCTAGATTCTCCGTTCTAGTGGTGTAAATGAAACCTTTCTCCTCCCACATATCTCTGACCTGGAAGGAGCTAGGAGTGGATGCTGTTGGGGCAGATCCTGAGGCAGCGCTTCTGGGGGTATTTCTGGTACTCATGTTGCAAGGACTGTAGAAAAGAAAAAAAGCAAATGAAATTCTAGAGGAAACAAGTAGGGAGAGTAAAAGTGAGTGAAAAATGAATAGTAAAACGGGGTTTATATAGATGAGGATTTTACTGCCCGTTGGAGCTATAACGATAGGCGCGAATAACGGGGCCAGCTGTTACGCGATTTCTGACGCGTCTGTTACGCGTTTGCGTGTCTGCCGCGACAGCGTGTTGACAGGCTGGATTTTCCGCGTCGGTCACGGCAGCTGTAACGGCAGGCTCCTAAGTTGGGCTTTTTGGGCTGATGGAAAGATGGTGGGCTGAATTCACTTCTCCTCTTCTTCTTATCTCCTTTATTTCCTAAAATAATAAAATAAAAACTTAGTTCCTAAAAAATAAAATAATTCTAACTACCTAATACATATAAATAAATATTAATAAAAAATAAAATTAGGTTAAATTAGGGATGCCAGGAGGGGCATCTCCTAAAGTAACCACTTCCTGCATTTGTGGGGCTTCAGTCCCCTGATAATGCTTCAGTCTTTGTCCGTTGACTTTGAATTGGTGCCCGTCTTTTAAAGATCTGATTGTGATAACACCATGAGGAAAAACTTGCACCACTTGGAATGGGCCAGACCACCTAGATTTCAGCTTCCCTGGGAAGAGTTTTAACCTAGAGTTGAACAACAACACAAGCTGCCCTGGGCAGAACTGTCGTGGTAGCAACTTCTTGTCATGCCACTTCTTTGTCTTGTCTTTGTAGATTCTTGCGTTGTCATAGGCCATTGTTCGAATTTCATCTATCTCATTCAGATCGAGTAGCCTTTTCTGTCCTGCCTTCTCCAAGTCCATATTCACTGCCTTGATGGCCCAGTAAGCTTTGTGCTCAATCTCGACAGGTAGATGACATGTTTTCCCATAAACCAGCAGGTAGGGTGACATTCCCAATGGAGTTTTGAATGCTGTTCTGTAGGCCCATAATGCATCATTGAGGTGTAGAGACCAGTCCTTCCGAGTTGGCTTAACCATCTTTTCAAGAATGTTCTTAACCTCTATGTTGGATATTTCAGCCTGTCCATTGGTCTGAGGGTGGTATGATGTTGCGATCCGATGTTGGACACCATACTTTTTGAAGGCAGCAGCTATAATCCTATTGTCAAAATGCCTCCCTTCATCACTGATAATCGCTTTGGGGATGCCAAATCTGGAAAATATGTTTTTATGCAAAAACCTTTGAACTGTCTTGGCATCATTTTTCTGAGTAGCGATCGCTTCAACCCATTTGGACACATAGTCCACTGCCAGGAGGATATATAAGTTCCCATATGAAGCTGGGAGTGGTCCCATGAAATCAATCCCCCAAACGTCGAAGATCTCGACTTCTAGAATGTTTTGCAGTGGCATATCATGTCTCCTTGAGATGTTTCCAGTCCGTTGACATTTGTCACAGTTTTTGTAGAATATATGGGCATCCTTGAACAGTGACGGCCAATAAAATCCAGACTGCAAAACTTTGGCAGCAGTTTTGTTACCACCTAAGTGTCCTCCATATTGTGAAGCATGGCAGTGATGGAGTACAACTTCTTGTTCATCCTGTGGTACACATCTCCTGATAACCTGATCTGCACAGTATTTGAAAAGAAGAGGTTCGTCCCAATAATAATGCTTAACATCATTTTGGAACCTCTTCCTAGCTTGATAGTTAAGGTCAGGAGGAGTTATTCTGCTAACTAAATAATTAATGAAATCAGCATACCAGGGGAGTTCAGAAAACTTACCTGCCGCCATGGCTGTCGCGACAGTGCTTGTGGCAGCGAACAGCTACTCGTCAGGGAAGGTCTCCATTATGTGTGTCTCGTCTGTTGGGAGACTCTTTCCCTTCTCCAGTCTTGACAAGTGATCTGCAACTTGATTTTCTGTTCCCTTTTTATCCTTGATCTCAAGGTCGAACTCTTGCAGTAGCAGAATCCACCGTATCAGTCTAGGCTTTGCATCCTTTTTGGCGAACATATACTTTAATGCAGAGTGGTCTGTGTGGACTATGACCTTCGTTCCAAGTATGTATGAACAGAACTTGTCAATGGAAAACACCACAGCTAACAGTTCTTTTTCTGTTGTGGTGTAGTTTACTTGGGCGTCGTTCAGTGTTTTGTTGGCATAGTATATAACATGAAAGAGCTTGTCTTTCCTCTTTCCAAGTGCTGCCCCGACAACATAGTCACTAGCATCACACATGATCTCAAATGGCAGTTTCCAATATGATGGTTGTACTATTGGGGCTGTTACCAGCTTTTCTTTCAGAACCTTGAATGCCTCAGTACGTTCAGTGTTGAAGTCGAAGGGACGGTTCTGCTCCAGAAGATGGCATAAGGGTTTGGTGATCTTCGAAAAGTTCGCGATAAACCTCCGATAAAAACCAGCATGCCCTAAGAAACTCTTGATTCCCTTGACTATGGTGGGTGGCGGCAGCTTTTCAATTACCTCGATCTTAGCACTGTCGACTTCTATGTCGCGGCAGCTTACTTTATGGCCTAGGACTATCCCTTCATCCATCATGAAGTGACATTTCTCCCAGTTCAATACCAAGTTTGCTTTCTCACATCTCTCGAGCACTTTCTGTAGGTTGCTTAGGCAACTTTCAAAATTGTCTCTAAAGACAGAGAAATCATCCATGAATATCTCCGGGAAATCCTCCACCATATCGGAGAATATTGCCATCATACACCTTTGAAAGGTTGCTGGTGCATTACAAAGTCCAAATGACATCCTCCGAAAAGCGTAAGTACCGTATGAGCAAGTGAATGTCATCTTCTCTTGATCCTCCGATGCAATGGCTATTTGATTGTAACCTGAGTATCCATCAAGAAAACAATAGTAAGGCTTTCCCGCTAATCTATCAAGCATTTGATCAATAAAGGCAGGGGAAAGTGGTCCTTCCGGGTAGCTTTGTTAAGCTTCCGGTAGTCCATACAAACCCTCCAACCGGTCACAGTCCTGGTTGGGATTAGCTCGTTTTCTTCGTTGGTTACCACGGTTATTCCTCCTTTCTTAGGAATGCACTGCATCGGGCTCACCCACTTGCTATCCGAGATGGCATAGATTATTCCAGCATCTAGCCATTTGATGATCTCCTTACGATCCACCTCTCGCATAGCATCGTTTAGACGTCTCTGGGCATCAATGGTCGGATTATGATCATCCTCTAAGAGGATTTTATGCATGCATAGTGCCGGACTGATGCCTTGGATATCAGCTATCGTCCATCCAATAGCCTTTTTGTGCTGCTGCAACATCCCTATCAGTTGCTGTTCCTGTTCCTGCATCAACTTGGAAGAGATGATTACGGGTAACGTATCATTTAAACCAAGGAAAACATATTTAAGCTACCCTGGCAGGGGCTTAAGATCTAGAACAGGTGGCTCTACAGTTGATGGCTTTTGGACTATATGTTCATTCGAGGTATAGTTTAAGGGCTCGAATAACTTACCTGGACGATTGCCTATCCAGTTTACCTCCTCTTGATCTTCAGTATCAGATATATCAGTTTCTGAGGAGCTACTGTCGTCGTTGTTGCCGTGACAGTCTTCTAAATGGCTGCTGGGGCAGTGGCCAATTTTTATGTCATGGCATCCCGACCTGATGTAGGGTTGGTCAAGGATAACTTTAGTGATAGCCTTGCATTCTTCTTATGCATCAGCATGTTTTATTACCTAGAGAACATTTAACTTGATCTCTTGATCGTTCACTCTCATAGTGAGTTCTCCTTTTTCCACATCAATCAGTGATCTTCATGTGGCTAAGAAGGGTCGCCCCAGGATGATTGGTGCATTCTCATCTGCTTCACAATCTAAAACAAGAAAGTCAGCAGGAAAAATAAATTCGTCCACTCTTACCAGAATATCTTCTATCTTCCCTTCTGGATGCACGTAAGAGCGGTCTGCCAGCTGCAGTACTACTGTTGTGGGTCGAGCTTTTCCAATACCTAATTTCTGAAAAATAGATTTGGGCATTAAATTTATACTAGCACCAAGATCACAAAGTGCCTTACCCACAAATTTGTCACCGATTATGCACGGTATGATGAAGCTCCCAGGATCCTTCTTCTTTTGGGGTGGATGCTTGTGCAGAATACTCATGCATCCCTCTGTCATTTTAACCGTTTCAAATTCCCTAAGTCTGGATTTCTTCGACATGGCATCCTTGAGAAATTTGGCATAACCAGGCATCTCCTTGATAGCATCTAATAGCGGAATATTGATATGGACCTGCTTAAAAATATCGTAGATCTTCTTAAGCTGGGATTCCTGTTTCAATTTTCTATAACCGCTGAGGAAAAGAAGGTGGGGGACGATAATCAGCAATATGTCCTTCCCACTGCATTCGGATATGAGGAGGTTTAGGTTCTTCATCTTTCTCCTCTGGCCCTTCTGCTGTCGTGACAGGTTCATCGGCAGCAGGCTGTTTGTCAACTGCCGGGGCAGCGTTCTCGGCAGGCGTTTTCAGGGCTGGCTCCTTAACTGATTCAGCTTCCTTCTCTGGCCCTGGTAATTTCTTCCCACTTCTGGTCGTGATGGCTTTACACTGCTCATGTGTAGGTTGTCTAGCATTTTCAGTATCGCTAGGAAATCCTCCATTCTGCCTCGGTTTAATATACTGGGAAACCTGACCCATTTGTGTCTCCAGTGATTTCAGAGTAGCTTCATGGTTAGTCATCTGCATCTCTGTTTTATCCATGAATGACTCAGTCTTCTTGACGAAGTGATTCATGTTCTCAATGTAAGTTCCTGTTTGAGACATAAACGTAGCCAAAGTCTGTTCCAGTATACTAGTCGTGGCAGCTGGTGGTTGTTGCTGCTGCGGTTGCTACCGAGTCAGTATTCTAGGTCCCCCCTGATTCTGAGTATTCTGTGCTTGAGGATTCAGGGCATTATTAGGGTTGCTCCAAGAGAACTTGGGATCCTTTCTCCAGTTGGGATTGTAGTTGTTGGAATTGTAGTTCTATTTATTGTAGTTCCCAACATAAATCCCTTCTTCTAACTGTAATGGACAATCTTCTGAACTGTGATTCCCATCACAAGTCTCACATACCTCTTCAGCGGAGTAGACAGGTTGTGAATCTTCTTTCAAGAGCTTTTTCACTGCCTTTGTGAGATATGCCACCTGTGTTTTTAGAGAACTGTCGGCCTCATAATCTTTCACAGCTAGTACTCGTTTACCCCCTCTTCTTGCTGTAGGAAACTGTTCCTTGTTCTTCGCCAGATTTTTCAATACTACCATTGCGTCTTCTGGATCTTTGTCCAACAGCAATCCATTCGCTGCTGAATCAATTTTCATACGAGTCTGTAAGTTGGCAGCATTATAAAATTTAGTTACCTGGTTCCAAACGGGGAATCCATGCATAGGCCAGTTTCTTAGAAGAGTGGTAAATCTGTCCCATGCCTCGTGCATCAGCTCGTCATCTTCCTGTTGAAAAGTAGCAATTTTGTTACGTAATCTCTCAGATAAATGTGAAGGATTAAAACGAGACAAGAATTCACGAGTTAAATCTACCCAAGTTCGTATTGAACCCGACGTTAGTTTATTCCACCAAGTTTTCGCCCTGTCCCTCAATGAATGAGGAAATAACTGAAGCCTCAGTATCTCTGGATTTACTCCTGGTAGTCTAAACGAACCACAGATTTCCTGGAACGTTTTTAGATGCTCCCTAGCATTCTCTATAGCAGCACCACTAAATTGGCCAGTGTTGTTAATCATGCTGAACATAACAGGTTTCAACTCAAAATTGTCAACTTCAACGTCTGGCAGGGTTGTTTCTAGTTCCACATGATCATTGAGCATGTAGTCTCGGCATGACCGGCGTGCGGCAGCAGCAGGAGGATCGGCAGGTCGTCCGTTTCCTCTATCCCCGACAGGATCGTTAGGATCTTGAGGATTCCCTTGGTCGCTCCTTCTTTCTTCGTGCCTTCCGTTCATCATTGCTTCTAATTGTTCCTCTAGGTATTCGTTTCTTTCTACAAGGAGGCGGACTCTTTTCCTGAGATTGCACGTACGTTCAATTTCAGGATCTAACTAGTGCTCAGGTTTTTTTCCTCGTTGAGATCTGCGCATAAGCAAACAAAAGACCTTGTGAAAGGTACAGGTTGAACAATCCAAGTAAAAACAGAAAAATAAAAGAAGTGCAGTAACAGATAGGGTAAAGATATGTTGCCAGTCCCCGGCAACGGCGCCAAAAACTTGTTACGTGTAAAAGTGTCTATCGCAATGTAGTGCAAGTGTACACGACGCAAGTAGTAAAGTGATACGTAAGTATCGGATATCGTCTCCACAGGGACTGGGCTAATAATTTCACCTTAGATTGCTGCACAAGAGAGAAAAGAGATAGTTTAATTGTTGTCACGAGATAATAACAAAAATACTGAAATAAAAGAGTAAAGAAATCAGGATAGAGAGAATGGGCCGGTATTGAATTGCTCAGTAGTGTAGGTGTTTCAAAGTCTAGGAATCTTTGTTCTGTCGTTGCGCCTGTCGCGGCAGCACCTGTCGCGGCAGCAGTCTGTTGTTTGTCACGGCAGCGATCACACAACTCTGTACTTCAAGCTTGGCAAGAATCCATGTTGTGCCTTGGCCTATCCCTAGGTCCAAGTCTGTCGATGAACACGTCTTTGATGATACCTCCCGGCGTGAATCGAATGATGAACACCGATGTTGTTGAATTCTTCCTTAGCCACTTAACCTCGTCTTATCCCTAGGTCCGAGATAGTTCAACCATAAACTGGAGAACCCGTACTTATTCCTTTTGTATACTTAACTCTCCCGATATTAAGTAAATGTATAATCTCACAATGCTCTTCCGATACTCTTGCAAGATGTTGAAAACCAGAATAAGCAAACTTGAAGTCTATTTTATTGAACAGAAAAATTCCTAAAACAAATACAATCCTTGCAACTACTTTACAAATCAACCCTTAGCCCTAGGGTAAGTTTAGAACATGATGAGAAGGAGAAAACGACTAGGGTTTAGAAGAGAAGGCTAGAGAGTAAGATATCCTTCCCTAGGTCGAATTACATGCCTTTATATAGGCCTTGGGTTCAAGTTTTCTAATATGGCAAGAATACAAGTTTAAATTAAAGTATAACTCTATTAAAGACTAAATCTTCAGAGCATATGTCTTTAATCCGTCCTTCCTTCTTGCTTGGAGTTTCTTCCTTGAACTTTGGGCTTGGCCTTCATTCTAATCTAGGGCTTGGAAAAATATAAGGGTGCTTCACGACAGACCGGCTTAATTTTCTCTTTCTGTCGAGGCCCACTTCACTTCTTCTCTACACCATTGCTGTCGTCTTTGGCTGCCACGGCAGCAGCTATGGCAGCATCGTTCTCCTCGTCTGCAAATCCAGTTCCAGCTCTGCTTCTTCACTGCCCAGTGTCTGCTTCTCCACTGCTCTCTATCTGCTACAGCAGCTACCTGCAAAAGCAACCAATTTTAGTAGAAACTGTGCTATTTGATATAATTGTGATGTAATAATGAAATCTATCACAAATGCAATGAATTATGCTTGAATGCAGCAGAAATATTGGTTAAATAGGGGGTAAAATATAGAACTTTTACACACTCAACAGACTCTTACCACCTTTCATGGAGAGTGGCATGGGCATACCTTTGGTAATGATGTCATGGAAGATGAATATGATGATAAACACGATAATGAAGGCGAAGATGACGCTTCTTAGACCTTTGCATCTCATTACATATCATCTCTTTTAGGATTTTTTATGCACCTATCTATGTTATCTCTCTTTTTAGGACCTATGCTTTGCATTATGTTTTTAGGATTTGAGTTTAGACTTCTATTTGATTTGAACTTTTATGTTTTAAGTGCTTAATAAAATTTATGTTGCTTTATGTTTCTTTGCGTTGCTTATATTATTCCCAACATTGATTATGATCTAACAAAAAGAGAGAGAAGTATAACGAGACTTAATTTTTTTTAAAGATACATCTTTTAGTCTTAAAGTAAGGGGGAGAAATTTTAAAAGTTTATTTTGGTTTTGTTATATCAAAAAGGGGAGATTGTAAAATCAAAATTGATTTTGATATAACAACATTTTTTCAAGGACTTAATTGCAAAATGAAATAAAATTTTAAACACTCAAAAGAGTACAAAATGACAAGGATTCGAACTTTAAGTATTTTTAAATCAAAAGCCAAGTATCTAAAATATTTTCTAAGTATTTCGAACTAAATTTTTGAAATTAGTCCAAGCGTACTGATACGGGTAAACCCGTATCAATACGGTTTTTGTCTATTGGAAACGAGTCAAGAAAAGTGTACTAATACGCTCCTTGTCGTATTGATACGATTTTCAGACTCGATGTAATCATGGATTCTAAAAAATACTTACCGTACCGATACGCTCCTTTGCGTACCGATACGAGTTGGTAAAATTTGAAAAATCTTGGCATTTAATTTTTTACCGTTGTCTTGTCAGATTATTGGAACCAAACATTTTAAAAGTTGGTTAACAGTACCGATACGCCTAACTACCGTACCGATACACTTTTTGGTTAACCAACTCTCCAGATTTCAGTGAGCAAAATCGGTACCGATACGCACTATGTTGTACTGATCCCTTATATAAAAATGGTTTCCGTACCGATACTCTTCTTCGTGTATTTATACGCTCTTTGTATACAACGACTCTTTCTTTTTTTTACGGGTACCGATACGGTGACGCGAGTACCCGTACAGTAGGTTGCAGAACTATATTTATGGTGAGAAGAAGAGAGCCCAATGGCTCTATTGATGATGCCACCAACCCAAACGATTAGAATTCAATGAAGAGATATAAAAGCAAGCCATTAAAGCTACAACAACAACTATTCGTCAAGTCAAGCACATTCAAGCAAAAATCTAATTCAATTTGAGCAAAATAGAGTGAAACCTTTGTACCCAATTGAGTGATTTTTATTGTACTCATCTTTTATCAATTTGGGTTGAGAGAACTTGTAATTTGGGGCAAATATCCTACCTCGTGAGGGTTATTTTCTATTTCCCAACATTCTTTGTATTTGAGAGTCTTGGTTAATCTTTGGGTAGAAAGATTAACCAGTTTGTAAGGTTTCCTCCTAATTTGAGAAAATGAGAAAAATTCTAGTTAAATTAGTTGAAAATCCTTAGTCGGAGCTAAGGTAGTGGATGTAGAGCTTGTTCTAAGCTTGAACCACTATAAATTACCTTGTCTTCAATTTTTACCTTTTCGATTCGATTGATCTACTTAACACAACCGTAATAATAATAATAATAATAATAATAATAATAATAATAATAATAATAATAATAATAATAATAATAATAATAAGAAGAAGAAGAAGAAGAAGAAGATGATGATGAAGAAGCAGAAGAAGAAGAAGAAGATAACGCTAATACCTGCTTTACCACCGGTATTATAGTGAATTTTCCATTTTGGCCATTTTATTAATTTTTTGTCAATTAGGCTCATCTATTTTTACGGACCATCATTGTAGTCCATTGTGCTTTATTTAAAAAAAAACATGATGTGATCTAATGAGTTGTTATGTGTAATAAATATTAGAAAATTAGAAAATAAAGCCTTAAAAGATTATAAAAATCTAAAAAGTCAGAATATATTTTTGGAAGTTATTCTTTTTCAAAATTATAATTATACTTTCTTTAAGAAAAACAAAAATCATTATGAAAAGCAAAAAACCCTTAAAAATTAGAATTTTGTTTTAAAAAATCCAATATATTTTGAAGAGTTTTCTATTTTATTAGAATTTTAAGGATATTTTTTTATAGTTTTATGTTTTTTTAAAAAAACTAAACATAATTACATTTTCAAAATATTAAAAAAATAATTATAAAATTATATATTTTTAAATAGTTTTTTATACTTCAGGGTTTTTAGGATTTTTATTCCGAAAACTTTATTTATTTTAATTCCAAATGACGTCTAAAAAGCATTCTATGATATTTATTTGGTACTTGAATTTGCCACTTTTTACAAATAGGGTACCTATATTTATTAAACATTACACATTTGACATCTAACTTGTAAATTCTACAAATATAGTATTGGTGTAGCCCCCTAAACCCGACCCGGAAGAACTGGGTCGAATATAAGGAGTCAAGCTCAAAGCTTGTCCCTCACGCAAGTAACCTGATTCAAAACTTAAATTCCAAAATAGACAATACTAATATCGCATAATACATATTAATAAAATATTCCTGAAAACATTAAGTATTCGAAATGTACATGCATGAAAAACGTAATAACCTCAAATAAAACATCCGAAATTTAAAATTATATACGATCTGATAAAACATATAATATAAATAGGTCCAAGTATCATACTAATAATAATAAATAAATAAAGCTGAAAAACGAGGTCCTCCAAGTACCGTAGCCTAGACCTGAGTATCTGAAAATAGAAACTAAGGGGGAGTCAGCGAAAATGCTCAGTGTGTCTCTACAGTGCAAACAAAACTAACAATATCATCATATTAACAGAGTCAATCAGGCATTATCATAATACAATTTCCATCATGAATCAATTCAAACACATAAACAAGTACGAATGAATATGCAACACAATATGACATGCACCAACTACATCACCATCCGAAGAGTAAAGTTCCCCAGAACCACTCTCTACCTCGTCACCATCCGAAGTGGAATCCAGCCCGTAGGGCGAAACCACTGATCCAAAGTAGACATCATCCCGAAGGATGAAGCTATTGAACTTCCCCTTACAGAATTTCAACCATAATGAGATGTCATAAAATCCGAATTCTGAATCTGAATGCATTATTTATCAACAGAAATGCATAATCATGTAATTTGATATACAATAATTTGAATCTGAATATATATACTAATATTGCATAACGTAACAGAATGTTGAACAAGTCAAACATCACATATCAACAGAATATTATCATCATACATCATCATACCACATAATGCATACAATTCAGCAAAACAACACATTTACATACAAAGCACTGTAAACAGACAGCACAGAAGAGAACACACCTCAAGTAGCTAACACTCAACGTCGACGGTGACGTCTCCCACGCTCAGCTTTATCTCTAAGTCGTTCAGAGTCAACTCCTATAACAATTAAATACACCATCAAAGATACTACTACTATGCCAAGACACTGATAATATAAATATTGAATATATTAATAATTAAACTCACGAGAGGATCCCGATGTCTGAGCAACAAGAGGTTGTCCAGGTGGAGGAGGAGGAAGGATCTCAGTATCCGAGTCAATGTCGTCTGCAAATAAGAGTAATTCCAATTAATTTCCCGATATTCAAATCTTTAAAAACTAAGTATAAGCGAATAAAAGAGGTCAAAACAGGCTTTCGGGTTTGAATTTGGGGAAACGGGCAGCGGAATCGAAATCAGGACGTCGAAAAACATAAAATAGGCATTTTTCTAAAAAAGTCAACGGGTCAACGGTGACGTCATCGCTTACATCATACTCCACGTCACTAGTGACGTCATCCGACTCGGTTCAACGGGTTCCGGTTCGGTCTAACTCGGTTCAGCCTTCTGGATCGGTTCAACCTAAAATCCCCAATTCAAAAATTAGGGCACAAACACCCCCTGATTCCTCTCCGCCGATGACCTCTCACGTTAAATTCCGGCGAATTTCCGGAACCTACACACACACACAACTCGTGCAAGCCCCAAACACTCACCTACAACCCAAATCGAACGCAACAACCAAAGCAAAGGAGGAAGGTGGCGTCTCGGTAAAATACCGAACAGTTTTAAACCGTTTCCAGCGAAGAACGGCGACGAGCGAGCAAACCCGAGACTAGGTTTCGATCGCGCGGCCACGGGGAGTCGAACGGTGGTGTCAGACCGTCGAACGGATAGCGTTTGGCCCTTGGCCAGACGGTAAATGGAGTAACGACGGTAGGTTTATCTTCTTGTGTTCGCACGAGAGAGAAAGGGAAAATGCAGATGAGGTGAGCGGCGAAAAAGGGTCTCGGGAATGAAAACATGTATTTAAATCACCCAAAAATGGGTAAATTACAAGACAAGCCATCACAATTATTAGGGTTCATGAAACGGCACCAAACTTTGTTACCTTTGCAATTTGGCCATTGAAATTCCGAAAATTCCCAATTATTAGGTTTTTAATTTAGGGATTTCAATTAAATTAGAGTTTCAAATTAGGCAAAAATTGGGGTGTTACAATTGGTGTTTTCTTTTTGACCAATTTGGTACCTATATTTTCCAGACTTGATAGGGCTTATTTTGTGTAATGATTGACAAATACAAGTACCAAATGTGTAATATCTGAAAAATACAGATACTAAATTAGTAAAAAAGAAAATACAGATACCGTATTTATAAAATAAATGAGTGAAGTTTGTCCGTGACTTTCAGTTCAGAACAAACCTTTTTCCCCTTTTTCAAACATAATTTCATTAAGGTCCAAATAACTTCCCAGAAAAGGTATACCATATATAGGAATGAGCCAAAATAGAACCAGAAAAAAGCAAACCCAATTGGTATGGAGTGCCATGATTGATTGCCCTCTTGCTGTGGCCTGCAATCTATCTGCTCAAAACCAATTTCCTAGTTGAAGAAACAAATACAAGACACCACCCATTGCTCTTTGTTTCCATGATATCATCATCACCATGGTTTTGAACACGTGAAAACAAACATGGACGGACCGAGTAGGTGCCGGGTCAGTCGCATCCCCTAAAAAATTTAAATTCTCATAGTTTAGATATTTCTTTGGTATTTTCTATTGACAATCTAATTTTGTACCCCTACATTTCTAATATAGCTTGCTAATAGTTCACGTCCCTTACGTAAAATCATGCGTCCGTCCTTGAAACCAAATATTCTGATTCTTTTTGTAATGTAGTACTAGGGAAAGTGCATGTGATCACCAGAAAGATAGTGACTTTCACTACCAAATCTCTGTACCAAGAGATTCTTATGGCCTTTGATTTTGTTTCCATCAATGGAAAGATGCCCTTTTTCCCATTTTCCATATAAACTCTCCTTCTTTGTCATAATCACAGCTTTATATATATGTGTGTATATATATATACAAGTTCCTCCATTGTTACATCAACTGTGAAGTGTGGCTACCAGCAGAGAAAAAAAGGTTAGCATTTTTCTAGCATGGCATAGTTGTTTTATTTATCTCTTGTTTCATTCATCAAACGGTGGGTCTGAAGTAGTTTATAACCTGTTTGAGTTTTAACCTCACCGAATCTTCCCAACAGGTTTAAGTTAAAAAGATTCACTGTGTCTAGCAACAACAGTAAAATGAATTTACTGTTGGTAGAAACACAAAACTGTAGTTGTTGATGCTGGTGTGCTGTGCTTTGATCTGTCAAAACTTGGTTTAAATCAATGCCATTAAACTGAATTTTATGAGATCTCTGCATACAGGGATGTAAGTGCTTACTAACAATCTGTTCTCCATTAATATATCTCTTCTTCACCGTCTTGTCGTTCACCGGATTGTGCATTGTATAAATCCATTAATTATAACAGCATCTGTTATATCCACAACTACGACAAACAAGGTGGGACGGACAGCGAATCTGTGACATCAATTTTGGTCCGTGCGAGCATTTACATATGAAGAAAGGCCCTGGTAATGTATATACTTTTTTCTTTCAGGAATCTGGAAGAACTCATGGAAGGCAGCAGTGGCAGGTCTTGTAATCCTCCAGCAGGTACCAAATTCTTACCACTTTTTAATTATTTTCCCCATTTACAAACAGTTATCAAACCATAAATCCAGAGTTTTTGTTAATTAAGTTATACTAAAGCTGTTTATACATATTTATATCAAAGACTTAACTGTTAAAAGCATTAGGCAAACCAGCAATATCAGAGTTGGAAACACTGCAGAAACAGTACGAGGAGAAAAAAATGAAGATCCAAGAGCTGTATAAACAAATCGAAACCGCGAAGCTTCGATTGGAGCAGCAGCAGCTGAAGAAGAAGAACAAGGGAATCCCAGATGAGAAAAAAGAAGCTTTCAATGAACTGAGCCAGAAATACAACAGTCTGAGAGATGAATATATTGCACTGTCAAGGGAGTTGAATTAAGGCCATTTATGTATTTAATGCTTTTTTTCCCTCTAGTTTATCATCTCTGTTTAAGTACTCTTGTTGGCAAAGATTTGCTAAATCTATATGATTTCTAGTTTTCAACAATCTCTAATTATTAACAGAAACCATATACTATGATATTGTGCCAAAAGAAGATTAAAACTGAACTTAATATATATTCGAAATAGTTTAGATTACATGCACTAGGGGGCCAACTGTGACTAATTAAATAAATATTTCCTAAGCAAATTACTTAACAAAGTTGCTTCAGAATCTCAAATCAGTACTTAGATGATGTTCATACTTGCTCCCTGCTATGAGTTTAATTAAATTCCAGAGGCAGATTTAAATGGACTGTACACTACTCCACAATCATGGTCTGGTTTGCTGCTGCATCGAAACATGAAGTGGGGAAGCCGAAGGCTTTGGATACGTGATCGGTTTATGATTGGAAGGGTGTTCTTTCTGCACACTTTATGGTATGTTACCAGGCTCTTGAAGTTGTTCAATTGCTTCTGCATCCTCGTCCATGTTAGGTCTGGATTTGGGTTGCGCATCTAAGTACTGAAGTGTGAAGTTGGCCACAGGGACGAAGCCATGTACTAGCTGGGAAGGACTGCTGCTCTTTTTTTTTTGTTGATATAATAGCATTTTAAGTCATTTTTAATTTAAATATTAGTCAAATAAGGTATTTGTTCCTCTCAAACTTTAGATTTCAAAGTTTAACGGACGCTTGTCATTCTCGGTATTTAACCTTAGCTCTGTGACTCTGTCCCTAATTGGTTACCTCAAGAGTACCTTTCACCTTGAACATTCACCATAACTTTCAAAAGACACATCAAAGTTGTTCAAAGTAATCCAATGTCCTTAATAGCAACAAAAGAAAAAAGAAAAAAATCTTTTCGTACCGCATATTTCCTTGTAACACTTACCAAACCGAGTCTGTATTGGCATTTACATATGAAAAGAAGAGAGGACAGGCTTACATCATGCACGACCATTGGATGGGTATATATATATATATATATTAAGAGACTAAATATTAATTTTCAAAATTTTAGAGAAATCAGACCACTCAAAACTTATGCATATTGGAACAATAACATTGGTAACCGGATTATTGTCCGATTTGAGGGGAAAAAAGAACTTTTTTATAAAAACTTTTTTAAAAATATATCCACGCCCCTGTTATTATCCACTATTGTTAATTACCTATTATTATTTAGGTAATTATTTCATACAAGTACATGTAGAAATTTTGTTCACATAAATGTCTTAGATTTAGAGTTTAGAGATTTTATTTAGAGTTTAAGGGTTTAAATGTAGTAGTTTTGAATTTTTGGGTTGTTGATAGAATTTTGAGTTAGGGTTTATAGGTTAAAACCTAAATCTTTAATCATATTATCATAAAACATAAACGTTAAATTCTAACCCTAAACCTTAAATTCCAAACCTATACACCAAAGCCTCTAAACCTAAAATTTAGATGCTTGTGAGAATATTATTTTTGGTTAAGAGTTAAAAATTATCCACTCTTTGTTTTTTAAGATAATATTACTCCATTAATTTTCAAAATATTTTTTATATTTAATACTATCTTTAAAAATATGTAACATATATGTTTTTTAATTTATATGAATTTGACCAAATATAATAAGGGCAACTCGTGGGGTGATCCAGTAATAAAGGGTGATGTATTGCATCCAGGTGACCAGGGTTCGAGCACTATATATTCACGGTGTGCATAACTTATTAAAGGGCTAAAAAAATTAAATATATACTAACTTATAATCACACCAGCATATTAATAAAATAAAATAAGTGCAACTAATTCTATCTGTTTTAGAATTAATTTTAAAAAAAATATGTTTTCTTCTAATTTTTTAAATAAGCATCATTATTTAGGAATTCATTTTTTAAATTCAATATTTTTATCTATACCTTATTTTATGTAAACCGGTCTTTTGAACTCGTCTCGACCCGGTCTTTTAAAAGTAGAAATCTTATTCGAGCAAAACTTAGAACAACAATCAAACCCTGGAGTCGGAAGTGCGAAAACACTTACAAAAACCAGCTTCAATGGCTACCGCAAACAAAGCAAAAGGCAACACTGTGACCGCCAAAGGCAAGAAGAGGAAGCAGTATCTTCCCTACAATGTTAGCCCATACTCTCTCTCTTTCATTTTTTCACCATATATTTTCATGGTTTTATTTTTTCTATTTCTTCAACTGTTTTTTTGGAAAATAGAAAGCAGTTAAAAAGAAAGGGGCATACCCATTAAGGCCTGGAGTTCAAGGTTTCTTTATCACTTGTGACGGTGGCAGGGAACGACAAGCTGCTCATGAAGCTATCAATGTTATTGATTCTGTATGTTTTTCTTTTCTTTCCATACTTATTTTGAAGTTTATTGTGGAACCCTTTTTTGTTTTTGTTATTAAACTTCGTTTCGGGTCATTAATTGGTGATTTTCCATTTTGGGTATTGATTTCCGTGGTTAAATTTTAGTTTTTTATATATGAAAAATGGTTGCTGTGTTTATTTTCTGATTTTTTTAAAATTAATGTCCAAAGTTGTTTTCAGATAAAGCTTTGATTTTGCACAAATATTGTGAAGTTGAATATTAGAATCACATTAACTTATGTTAATTTATAAATTGTAGACTTGATATGTGATATCAGTTGTGACAGTCTCTTTACGCCTTCATCTTTTCCATATCTTAACTGTTCTCATGATTCATTTTCTTTTCAAGTTTTTTTTTTTCTGTTCATGAAGATTGAATCAGAGCTTATCTTGACTGCTGGTCTACAAATTATTATTACTATTATAGATGTTAGGCGTACGCTACTGAAACTATTATAGATTTAGCACACAAACAGGATATAGATTTAGCACACGGAATTGGATAGAAAAAAATCCATTTATAGCATGAATGTCCAAAGTTCTATAATTTGTTTGGCCCCTTGCTACATTAAGACCCTGATATTTTCTCTACCTGTTTTTTACATATGAATTGCAGTATTGCGCATCAAGAAACTTAGGCATAATCTTTAGTCTTTGGTAGAAACTTACCTTGATAGAAAAAAAGAAGCTGTTTACGGGTTTTATTTAACATGTAATACAACAAACCTGTTCCTCCAATGAAAATGATATTCCTTTTCACGTATGCAGCTAAGAGGATGTTTTGAAGTATAGGTCGTTTATCCCTATGTTACATGGACACATGTACAAGCATTTTTATACGGATATGTATCTTAGGGCTTGACTCTCATAAAAAAATTAAATAATTTGGACTATTGTAGACACATATTTGAAGTTAAGCTCAATCACATATACACCTAAAAGGCTAAAAAATGAAAAATCTCATCCAGAACTCTTATTTACCCTTTACCTTTTCCTTTCTTCTTTGGTTTCTAAACATTTAACCTCATACAATCATTTTCTCATCTTTTCTTTATCCTCTTTACTCACACTGTCTCTTTACTTCATCCTGTGATTGCTCAATTCTTCTTCTTGCCTTCTCTTTATTATGCTTAATGCATAGATAGCATTGTTTGGACCCAAAGATTCTTGGTTTTATAACATTCTCACCATGGCCAGCAATACCCTGGCATCATCTCTGATCTTTACCTTTTTTTTCATCTTTGAACTGGCTAATGTGAAGTAGTGAAGGTCTTATTCTAAATCTCGAATTGGACTCGTATTTTAAACCAATATCTCTGCAATGCCGTGTCAACATGAGTACAGTACCTTAAAAAATGATGTGTCCTTGTATACAGTGTTTATTCCTATTTTAATTTAAGGCTGTTGCTAATGCTCCTCTACTATTCTTTTGTGAATTTCCATTAAACTTCTGGTTATTTTACTTCCGTGCAGTTTTTTGAAGAGCTAGTCAATGGAAAGGATTTTGGAGAGGAACCTGGAGAGTTGCCCAATAAGCCTCAGAATAAAAAGATTACTTTCTCATATAGTGATGATGAAGGTGATGATGAAGAGGAGGGTGATGAAGGAGAGGAGGAAGGGCAAGATGAAGCTATTAAATCAGATGCTAGTAGAGAAAAAGATGCTAGTCAAGAAGAATGTTTAATAAATAAAGATTTGGATCATCCAAATTCAGATGATGTGTGCCATGGAAAGACAGCAGAAGAGACCAGTGATGCTCAGAAGGATGGGGAAAATATTGAAAATCAAGTAGATAAGTCGGAGGAGCCACCAGAAAAGAAACAATGGCATGAAACAGATACATCAAATCAAGTAGATAAGTCGGAGGAGCCACCAGCAAAAAAACAATGCCTTGAAACAGATACAACAAAGAGTGCAACCAGTGAAAAAGATAAATCTATTGATAAGCTTATTGAAGCTGAACTCAACGAGCTTGGAGATAAGAGTAAGGTTAGTAAGCTCCATCTGCTAAAGTTTGTAATTGATTTTGATGCCAGAAAGGAGAAATACATTTAAGGGGAAAAAACATTTTATCTGGACGGTGACATCTTTTTGACCATCGGCTATGTTTTTGGCATCTTGCATGAAATTGAAAAAACCAAGACAATTATATGCCTTGTTGAAAAAGAACCAAAACATTTTATCTGGACGGTGACATACCTTTTTGTTTATTACTTTTTCCTTCCATATTCAGTTTCCGTTTTTAGTGCTGAAGTTGTCAAGTTTTTTTATGCAATTACTTTTTGTCATCTCCTGTAAATAAATGGGTGATGCTGGCCATTATTGCACTTTCTTTTTTCTTTCCCATTATTTTTTACTTGAACCTTTTCCCCCCTTTGCATCCTGTTCGAACAGAGGCTCTTCTTCAACCTTGATTCAGGCTGTAATGGTGTTGTCTTTGTTCAAATGCGGAAGAGAGATGGAATTCCTGGCCCCAAAGACATCACACAGTATATGATGACGTCTGCCGCATCAACAAGGAAGCACATGTCGAGGTTCATTATTCACTTGCATGTTATGTTACATATACAAAGAACATGCACACAGGAAATGTTGTCTTGGTAGTAGCAAGCTAAAATCTCGCTGTTTCTTTGGTTTAGGTTCATTTTAAGAGTCTTACCTATTGAAGTAGCATGCTATTCTTCAGAAGAGGAAATTACAAGAGCAATGAAGCCTCTCGTTGAGCAGTATTTTCCAGTGGAAACACAGAATCCAAGGAAGGTATGAATTAGATGAATCCCATTCGTTTTGTTTTGATTTTCAAGTAATGAAATATTTTATAGTGCTTCTAAGAGCTAGTTTTCCATAAAATACAAGGATTTATATTCAAATCAAGTTGATAGAATCAATAGGATGGACAAGGTGCATCGATTTTAACTTGCTTTCTCTAGTTGTATTTGTACCATATATATATATATATGTTTTAAAGGTTCTTTAAACGTCTGTGTTGTTTGTCTTTGGTTGATACCATTCAGACATATGAATCAAACATAGATTTGACATAATCCAAATGCATGAATTATATGCAAGCTACAGTTACACGATTTAAAGCCACAACTTCTAGTATTAGCTCAAGGTAGTTTTTCACTGAAATGAGAGATGGGACTTCCTTTTTTTCTTTAGGGAAGTAACAATTTGGACCGATCAAACCTTTTAAATACATGTAGTAGCTGCCATGTGAGTTTTCACTAGTTTGGATTTGCCAGGAAATTAAAATGTTTTAAGAAATTGTAAGATTGACAACCATGGCTTTAATTCAGTGTTCGGCCCATTACAGTGTCCTTGGACCATTTGCTTGTTGGAAGATCCATATGATATAGCCCTCAAGTTATCCATAAAGAAAGTAGTCATTGTATTCATGAGAAGCCATTCAATTCATGATTCACTTTAACATATAAAAGAATAAAATTTCTACATATTTGAATGCCTTCATTTAGTTTGCAAGATAGCTAACTCGAACCTATATTTCAATGATTTATTTACTGTGGATGTGTTAATGTTTGGGTGGTCAAATAATGTTCATATTAGATTTGGACCTGCCTCAAAGGAGTGGGTTGGGGGGACTTTAACAACTTTTTCCCTCTTATCATGAAAATGCATTTATAGCATGGAAGAAGGATAAATTTCTAATCAGTATACTGATCTGTTTTGTTTTCCCACATGACCAAAACATTTACAGCATCCTTTTGGTTTCATCAAATTGAAATGTATTATATGTGATGGAATTGCAACTTTTGTTCACTGCAGTTTGCTGTACTATACGAGGCGCGTGCAAATTCTGGTATTGACAGGATGAAAATCATAAATTCAGTTGCGAAGTCTGTACCTGCGCCACACAAAGTTGATCTTAGCAATCCTGACACTACTATTGTAGTTGAAATTGTGAAGGTGAGTACATTATTTATTGACTAGAATGTGAACCCTTTTTTTGTTGTTGCAAATTTGCACTTTACAAGATCACTTAATCCAGCCTTCCATATGTAATTTTTTCCGGTTTCAGACAATCTGCTTGATTGGGGTTGTTGAGAAGTACAAGGAGTTAGCAAAATATAACCTGAGGCAACTTACTTCACCAAAGCAATAGAGATAAGGATGCTGGTCCCATTGATGGAGCTTCAAGCAGCACTTTAGAAGCAGCTTTTGTGCCTTTTGTCAAATGTTGGGAGGAAAATTCAGATAAGGAATCTAGTTTTAAATAGTTTAAGTTAAAAAAGACATTTTTCTTTCATTTCCTTTTCCCCCAAATAGGTGGATTCTGAATCATCTTTTATTTCAAATAAAAGTAGGTTTAAATATTTTACTGAAAATGTAAGGCCGTTATTTATCCATGATAATGGTTTAATAATCTGAGATTATCCAGGCGTTATAAAGGGAACTGTACATGAATGAAACAAATTAAATTACACTTTCCACAATTATCTCCATTTGGTACATAATTCAGAATCTGGAGACCAAATGGTATTTTTCAAAATGAAAAGGGGATACGGCACACAGTTACAGTGGGATCAAAGTTTAAAGGTACGACTAAACAACAACAATGAGAACTAAAAGGATCAGAATGATGAATATAGAAAATTCCATTGTGATTTTGTATTATTCATCTTTACTCAAGATTTTTTTGTGCTTTCCTTTCATGTCCTTCAATTTCTCAATCTTTTCACTTGAATCCTTCTGGTTGCTTATAGAATCCTCCTGTGCACTGCACATTTGAGACTTCAACTTGAATCCGAATTTCTTCGATACGGTACCCCAAGTGCTAGATGAGCCCTTTACCTGGCCTAGCTTCTCTATTTCTTGCCTCATGTTCGAGCATTCTTTCTCGAGCTCGGAAACCCGCATTCTCATATTATCCATGCCTACCTTTAAAACCTGATTTTCTCTCACAGCTGAGGCCCACCCTCCATCAGTTGATCCTGCGAACCCACTTCTTAATTGTCGTGATCCGTCAAGATTATCTGAAACCAAAAAGCAACCTGCAATTGAAGTCCTAAGCTGAAGCTGCTCGAAGAACAAGACTTGGACAACTATTCTCAGTGGCAGTCTCTCGTTTTGTGCAGCATGGGTACAGGCTTCCAAGGAGAGCTTCTGGCAGTCCATCAATCGACATAGTTGTTCTCTGTCGGATTCCGACAACCATGGGTGTGACTGCAAGTTTGATAAGCATAGGAGAAAGTTAAACAAGTTTGAAAGATAATTGTAGCCATTTCAAGCTTTCTTTCTTGTACCCTTAAGATGCAAGGGTTGATTTTAAGAACATGAAAATATTCAGCTCCCTAAAAATCAACGCATATAAGATTTGGCTTTCTGTCCGGTTAACTTTGTTTCAAGCAAACGAGAGAAGCAACTTCCGTTAAAATGCCAACTAAATTACCCAGTCAAAGAACCAACGACAGAAACAACTTAAAAGGATTAGTGAACTAGTTCTTGGGTAGAGACTAAAACATTTGACTTGCGTTTGGGCACAACTGCTGCAGAATTCTTGGATTAGTGAACTAGTTCTGGTAATAATTTGCAGCATATAAAACAACGTAATTAGAAATTATGTGCAATAAGGATAGTACCTTGAGATAAATGTCTATGGCACGATATAGACCATCATCCAATGGCCGGGCATAGTCAGGAACTGACGCAGCAAGAGCCTGGAACTTGGGGAGCTTCAAATTAACATCAGGGGCAACTTCTGCAAGGTACCCATCAACTAGCTTGGCTACCATTGTAATTGGTGTTAATGACGGTGAGCCAATAATCTGACCATCATCAGCCGAACATGGAGAGGCTCCACCAGTGATTTGGTCCATGGCAAGAAAATGCTCAAGAATTCGCTGTACACAGTCCACGTTGTAAAGTGTTTCCATGGAATAAGAGAAATTAGGCATCAGTAGATCTTCCAGAGTTGCTTTATCAAGCTGCAACCCGATCCTTTTCTCAAAGTTAGATATACAAGAGGGGCTTGCTCGAAGAATCATGGCTGTCCGAAGCAGTCCAAACAAAAACTTGGTTGAGACAAGGCCTTTCTGAATGGGAAGCAACCTATCAATCTCCTCCAGTAAAATCTTCTGACCGTCTTCTGATAGAGGAGCCCCCAAGGCCACAGGTGCAAGAGAGGCACTTGAGTTAGAATCATTAGCACCCTGGCGCCTGATCAAACCAGGTAGGTACTTTTTTGCATAAAAAGTGAGTGAGCCAGCAATTATATCCTCCCTGATACCACGAGACTCCATGGCTGAAATCAATCTCTTATAGAGAGGTAAACTTAAATTCGATGCATCCTCATACCACCAATCCAAACTTGTATTTTTCGGTTTGGCCCCTGTACTTATCCCATTCCACAACACACTTCCACCAGGGCTCTGCATAGGACCACCATGTTCCATTACGGGCCACCCGAATAGGTTAGGGTCAGTAGATGCCTTTGTGGCTAACGATTCGATGCACCTTTTTGTGATATTCAGTTCATCAGCATAACAGATAATATCATCACATGTTTGAAGTGCTCTAAGTGAATCTTTCCAATTTCGGAGGACTACTTGATTAAGAAAGGTTTCAGTCTGCACAATAAGATTGTCCTCCCCATATTCCTCAGTCATTTCTAGATGCTCAGCAGCACATCGAAGGTACACAACATTTGAGGCAGTGAGTTCATGTTTCACTCCATAGCAGAACTTCGCAACAAGTTCAAAAGTTCTGGCCCCTCCAGGAATGTCAGAGATGCATATGGAACATTTTTCTTCTTCTTCAGATGCTTCTGCGATTAATCTTTCCATAACCCCGCTTCTAGAGAGTAAAGGGAACTGCACCAAATGATAGTTAAGAAGAGTAAGAACCTAAAAATGAATAGTTATTTGCTTAGACACTTCATTTTACCATGCATCGCAGCGAGTACAAGTTCATGCGAAGGAATTCACCGCTCTTTGTTGAAAGGAAAAGGCTTGAGAAATTGGAAAAGTGACACACCTCGACTCAAGGAAAATCAATAGCTGAGGTCTTAAAAAGATGGTGCGGGGCACGAGAAAGGATTTTCTATCTTTATTTTGTAGAAACCGATAAAAATGAGCGGAAAGACTTTATAAACATATAAATTCAGCAAATTCTAACAAGTAAAAGGGGAACACCAACCAGAATGAAGTATATACATCAAGGGGAAATTACCTTGTGAAGATGAAAGGACATTTCTCCAACTTCAACAACAATGTCACTAGGAAGTCCAGTTGTGCAGAACCTATAATATAGCATGCATATTAAGCTCAACACAGAGAAATATAACAAGATTTTCACATGCTTAGGGATATGCAGGGTGCTTAGAATCAAAGCCAAAGAAGCTTGGTCCCATATTATAAGATATTCTTATTATAAGAAAAATCACCGTACATAAGAACAAGCAACAATATGAAATGGTTCCATCTATTATACAGATGAAACATTAATAACCCAATCTTAATGAGCCTACACATCACTTTTCAAGACTCGTCCTTCTCATCCAAAAGCTGGGATTCCACATTTGCAATCACTACGACAAGAAACAATACCACATTCTCGTTTTGTTTGATTCCATTCCATCAGTGTTAACAAGCTTCCAATATTGATAAAAAATGTCAGATTTGTTACTTCTGAAAAGGAATGTTAACACTGAAAACAGACATGATATTAAACCGGGGAAAATGTATTACTTATCTAACCTTAGTACTATTAAATTAAACATGGTATTAAACCACACTAACCTGGTATTAGTAAGCATAAGAAATATAAACAAAAAAGACAAGATATAGGTTTAGCGCAGGTTCAAGGTCTCCTAACAGATGGGCATTCCCCCTTCTGTCGATCGTTTAACCAATACAACCACATGACAACTTCAGTCATAACTGCAGCATGTTAAAGTTCTTAAGACAAAAACCGTTTCATTCTTATATTATCAGTATATCAGTAACACAAGATTGGTGAATCAGATTAGATAGGTTCAAGAGTCTAAAGAAATTGTTCTCAAGCTACTCATCTTCTGTAAATTGAAGCTTTAATAAAGTGCATTACTTCAATTTCAACCGAAACCAAAAAGCAATGGCAAAATGTCTATTTACCAAATGCTAAACTCAGAGTTCAAGAGTAAACAACTTTTTAGCAGTATTTGCAACAACTGAATGAATCGCTAAGCAATTAAGTGATTGCAGCATGAAAACTTGAGTTTCAGACATAGGAATGTGAAAGCCAAAACTAGTTTGGTCGCTCAAATCCACAACCATAGCATGCATATTTGTATGTCTCTTGATCCATATGCATCCAAATTCAAACATTAAAGTATGTCTAAAAATTTTAAGAAAAAAAATAAAAGCTAAACTGAAAGAGCAAGATGAAAACAAAGTAAAGCAAAACAACATCTCACAATAGTCAATGACAGAAGAACATAAGTATGCATAAGAAGATGGAGATGTAATAAAATTGCAGAGGAGATCAGTTACATACCAAGCTTGCCCTTGCCTTTGAAAGGCATCAGTTTTGGATCCAAGTTTCATGCAAGCCATTTTCTCACAGTGGAAATGGAAACAGCTTCAGCAGCAGAACCAGAATCCGAAGGACAAATACTTCAACCCTGCATAAAAATTGGAAAGTCAATGGAACCCCTTTTGTTTATGGCAATTGGCAAATATACCAGAACTAGCCTCAAAACAAGGCACTTTCTAAATCTAAAACGAAAACCCAGTTTTACTTTAACCCTCACACCTAAAAAAACACCAACCTCAAGGGCTCAAGCCAGCTCGTTCTCTAAAGGTCAAACCTTGAAAATAAACCCAAATGTAGCTTCTTCTTCAACATGTAAATCAAAGAAAACCCACTAAATATTACAGGGAAAAACTTGCTTTAAATCCATCACAGATTCATTCCACATACCCCATAGAGAAAAACGCCCCCAAACCCACTTCAGAAACACCTCCAAATCCCTGCCTAAACCCAGAGAATCTCCAAATCAGACACCAAATTGAAGTTGGCCGTTTAGGTCAACCCCTCCAAAAACAAAAACCCCAACAGCCCAAAATGAATAATATAATCCCCGGAAAACACTCACCGAGAAAATTCCAAAGTTTAGAAAACAAAGGAACAAAAACTACTCAATGCCCCTTTAGAATACATTAAAGCAAAAAAGAACTCTGTGAGTTGCTGTTTTTTGGAGTGAGTTGTTCTTTTATCGGTTATACCCCATGGAAATGATAATAATTATTAATTCATTACCTTTGAAGCTTTTCAATGCCGTAATGATGATTATGTTACTATATAGGGGACGTAACGAGCATCCCACAGCAACGGGCCAATATGGAACTTTTAATTTTTACTTAAAAGTTTGTAATAAATTATCTAATTTACGGAATAAGACCCTAATGGGCGAGTATAACCTAAGACACAGTGCCGTGTAGTTATTGTGCGACACTAACAAAATATTTACAAGAGACGAAACACAGAATTTATTAACTTAAACTCTAAACTGAAAATGTTAAACAAATAAAATACAGAACTAAAAATATTACACTTTGATAATATTTTAGGTTGGTGATTAAGTATCGAAATTTAACTTCGAGTATTGATACTTATCGCTTCTAAAAACATTTTAAGTTTTTTTATGTATCGAAACTTGTCTCTAACTATCGATACTGTCTCAAGACACCAACTGAAAATATTACAAAAATATAATATTTTCAGTTTCGTGTTATGCTTTTTTAACATTTTTTATTGGTATCGCACCGTAGCTGTACCGTGACTATGGCGCACCGTAAACCTACTCGACCCTAATTCATATTTATAAGAGGATATCATTAACTTTATTAAAAAATAATTTTATCTAAATTTAAAAAAAACCACTAAGAACAAAAAAATATTTTTTGTTATCAAAATATTGAATTTTTAAAAATAAAATAAAATTATTCGAATTTAATAAGTAATCCTAGTAAAAAACGGTTCATTATAATAGACCCAAATTCAAAAAGTATCATCTATAAGGTGTGTGCGCTCTCAAAAACATAAAAAGTAAGCGTACTTTGTCTCTGTCCAACTTACACACAAACAATAATCATGTTACAAATAAAACATGAATAATAGTAATAATACTATAGTTTTAAATGATTTATTAAACAAGAGTAAACTATTTATAAATGAATTTTTCATAAAAAAGTGAAAATAACATATTTTGTTTGTGTTTAATTAGTTTTTTGGTGTGTTTAGTTAGTTTAATAAACAAGTATAAAAATATTATTAATAATTAATTAAACCTTTTGTAAAAATAAGATTTTTTGAAAGAGAGAAAAAACTTGATATATCATAATTTAAACAAGGAGTTAACAAAATAGGGAAACAAATTTAAAGTTATTGATGATTAAAAAAAATGAAAGTTCTATTTTCTTAATAATTTTATCTAATTTGAGAGAATTAATTCTCTTTTAAATCATTAAAGGTACATATAAAAATTGTATTTCAATGAAAAAATAACTAACAAAAGTTGAGTGTGCAATGACAAGACATATTACTCTTTTAATTAGAGATTTAAATTTAAATTTTAAAAATGACATTATTAAGAATTTGAGAGGAAGAGTCACAATACCGAATATGGACGATAAAATTAGAGGCGGATCAATGAGCCTAGGGAGCCTTGACACCCTAAGTTTTGGGAAATTAAATTTACACCCCACAAATATTTCAAAATTTTTAATTAGGTCGCCTCAAATTTATTAGAAATTCTCATTAATTCTTAATTTTTTAATATTATTAATAGAGTTCTCCAAATTGTTAAAATTTTCATTAAGACTCACAAGTTTTTGAAAATTTTAATTAGACCATTAATTTTTAAAAAAGAATTTATCATTAAATCCTTAAAAATTTCAAAAGTTTTGATTAAACTTCCAAAATTTTAAATTTTTTTAATTAAACCTCCAAACAATCGCACCAAAATTTGCCCTGCATAAAATGGACATGTCCGATAAAAAACAATAAAAAAGAATAAAAGGAGGACTGTAAAATGGACATGTCCAAAAAGATGATGGAAGGCTTTAGAAAGCACAGCGACATGTGTGGGGGCATTTATGGCCGCTCCCAATACCAAAACCCCCTTCACGCTCGCATGCTTCCACGTGGGACCTTTCTCTTCTAATTCACTTTTTTTTTTTGGGTAAAATACACCGTTCATCACTTAACTATCATCCTATTCTTATTTCGGTCACTCAATTTTTAAACATTTCAATTTACTAATTTAACTTTCGGATTGCTCATATTTTTGTCACTCTGAAATATTTTATTATTATTTTCCAATTTTTTAATATTATTAAATATAAAATAATTTAAAATAAATAATAAAATCATATATTATTATTATTAAATTTAAAATATATAAAAAATCACCACCATCGTCGACCACCGTTGGTCTTAAAATCGACAACCGTTTGATTCCAAATTGCACCGGTAAACTTGTTTTGACACGCTAAGTCCGAATCTAGTGTTTGTTTCACCGGAAAATGTCTTGAAACTCTCAATATTGTTTGAAAATTATCGATCTTCTCACTTACGATCTCTTTTCCGTGGACTTCAGAGCATTTTTTTGGCAAAATCGAGGTCAGATTCAGACTCAAAGGGCCGGGATGAAGCGACCGGTGAAATTTGGAACTAAACGTCCACCATCTACGACTGTCGGTGGTGGCGTCCGACAGCAGTAAATGGTGGTCGACGAACAATTGGATTTAATTTTATATTTTAAATTATATTTTATATTAAATAATAATAATTCCAAAAAATTCAAAAATAATACTACAATTGTAACGACTCAGATTTCAAAATTTATAGGTCGATTTAACCCGAGTCTTGGGCCCCGTGAGTTAGGCCGAGAAGTTGGGTCATTTGAGGCTCAATGGCCCTCTAGTGGGCTTCCTTATGTTATTGGGCTAAAGGCTTTGGGTTGTTTGGTGAATGAGGGACGAGGGATGGGTAAAGATGTAATTTTATCCTTCTCTGAAAAGGGAGGGGTTGGTGTTTCTTAATTTCCCTACAAAAAAAAGTAAAGAGTATGATCTCATTTTGTCCCTTACTCTCCCCATCTCTCTCTCTTCTTCATCCTCATTTTGAACCAAAGATTAAAGGCTCCATCTTTGTCTTTTTGAGTTAAATTTTTGAATTTCAAGTTATGGGTGTTGTTATCATTATATAAGAATCTACATTTTGAGGTAAGAATCATCAATCCTGGTGGAGAATGAGTTTTGGTGGGGGGGGGGGGGTTGAGGAGGAAGAACGTGAATGAAAGTTTTGATCTCATTCCTTGTTGTAGAATCATAACTTTAGTTTCTTTTAATCTTTCAGCAATGTTGTAACCCGTTTTACAACATTTCCTTGTAGTTAAAGAGGTTGAAAATTCTTCCAAGGAGCTTGAGAAGAAGAGAGCTTGAGGGGCTTGGCTTGGAGCTTCCTTTCATGTTAAGAATCAAGGTTAGTGCACTACTAACTCCTATGCCTTCATGGGCATCATAAATGTAAAACCAAAATTGATTTTGATATAACAATATTTTTCAAGGACTTAATTGCAAAATAAAATAAATTTTAAATACTAAAAAGACTAACAATATGACAAGGATTCGAACTTTAAATGTTTCTAAATCAAAAGCCAAGTATTCAAAATATTTTCTAAGTATTTTTGAACTAAAATTTTCAAGTTTAGTCCAGGCGTACCGATACAGTTACATCCGTATCGATACAGTTTTTGGCTATTGGAAATGAGTTATGAAAAGTGTATCGATACGCTCTTTGCTATATCGATACGATTTTTCGACTCGAAGTAAATCTGAAAACTAAAAATCACTTACCGTATCAATACGCTTCTTTCCATACTGATATGAGTTGGTAAGATTTGATAAGTCTTGGCATTTAATTTTTTGACCGTCGCCTTGTCAGTTTCTTGAAACCAAACACTTTGAAAATTGGTTAACCGTACTAATACGCTTAACTATCGTACCGATACACTTTTTGGTTAACCACTTCTCCAGATTCCAGTGAGCAAAATCAGTACCGGTACTCACTATGCCGTACCGACCCCCTTTGTAAAATATGGTTTTCGTACTGATATGCCTCTTCGCATATCGATACGCTATTTGTATACAACAACTCTTTCTTCTTATGACAGGTACCGATACGGTGACGCATGTACCGATATGGTATGTTGCAGAAGTGCATTATGGTGGGAAAAAGAGAGCCCAACGGCTCTATTGATGATGCCAACCACCCAAACAGTTAGAATTCAATGAAGAGGTATAAAAGAAAGCCATAAAAGCTACATTAACAACTATTGAACAAGTCAAGCATAACAAAGCAAAAATCCAATCCATTTGAGCTATTTGGAGTCAAACCTTTTTTACCCAACTTGTGTATTTTTCTTGTATTTATTTATTTCAAGTTTGGGGTTAGAGTGAACTTGTATTTGGGAAATTATTCGCCTATTGTGAGGTATTTTCTTTGTTTCCAAAACTTCTCTTGTAAAGAGCGAGTCTTGATTAAGCTTTGGGTAAAAAACTTAATCGGTTTGTAAGGTTTCCCCCTAATTAGAGAAAAGGGAAATAATTTCTAGTAAAATTGGTTGAAAATCCTTAGTGGGAGCTAAGGTAGTGGATGTAGAGCTTGTTCTAAGCTTGAACCACTATAAATCTTTTGTGCCTTCACTTTTATTTTACCAATTTCCTGTCTTAAAATTTTAAAAGCCAATTCACCCCTTCTTGGCCATTTGTTCATCGATTGATCCACACAATAATTGGTATTAGAGACAAACTCTTTGAGAGATTAACATCTACAAGAGGCGATCCTTGAAGCAATCCAATCAATCGACAATGAAACAATGGCGTCTACTTCCACAAACTTTTATGAGTGTTAATCCACCACCAAACCTCCCATCTTCAATGCGGATAACTACACATATTGGAAGAATCGAATGAGGCTATTTATCAAATCCAACGATTACCTTCTTTGGGATGTAATCAAAGACGGGTCATCCATTCCAATGAAGCGAGAAGGTGATAGACAAGTTCCCAAGGCTAAAAAAGAAATGACAGAAGAAGAAAGAAAGAATCTACAAGTAATTGACAAGGCCTTGCACATACTCTTTTGTGCACTAAGACCGGACATGTATTCGAAGATATCATCTTAAACAAGTGCAAAAGAGGTGTGGGACACGCTCGAGACCACCTACAAGAGCACCAACGATGTTAAGGAGACCAAGATTGGAATCCTCAACTTAAGTTACGAGAATTTCAAAATAGATCCCGACGAGAGTGTCACGAAGATGTTTGATCGTTTCTCGGTTCGTCAATGGTCTCAAAGGTTTCAGAGAAGTCATCCCCGAAGACAAGCTTGTTCAGAAACTACTCTACTCTCTTCTCGAGTCATGGGATGGGAAGAGAACCACCATCATCGAGGCAAAAGATTTGAAGACATTGAAGCTCGATGCACTCATGGGTTCTCTCCTTACTCATAAGATCATGAAGCAATGAAGAGAAGAAGAAAAGAAAAGAGAAGAAGAAAAGAGAAGAGAAGAGAAAAAGACGGAGAAGAAGGAAGTGGAGAAGAAGAAAATTAGAATTGCTCTAAAAGCTTTACAAGAATAGAGCAATTCATTCGATGAAGAGCTTGAAGAGATGACTATGCTAGCCAAAAGATTCACTCGGTTCATGAAGTCCAACCGGGGAAGAAAGTTCTTTGGAAAAGGAGACTTCAAGAACAAGAATAAGGAATAGTAGAAGGATCAACTCATATGCTATGAGTGCAAGAAGTCAGGGCACATTAGAACTGAATTCCCCCAACACAAAAGGAAGAGCTTCGGGAAGAAGAAGCTTAAGGCCAACGTTTCTACTTGGAGTGATGAGGAATCATCATTCGATGAAGAAGATCAAGAAGTTGCCAACCTTTGCCTTATGGCCCTTGAGAAAGATACTGAGGCAAACCTTAAGTCATCTACTTTTGATTTCACTTCTGATGAGCTTCAAGAAGCTTATGATGAGTTGCAAGAGGTTTACGATGAGTTGGTAGAAAAGTTTAAAGAATCGATTTTGAAAAACAAGAAAACTATTTCTGATTTGAAAAACCAAAATGATTCTTTATCCAAAACCAACTTTGAACTTGAAAAGAAGGTTTGCGTTTTAAAGACAATTTAACTTATTTTGAAAAAGAAAACATTGATTTAAACAACCTTCTTTCTGAGCTTAATGATCATCACCATAAGGGGGTGAATGATCTCAAAGATTCTTTGAGCAAAGTTGGGAACTCAAGTTTTGAAAAAGGTGAATCTTCAAAACTCAACTATGTAAAAAGAAACTTTGTTGACCACAAACAAAGAGGCTTCCTAAGGCCCTCTAGAGGTAAGCAGATTAGAAGTCTTTGGGTTCCTAAGAACCTAATTGCTTCTAATGATTTACATGCTATCACTTCTTGGATTCCCAAGGGAGCTGATGTCCATGGACCCAAAATGATTTGGGTACCAAAAATCAAGACCTAATATTTTTTTGTAGGGGGAGCATTGCTACAAGGACAAAGCTTCAAGTCAAAGCACATGGTACCTTGATAGTGGATGCTCAAGACACATGACCAGCGGCAAGAGTAGATTTTTGAAACTAAAGACAAAAAGTGGAGGAGGAGTGATATTTGGTGACAACTCCAAAGGCTAAATTGAAAGAATTGGTTCCATTGGTAATCACTCTTCCATTCTCATTGCAAATGTCCTTTTTGTCAATGGTCTAAAACATGATTTATTGAACATTAGTCAATTATGTGATAAAGTGTAAAACTTATGTTTGATTTTGATATAACAAAGTATGTTAAGGATTAAATTTAAAACTTGAAATAGATTTTGAAGTCCCTCAAATAATTTATAAATCACCAACGCTTTAATTTGATTTGAAAAACTCAAACTCCAAATATTTTCTAAGTGTTCCAAGGCCAAAGTATTGAAAAACGTCTAGGCGTATCGATACGCTTCCAGTCGTATCGATACCCTTTTTACAAAGTTGGCTACTGGAAAGACGCGTTTCGATACGCCCCTTACCATATCGAAACAGATTGAATCTGTATCGATACTCCCCCTCTGTAAAACCGAAGGAGTTTGAATAGCGTACCGATACGGTTCCACCCGTATCGATAAGGATTTAATGGAATTTTAAGTTCAAAAAGCTTTTAATATTTTCGACCGTTGGTGTCAGTTGTTAGGTAACTGAAATTTAAAATGGTGGTTGTCCCGTACCGATACGCTCCTAGCCGTATCGATATGAAAACTTCCAGTGAGCTAAGTTAAGAAAATGGTATCGATACGGTCTTACCCGTATCGAAACGGTCCCTGTCTCGTACCGATACTCTTACACGCGTATCGATACACCCTCTTGTTATTGTGCAACAGCTCTTTCTGTTTTGAGACAGGTATCGATACAGGTCCACGCGTACCGATACGATAAGCTACAAAAGTGCATTTATGGTGGAAAGAGAGGGTCCCAACGGCTATAATCAATACTCTAACCACCCAAACGGCTAGAATTGATAGAGAAGGTATAAATTGAAGCTAATTGAAGACCAACAACAACTATTGCATCAAAGAAAAACATCATAGCAAAAATCCAAGCTCAAAGTGCTTATTTTCCGATCTCTTATAAACCCCCAAATTGTGTAGTGTTCAATTTTGATCTTATTATAAAATTTGGGTTGAGTGTTTGTACTTAAAGGGGCAATATTGTATTGAGAGATATCTTTCTTGCCTTTAATTCTTCTTTGTACTCTTGTGAGGGTTGATCAAATTTTGGGTAGAAAATTTGAATGGTTGTGTAAATGTTACCTCTTAAGCCTTGAAAAGGGGAAAAACAATTAGTAGATTGTTGGAAATCCTTAGTTATAGCTTAGGTAGTGTATGTAGAGTTCATTTGGAACTTAAACCACTCTAAAATTCCTTGTTCTTCATTTTTAGCCATTCTTTTACTCCAACAATTTTTAAAAACCCAATTCACCCCCTCTTGGCTTTGATCAATTCATTGATCCACTCAACAATTGGTATCAGAGCGTACCTCTTTGAAGGATTAACAACCAAAAGAGGAGTTCCTAGGAAGAATATGATCATCCAAAAATCAAGCCATGACATCTACCTCCGGGTCAAGCATGTACGAGTCTTAATCAACCACCAAACCGCATTTCTTCAACGGTGATAACTACCCATTTTGGAAGAACCAGATACGCCTCTTCATCAAATCCAACAATTATCTAGTTTTGGATGCCATTGAAGATGGTCCCTATATTCCGATGAGAAGAGAGGACGAAGGAAGATTGGTGCTAAAGAAGAAAAATGAGATGAGTGAAGAAGAGAGAAAGAAGATTCAAATCAATGATAAAGCTCTTCACATATTGTTTTGCTCTTTCGGTCCCGACATCTACTCCAAAGTTTCCTTCATTGAATGTGCCAAGGAAGTGTGGGATACACTAGAGACCACTTATGAAGGAACAAGTGATGTGAATGAGACAAAGATTGGAATTCTCAATCTTAGTTATGAGAATTTCAAAATAGAGCCTGACGAAACCGTGTCAAAATGTTCGACCGTTTCTCAACAATCGTCAACGAGCTAAAGGGTTTTGGAGAGATAATCCTAGAAGACAAACTAGCCCGGAAGCTACTCTACTCACTTCCCGAATCTTGGGATGGGAAGAGAACCACCATTATTGAGGCCAAAAACTTGAAGACACTCAAGCATGATGAGCTAGTTGGTTCTCTCCTAACTCATGAGATAATGAAGCAAGGAAGGGAAGATGAAAAGAAAAAGGAAGAGAGAAGAGTGGAGAAGCTATAGGTAGAAAAGAAGAAGAAGATAGGAGTGGCTCTCAAAGCTTCACTACATGAGTTGAGCACTTCTAGTGAGGAGGATGACCTCGAACAATTGGCTATGATAGCCAAAAGGTTCTCATGATTTATGAGGTCCAACCGAGGAAGGAAGATTCAACGAAAAATGGACTTCAAAACCAAAAACAAAGAAGAAGAGAGGGATCAAATTATTTGATTCGAGTGCAAAAAACCCGGTCATATTCGTTCGAAGTGCCCTCAACTCAAGAAGAAGGGCTTTAAGAAGAAGAAGAAGCTCAAAGCCAAGTTTGCTACTTGGAGTGACGAGGAGTCATCCGAGGATGAGGAACACGAAGTGGCCAACCTTTTGCCTCATGGCTCTTGAGGATGATTCCTCCATGGTAACCTCTAACTCATCATCTTTTGATTTTACATTTGATGAATTGCATCATGCTTATGATGAGTTACAAGAGGTATATGATGAGTTCGTTGAGAAGTATAAAGATTCAGTCATTAGAAATAAAAAGATTATTACGAAATTAAATGATAAAAATGACTCACTTTCTCAAGCTAACTTAAAACTTGAGAAAAAGATCTTAGGTTTACAAGACGAACTTAAATTCTTTCAAGATGAAAACGTAGACCTAAATAATCTTATTTCTCAATGCAATAGTGAACACCAAAGGGTGTTAGATGAGCTTAACAAGCTCAAGAGTCTTTCAAAAATGTTGGTAATGTGAAACATGAAAAAAGGTGAATCATCTAAAACAATCCAACCTAGGAGAAAGACATATAACTACAAACAAAGTGGCTTCCATAGACATAATAGAACTAAGAAAATTAGAAGTGTATGGGTTCCTAAGGAACTCATCAAGTCTAATAATGTTGATACTATGTCACCTTGGATTCCTAAGGGAACCAAGCTTTTGGGAGCTAACACTCGTGGACCCAAAATGATTTGGGTACCAAAAACCAAAGCTTAATATCTTTGTTTGTAGGGGAAGCATTGCTACAAGGCCAAAGCACAAAGTCAAAATTCATGGTACCTTGATAGTGGATGCTCGAGGCACATGACCGGAGACAAGAGTCGATTCATGGACTTAAAGCCCAAAAGTGGAGGAGTAGTGACATTTGGTGACAACTCCAAAGGCCACATTAAAGGTATTGGATCCATAGGTAATCACTCTACTATTCTCATTGAAAATGTTTTATATGTCGATGGTCTAAAACTTAACTTATTGAGCATTAGTCAATTATGTGACAAAGGGTTTAATGTCTTATTTGATAAAAATGGGTGCAAAATTGTTGACATTAAGTAAAATAATATAATTCTCATTGATCATCGCATATGTAATATATACATGGTGCATCTAGATGACATTCATACATCTCATGCATGCTTTGTTGCTCAAAATGAAAATGATGCATGGCTATGGCATAGGAAACTAGGACATTTAGAAAAATTAGTTTCCCCAGATCTAGTTAGAGGTTTACCCAAAATTAATTTCCCAAATGAAAAAAATTTGTGATGCATGCTCTAAGGGTAAACAACATAAATCATCATTTAAATCCATTAATGATGTTTCTACAAGTAGGTGTTTACAACTTATTCACATGGATTTATTTGAGCCTATTAGAACTATGAGCTTGGGTGGTAAATTGTATGCATTTGTACTTGTTGATGACTATTTGTTGAGTGTGTAAACGTTCTATTATTTACACCCTTTTTAACCCATATTTCTGCTGCATTCAAGCATCATTGCATTGCATTTAGGTCAGTTTTAAGTAAAACATCACAAATACATTAAAGGCACGGATTCTACTAAAAGATGGCTGATTTTGCAGGTTACTGCCATGGTTGGCGAAGAAGGCAGGCGCAGGGCAGCGAAGCAGAAGAGCTGAACTGAACAAGCAGATGACGAGGACGAAGCTGCCATGGACCTATCGTGACAGCAAGGTGACAACGGCCTCATGAAGAGGAAAAGTGAAGTGGACCTCGATAGATAGAGAAAAATCTGCTCGTCTGTCGTGTGAAAGCCAAATATTTTTCCAAGCCCCGGATCAAAAGATATGTCAAGCCAAAGCTCGAGGAAAGGAATTCCCATGAAACAAGGAGGCGGCTTAAAAGTAGGAATCCTTAGAGATTGAGTCTTTATTAGAATCTTACTTTTAATTAAAGTTGTAATCCTTGTTAACTTAGAATACTTGAGCCCAAAGCTTATATAAGGGCATAGATTTAACCTAGGAGGCATCATAACCCATAACCGATAACCTAAACCCCCCTGCCGTTTACCCATCGTCGTTATGTTCTAAAAACCCCCTAGGGCCACGGGTTGTTTTGTAAAGTAGTTGTAAGGGTTGTTTTGTTTTAGGATTTTCCAAGTTCAATAAAATAAACTTCAAGTTCTCTTATTTTGGTTTTAATATCTTGCAAGAGCATCGGGAGAGCATTGTGAGGTTATCTATTTACTTAGCATCGGGAGAGTTAAGTATACGAAGAAGATAAGAGCGCGTTCTCTAGTTTATAGTTGAACCATCTCGTGCCTAGGGATAGGGCGAGGTTAAGTGGCTAAGGAAGAATTCATACACATCGGTGTTCATCCTTCGATTCACGTCGGGAGGTATCGTCAAAGACGTGATCATTGACAGACTTGGACCTAGGGATAGGCCAAGACAGATCTGGGATTCTTGCCAAACTTGGAGTACGGAGTTGGTGTGTTCGCTGTCGCGACAGCTAACGGACAGCCGCTGCGACAGGTGCTATCGGTGACGGGCGCGACGACAGAACTGGATTTCCTAAACTTCTCAATACCTGCACTACTGAGCAATTCAATACCAGCCCATTCTCTCTATCTTGATATTCCTACTCTTTTTATTTACGTTTACCTTGATATTCTCGTGACAATCTTTTTAAACTATTCTCTCTATTTCGCGCAGTGAATTTAGGTGAAGTCATTAGCCCAATCCCTGTGGAGACGATATCCGATACTTCGTATCACTTTACTACTTGCGTCGTGTACACTTGCACTACAATTGCGATAGACTCTTTTACACGCAACAAGTTTTTGGCGCCGTTGCCGGGGACTGGCAACATAACTACACCTTTCCTTCATTACACTTTTCATTTTTACTTTTATTTTCGTTTTTATTTTAATTTTTCTTTTTCTTTAATTTTTCTTTTGTTCTTTCAACTCTCGCTTTTCACGAGGTTTTCTTGTTTATGCGCAGATCTAAAAGAGGTGAGGATCCTGAATATCCATTAGATCCGGAGATCGAACGGTCCTTCAATCTCAAGAAACAACTTTGCCGACTTTTAGACAGAAACGAATACCTCGAGGAACAGTTAGAGCAAATGGGACATAACCAACATGCTGGCGGTGGCATACCACCCCTAGGTGATCTTAACCCGCCTGTCGGTGACCCGCCCGCCGCAGCTCGACGACGGTCATGTCGAGACTACATGCTGAACGATCATGTAGAGCTGGAAACCACGCTGCCGGATATTGATGTTGATAACTTCGAGCTTAAGCCTGTCATGTTTAATATGATCAACAACGCCGGTCAGTTTAGTGGTGCTGCGACAGAAGATGCTAGGGAGCATCTCAAAACATTCTAGGAGATCTGTGGTTCGTTTAGACTGCCAGGAGTTAGTCCGGAGATACTGAGGCTTTGGTTATTTCCTCATTCATTGAGGGACAAAGCTAAAACTTGGTGGAATAAACTTACACCGGGTTCAATCGTAACTTGGGCAGATTTAACTTGTGAATTTTTATCTCGTTTTAATCCTTCGCATTTATCTGAGCGATTACGCAACGAAATTGCTACTTTTTAACACGAAGATGACGAGCCAATGCACGAGGCCTGGGACAGATTTACTACTCTTATTCGAAACTGCCCAATGCATAGATTCCCCGTCTGGAATCAGGTCACAAAGTTCTATAATGCTGCCAACCTACAGACTCGCATTCGAATTGATTCTGCAGCAAATGGGTTATTATTGGATAAAGATCCGGACGAGGCATTGCAAGTTTTGAAAAATCTGGCCAAGAATGAGGAGCAGTTTCCGACTGCAAGAAGAGGGGGTAAACGGGTACTTGCTGTCAAGGACTATGAGGCCGACAACACGATGAAATCACAGGTAGCATTCCTTACTAAAGCAATGAAAAGGTTATTGAATGATGATGGTTTACAAGGATTTGCTGTTGAGGAAGTATGTGATATCTGTGAGGGGAATCATAGTAGGGATGAGTGCCCAATAAATGTAGAAGAGGGGAAATATGTTGGAAACTACAAGCAAAATTATAACTCCAACAATTATAATCCCAATTGGAGAAAGGATCCTAAGTTTTCCTGGAGTAATCCCAACAATGCCCTGAATCCTCAAGCACATAATCAGAATCAGAGAGGCCCTAGACTGCTGACGCGACAGCAGCTACCGCAGAACCTGCCGCCGCCGCAGCAACAGCAGCCACCAGCTGCCACGAGTAGTATATTGGAACAGACTCTGGCCACTTTCATGTCTCAGACCGGTACTTATATTGAGAATATGAATCAGTTTGTCAAGAAGACAGAGAATTTCATGGATAAAACGGAGATGAGGATGACAAACCATGAAGCTACTTTGAAATCTCTGGAGACACAAATGGGTCAGGTGTCGCAACATATTAAACCGAGGCAGAATGGAGGATTCCCTAGCAATACTGAAAATGCTAGACCACCCACACATGAGCAGTGTAAGGCAATTACTACTAGGAGTGGGAAGAAGCTACCAGGGCCAAAAGAAGCTGAAACAATAAAGGATCCAGCCGTAGACAAACCTGCCGAGGAAGCTGCCCCGACAGGTGATAAACAGACTGCTGCCGATGAGCCTGTCACGACAGTAGAAGCGATAGAGGAGAAAAAAGATGAATATCATCCTCAGATTCGCATGCAGTGGGAAGGACGCATTGCTGATTACCGTCCCCCACCACCCTTCCCTCAACGGATACAGCAAGCTAAGCATGAATCTCAACTTAAAAAGATTTATGATATTTTTAAGCAGGTTCATATTAATATTCCATTGTTAGATGCCGTTAGGGAGATGCCCGGTTATGCTAAATTTCTCAAGGATATTATGTCGAAAAAATCTAAACTTGGGGAGTTTGAAACGGTAAAGATGACAGAAGATTGCATGAGCATTCTTCATCGGCAGCCACCCCAGAAAAAGAAGGATCCGGGGAGCTTCATCATACCTTGCGTAATCGGAAATAAATTCGTGGGTAAGGCACTTTGTGATCTTGGTGCTAGTGTTAATCTAATGCCCAAATCTGTTTTCCAGAAATTAGGTATTGGGAAGGCGCGACCCACGACAGTAACTCTGCAGCTGGCAGACCACTCTTACGTACATCCAGAAGGAAAAATTGAAGATATATTGGTAAGAGTGGATAAGTTTATTTTTCCTGCTGACTTTCTTGTTTTAGATTGTGAAGCAGACGAAAACGCATCAATCATCCTTGGGCGACCCTTCTTAGCCACGGGAAGATCATTGATTGATGTGGAGAAAGGAGAACTCACCATGTGAGTGAACGATCAAGAGATTAAGCTGAATGTTCTCCAAGCAATGAAACACGCTGATGTGGACGAGGAATGCAAGGCTATCACTGATGTTACCCTTGATCAACCCTGTATCAGGTCGGGCTCTCAAAACATTAAATTTGGTCACTGCCATGGCAGCCATCTACAAGCCTGTCACGACAGCGACGACGACAGCACCGACGACAGCAACTCCTCTGAATCCGATATATCTGATACTGAAGGTCAGGAGGAGGTAAACTGGATAGGCAATCATCCAGGTAAGTTATTCGAACCTTTGGATTATACTTCGAATAACCATTTAATCCAAAAGCCATCTATTGTTGAACCACCTGCTTTAGAATTGAAGCCCTTGCCAGGGCAGCTTAAATATGCTTTTCTTGGTTCAAATGATACGTTGCCCGTAATCATCTCTTCTAAGCTGCCGCAGGAACAGGAACGACAGCTAATCGACATGTTACGGCAGCACAAGAAGGCGATTGGATGGACGATTGCTGATATACAAGGCATTAGTCTGGCGTTATGCATGCACAAAATCCTTCTAGAGGAGGATCATAAGCCGACTATAGATGCCCAAAGGCGGCTAAACCATGCGATGAAGGAGGTGGTGCGTAAAGAGATAATCAAATGGTTAGATGCTGGTATTATTTACGCCATCTCCGACAGAAAATGGGTGAGCCCGATGCAATGCGTTCCCAAGAAAGGAGGAATAACTGTGGTGACCAATGAGAACAATGAGTTAATCCCAACTAGGACTGTGACCGGTTGGAGGGTTTGTATGGACTATCAGAAGCTTAATAAAGCTACCCGAAAGGACCACTTTCCTTTACCCTTTATTGATCAAATGCTTGATAGATTAGCGGGTAAACCTTATTATTGTTTTCTTGATGGTTACTCAGGTTACAATCAAATTGCTATCGCACCGGAGGATCAAGAGTTGACGACTTTCACATGTCCCTACGGAACATACGCATTTAGGAGAATGCCATTCGGATTGTGTAATGCACCCGCCACCTTCCAAAGGTGCATGATGGCCATATTCTCCGACATGGTGGAGGACTTCCTCGAGATTTTTATGGATGATTTTTCCGTCTTTGGAGACAATTTTGAGAGTTGTTTAGGCAATTTACAAAAGGTGCTTGAAAGATGTGAAAAAGCAAACTTGGTCTTAAATTGGGAAAAATGCCACTTTATGGTGGATGAGGGGATAGTCCTAGGCCATAAGATTAGCTGCCGTGGGATAGAAGTCGACAGGGCAAAAATAGAAGTGATTGAGAAGCTGCCACCGCCAACCACAGTCAAGGGCATTAGGAGTTTTTTAGGGCATGCTGGGTTTTATCGGAGATTTATTGCTAATTTCTCAAAAATCACGAAGCCCCTATGCCATCTTTTGGAACAGAACCGACCCTTTGACTTTAATGAAGAATGTACTGAAGCATTTAAGGTTCTGAAGGAAAAGTTAGTAACAGCCCCCATAGTACAGCCACTAGATTGGACGCAACCATTTGAGATTATGTGTGATGCTAGTGACTATGCTGTCGGGGCAGCACTTGGGCAGCATAGAGACAAGCTGTTTCATGTCATATATTATGCCAGCAAAACATTGAATGATGCCCAAGTGAACTATACCACCACAGAAAAGGAGCTGTTAGCTGTGGTGTTCTCCATTGACAAGTTTCGTTCTTACATACTTGGGACAAAAGTAATAGTGCACACAGATCATTCTGCCCTTAAGTATTTATTTGCAAAGAAGGATGCTAAACCTAGATTGATACGGTGGATCTTGCTTCTACAAGAGTTCGACCTTAAGATCAAGGACAAAAAGGGGATAGAAAATCAGGTGGCAGATCACTTGTCAAGATTGGAGACGGGACAGAGTCTACCCATTGATGAGACACACATACTGGAGACCTTCCCAGATGAGCAGCTCTTTGCTGCCGCAATCGCTGCCGCGACAGCCATGGCGGCAGGTAAGTCTTCTGAACTCCCATGGTATGCTGATTTCGTTAATTTTATAGTTAGCGGAATATTGCCTTCTGATCTTAACTATCAAGCCAGGAAGAGGTTCCAAAATGATGTTAAACATTATTATTGGGACGAACCTCTCCTTTTCAAAATGTGTGCAGATCAGGTTATAAGGAGATGCGTACCACAAGAAGAGCAAGAAGATATTCTCCATCACTGTCATGCTTCACAATATGGAGGTCACTTAGGAGGCAACAAAACTGCTGCCAAGGTGCTGCAGTCAGGGTTCTACTGGCCGACACTATACAAAGATGCGCAGGACTTTTACAAGAACTGTGACAGGTGCCAGCGGACAGGTAACATCTCGAGGAGAAACGAGATGCCACTGCAAAACATTCTAGAAGTCGAGATCTTCGACGTTTGGGGGATCGATTTTATGGGACCTTTTCCATCTTCATGTGGAAATCTTTACATCCTCCTAGTAGTGGATTATGTCTCTAAGTGGGTTAAAGCTATCGCCACTCAAAAGAATGATGCCAAGACAGTCCAAAAGTTTTTACACAAAAACATTTTTTCTAGATTTGGCATCCCTAAGGCGATTATCAGTGATGAAGGGAGACATTTTGATAATAGGGTAATTGCTGCCGCCTTGAAGAAATACGGTGTCAAGCACAGGATCGCGACAGCATACCATCCACAGACCAATGGACAGGCTGAGATATCCAATAGGGAAGTGAAGAACATTCTTGAGAAGATGGTTAAGCCAACTAGGAAAGATTGGTCTTTACTTCTAAATGATGCACTATGGGCATATAGAACAGCTTTTAAGACTCCATTGGGAATTTCTCCATACCGCTTGATTTATGGGAAAACCTGTCACTTGCCTGCCGAGATCGAGCACAAAGCATATTGGGCAATCAAGGCAATGAATATGGACTTGGACAAGGCAGGTCAGAAAAGGCTATTAGATTTTGAATGAACTTGAAGAAATACGGACAATGGCCTACGACAATACAATAATATACAAGGAGAAAACAAAGAAGTGGCACGATAGGAAGTTGCTGCCACGTCAGTTCTGCACAGGGCAGCTTGTATTGTTGTTTAATTCTAGGTTGAAACTCTTCCCAGGAAAGCTAAAATCTAGATGGTCCGGTCCGTTCCAAGTGGTCCAAGTTTTCCCCCATGGTGCCATCACTATCCGATCATTAAAAGACGGGCACCAATTCAAAGTAAACGGACAGCGCCTCAAACATTATCAGGCGACTGAAGCCCCAGGAATACAGGAAGTGGTTATCTTAGGAGATGCCCCACAAGGCAACCCTAATTTAACCTAATTGTTAATTTTTTATTTTTTATTTATTTTTATTTATTAGGAAATTAGGTTTATTTTATATTCGAATAATGTTTTTCATTTTTGTCTTTAGGAAATAAAGGAGTCAAGAAGAAAAGAAGAAGTGACCCAAGCCCACCATCCATCCATCAGCCCAACAGGGCCCATTTATTGAAGCCTGTCGTTCCAGCTGCCGCCGCAGACGGATAAGACAGGCTGTCAACAGACTGTCACGGCAGATGCAGAAGCGTGCGGCAGACGCATAACAGACGCATAAATGCGTGTCAGACGCGTCAGACACGCTAAATCACAACAGTCGCCCCGTTATTCCCGCCTGCCGTTACGACATTAAATGGGCAGATCCTCGACCGCTATAAAACCCCATTTTCCCTTTCATTTTTCCTCACTTCTACTTATTCTTACTTGCTTCTCCTCTCGTTTTTATTTGCTTTCTTTATTTTCACAACCCTTGCAACTAATATGTCGTCTAGACAGACCCGCCACAATGCTGCCTCAGCCTCTTCTTCAGCGGCAGCAACGCCCTTTGCCAACAAGGAACTATGGGAGGAAAGAGGCTTCCTCTACATCCGTCAAGCACCGAACATGGGGCTCCGACCATTCATCGCAAAGGCAATCAAGGCTCAAGTATGGGAGCAATTCGCTGAACAACCGGCAGAATTGAATGATACATTAGTCCGAGAGTTCTATGCTGCCATTGACAGCAGAACTACAACATCTGTCACCGTCCGAGGGGTGGAGGTGCCATTTACAGCTGACAGCATCAATCACATGTATGGCCTATATTTTGGCCCCGACGATGACGCTCACCAGCAATTTTTGGAGACCCTCGATTCTGCCGCCTATGGTGCTGTCATGGCGGAGGTGACAGAGGAAGGAACAACATGAACAACAAGTAAAAAGAACCCCAACTCTGTCAAAAGGGGGCAGCTGCTCCCAGAAGCTAAACTTTGGAACGCTTTCATCAAGAAGCGCATCCTGCCGTCCTCCCATCACACGACGGTGAACCAGCAGCGGCTCGCTCTCATTCACTCGATCATGCACGACCGACCTATCAATGTGGGCCGCTACATGAGGGAAAGCATCTTGGATTGCACATTCCGCTCCACCTCCTGCCTTTGCCTGCCGTTCACAATCACTTCCCTGTGCCGCTGTGCTGCTGTCCCCGAGGCTTCCACCGACAAACTGGTCCAAGGACGAGGTTGGACCGACAACAACATCAACGGCCTCATGGAGCTGGTAGTGGCTACTCCTATCTCATCCTTCAACCCAGCTGGCTCCCCAGCAGAATCATCCGAGGGGCCTGCCCCTGAACCTGCCGCCGCCACCACCCCGACAGACTAGTCCGCCCGCATCCTTGCTGCGATACAACGGGTAGAAGAGAGTCAAATGGGACTCATGACTTTCATCCGGGATTTCACGAACTCGACGGTAAACTTCATTACCAACACTTTGAATTATCCCGATGTTAATTTCCCTACTTTTCCTGCCCACTATTTCCGCATTCCCACCCCTGTCCACACACCCACACCACCTACCTCCCTACATACCCATTCCACCGCTTCCACCCCATCACCTGCTCCGACGGAAGCTGCGAGTCCTCCGACCGACAGCCCAGCACGTGGCACGAAGTGGCCAGCCACAGCCGAAAGTGAAGAGGAACCTCTGATTCGGAGGAATCTGGAGAGGGAGTTTACGCCTGTCAAGAGGCTGAAACACGTGGCAGACAAAAAGCTAATGCCCAAGGCTAGCACCAGCAGCAGCAGCACTTGGGATAGCGGCAGCAGCTCCGACATCCAGCTCGTAGAGCAACCTGCCCAGCCTCCTCCGCAGCCCAGACGCCGCCGTCAGATCCGTGTCAGCAGCAGCAGCGAAGACAGCGATTCAATTTAAGTCTTTTCTTTTTTTTATTTTCCTGCTGCCTGCTTATATATATTTTGTGATGTACCTGCCATCATTTATCTGTCATTTTGCATTGAGGGCAATGCAACCCTCGAGTTTGGGGGTGGCACCCTCCATAGTAATGGAGTCTTAAGTACATCTTTTTGTTGTGTCTTCTTTTCAATTAAGTTCTTTTTAATTAAGTTCTCAAAAAAAATAATAATAATCAGAAAATATAAAACTGTTGGCTTAAAACTGTGAAGTTAGCTTACCTGTCATGACAGCTCTGTCGTGGCAGCATCTTTAGGACAGGTTAAGGAGAAGTTTAGAGCCTTTCTATAGTTCTGAAAACTTAAACACTATTGTGACTGTTATATTGCTTAGATTTCTTTTAGCCAAACTAGAATAGGATGCTTAGTACTTGAATAGCCCCTAGAGGTGCCTAACACTGGCTCTAGGAAAGAAGTTAGCAAAAGAAACTCAAAAGCCTAGAGGTGCCCGAAACCGGCTCTAGGAAGCTAACTAGAGGTGCCCAAAACTGGCTCTAGTAAATCTTAGCTTGAAAATAGAAAAGAAGCATGAAAATGTGCCTTCCAAAAAAAAATAACTTTGGCATAAAAATTCGAGTTAAAAAGTTGAATATTCTAGTGAAACTAAGAGAGTCTTAGCATATAACTGTTCACAAGCATGCACACACTGCACGAGAGCTATAGGGAGATTCCAGACAGATCCTAATCTTTCCGACAGGTTGCTGCTGCCACAGAGAATGAGCGACAGGTAAGGGATAGTTCACTGTTTGAAAGCCAACATAAAAATATTTTTCTTTAGGTCTTAATTGCTTGAGGGCAAGCAAAAAAATTGAGTTTGGGGGTGTGTTGAGTGTGTAAACGTTCTATTATTTACACCCTTTTTAACCCATATTTCTACTGCATTCAAGCATCATTGCATTGCATTTAGGTCAGTTTTAAGTAAAACATCACAAATACATTAAAGGCATGGATTCTACTAAAAGATGGCTGATTTTGCAGGTTACTGCCATGGTTGGCGAAGAAGGCAGACGCAGGGCAGCGAAGCAGAAGAGCTGAACTGAACAAGCAGATGACGAGGACGAAGCTGCCATGGACCTGTCGTGACAGCAAGGTGACAGCGGCCTCATGAAGAGGAAAAGTGAAGTGGACCTCGATAGATAGAGAAAAATCTGCTCGTTTGTCGTGTGAAAGCCAAATATTTTTCCAAGCCCCGAATCAAAAGATATGTCAAGCCAAAGCTCGAGGAAAGGAATTCCCATGAAACAAGGAGGCGGCTTAAAAGTAGGAATCCTTAGAGATTGAGTCTTTATTAGAATCTTACTTTTAATTAAAGTTGTAATCCTTGTTAACTTAGAATACTTGAGCCCAAAGCTTATATAAGGGCATAGATTTAACCTAGGAGGCATCATACCCCATATCCGATAACCTAAACCCCCCTGCCGTTTACCCGTCGTCGTTATGTTCTAAAAACCCCCTAGGGCCACGGGTTGTTTTGTAAAGTAGTTGCAAGGGTTGTTTTGTTTTAGGATTTTCCAAGTTCAATAAAATAAACTTCAAGTTCTCTTATTTTAGTTTTAATATCTTGCAAGAGCATCGGGAGAGCATTGTGAGGTTATCTATTTACTTAGCATCGGGAGAGTTAAGTATACGAAGAAGATAAGAGCGCGTTCTCTAGTTTATAGTTGAACCATCTCGTGCCTAGGGATAGGGCGAGGTTAAGTGGCTAAGGAAGAATTCATACACATCGGTGTTCATCCTTCGATTCACGCCGGGAGGTATCGTCAAAGACGTGATCATCGACAGACTTGGACCTAGGGATAGGCCAAGACAGATCTGGGATTCTTGCCAAACTTGGAGTACGGAGTTGGTGTGTTCGCTGTCGCGACAGCTAACGGACAGCCGCCGCGACAGGTGCTGTCGGTGACGGGCGCGACGACAGAACTGGATTTCCTAAACTTCTCAATACCTGCACTACTGAGCAATTCAATACCAGCCCATTCTCTCTATCTTGATATTCCTACTCTTTTTATTTACGTTTACCTTGATATTCTCGTGACAATCTTTTTAAACTATTCTCTCTATTTCGTGCAGTGAATTTAGGTGAAGTCATTAGCCCAATCCCTGTGGGGACGATATCCGATACTTCGTATCACTTTACTACTTGCGTCGTGTACACTTGCACTACAATTGCGATAGACTCTTTTACACGCAACACTATTCTAGATTTACTTGGGTTCTATTCTTAAGTACTGAAGACGAGGCTTTAGAAAAATTCATCACATTTTCCAAATTAACTCAAAATGATCTTGAACTTAAAATTTCTCATATTAGAAGTGACCATGGAACCGAATTTCAAAATCTAGGTTTTAAAGAGTTTTTAAATGAAAATGGTATTAGCCACAGTTTTTTGGCTCCTCGAACTCCTCAACAAAATTGGGTAGTTGAGAGGAAAAATAGAACTTTACTAGAAATGGCTAGAACCATGCTTTGTGAAAACAATTTACCTAAATATTTTTGGGTGGAAGCCACAAACACCGCTTGCTACATTGTAAACCGAGTAATGATTCTAAAAAGCCTAACATTAGCTATTTTCATCCATTTGGTTGCAAATGTTTTGTTTTAAACAATGGAAAAGATAACTTAGGTAAATTTGATGCTAAAAGTGATGAAGCTATTTTCTTAGGTTATTCCTTAAACTCTAAAGCATATCGTGTATTTAATAAGAGAACTTTAGTAGTAAAAGAGTCTATTCATGTTATATTCAATGATAACCTCCTTTCGAAGAAGGATTCTTGTGATGATGATGATGATGTAGGAATCCTTGATGCCTTTGATGGAGGACAAACTTCAAAGGATGATAAGATTCCAACGAAAGAAGAGGATATAGAAGATCCACCCCTTAAAGCCTTGAAGGACTTGGCTCTTGAGGAAAAGGAAGTGAGCTACCCAAGGGAGTACAACTATGTCAAAGGTAGTGAAATCTTGGGTGATCCATCCAAGGGGGTAACTACTAGATCTTCTCTTAAACTCATTAATCATGTTGCTTTTATCTCATGCATAGAGCCTAAGAACATTAAAGAAGCGTTAAAAGATGACTTTTGGATTATGGTTATGCAAGAAGAGTTAAATCAATTTGAGAGAAGTAATGTTTGGACATTTGTTGAAAGGCCTAGTAATCAATCTACTATAGGAACTAAATAGGTATTTAGGAACAAACTAGACGAGAGTGGTAACATTGTGAGAAATAAAGCTAGATTAGTTGCTCAAGGTTACACTCAAGAAAATGGAATAGATTTTGATGAAACCTATACACCCGTTGCTAGAATGGAGGCTATTAGGATGTTGCTTGCATATGTATGTTATCACGATTTCAAGCCTTTTCAAATGGATGTTAAAAGCGCACTTTTAAATGGTTTTATAAATGAGGAAGTGTATGTGGAACCCACCGGGTTTTGAAGACTTAAAATTTCCAAATCATGTTTTCAAACTAACCAAAGCACTTTATAGTTTAAAACAAGCTCCTAAAGCTTGGTATGGAAGACTTTCAAACTTTTTAATTGAAAAAGGTTTTGAAAAAGGTAAGATGGGCACTACACTTGTCATAAAAAGGTATAAAAATGACATCCTAGTAATACAAATATATGTTGATGATATTATTTTTGTATCTACTAATGTATGTCATTGCAAAGAGTTTGCTAAGTTAATGCAAGATGAATTCGAGATGAGCATGATGGGGGAACTCTCATTCATTTTGGGACTCCAAATCAAGCAAAGGAAGGATAACACCTTCATCAATCAAGCAAAGTACATCAAGGATATGCTCAAGAAGTTTGGTTTGGAGAATGCAAAGCCTCAAGCCACACCTATGAGCTCATCTACAAAGCTCGAAAAAGATGAAGGAGGTAAGTGTGTTGACTCCAAGCTTTATCGCTCTATGATTGGATCTTTGCTTTACCTTATCGCAAGTAGACCAGATATTTTGTTTAGTGTTTGCTTGTGTGCTAGGTTTCAAGCTAGTCCTAGAGAGTCTCACCTTATAGCCGTTAAGAGAATCTTTAGGTACCTTAGAGATACCCCTTGTTTAGGTCTTTTGGTACCCTAGAGACTCAACCTTCAACCTTCATGCTTATTCGGATGCGGATTATGGGGGTGTAAAATCGATAGGAAGAGTACTTCAGGAACATGTCAATTCTTAGGTTGTATGCTCATATCTTGGTTCTCTAAAAAACAAAATAGTGTAGCTCTATCTACCACCGAAGCCGAGTACATATCCTTATGGAGTTGTTGTGCTCAAGTCCTTTAGATGAAGCAACAACTCTTAGATTATGGCATTAAAGTTGAAACCATACCCCTTAAGTATGACAACAGTAGTGTTATATGCTTAGCTAAAAATCTCATCAAACATGTTGCGTGTAAAATAGTCTATCGCAATGGTAGTGCAAGTGTACACGACGCAAGTAGTAAAGTGATATGAAGTATCGGATATCGTCTCCACAGGGATTGGGCTAATAGCTTTACCTTAATTCACTGCACGAAGTAAAGAAAATATTTGAGAAAGTTGTCACGAAAATAATAAAGAAAACGTAAATAAAAGAGTAGAAATTTCAAGATAGAGATAATGGGCTGGTATTGAATTTCTCAATAATGCAGGTATTGCAGAGTTTAGGAAATCCAGTTCTGTCGTCGTCACCCGTCGCGTCAGCACCTGTCACGGCGGCAGTCCGTTGATTGTCGCGGCAACAAACACTCAACTCAGTACTTTCAAGTTTGGCAAGAATCCCAGATCTGCCTTGGCCTATCCCTAGGTCCAAGTCTGTCGATGATCACGTCTTGATGATACCTCCCGGCGTGAATCGAAGGATGAACACCAATGTGTATGAATTCTTCTTTAGCCACTTAACCTCGCCCTATCCCTAGGCACGAGATAGTTCAACTATAAACTAGAGAACTTGCTCTTATTTCTTTTGTATACTTAACTCTCCCGATGATAAGTAAATAGATAACCTCACAATGCTCTCCCGATGCTCTTGCAAGATATTAATAACCAAAATAAGAGAACTTGAAGTTTATTTTATTGAACTGAAAATTCATAAAACAAAACAACCCTTGCAACTACTTTTACAAATCAACCCGTGGCCCTAGAGGGAATTTAGAACATGTCAACGGCGGGAAAACGGCTAGGGGTTTTGGTTATCGGTTATGGGGTAATTGGGTATGATCTCCCCCTAGGTTAAAATATATGCCCTTATATAAGCTTTGAGCTCAAGTTATCTAAGTTAACAAGGATTACAACTTTAATTAAAAGTATGATTATAATAAAGACTTAATCTTCAAGGAATCTACTTTCCAGCCGTCCTCCTTGTTTCTTGGGATTTTCTCTCCTTGAGCTTTGGGCTTGACATATCTTTTGATCCGGGGCTTGGAAAAATATAAGGTTTTCACACGACAGACGAGCAGAATTTTCTCTATCTATCGAGGTCCACTTTGCTTTTTCTCCACTAACTTGTTGTCGTCCTCTACTGTCACGGCAGCACCATGGCAGCATCGTCCTCTTTGTCTGCTTGCCCAGCTCAGCTCTTCTGCTTCTCTGCCCAGCGCCCGCCTTCTCCGTCTACTATGGCAGCAACCTGCAAAATCAACCATTCTTTAGTAGAATTTGTGCCTTTAATATATTTGTGATGTTTTGCTGTAAACTAACCTAAATGCAATGAAATGATGCTTAATGCAGCAGAAATATGGGTTAAAAAGGGTGTAAATAATAGAACTTTTACACACTCAACACAACACTCTAGAACCAAACATATAGAAATAAGGCATCATTTCATTAGAGATCATGTCCTTAAGAAAGATGTTGTTATAGAGTACGTTGACACCTTAAACCAACTAGCGAACATCTTTACAAAGCCTTTGGATAAAGAGCGTTTTTGGTCCTTAGGAGAGAGTTAGGTCTAACTAGCCTTCCTTGACCCTTTAGGACGCCTTTTTGAAGTTAAAATTGCTTGAATTTGTGAAATTGCATGTTTATATGATGTTGCTCTTGAAAATATCCATGCTTATAACTAGGGGGAGTATGCTTCTGTTAGAATATGCTTAGAACTGCTAATTCATCAATTGCATTCATTTGGGAGGTGCTAAAATCGAGCTTTTGGTTGTTCTTAAAGCCTAAAATGTATTTCTGGGCATAGGGTATCGATACAGCCTTAAGTGTATCGATACGAGTACTGTATTAGCTTTCCAGACTACATTTTGCCTAAAACGGGTATTGATACGGTTAAACCCATTTCGATACGAGATACAAGCATTTCGATACGAATTGCATCAGTTTTGATACAGACCTTCAGCGGGCATTTCAAAGAGAATTACAATTTTACCCCCATATCGATACACCCTTAGGCGTATCGATATGCTATTGCGCAGACAACTTCTTAATGGTATTTAAAGAGTTTCACTTTTACCAAAATTGAATTTTCAAAACCCTAGCCATTTTCACTCTATAAATAGCCTCTCAATCCCTCATATTCTCACACCACAACTCAAAATCTCTTGAGAATTTTCAAAATCAAGCAAAGCTCTTCATGCTTTTCATCAATTTGGTGCAAAGTTGTTCTCCCATTCCTCTCTATCAATATCAAGGTAAAAATTTCTCTTTTCTTTTTATTTCATTTGATTTTCGTTCTAAATTTTAATTTTGTTTTTTTTTTGTTTTCTCAAATACATATTTCTTTTCAAACCTTTATTTTCGTTTCATCTCTAATTTTTTTAAACAAAAACCTTGATTATTGATTTTTCAATGGGTTGAATGAGAAAGTTAATGCATACACTGTTTTCTTTGATCTTTTCTCTAGTCAATGGCACCTAAAAAGAGAGCACATACTAGTGAAGCCGGTGAAAGTTCCAATGCTGGAGATGGTACTCGCCCGAACCTGACTCTTATCTATCAACAATCCTTTAAGACCACCGGAGATCTCTCCTATTTTCGACAATTTCAAAACCGCAAAATCCGTTCGGAGAGTGTAATTTCCATTCCTTTTCTTAACTCGGAGCGTTTCAAATATGATTACTTACCTTTGCTCCACGAATGGAAATTAATGGATTTTCTACAAATCCCCAGTTTTTTCTTTCGCACTTTAGTCTTGATTTTCTATGCTAATGCCAAGTGTGTCGCCAATAAAGAGGGTGTTATTACAGCCGTCAATTCTTATTTAATGGGTAAAAAGATCACTATCGATGTTCAATCCATTTGTGATGTGTTTAAGTTAGAGGATGAAGGTCTTGATGATGAGAATGGACATGTCTTGGGAGGTTCCATCACCGCTCTTAATGCTTAAGATCGGATCCTACATTTGATGGTTTCTTGGTGGATTAGGCCCTCGGGAGGAAAGTACTCCACTATCCGCTAAGTTGATGATTTTTGGATTCGATGCTTCCGTCAAAGACAATGATCAAATCTTGCTCGAATTATGTTTGCGGAGATTGTCTATCTCGTGCAACATCGCCACACTACACTCGTCACTTCCTTCACTTATGGAACGACCTTGAGTTATTTCTTCTCACAAAAAGAGATAGATTGTTCACATGACTACCCGACTCCCCTCACCGATCCTATCGATGAAAGATCTCTCTCAAGGGGTAAATTCATGTACTTTAATGGAAATTGGCTCATGACCTTTCTCAACGAGCAATTCACAGGCTTGCGCACGGGAATTGCCTCCATGGATCAAGTGATGAATTCAGGGTTTACCGCTATTGACACAAGGTTTACAAGCCTTGAAGATCGAATCAAGAATGTGGAGACGCGCCTCACTTCCCTTGAAGAAGGCCATAACTCGATGAACATCTCTCTTACCGCTTTTCATGACGAGTGGTGTCAAACTAGGAGGAATGATGATGCAAATGAGGAGGATGATGAAGATGGCGATGGAGATGTATAATAGCTTATCTTTGCATATCATTCATTTCATTTAGGATATTTATTTATGCACTTTGAATTATGTTTTTAGGATTAAGTTTGCATTCTAAAACCTATGCTTTGATTTTCTGTTAGTTGGATTTTATGATTGATGTTATCTTTAATTTGAACTTAATGATTATCAATATTATGTTGCTTGGTTATTATTTATACCTTTTGCCTATGTTTATCATTGTCTCTATCTCTTGATCTAACAAAAAGGGGGAGAGGGAACAAGCTCACACTTAAAATTTTGATTTTCAACTTAAAGTTTACCTACCTAATATTAAGGGGGAGTTATTTTGCAAAGTTTTTCAAAGTGTCAAAAATTTCAAGTTTTGGTTTTGTTATATTAAAAAGGGGGAGATTGTAAAACCTATGCTTGATTTTGATATAACTAAGTATGTTAAGGATTAAATTGAAAACTTGAAATAGATTTATAAGTCCCTCAAATGATTTATAAATCACCAAGGCTTTAATCTGAATTTAAAAACTCAAACTCCAAATATATTCTAAGTGTTCCAAGGCTAAAGTATTGAAAAACGTCCAAGCGTATCGTTACGCTTCCAGCCGCATCGATACATTTTTTACAAATTTGGCTACTGGAAAGACGCGTTTCGATATGCCCCTCAACGTATCGAAAAAGATTGAATCTGTAACGATACGCCCCCTCTGTAAAACTGGAGGAGTTTAAATAGCGTACCGATACAGTTCCACCCGTATCGATACATATTTAATGGAATTTTAAATTCGAAAAGCTTTTAATGTTTTCGACCGTTGGTGTCAGTTGTTAGGTAACTGAAATTTAAAGTGGTGGTTGTCCCGTACCGATACGCTCCTAGCCGTATCGATATCGAAACTTCCAGTGAGCTAAGTTGAGAAAATGGTATCGATACAGTCTTACCCGTATCGAAATGGTCCATGTCTCGTACCGATACGCTTACACGTGTATCGATACGTCATCTTGTTATTGTGCAACGACTCTTTCTGTTTAGAGACAAGTATCGATACAAGTCCATGCGTACTGATATAGTAAGTTGCAAAAGTGCATTTATGGTGGAAAGAGAGGGTCCCAACGGCTATAATCAATATCCTAACCACCCAAACGACTAGAATTGATAGAGAAGGTATAAATTGAAGCTAATTGAAGACCAGCAACAACTATTGCATCAAAGAAAAACATCCTAGCAAAAATCCAAGCTCAAAGTGCTTATTTTCCAATCTCTTGTAAACCCCAAACTGTGTAGTGTTCAATTCTGATCTTATTATCAAATTTGGGTTGAGTGTTTTTACTTAAAGGGGCAATATTGTATTGAGAGATATCTTTCTTGCCTTAATTCTTCTTTGTACTCTTGTGAGGGTTTGGTCAAATTTTGGGTAGAAAATTTGACCGGTTGTGTAAATGTTACCTCCTAAGCCTTGAAAAGGGAAGAAAAATTAGTGGATTGTTGGAAATCCTTAGTGGTAGCTAAGGTAGTGGATGAGAGTTCATTTGGAACTTGAACCACTCTAAAATTCATTGTTCTTCATTTTTAGCCATTCTTTTACTCCAACAATTTTTGAAAACCTAATTCACCCCCTCTTGGCTTTGATCAATCAATTGATCCACTCAACATAAAGGTTTTAATGTTCTCTTTGATGTTAATGGTTGCAAATAAGATAATGCTCATAGGTCATCGTATAGGAAATATATATATATATATATATATATATGGTGCATCTAGTTGACATTAAGATTTCTAATGCATGTTTTGCAGCTAAGGATGAACATGATTCATGGTTATGGCATAGGAAACTAGGACATGCTAGCATGAGTGTTTTGGAAAAATTGGTTTTCTAAGATCTAGTAAGAGGTTTACCTAAGCTAAAATTTTCTCCAGATAAAATTTGTCATGCTTGTGCTAAGGGTAAACATAAATCGGTATCTTTTAAACCTATTAATGGTGTTTCAACTAGTAGAGTATTATAATTGATCCATATAGATTTCTTTGGACCTATTAGGACAATGAGCTTGGGTGAAAATCGTATGCTTTTGTGTTAGTAGATGATTACTCTAGATACACTTGGGTTCTATTCTTAGGTACTAAGGATGAGACTTAGAGAAGTTCATCACATTTTCAAAAAAAAATTCAAAATGATCTTGGTCAACAAATTTCTCATATTAGGAGTGACCATGGAACCGAATTTCAAAATTTAGGATTTGAGGATTTTTGTAACATTAATGGTATAAGCCATAATTTTTCCGTACCTCACATTCCTCAACAAAATGGGGGTAATTGAGAGGAAAAATCGAACTTTAGAAGAAATGGCTAGAACTATGCTTTGTGAAAACTTACCTAAATATTTTTGGGAAAAAGTCACAAACACTGATTGTTATATTATTAACCGAGTAATGATTAGGCTAATTTTAAATAAAACTCCTTATGAGATTTTGAAATTAAAGAAGCCTAACATTAGCTATTTTCATCCATTTGGATGCAAGTGTTTTGTTTTAAATAATGGAAAAGATAATTTAGGTAAATTTGATGCAAAAAGTGATGAAGCTATTTTCTTAGGGTATTCTTTAAACTATAAAGCCTATCAAGTATTTAACAAAAGAACCTTGGCTGTAGAAGAGTCTATTCATGTATTTTCCGATGATAACCTCATTCCGAGGAAGGATTCTTGTGATGATGATAATGATGATGTATGAATCATTGAAGCCAATGATGGTGGACAATCATCAAAGGTAGATGATGTTCTAACCAAGGAAGAAGAAGCATAAGATCCACCTCTAGAAGCCTTGAAGGACATGACTCTAGAGGAGAAGGAAGTGAGCTACCCAAGGGAGTTCAACTATGTCAAATGAGGTGAGATTTTGGGTGATCCATCTGAAGGGGTAACCACTAGATCCTCTATTAGAATTATGAATAATGTTGCATTCATTTCATGCATAGAGCCTAAAAGTATCAAAGAAGTATTAAATGATGATTTTTGGATATTGGCCATGCAATAAGAATTAAATCAATTTGAGAGGAGTCAAGTTTGTACATTAGTTGATAGACCTAGTAATAAATCTACTATAGGAACTAAATGGGTTTTTAGAAACAAACTAGATGAGAGTGGTACCATAGTGAGGAACAAAGCTAGACTTGTTGCTTAAGGTTTCACTCAAGAAGAGAGAATTGATTTTGATGAAACCTATGCACCCATAGCTAGAATGGAAGCTATTAGGATGCTTCTTGCATTTTCATGTTATCATGAATTCAAGCTTTTTCAAATGGATGTCAAAAGTGCTTTTCTAAATGGTTTTATTAATGAAGAAGTGTATGTAGAACAACCACCCGATTTTGAAGATCCAAAATTCTCAAACATGTTTTTAAACTCACTAAAGCTTTATATGGTTTAAAACAAGCTCCAAGAGCTTGGTATGAAAGACTTTCAAACTTTTTGTTTAAAAAAGGTTTTGAAAAAAAAAGAGAAGGTGGATACTACATGTTTTATTAAAAAATGACAAAGACATGTTAGTAGTTCAAATATATGTTGATGATATTATTTTTGGTTCTACTAATGGATTGTTTTGTCAAGAGTTTTCTAAGTTAATGTAAGGTGAGTTTGAGATGAGCATGATGAGGGAGCTCTCATTCTTCTTGGGACTCCAAATCAAACAAATGAAGGATGACACCTTCATTAATCAAGCTAAATACATCAAGGATATGCTCAAGAAGTTTGGCTTGGAGAATGTGAAGCCTCAAGCCACTCCAATGAGTTATTCCATAAAGCTTGACAAAGATGCAAGAGGTTAGTGTGTCGATTCAAAGCTTTATCGTTCTATGATTGGTTCTTTACTTTACCTTACCATAGGTAGACCCGGTATTATGTTTGATGTTTGCTTGTGTTCTAGGTTTCAAGCTAGTCCTAGAGAATCACACATTATAGCCGTTAAGAGAATCTTTAGATACCTTAGAGATGTACCTTGTTTAGGCCTTTGGTATCTGAGAGATTCCTCCTTTGTTTTGCATGCTTTCTCGGATGCAGACTATGGGGGATGTAAGATAGATAGAAATGTACCTCTGGAACATGTCAATTCCTAGGTAGTATGGTCATATCTTGGTTCTCTAAGAAACAAAATAGTGTAACCTTATCTACCACCGAAGTGGAGTACATATCGGCCGAAAGTTGTTGTGCTCAAATCCTTTGGATGAAGCAACAACTTTTAGATTACGAAGTTGATGTAGGTACCATACCCATTAAGTGTGACAACACTAGTTCCATTTGTCTCACTAAGAATCCCATCCAACACCCTAGAACCAAACACATATAGATAAGACATCATTTCAGTAGGGATCATGTCTTGAAAAATGATATAGCTCTAGAATATGTTGACACCTTGAATCAATTAGTAGACTTCTTTACCAAACCTTTAGAAAAAGAGCGTTTTTAGACTCTTAGGAGAGAGTTAGGTTTAACTAGACTTTCTTGAACCCTTAGAGCTTCCTAAGGTCAAAAACTTCCTTGAATTTGAATGATGTATGTGATTTTGTGATTTTGCTCCTTTATGCATCTATGCTTGTTTCTAGGGGGTATGCATCTGTTTTAGCCTATACATGTTATTCATATATCACATGCATGCATATCGATTCGATTAAAATAGAATTTCTAAGCTCTTTGTTGCTAAAAATGTCATTTTTGGCAATGGGGTATAGATACGGTTGACTGCGTATCAGTACGTGTTTATAAGGGTTCTAGTACATTTAAAACTGTACAGGTACGAGTGTAAGTGAAGAAATCGGTTCAGGTAGAACTGTACATGTAACCCCTTAAACCCGACCTAGAAGAAAGGACCGAATTTAGGAAGTCACCGTTGAAAACTTTTCCCTCAAGTAATAAATTTTGGGTTTAAATAATTTATAAAACAAATTAATTATTAATTTTCAATAAGTACCGTAAAATACCACAATTGTTTTCAAAACCCAAATATTATGAAAATATTCTAATCATTTAATAAAATATCTAAAATAAAGTCTGTAAATATGTGCTGAAACATAATCCCAAAATATAAAGTTCCACGATCTAAAATACATAAATATCCCAAAGCATAGAATAATAATAATAATAATAATAATAATAATAATAATAATAATAATAATAATAATAATAATAATAATAATAATAATAATAATAATAATAATAATAATAATAATAATAATAATAATAAGGGTAAACTATACCATTGACCACCATACTTTGGTTAATGTATTAAAATGATCACCTTAAAAAAATCGATTCAATTGACCACCCAAACTATTGAAATTGGATCAATGTGACCACCAGCCGTTAATGGGCTAACGAAAGGTGACGTGGCAGTTAAAAATTTAAAGGTATAATCACACATTTGGTCCTTATTATTTACACATTCTTTCAATTTAGTCCTAATTTTAAACTAATAAAATAAATTAATTAGGTGGTGACACCTTAACCACTACACCAAACTTGCTCTGGCTGGGAATCAAACTTGGGTTTAGCAGGTTTAAAGGCAACACCTTAACCACTACACCAAGCACATGTTTGGGCTAAAAATCACCAATTATATTATATGTCTTATTGTTTATTACCATTCAAATTCATCTTCTTCCTCATCACTAAAATACACAAAAAATCCTTGTATGTGAAGTAATTCAGTAATTGCTGCAGCAAGCAGAAAACCATTGTCGTATAAAACAAAACATTGCCTATTCTAACAGGAAATCCTTGGAAAGTGCAGAAATCTCACAGTTTTAACATCCCCAAAAGTGTCTTCCTACTGCCCTCCCAAATTGTTGACGACCACGAGTCTACGATCCTTGCTCTACTTCCTGGAACTCGAACTCCTGTTCGAAATCCTTGGAACCATCTTGGAAGACAACCTCCAATCAGGCCATAAATCAACAAAGGAGCTGCCTAGTTCCAAGGAGCCTGGCCTTGCAGGGGCATGCTTTCTTTTGAGCCTGATGTTGGTCGATGGCAATGCATCCAAGCACAGACATGGACCGAGGTGAGACTCCATGACTGATGTGCCCACCACAGATAAAGCCCCCACCATCTTAAAACAACAGGTTCCAATAATAAAAGAATGGAAAGAAGGAGAACCCAGATCAGTGTTTTGGTTTTAAATTGAGGGTTGGAGTCAGGGGTCAGAGACAAGGAAAAGAGGAAATGGAAAGTGGCGTGGATTTAAAGGGAGGGTGAAGGCTAACCAGACAGTTTTTGAGGTCTAGAATTGTCTGAATCATCAAGGAACAAAACTTGGTTTAATTGTTCAACACACGAAACCAAAGGTAGGTTTCCCTTGGGTTTGGATTTTTCATGTTTGGTGGGTTTGTTTGCAACTTGTGTGAATCTTCCTGTTGGATTTCAATGAATCTTTGGCAATGTGTTAAATTCATCTTCTACACCAAACTTGCTCTTGCTGCAGGTTAAATGGAGTGATGAGGAAGAAGATGAATTTGAATGGTAATAAACAATAAGAAATATAATATAATTGGTGATTTTTAGCACAAACATGTGTTTGGTGCAGTGGGTAAGGCATTGCCTTTAAACCTGCTAAACTTGGGTTCAATTCCCAGCTAGAGCAAGTTTAGGGATTTGATTTTTCTCTTCTAAATAGGTGGTGACACATGTCAACACCTTATTGGAGTAGGAAAATTATTTATTAATCAAATATAAATAATTTATTTTATTAGTTTAAAATTAGGACTAAATTGAAAGAATGTGTAAATAATAAGGACCAAATGTGTGATTATACCTTTAATTTTTTAACTCACACGTCACCTTCCGTTAGCCCATTAACGGCTGGTGGTCACATTGATCCAATTTCAATAGTTTGTGTGGTCAATTGAGTCGATTTTTTTAAGGTGATCATTTTAATACATTAACCAAAGTATGGTGGTCAATGGTATAGTTTACCCTAATAATAATAATAATAATAATAATAATAATAATAATAATAATAATAATAATAATAATAATAATAATAATAATAATAATAATAACAACAACAACAATAATAATAATAATAATAATAATAATAATAATAATAATAATAATAATAATAATAATAATAATAATAATAATAATAATAATAATAATAATAATAATAATAATAATAATAATAGGGTAAATTACATAGTTCATCACTCAACAATCTTCTCACTCCGATTTTGGTCACTCAACTTTCAATTTTGAATTTTTAATAACTGAACTTTAACATTCAACGTTTTTGGTCACTCATGAATATTTTATTATTATTTTCAAAATTTTTATATTATTAAGTATAAAAATAAATTAAGATAAATAATAAAATAATATTTTATATTTAAAATAAATGTCGCCGGTTGTCATCACCAGCGACCACCGCCAACCACCAGTGGCCTTCAAAACCGGTAGTTGTTTGACCCCAAATTACTCCGGACAACTCGTTTTGACAAGATGAGTCCGAATCCGGTAGTTGTTTCACCGGAAAATACCTAGAATCTCACAAATTTTGATATAAACGTTTTGGTTTTCTTACTTTCGATCTCATTTTCATGAATTTTAGAGCACTTTCTGGAAAAATGGAGGCTAAATTCAGACTCAGGCGAGTGACACAAATTGACTGGTGAACTATGAGACCGAAAGGCCACCATCTACGACGGTCGACGGTTGCGGCGAATGACGGTTGATGGATAATTTAATTTTTCTTTTTTTTTTAATTTTAAATTATTTTTATATTAAATAATAATAATAAATTCCATATCATTCGAAAATAATAATAAAATATTCGTGAGTGACCAAAAACGTTGAATGTTAAAGTTTAGTTATTAAAAGTTCAAAATTGAAAGTTGAGTGACCAAAATAGGAGTGAAAAGATTATTGAGTGATGATCTGTGCAATTTGCCCATAATAATATGATAGTTTAAATTTAGTTCATATTGAATAATAAAATAATCAGATAAAATTGAGGTCCTCCATGTACCACGTCACCTAAAGTCCAAAGATATCTGTAAGAGGAAACTATGAGGGAGTAGGCTAAACATCTTAGTGTGTCTCTAAAGTGCAAGAAAAACCATAATCATAAAATATAATAATATTTTTCTTAAAATCCCAACCAATTCTCATACATATATGATGATTAAAAATCAAATTTCATAAACAAAGTTCCATAAATCCGATATTCCATAAACATACTTCATAAACCATAGTCCATAAATCCATAAATCATAGATCCGTAAATCCGATATTTCATAAATTAAATATTCCATAAGTCGTAATTAAAACACGTTTTGAAAATCGTATGCACGTGATGTCAATCATACAAGCCATAAAACATATAAATAATCACATAAGGGGTAAAATACAAACACATAAAAAAATAATATATAATTTATTTATGGAACCGGAAGAAAACACACCTCGCAACAATAAAGCTCTAACGACGAACAAAGGGCGGTTGCAGTTTCGATGTAAGGTGATGGCATCATCAATCCAAGAGGAATTCATAAAACATGAGAATAACTAAGAGCAACAACATTTTAAACTTAAGGCTTAGGTTTATTTCTGTACGTAATAACTATGATTATATATATATATATAGTTGAGCGGTGGTAATCTAAACAAATTAGGTTAATAATAATAATAATAATAATAATAATAATAATAATAATAATAATAATAATAATAATAATAATAATAATAATAATAATAATAATAATAATAATAATAATAATAATAATAATAATAATAATAATAATAATAATAATAATAATAATAATAATAATAATAATAATAATAATAATAATAATTTAAGTTGGAAAAGAAGAGTCAATTCAACCGTGAGAAAAAATGGAATTAAAATTCAATTTGAATCTAAAAGGTTGAAAAAAATTAAACAAAATTTTAAAAAAAGACGGGTGAGCAAGAATTAAATTCAATTTGATAAAAGGGTTATTTATGGAGTCAGTCCTTAGACTTTCAAGAAATTTCATATTAACTTCTAAGTTTGATAAAAATTCTTATTTAGTCCCTCAAAAAATGTTAGGGTTCTGAATTAAAAATTCTCAATTGTTAGGGTTTTCAATTAGGGATTTCAAAATTAGGTTTCTAAATTAGGGATTTTACGAATCTAGCTAGGGTTTACAATTTGGGCATAATTTTTGGGGTGTTACAACTCTTCCACCCTTAAAAGAAATTTTGTCCTAAATTTTTTAGACAAACGACATACTTAAAAAAAATAGAGGTTTTGATAACAATATTAAAAAGGCATTTTAGATCAGGGTACGAATGACAACACAAAGTTTTCAAATAGACATTAATCTCAAATTTATAGGAACGAGTATGATCACGATCTGTCGTTAATCTAAAGCTCCTCTAAGATGGCATAATAGTCTATTTATAAAAGGAATTAACCTAGATTTAGAGTTGATACTTGGAGTTTCTATTCGAATCATATCTTTAATTCTTTAAAATAATAAAATTTTCAGAAAATCCTATTTTCCTCAAAAATATTTAATATGCATGCAAAATTCATTTTCGGCTTAAAACTTTTTTGTGAGCCACATAGACCGAGGGTTGAACTAAGTTCTGATACCACTAAATGTAACCCCTAAACCCGACCTAGAATAAAATACCACAATTGTTTTTAAAATTCAAATATTATAAAAATATTATGATCATTTAATAAAATATCTGAAATAAAGTCTGTAAATACATGCTGAAACATAATCCAAAAATATAAAGTTCTACGATATGAAATACGTAAATATCCCAAAACATAGAATAATAATAATATGATAGTTTAAATTTAGTTCATAGTGAATAATAAAATAATCAGATAAAATTGAGACCCTCCAAGTACCACGTCGCCTAAAGTCCAAATGTATCTGTAAGAGGAAACTATGGGGGAGTAAGCAAAGGAGCTTACTGTGTCTCTAAAGTGCAAGAAAAACCATAATTACAAATTACAGTAATATTTTCTTAAAATCCTTTAAAAACCATAACACAAATATCACATTCACAATGCAATGCACACAACTAAAACCACCATAAAAAGAGGTAGGTTCCCCAGAACCCCTTACTACAACGTCACCAATCGATATGTGGTAAAAACTATTGATTCCTCCGTACAAATCCCAACCAATTCTCATACATATATGATGATTAAAAATTAAATTTCATAAACAAAGTTCCATAAATTCGATATTCCATAAACATACTTCGTAAACCATATGTCATAAATCTATAAATCATAGATCCATAAATATGATGTTTCATAAATCAAATATTTCATAAGTCATAATTAAAACACGTTTTGAAAATCGTATGCACGTGATGTCAACCATACAAGCTATAATACATATAAATAATCACATAAGGGGTAAAACACCAACACATAGAAAAATAATATATAATTTATTTATAGAACGGGAAGAAAACTCACCTCTCAACAATAGAGCTCTAACGACGAACAAAGGGCGGTTGCGGTTTCGATGTTAGGTGATGTCAGCATCAATCCGAGAGGAATTCATAAAACATGCGAATAACTAAGAACGACAATATTTTAAAACTTAAGGCTTAGGTTTATTTCTGTACGCAATAACTATGATTATATATATAGTTGAGCGGTGGTAATCTAAACAAATTAGATTTAGAATAATAATAATAATAATAATAATAATAATAATAATAATAATATTTTATCTTTCAATTAAATTAAAAGATAACCAAAATAGAATGGGGGAGAGAGTAAGCGAGCGTAGCGATCGAACGCGAAGGGAATCACAACGAATGAGGGTTTGGAAACTGTTCGTCAATAATCTCCCGGAGCAATTACATTGGAAGGGCGTATGGCAGGTCTTCGATCGCCATGGAGTGGTAGTAGATGTTTTTGTCCCTACGAAACGATCAAGAGAGGGAGTGCGATTTGGGTTTGTGAGGATAGGATCGAGGGAGGATACGGATCGGGTAATCGAGAGATTTGGCGGGTTTTGGCTATATGGTTTGAGAATTAAGGTTTCCATGGCTAGGGGTGAGGGTCGCTCGGGATATTGGCAACGTCACTAGAGGAGAGGGAATTCAACCCAGGGCAACAATTGTGATAAGGGAAGGAATTCGATTGGAAATTCACAATCGAAGGGATAATCATGGGTGAATTCCAATAGGTTAGATGCGAATATGACGAGAAAAGGAAGTGACAGTGCGGTGGAAACCAGGGATAAACAACATAAACAGGTTTTGGGAATTATTGATAAGGAAAAGTGGGACATTCTCCAATCATGTGCTTTGGGATTTTGTCGCAAGCCTAGTCAGGTTGCGGATTTGGCCAAGGAGTTTCAACGCGCTAACCTCAAAGGTTTTTCAGTGATGCACGTTTCTAGATTGCTAATTTTGTTAATGTTTGAGAACAACCTCTTACGGACGGAGATGATCGCAACGGGCAGACTGGATCAATGGCTCGAAAATGTATTGGAGTGGTCGCCTACAATGGTGATTCCTAACCGACGCACTTGGCTGACAGTTAGCGGACTGCCGATACATGTCTGCTTGGATGAAACGTTCCAAAATATTGCGGCACTATGGGGTGAATTGGTATGGATAGATATAGAGACGATAGCTCCATCATCATTTGAGAGAGCAAGGTTCCAAATAGAGACGGATTGGACCTTCTATATCGACGAGATGGTGGAATTAAAAGTGGGGGATTCGACTTTCATCATCCGGGTTACAGAATTCGAGGAGGCGATAGGTCCGAAATGTGATTGTTGCTGTGAATTAGGGTCGTGCTCGGATGAGGGAGAGAAGTTGGGGGATGGAGGGGTAGATTGGAAGTCGAATTTGGTGTTTGTTGAAAAGGATGATGATTCTGATGCGACGATAGTACCAAATTCCGTCACTAATGAGGAACAACAACATGTATCGGAGGAGAATAATGAACTGGAGAAGAGTTATTTAGACAGAATTTGGGAGGACAATCGTAGGGAGGATTGGAGGGTGAAGGCGACGAAGAGTTGGATGGAGGAGGAAACACTAGGGATGGAGAACAGAGATGTGGGGGAGGGCATGTGCTGCGATGTAAGGTGTAGTATTGAAGAAATTGAACAGGGTGGTGATAGTCGATGTGGCACGGTTCAAGATACGAGTGACCGGAACAAAGAATTTGAACCGAGCCCCGGGGTAATTGGGCCACGTGGTGATCAAAGCACGGCTAATAAGGTAAGTTTAGTTGAACTTAATGGTGAATATAGAAGAGTTCGACTTCTATCGGAACTCAATCTAGTTGCTACCACGATAGGAGACTCAACGGTGGTGGACAAAGCACCAAAAAGGGGTCATGGCTGTCCGAGGAAGAATAAAATAGAGGAGAAATCGGATCCGATAGATCTTGCTAACTGATCGCTTTCCAACTCAGATTTCTTGTGCCGAAAACAGACAATTCTAAGAGAGGCGACAGAGACCATCCGATTGGGGAACTTAATTAGAGCTGTCACAAAGGGAAGGGAAGAGGACATGATATAGGATATAGCTCGTTTATTAGAGGCGCGCAAGGCACAGGCATAGCGACGAATGAGGTTGTTGTCGTGGAATGTCAGGGGGCTTGGTGTGGCTGCGAAACGGAGGTCGTTCAGAAGGGTACTACGACAACAACGATGCGTGTTGGCTCTACTCCAAGAGACCAAGACGAAATGCATCAAGGAAAGGTTAGTAAGTCAATTGTGGTTTTCAGATGTGTGTGAATTTGTTTTTGCCCCGTCCGATAGTAGATCAGGTGGAGTGTTGGTTATATGGGATCCTATGGGTTTTCAAGCTACGGTTTCTGATGTTCGAAAGAATATGGTGGTGTTAGAAGGGAAATGGATTCGTGAGGATTGGTTGTGTGGGATTATAGGGGTGTACGCTCCTTGTGTCTTAGCGGAGAAAATTATGTTTTGGGATGGTATTGTTGAAGTCGTGTTGTCACGGTCGATTGAGTGGTGTGTTGGTGGAGACTTCAATATGGTGAAGTGCCAAGAGGAACGTCACGGGTGTGTTCAGCTAAGCAAAGGCATGGATGCTTTTTGTGACTTCATCGAACGTGCTGCACTACTGGATGTTCCGTTGAAAGGGAAGCAATTCACATGGTTCAGACCAGGTGAAAAGGGCAGCCAGCTAGATAGGTTCTTGGTATCGAATGGTTGGTTGCAACGCTTTAATTCATTAGTGGTTGTGCATCTCCCTAAAGAATTATCGGACCACTCGCCAATTGTGTTGGAAAATAACGTGGGTGATAGTGGTCCGAAGCCGTTCCGCTTCGTCAATGCTTGGTTGGATTATTTACCGTTGTTGGAGAATGAATGGCAGCGTTTGTCAATGGGGGAGAGTGGCTCTTCGATACGAATGAAATTGAAGGGATTGAAGGAAGTGTTGAAGGGGTGGAATAGGGAACAATTTGGGGACGTGGATAAGCAATTTGTTGCTTTGTCTCACCGGGTAGATAAATTAGATGCACAAGTTGGGATTGGTAACTTGTCTGCGGCCGATGAAGTGGAACGTAGGGAATTGCTTTTAAAGCTTTGGAAGTTGGCTCAAATGCGCGAGTCGTTGTGGCGAAAAAAATCAAGGGTGGTGTGGCTGGCTGAGGGTGACCGCAACACTAGCTTCTTCCACAAGGCAACGAAAATTAGGCAAGTGCAGAATACTATCAGGGGGTTGCAATTTGGAGGTGAATGGGTGACAGATTCGCTGAAATTGAACAAGTTGGTTTGTAGGGAGTTTACTCAACATTTTGCTCGACGTTCGAATGATAGGGAATTAGTGCCGTAAGTAAATTTCAGTAGATTAACGGTTGAACAACGAGATTTGTTGGAGAGGAGTTTTTCTGAGGTCGAGGTGAAGGCAGCGTTGTGGAGTAGCGAGGGGGCGAAGGCGCCGGGGCCGGACGGGTTTCCTTTTGAATTTTTTAAGAAGGGATGGCATTTCATTCGAAGTGATATCATGCAATTTGTGGAGGATTTTTATACTTCGGGTAGGTTGCCGAAGGGATCTAATTCGGTGTTTGTTGTGTTAGTAGCGAAGAAGGAACACCCGCGCGTGTTGGGGGACTATCGCTCGATATGCCTCTTGAATTCCATATACAAAATCTTGGCAAAGTGCTTGGCAAGAAGACTCCAAGTGGTGCTGCCGGTGCTTATAAGCGATGTTCAAGCTGCATTTATAAATGGGCGTCAAATTATTGATGGCATTCTTTTGGCAAACGAAGTAATCCACTCGATGAAGAAGCATCAAGGTAGGACAAGTGGTTTAATTTTAAAGCTTGATTTTGCTAAGGCTTATGATTGTATCGATTGGAAATGCTTGAATTTTGTATTAATGCGGATGGGCTTTGGGGAGAGGTGGTGTCGTTGGATTAGTGAATGCATGGAGACGGCTCAGTTGTCGGTGCTTATTAATGGTACTCTGGCTAAGGAGTTTCCTAGGAGGCGGGGGCTTAGACAAGGTGATCCGTTATCGCCTCTCTTATTCGTTATGGTAGCGGAGATTCTTCATCATTTATTGTTGAATGCAGAACAATTGGGATTGATTAAAGGTGTGTGTGTGGTGGGTGATGTATCGATGTCACATCTTCAGTTTGCGGATGACACATTGTTGTTCATTCAGGGGGATGTTGATAGTACACACAATTTGAAAAGGGTTCTCACTTGCTTTGAGGTTGTTTCCGGTTTACAGATTAACTATGATAAATCATGTATTATTGGAGTTGGCATTGAGGAGTCGATGATGGACACATTGGTGGGTATCATGGGTTGTCCGAAGGGTGTGTTACTGATACGATATTTGGGTATACCGTTGGGTGTCCAACCACGGGGTATGGAAATTTGGGATCCGTTGGTACAACGTTTTCGCAAGAGGCTTGCAGGATGGAAACATGACTCGCTTTCGTTTGCGGGAAGGCTAGTGTTGGTGAATTCAGTTCTCTCTGCTTTGCCTGTGTATTACATGGGTGTTTTTAGTCCCGAGGCAAATTATTTTTAAAATTGATCGTATATGACGAAACTTCCTTTGGGGAGGTAAGGAGGAGCGGTCAAAGCTTTGCCGGGTCAATTGGGAAATAGCGTGTCGACCGAAGCGTTTGGGAGGTTTAGGAGTGGTGAATTTGCATGCTCGGAATTTGGCTTTGATGGAGAAATGGGCGTGGCGCTATGCTGAGGCGAAGGGCTCTCTTTGGAGGGCGATTATTGATGCAAAGTATGGGACAAAGACCCTAAAGTGGCGGATTCACCATAGAAGCAAGGGGTCTATGTCGGCAATGTGGAAACAAATAATGGAAGTTCAACAAGATGAGTGTGTGTCGAGGTTCTTGAATGTGGCTCAGTTCTCTTGGATTTTAGGTAATGGCGAGAGCATTCTTTTTTGGCATGATTGTTAGTGTATTTTGGAGCATTTGAAGCTTGCTTTTCCTCGATTGTTTGGTTTGGTGAGCGACAAGGTGGTGAGGGTGTGTGATATGTTACGCATACCGTTTGAGGAGTGGGGGACTTGTTTTCGACGTGACCTTCAGTCTTTTGAGGTAGGTTTGGTTCGTGAGATGCAGGCATGTGTGCTAGGATTTTCTTTGTGAAGCGGGGTGGAGGATCGCCTTGTTTGGATTCATGAGATGACATGAAAATTTTCGGTTGGTGCGTTGCATAAGCTAATGTCGTCATTTGGCATATCAGACGTGTCAGAGGTGAGCTGGTCTTAGAGACTGCCTTTGTTACCGAAGATTCAGTGTTTCCTTTGGTTCATTTTGGTTGGTCGTTTGCCAATGTTGCGTATGTTAGCGGATCGCGGTTTGCTGTTGGGGGATACCTCGCTTGTGTGCCGCGGTTATGGAGTTGGTGAGGATGATATCGATCATATCTTTTGGCAATGTGAGATTGCCTGGAAGGTATGGAATTCTTTTTTCGCCTGGTGGGGAGTGATGGTGGTGAGACCTTGGCAGGTTAGGGAGTTTATCAGTCAGTGTTACCACAACTTTTTCTATAGTGATATGCGACAATACTGGATTATTGGATGCGCGAGTGTTTTATGGTTAGCTCGAAACGAGCTTATGTTTCAGGATAAGCGACATACGAGTCAGGGGATTTTTTTCCTAGCTCAATTATGATCATTTCATTGGACTCGGATAAGGTTTGGGCCAACTGACTTATGCGAAGTGGCGTGGTGGGAATGTCCGCTTAAGTGTAGAGTGGAGTTGAGGGTGTCACCATCTAAGCGAATGGGGTGGTGTGGTCACCTCCATTGAGGGGCGCGTGGAAGTTTAATATGGATGGGGAAGCCTGGGGTAAACCGAGATTGGCGGGATGTGGAGGAGTGTTATGGGACTGGGATAGTCGGATTGTGGGGCTTTTTTCAGGAGCGATTGGGATGGCGGACTCTAATGAGGCTGAATTACAGGCGATTGCCTTTGCTTTGCAGATGTTACGGGAGATGTCGTGGGACAGGGTACAATCGGTTGTAATTGAGTCAGATTCAACGGTGGTGGTGGCGTGGGTTCAGGGGTTGGAGCGTCAGCCTTGGAGACTGTGGCGTTGGTTTTATCAGATAGATGAGGCATGTGAGGCTTTTCCACGGGTGTGCTTTTCGAATGTGTTTCGTGAAGCTAATCACTTAGCGGATACTCTTGCTAAAGGTGGTGTTGTCAGGTCCACATGGATATGAGAGCGTGCTTGTTGATCTTTGTCGTGTTCTTTTGGTTTCATTATCACAACCGACGATACTCTTTTCCCCCATTTAGGCTTAGGGGGTTTTTAATGAGGCCAATTGGTTGTGCTGTTATGCATGATTACCCTTTAACAAAATCATGCATTTACCGATAAAAAATAAAATAATAATAATAATAATAATAATAATAATAATAATAATAATAATAACAAGAATTTAAGTTGAGAAAGGAGAGTCAATTTAACCGTGAAAAAAAAGTAAACAAATTAAAAAAGAGACGGGTGAGCGAGAATTGAAATTCAATTTGATAAAAGGGTTATTTATGGAGTCAGCCCTTAAACTTTTAAGAAATTTCATATTAACTTCCAAGTTTGATAAAAATTCTTATTTAGTCCCTCATAAAAAAGTTAGGGTTCTAAATTACAAATTCTCAATTGTTAGGGTTTTCAATTAGGGATTTCAAAATTATGCTTCTAAATTAGGTATTTTACGAATCTAGGGTTTATAATTTGGGCGTAATTTTTGGGGTGTTACAACTCTTCCAACTTAAAAGAAATTTTGTCCTCAAAATTTTAGACTAACGACATACTTCAAAAAGAGAGAGGTTTTGATAACAATATTTAAAAAGGCATTTTAGATCGGGGTACAAATGAAAATACAGAGTTTTCAAATAGACCTTAATCTCAAATTTATAGGAACGAGTATGATCACGATTGGTCGTTAATCTAAAGCTCCTATGAGATGTCATAATAGTCTATCTATAAAAGGAATTAACCTAGATTTAGAGTTGGTACTTGGAGTTTCTATTCAAATTATATATTTAATTCTTTAAAATAATAAATTTATTAGAAAATCCCATTTTGCCCAAAAATATTTAATATGCTTGCAAAAATCATTTTCGGCTTAAAAAATTTATGTGAGCCACACAAATCGAGGGTTGAACTAAGCTCTGATACCACTAAATGTAACCCCCTAAATCCGTCATAGAAGAAAAGACCAAATTTAAGAAGTCACCGTTGAAAACTTTTCCCTCAAGTAATAAATTTTAGGTTTAAATAATCTATAAAACAAATCAATTATTAATTAACAATAAGTATCGTAAAATACCACAATTGTTTTCAAAACCCAAATATTATAAAAAAAATATTATGTTCATTTAATAAAATATCTGAAATAAAGTCTGTAAATATATGTTGAAACATAATCCCAAAATATAAAGTTCCACGATATGAAATACGTAAATATCCCAAAACATGGAATAATAATAATCTGATAGTTTAAATTTAGTTCATACTGAATAGTAAAATAATCGTATAAAATTGAGATCCTCCAAGTTCCACGTCGCCTAAAGTCCAAAGATATCTAAAAGAGAAAACTATGGGGGAGTAAGCTAAAGAGCTTAGTGTATCTCTAAAGTGCATATTAAAACCATACTCATAAAATGCAATAATATTTTCTTAAAATCCTTTAAAAACCATAACACAAATATCATATTCACAATGCAATGCACTCAATTACAACCGCCATAAAATGGGGTAGGTTTCCTAGAACCCCTCACTACAATATCACCAATCGATGTGTGGTAAAACCACTGCTTCCTCCGTACAAATCTCAACCCATACTCATATATATATGATGATTAAAAATCAAATTTCATAAACAAAGTTCTATAAATCTGATATTCCATAAACATACTTCATAAACTACAGTCCATAAATCCATAAATCCATAAATCATAGATCCGTAAATCTGATGTTTTATAAATCAAATATTCCATAAGTCATAATTAAAACACATTTTGAAAATTGTATGCACGTGATGTCAACCATACAAGCTATAATACATATAATTAATCACATAAGGGGTAAAACACCAACACATAGAATAATAATATATAATTTATTTATAGAACCAGAAGAAAACACACCTCACAACAATTAAGCTCTAACGTGCGGTTTCGATGTAAGGTGATGGCAGCATCAATCCGAGAGGAATTCATAAAACATGGGAATAACTAAGAGTGACAACACTTTAAAACTTAAGGCTTAGGTTTATTTCTGTACGTAATAACTATGACTATATATATATATATAGTTGAGCGGTGATAATCTAAACAAATTATGTTTAGAATGTAATAATAATAATAATAATAATAATAATAATAATAATAATAATAATAATAATAATAATAATAATAATAATAATAATAATAATAATAATAATAATAATAATAATAATAATAATAATAATAATAATAATAATAATAATAATAATAATAATAATAAAGACAAAAATTTATGTTGAAAAAGGAGAGTCAATTCAACCATGAGAAAAAGGGGAATTAGAATTCAATTTGAATCTAAAAGGTTGAAAAAAATACACAAATTAAAAAAAGAGAGACGGATGAGCGATAATTGAAATTCAATTTGATAAAAGAGTTATTTATGGAGTTAGTCCTTAAACTTTCAAAAAATTTCATATTAACTTTCAAGTTTGATAAAAGTTCTTATTTAGTCGCTCATAAAAAAGCTAGGGTTTTGAATTAAAAATTCTCAATAGTTAGGGTTTTCAATTGGGGATTTCAAAATTAGGTTTCTAAATTAGGGATTTACAAATCTAGGGTTTACAATTTGGGCATAATTTTTGGGGTGTTACAGTACCGGTATGATTTTTCGAGTTGGTACCGATACGGCTAATAGCGTACCGATACACGTTGACGCTGGAGTGTTTAAATATCATTAAATAAGGGTTTCCTACTTTATTTCAAATACCATGTTTTCCCAAAAACCTAGATACAAAATCCCCTTTAAAAACCCATCAAAACTTTTGATTTCTCACACAACTCTTCAAATCTTTTGAAGGTTTTTGGTTTTCAAATCAATCCTAAGCTATATCATCAAGTTTGTGCATTATTATCTCTTCATTCATCCCAAATCTCACGTTCAATGTATAAAATCTTTTTCTTATCTTTTTCAATTTCGTTTAAATCTATATTCTGTTTTAAATTAATTTTTGTATAAAAAATATACATATAGTATGGGTTTTAAATATTTTGCAAAAATTCTTTCAAATCTGATTTTTTTATTTGAATATAAAAATATACCGTATATTTGTATAAATTGTTTTTTTCAAAATTCTTTTTACCAAAATTTCCTTTTATATTTGTATATATTTTTAAACTATATTGTATATTTATTTTAACAACCACCTTGAATTTTGGATTAATTATATGATCGAATATGGTGATTTATGCATACATTATTTTTGGTTTAATTTTGATTTCAGGTTATGGCTCCTAAGTAACGTATGAGAAAAGATATTGCATCCTCTTCTAACACTAACACTATTAAGTGTGCAAAAGTACTAGATTTTAGCCCTAGGATAGCTTAATTATTGTTAGACTTAAGCCCATTTTAGTTGCATAATTAGGAAAACATACACAAAAAGCACAAATACTATATCCTGCCGCACTTTATTTGTTTTTGTTGAATATGTATAGAAAAGATGCTGCTAAGGTAGGTGTTTTCACTGTGTGCAGATACCCGCTCAAGCAGGTACCAGCGGCGGCAGTCGAGAAGAGGAAGAAGGGCAGAACATAAACACCTCAGGCTAGACCATGAGATGATTCCAAATCCCACCATTTCCAGACAAAAGTCAGACTGAGCTGGAGAAGCTGATAGAGTGTCGCCTAGGCAGGAAAACTTGCCGCTGGGGGTAGAGACCAAAGAAGATCGACAGAGACAAAGTGGTAGGCGACTTGAAGAGCATAAAAGGCCTATTTTTAGAGACCATCTACAAGCCAATCGGAGCCCAAGAGCCCATGAAGAGTCAATTCAAAGCCATGGAGGAAGAAGTCAACTAGAAGTCAAAGAGGAATTTAATTAAAGATCTAAAGAGATTCAAGCATTCAAGGAAGTTTAATTAGATTCTTACTTGTACTCCTAGAGGCGGCTTACCCTTACTCTATATATATGTGATGTAACCGACTAGAGAGGGGGAGAGATTAGGTTTTTGAGTTTATTCTTGTGTTTTCTTTATTTCCATAATGTTCTAAACTTTCCTTAGGGTTAAGATTGTTTTGTTTAGTAGTTGTGAGAACGATTGTAATTAGTTAAAATTTTTGTTATGCAATCCAATTCATGGTTTGTTTATACTATGTTCTTAATCTTTGTTTGCAATAGAATCGGGAGATCTTTGTGAGCGCATCTATTTGTTTCAATTCAAGAGAGTTAAAACTCAAGAAAAGGGATAAACACAATTCCCATCAACTAAGGTGAGAATCAACTTAGCTTAGAGATAAGTCTAGGTTTAAGGCGGCTAAAAAGGAACATGGGAAAATTGTTGTTCAATCTAGGTTTACACCGAGATGTATTGTCAAAGAGTGGGCATCAACATCAACAATATTCGAACTTAGAGATAAGTTCGAATCACACCAGGACATTCTGCCAAACCTTGAAGGCCCGCCGAGTTCCCCGCTGTGGTAGTGTTCTATCTGTCACCTGTCGTGGCAGATATATCGACTTTGCATTACAAGACTTTTACGAGTTCAACGCAGTTTCACACTACGACACAACTCAATCTGACCCATCCTTTTATTTTGGTTTCTCAATCCTTACATTATTTTTTCTTTAAGTTTATGCAACTTTCTCAAACCAATCCAATTCAATTGTGTTTTTACTTTTCCTTTTGCAGGAATTTAATCACTAAAGCAGTTTCCAATCCCTACGGAGACGATATCTTAAATACTATAACTTGACAGAACCGTACACTAGCACTCGATTTACAGAACTCTTTTACGCTCTACATACACCAATGGCACTAAACCAAACTTGTCCTATATTTTAAAACACAGTGTCAATGAGCCCGATTACGCTCGAGCGATGGACCATTTTAAAATCTTTCAAAACTATAAAATCCGTCGTGAGTTTAAGGTTTCTATTCCCTACATGACTTCCCCTAAATTTACCTTTCGTTATCTTTATTTACTTACCCAATGGAAGTTCATGCCCTTTTTAAGTATACCCGATATATTTAAAAAAAATCTTGTTTTAATCTTTTACTCCAATGCCCGGTGTATTATGGAAAAAACCAAATATGAAGTTATTGTCGTTGAGTCATACCTCACGGGACAAACTTTTCGAATTGATTCTAAGGTTATAGCTAATTGTTTGGGTGTTGAGGATATTGGGATATATGATGAACACTCTTTGGGTAATATTCAACTTGGCTCCGTTTCCACCCTTGATGCTCTTAACCGCTTCCTTCACTTCCTTATCACTTGGTGGTTCCATCCATTCGATGGTAAATGGTCCTCTATTCGTCAAGTTGGTAGCTTTTGGATCCGATGCTTTCGGGAAGGTAAGCGCCAAAACTTTGCTCAGATTATGTTTGCGGAGATCGTTTACCTTGTTCAGAACCGCCATTCAACCTTTGTCTCATTTTTCACCTATGGCACCGCCTTGAGCTACATCTTTCACAATATTGGGATTGATTTCTCATATGATCTTGAAATTCCTCTCACCGATCCTATTGAAGAGAAATCCCTTCGCAAGGCTAAATTCACTTAGTATAAAAACCAATGGGTTCAGAATGTGGATCTACCTCAACATGTTCAGCCCGAGGATGAAGAGAATGTTCTAGTAGCACCTCCTCCGGTTGCTCCTCCACCACCTTCCTTTGATGCTCTTATGTCCTATCTTATTGGGAAGTTTTTTTCGATGTGTGCGAGCATTAATGTTGGTTTCTCCTCTATTGACACTCGTCTCACGGCCTTGGATGCTAGAGTCACCTCTATGGAGGCTAGCCAAGCCTCAATGGACATGACTCTCACTGCCTTTCGTGGAGAATGGCGTGGGCATACCTTCGATGATAATGCCACGAAAGATGAAGATGATGTTGAAGATGATGACGACGCTCCATAGACCTCTTATATCATATCATCTCATATCATTTAGGATTTTCTTTTATGCACCTATCTATGTTATTTCCTTTTGAACCTATGCTTTGAGTAGTTGTTTTTTAATTATGTTTTTAGGATTTGAAGTTTGGATTTCTTATTGCTTTGAATTAATATGCCTTTTATGCTTAATGAAGTCTATGTTGCTTTACATTGCTTATATTATCCTCTATCATTGATTTTGATCTAACAAAAGGGGGGGAGTAACAAGAGCCTTAAAATTTAATTTTTTTTCAAAGATACATCTTTTAGTCTTAAAGCAAGGGGGAGAAATTTTAATAATTTATTTGGTTTTGTTATATAAAAAGGTGGATATTTTAAAACCAAAATTGATTTCGATATAACAATATTTTTCAATGACTTAATTGTAAAATGAAATAAAATTTTAAATACTCAAAAGACTCAAAAAATGACAAGGATTCGAACTTTAAGTGTTTCTAAATCAAAACCCAAGTATCCAAAAATATTTTCTAAGTATTTTTGAACTAAAATTTTTAAGTTTAGTCCAGGGGTACTGATACAGTTACATCTGTATCAATACGGTTTTTAGCTAATGGAAAACAAGTTATGAAAAGTGTACCGATACGCGCTTTGCAGTATCGATATGATTTTTAGACTCGAAGTAAACTTGAAAACTAAAACACTTAACTATCGTACCGATACGCTTAACTATCGTACCGATACACTTTTTGGTTAACCACTTCTCCAGATTCCAGTGAGCAAAATCGGTACCAGTACGCACTATGTTGTATCGATCCCCTTTGTAAAATATGGTTTTCATACCGCTACGCCTCTTCGTGTACGGATACACTATGTAACCCCCTCGACCCGGCCTAGCTGCCAGACCACATAGAATGGGTTACACGGGGAACACCGAAGCGAAAGCCGTTAAGGCTCCACTTCGATTAGCAACCCTAGAAAATTTCTTTTAAAGTTATCTTGTCTAGATACATTAATTATATCCTATGTGAGGGGACACGCAGCAGAAAACACACATGGATACAAAATAAGCAAAACAGACAATTAAGATAACCCTTTTCAATTTTACAACAGGTCGTATCGATACGCTAAAGGACCGTACCGATACGCCTATACTTGGTCAACACCCCAAGTCAAACCTAGGGAAACAGTATCAATACCCTCAAGGCTGGTATCGATACGCCCTTAATGGTTAGTTTCCCCTGGTCAACTTTGAAGACCGTACCGATACTCTTAGGACCCGTACCGATACGCCAAAATCTCGTCAATTTCTCAGATTTTCAGAGAGCATTTTGGGTATCGATACGCCCTCGCGTACCGGTACGCCTTGCCCAAAACAAGGGACCATATCGATACCGCACTTGAGCGTATCGATACACCCTGCCCTGCAAAACATGTTTTAGCTGTTAAAAGCACAAGGGACGCAACACTAGAGGCATTTAACAACATCTAAGCAACATACAATCACACATATAACACAAGGCATCCATGGATATACATACAAAAAAATTTAACACATAACGACGCAACAACCAACAAGACAAGATTCTTAGAGAAAACAAGCATACATAGAATTCACCAACATAGCCAAAAGCTAAACAAAAGCATAAATCAACAAGGTAAAAGGCAATCAAGCCCAAAACAACTAAGCAAAATTGTCTAAAGCAAGAGACATGCCAACAACACCTCAAAACATAAAGGTTCTATCCCATTGCTTAATACTAATTATTGAAGTCTAAACTCATACTTGAGCAAACCAAACTTCCTTTGATTCTCCCTTGTTCCCCGAGCTGCTCCGAAGGTCTAAGGGCCTGCATTGTTGGAAAAGAGAGCGTAAGCGTTTAAGCTTAGTGAGCGATGCTTAAAATGGTATCTACAGCAATGCAGTTTTAAAACATTAGTTTGCTTGAAAACCAAAACCAATTCCAAATCATTTCCACATGCTTGAACACATAACAACATGCATTTACCTTCACGTGCATTTACCGAATGCAACCACAAGCCATAGGCTTACCACATGCTCATTCTCGCAACGCAAGCAAAGTAATCAACAATGTATAAGTATAAGAGAAGAAATCAACAACATGCTTAACATGAGAAGTAAAGCATCATGGGTTTATTGACATTCATCATTTTTACTCGGATATGCAGATAGTTTCTCAAACCCACTAGACACTTCCGGTGGAATCTTACATCATCGTACTCACCCGTCTAGTAAAAACATAATTTCTGGTGGAATCTCACATCACCGTACTCCTTCTTATTGGAATCTAACATTACTAAGGCCACGCACGACTTTCACCTCGAGTGCACTCTAATCCTATTGATCGATCAATTATATCCAGTAACAACTCAACACGTGTCAATATACTCATTCACAACCACAAGCATTACCGATGCTTGAACCACTTACCATGTCCAAACTTCCATGCAAGGCATGTACTCACGATGCAAGTATAAACACAAGTCATAAGTCTCAATATGTATAACAATGCAAACTAACACATTATCAACATGATATGTTCACATTGCATCAAAAATTATAAAACATGGATTAATTGCATAAAACCTTTAAAACTTACTCTTGAGCTTGGATTGGTCATTTAAGCTCAATCCAAACTCCCAAAACATTCCCTTAACCACATTAAGGCTTTTAAAATCGATCCACTCACCAGCGAACACTCAAACGATGTCCAAGATGCCGAATCAAGCCTCCGAACTACCCGGATTTTCATCCACAAAGCCTGAATCTGATTCCTCTATTTTAAGCAACCCAAAACTGAACATTAGAACACTAATACACTCACAAACACAACAAAAACCCGAAAATCAACAATCTTGCAACAAAACACATCGATTCAAGCCCCAAATTTCACCCAATACACATCAATTCAGTCCTAAACTACTTGCAGCCACAACCAACAAATTTACCATAAAAAATCTATCTTTTAACGTCCCTAAACATCAACCAAAAGCTATCAAACCTTCAGCTGTCATTTAGACCCAAAACCCATCCAAAAAACTCAAGATTTTCAACTCCCAAAATCACCCACAATACCCATTTCGGGTTTCCCATAACAACCCATCATTTTCATGTTATTTTAGAAATAAAACAAAGTTAAAACACTCTTAAACTTAGCCATAGTCAGCCAAAATGAAAACCCATAAGCTTCCTTTTATTTCAAACCAAACTTTAAAAATCAAAACATGTTTAAACCGTAGGTTTTGCAAAAATCTCAACATTTATGCGTCAAGGAAGATGAAACCAAGTTAAGGAGCCATTTACCTTGAAGAAATCACTTGGATTGAGAGCTTGGTGCAATTGAATAGTGAAATGGGGGTTTGGAGAGGTTTTTGAACGCGAAAAACAAGTTGGAGAAGATGATAGCTTTCAAAAACCCTTTTTAGAATTACAAAATCTCCTCTTTGCCCTTTTCTCTTTTAAAACACTTTTAGGTGTGTTAAAAATAGTTTTTCTCTAATTTAAATTTTAACCTGAATCAGTTTAACTAATCTGATTGTCTCCCGGCCCTAAACTCGAGGCGTTACACACTATTTGTATACAACAGCCCTGTTGATGATGTCAACCACCCAAACTGTTAGAAATCAATGAAGAGGAATAAAATCAAGCCATAAAAACTACTACAATAACTACTTAACAAGTCAAGCACAACAAAGCAAAAATCCAATCCATTTGAGCTATTTAGAGTCAAACCTTTTTACCCAACTTGTGTATTTTTCTTGTATTCATTTATTTCAAGTTTGGGGTTAGAGTGAACTTGTACTTGGGCAATTATTCACCTATTGTGAGGTATTTTCTTTGTTGCCAAAACTTCTCATATAAAAAGTGAGTCTTGATTAAGCTTTGGGTAGAAAGCTTTATCGGTTTGTAAGGTTTCCTTCTAATCCGAGAAAAAAGGATGAATTTCTAGTGAAATTGGTTGAAAATTCTTAGTGGGAACTAAGGTAGTGGATGTAGAGTTTTTTTTTTCTAAGCTTGAACCACTATAAATCTCTTGTGCCTTCAATTTTATTTTACCAATTTCCTCCCTCAAAATTTGAAAAGCCAATTCACGCCCTCTTGGCCATTTGTTCATTGATTGATCCACACAACAATAAATGTGGTTGCTTATTACTTGATTGATGTTTGTGGTTGCTTGGGTATTTATAGACTCTTCCATGGCATAATTCAGGATTCATGTTAAAAAAATTTAAAACCTGTAGTAAACCACCTTAAATACTTCTATAAGATGTAGGCTCGAGTTATGGGGTAGGTTGGGAATTATGGCCTTGGGAAGTGATTTCTCGAGCCATAGAAGCCATTTTGGGCTTCGGTACCGATACGCGGGGAGCCAATTCCGATACCCTAGTGTCATGTGTTTAAAGAACATTGTTTCATTGTATGAACTATTAATGGGGTATCGATACGCCATGTAAGGGAGTATCGGTACGGGTTGGCCCATACTAGTACACGAAGAGTAAATAAATTCTAGTAAGCTCAAATCATACCGGCACACTATTAGTACGGTACACGAGGGCTAATATTGGTACCCACTGGGAAATTTGCCCGAAAATTACGTTTTTAGTTTGAGGGGTTGATAATTCGAGGACTATGGCCCAATGAGCTTCTAATATGATAAAATCAGTGGTGAAACTGAGAATCTGAGATTTAACCCTCACATATGAGCATAATGTGTAATGACTTGGTAAAAACCTTGCGTGACTCGTTGTAATAGCAACCATAGGAGATCCTTGGTTGATTGAGTGATGTTGTGTGTTGTATGTGTGGATTGTGTGATTATAGAAAATTATGGATGTAAATTCCCTACTATCAAGTTGCTATTAGTTAGAAATTATCTTTCTAATACCTTGTTAATAGATGTAAATAAATAATTAGATTTTTGTAATTTATTTGTAATTCTTTTTCCTAGTTTAGGCTTTCTCTTGTAAAATATAAATAAGTTCTTTCTTTATCAAATAATATACAGAAATCAAGAGTACTCAAACTGAGACTCTTTATAGTATCTTTCTACATGGTATTAGACAAAATCCTTGATCCTATCAACTCTCACCATAGTTGATACATCTCCTTCCGCTAAAGTTAGTTCTACAACATAACAAAATTCTCTTCATGATCATACACCTGATATATCCACCACCCAAATTACTTCTCACAAGTTTAATGGCCATAACTATCTTCAATAGTCTCAAACTGTGAAACTGTATATTACTGGTCGTGGGAAAGTTGTGTATCTACCTTCTTCCATGAAAGGTCCAGAAACTATTGCATCCAATTACCAACAATGGCTTTGAGAAAACAATATGGTCATATCTTGGCTTATCAATTCCATGACTCCTGAAATTGGTGTCAATTTTTTTTCTCTATCAAACAACTCATGAGATCTAAGTTGCGGCTAGAGAAAGTTATTCTAGTTCAGATAATATGGTTGAATTGTTTGAAATTGGGAACAAAATCAATGATCTTTGCCAATGAGAGATGATTATAACTACATATTACAACACCATCAAAAGATATTGGCAGCAATTAGATATGTTTGAAAACCACAGTTGGTCCTCTACGAATGATGCATCTCATCGCAAAACAATAACTACTCAGCGAAGAGTGTTTCAATTTCTCTATGGTCTCAATAACGATCTTGATGTCGTGAAAGGAAGAATCATTGGAACAAAGCCTTTACCATCTTTGCAAAAAGCTTTCTCTGAGGTTCGAAGAGAAGAAAGTAGAAGGTCAGTGATACTGTCATAGTCAACCAGTTTTGAGGGAGCAACATTGATGACTCATTCCACAAACAAACCAAGGAGGGACAGGCCTTGGTGTGAACATTGCAAGAAGGTCGGCTATGTTAAAGAGACATGTTGGAGTCTATATGACAAACCAATTGATTGGAAGCTTCTTCATAAATTGCGGAAAAGAGATAGTTCTTCTCACACGATGTTGATGAAAACCGGAAACAACTTCAGCAAGCAACAACTTGAGGATCTCCAAAAGATGTTTGGCAAAATGACTACTTCTAGTGCTTTGAACAATGTTGTTATAACTCTAGAAGGTAGTTAATCTTTTGCTTTCACGGCTAGTGATAATTCTGAGTGGGTTGTTGATTCAGGGGCCTCAGGCCATATGAATGGTAATGCTTCTATTTTCCATACATTTTAACCCTTATCAATCTCTTCTAACATAAGGACCGCTGACAGATCTTTATCCTCCATATCCAAACAAGATCCTGTTTGAATCTTTCAAAATTTACTACTACCTCATGTGTTATATGTTCCCAAATTGGCTTGTAACCTTATCTCAGTTAGTAAAATTTCTGATAATTTGGACTGTCAAGCTAATTTTTCTCGTAATGGTTGCAAATTTCAGGCTTTGGACTCGGGGAAAGTGATTGGCAACGCTAGGTTGTTTAGTGGCCTCTATGTGCTTTAATGTGCTGCCTTCTCAAAGTGGACAAGCCCACTCAAATTCCGTTTATCCTTTTTCTTCTAATGTTTCAAGCTCTTCCAAAAATGTTTTATTATGGCACTATCGACTAAGACTTCATAATTTTCAGTACCTTGCTAAAATGTTTCATCAATTATTCACCAATAAAAGTCCTCAATATTTTTCTTGTGATATTTTTCCCTTGCTAAACATACGAAAAATACTTATCCTTCATCGAATATAAAACTTCTAATCCATTTTCAACTATTCACAATAACATTTGGGGCCCTTCCCAAGTCAAGAATATTGATAGTTCTAGATGGTTCATAATTTTTATAGATGACCACACTCGACTCACTTGGATATTTCTTATGAAGGAGTAATCAGAAACAAAAAAAAGTGTTAAAAAGGTTTCATAGTTTAGTAGAAACTCAAATTCAAAGAAAAATTCTAATTCTTCATACTGACAATGACAATGAGTATTTTTCTAAAGCATTAGGGGGTTTTCTGCATGAAAAGGACATTGTTCATATAACTTCATGTGTTGATTCTCCTCAACAAAATGTAATTGCCGAGAGGAAAAATAGATATTTGTTAGAAGTTGCTAGGTCTCTTATGTTCCCCCACTAATGTACCTAAATTTTTTTAGGGGGAAGTTGTTCTTACAATACATTTTCTTAACAATATGATTCCTAGTAAACCTCTTCATTTTAAAACACCTAGAAATTTATTCCTCAATTTATTTCCTCATTTTCAGCCTCTATCTTCTTCTACACCTGTCAAAATTTTTGGATGCACTATTTTCGTTCATATTTATCCTAATTCTCGGTCTAAGTTAGGTCCTAGAGCTTTAAAGTGCATTTTCTTAGGTTATTCTTTGACTAAGAAGGGCTACAAATGTTACTCTTCCATACATAAAAGAACATATATCTCTATGGATGTCACCTTTCTTGAAAAAGAGTCTTACTATCCTAAGCATGAAATTCAGGTGGAGCTTAAATGAATTTCAAGTTTTTGATACTATTATTTCTTCTGAATCCAATGAACCATCACATATTCTTCAGCCCAATGAACTTAATGTCTTGGAACCTCCAGGTACACCTCACACCCCTTAAAGAACCCAACTAGAACAACTTGAGGTCAATGAGCTCAGTGTCTATGTAAGACCCAAAATTTATCCGGGTATATCTATATATAAATATATTTACCATATTTTCACTATAAATAAAACCAAAATTATAAATAAATAAATAAATTAAGTTGATACTACATAAATAATACAAAAGGGTCCAATGTTTATTTTACAACATACAAAGCCCAACTCAGATTACAAGGCCCAATTTACATATATTTCCCGCCCATTTTACCCAATATATAACCCCAAACAAACACACATTTGATCTGAAATATAAAACCTCGCCTAAAATTACCAAGTAGTGCTTGTTCATTGGCCAAAATCAATAGCCACAAATTTTGGTATTTCTCTCCCTATTAGCTGGATCTAGTTGGTGCGTTAATGTCAGCTTTACATCATCTTAGTCAACTACTATAAATAGGAGAGAGGATTTTGTCAGATAATTAATACCACTAATAATTACAACAATTTAAATAATAATAGTATTAATTAGTAGAGAGAGTTACCATCTTGAGAATTCGAACCGACCGAAAGCTGAAGTGTCGCTGGAAAAGAGAATCGTTGCTGGAGGAGTCAAAAAGACACCAAGGAAGACGATCCGCCACCAGAAATCTCATCGAAATTGTCTCAGAAGCCACTAGAAGATACCTCTCCAAATTTTTGGGTTATCTGCATGAGAAATATAAAAAATATATTAAACTGAAGCAAAATAATAAAAAAAAACAGAATGTAAAAGGGGAGATCGAAGCATTTCACGACGGCCAATGAGCGTAGAGTCTCGTCGGAGTTGAAAATGAGCAGTTAAGTGATCGGAAATGGGTAAATTAGGCTTAGGAATGGTCGGAGATGGGTGGCTTCATCGAGTGGGGGTTAGATCTAGGGTTTTAGGGTTCCAAATTTGGGAAATTTTGGATTTTAGGGTTTCGGTCTCGGCAGCGGACGATGACAGATGGTGGCCAAAAATCGCCCGTGGTGGCCGAAGTTTGTACCATGGTGTTCAGAAGGGTTGGTGGTGGCAGACTAACGACTAAGCTTGGTTTGAAAGGTACGAATTTGGATCAAACAATGAAATTATGATGAACATGTGAAGAACATGAAAAAAATGGGAGTTTGATCTTGCTTGGGGTTAGTTTTTTGGGCATAAAGTGTTTGTTGAGAGAGAGGAAAACGAGTAGAGAGAGAGATAGGCAAAACAAAAAAAAGGAAAAAAAGGAGTTGAAGACCCCTTTATATAGAGCCTGAATCTGGGCCCAGAGGCTCGTGAATCCCCACTTTGGCCCACGCCATTCTCTTCAGTTTTCATGTTTTGGGCGTTAAGTTTTGCATTTATTTCAATCTAGTCACTATATTCTTGTAATTTGGCTCTTCGATTTTGAATTGTTTAGTTTAATTTAATGCCTTAATTAATTATGTGTTTCATGTTTTTATGTCAAGCATATATTATATTTGTTTAGGTGATTAATTCACATAGTTTTAAATAAGTAGAGTCTTAGTATCTTAGGTTCTTTAATTAAATTAAATAATCAAAATAGGTGAGATAATTATAGAAAAATAAATGAATGTTAAATGGAAACTTTAAAATTCTAAGTTGATTAGTGTCTCATTGCAACGAGATGTTAATCAAGGGAATGTTTTAGTTGAATATTTAATATTTTATTTGAACTTAGAATAATGAAATCACATAGTTAGTTCAATTAAAATAAAACTAGGATTAAGAAAATAGTTAGAATTATTAAATAATTAAGAATATTATTAATTTAGGGCCTAGTATGGATAGTGCCCAATTGTTTGGGTGTTGTCACATAAACCCTGAATTTGATAATATTTATAGTTTTCTTAATTAATTAAATCAATGGGAGCCTCTATTAGGTTTGAGTTTAAATATGATAAGAAAATAAATGGACATGCATTAAAACTTTTGTGTTGAGATACATTTTGAATATAAATCGAAGTGTCCTAAACTAATTGTATGTTTCATGGATTATATTCGCTCCAAATGTATTTTCTTACAAAATGATATCTTCATTTGAAATGAAATTCAATTAACGATTAAAAAATTTAATTAAATTAAAATTATTGCTCGAAATGCCAAAATGCCACTGGAATGAATAAGGTACCGATAACGGGCGTTTGTAGGGGTGCTAATCTTTCTCTACACGTAATCGACTCCCGAAACCAAATTTTAAAGGAAAGAATCACTGGTCCATTTTTAAGGTGCCTGGTCTACCAAAGTGATCAGTTGCGACTCCAAATTGATTTTTAAGAATCTCTGGTCCATTTTTAAGGTGTCCGGTCTACCCTATTTTTCAATATTAAATGGATAAAAACCCTAATTTCCAAAAAAGATAAATCGTCAGGCTATTTTTACACTCGATTTTAAAAATGGTCGCGACAACTTGGCGACTCCGCTAGGGAGATAAATTGAGAGTCATGCCTAATTAATTAATTTCACGTGGCATTTTGAGCAATATTTTAAATTTAGGTTTTTCTAAGAATTGTTGGATGAATTTTAAAGAAAAATGGAGGTAGTTTTTGTGTATGATATATTTGTCATTCATGCATAAGCCCTCGACCTGAGTTTTTCACCCTTAAGTGCGAGAAAGATAATATCTGACGTGATGGTCTCCAGTTCTGAGTTCGAATTTTTGTCTTCTTTCGATATACTAACCTTATGCACTGTGAGGCCCACACCTCTGTTATAATGGACCTATACTACCAAATCGATGTCTTACTGTCGCAGTAGGCAGTAACGAAAGTTTGGGAACCCAGAGTCTAGAACAAAGCCTAGATTCTATTTTTAGAAATTTACCTCGCTAGAGTCAAAAAGAAACCTAGGACAGGTGCTGCCGGTTTAAATACATTTCTCTGGTTATTTTCTTTGCTAGTTATTATGTGCTTTTCTATGTCAATAATTTGTTTATTTGTGTTCCATATTAATTCACAATACTGAAACTGTTTTTTTTTTGTTTTTTACCTAACATCATTTTGCATTCATTAGAGGCATCGATTCGAGGATCAGTTAAGTTAGGCAGTGTTCTTAATGGCCAATGAGTTCGATAGACAAGGAGAAAACAATACGATGGTGTGGACCCGGTCAAAGAAAACTCAATTCAAGAAAGGGACAATATTCAAGGGATTCATATGTCATAATATGTCAGAATGCAAGCAGTTACAAGAGGACATTTAAAGGGCGACGAGGAAAAAGATTCAAGGGTTAAAGATTTATACAATTGGACCAAATAGAAATTAGTGAATAATCAAGCTCTCAACTCAGAATTGTCACTTCGAATTTCACAAATAGAGAAAATTACCAAAAAGGTACAATAATAGAAGAAAAACTAATATTGAATAAGAGAGATAAAAACTGAAAATGAGGATGGCAGAATTGGATAGTGTTGCACGAGATTTGAAAGGTCAGCTTAAAAGTTTCGACGGGGCACTAGAAATGGAGAACAGAGAACTGAAAGGCAAGCTTGAGGTAGCCACCCAGACTATTCAAAGGCAGATCCAAGAAATGATCAAGTTCAGAAGCCATGCATGGGGAGTCGCCCAATTTGTACAGATTTTATCCATTGAAGCCATGAACTTGTAACAACACTTTTGTAGAAGTAATGTTTTGATATAATAATTGAAAAAGGTTTTGGAAAAAGTTAAAAAGAATTCAAAACCATTTCTAAGTCCAAACAACTTGAAACTATGTTTATAGGATATTTCAAAAGGATTTTAAGATGTTTTCAAATCCAAATTCAACAAAACCATCTAGGCGTTTTGAAACGCCCTCTAAGAGTTTCGATACGAGTCTTTACAGTGGCAAAACGTTTCGATACGGCGTATGTCGTTTCGATACGCCTATGTGGCATGACCTTAACGGTCATTAAACCCCAAGGCTATTTCTCAACTACCTTTTAAATGCAGAGTGTTTTGATACGGAAACAAGTGTTTCGATACGCCGTTTCGATACGGCCAAGGGCGTTTCGATACGGGTGCTGCAACAGCTCTTTCTATTTCAAGAGTGTTTTGAAACGGGGTCGAGTGTTTTGAAACAGGGAGCTGCAGAACTGCATTTATGGTGGGAAATGAAGTCTCCAACGGCTAGTAACGTCTACAAACTCATTAAGGAGTATAAAAGGGACCTCCCAACATCTAGTAATGGTTAATGCTTCAATTGTAATACAACATATAATCAAAATGTGTCTTAGTGCTTAATTGTCAATTCCTTGTAATAGACAAACACTAGTGAGCCAAAATTGTTAGATTTGCTCAAGTGTTTTAGGATTCGGTGAGAGCTTAATTGTGCAAACAAATACCTATTAGAGGGGTTTGAGTTTGCTTTTTTTTTTTATCTCTTTGTAAATAGGGTTTGATCAAGGCTTTGGGTAGAAAGCTTGATCGGTTTGTAAGGGTTTCCTCCTAAGCCTAGAAAAGGGGATGAATCAACAATGGATTGATTGGAAATCCTTTGTGGGGAAGCTAAGGTAATGGATGTAGACCTTGGTTAGAAGGTTGAACCACTATAAATCATCTTGTCTTTATTCATTTTAGCTTTCACACCTCTTTCACTTAAAATTCTACTTCTCCACCACTTGGCGAGCAAGAACGGTTGAAGGAATCAAGCACCGAAAATCTCAACAATTGGTATCAGAGCTTGGCTCAATCGAAGAGGATTAACATCCTATTGAGGTGATCTAGGAAGCTCGATACAACATTTCAAACAACCAGCTCAATGGCGCAATCCATCGATAAACCGCCCTTCTTCGATGGAACACACTATGCCCAATGGAAGACAAGGATAAAGTTCTTCATAAAGTCAAAGGACTACAAGCTTTGGGACATAGCAGAAGATGATTAGTTCATGCCTCAACAAAGCAAGGCGGATTGGAGTGCCGAAGATCGAAAGAAGATGAAGCTAAATTGAAAAGCTTTGCACATCCTATTTTATGCATTTGGCCCCAACATCTATGAGAAGATGTCTTCTTGTGAGAGTGCCAAGGAAGTTTGGGACAAGCTCAAAGTTACATACGAAGGGACAAATGAAGTAAAGGAGATCAAGATCGGGCTCATCAACCTAGCGTATGAAAACTTCAAGATGGATCCGGAAGAGAACATTGAGAAGATGTTCGATAGGTTCTCCACCATCACCAATGGACTTAAAGGTTATAGAGAAGCCATCCCATAAGAGAAACTTGTCTGAAAGCTCATCTACTCCCTTCCCGAGTCATGAGACTAAAAAATGGCCGCCATCATTGAAGCCAAGAATCTCAAAACTTTGAAGCTTGATGAGCTCATGGGGTCACTTCTCACGAAGATGAGAAGAAGAGGGAAGAGATTAGAGCTATGGGGGAAAAGAAGCTCAAAGGGCTTGGCATCAACACAAATGCCATTTCTCTTAAATCTTCCACTTGCCACCATGTAGATTCAAGTGAAGAGAAGGATGATGAAAAAGAGATAGTTTATCTCTTCAAGAAGTGTGCCCCTTTCATGAAGAAAGCCTTGAAAGAGCTTGAACAAGAATCTATGAAAAAGAAGAGGACAAACACTTCAAGCCATAAGAAGAAGGCATATGTGGCTACTTGGAGTGATGAGGACTCCACCGATGATGAACAAGCCAACCTTTTCCTTATGGCCATCGAAGAAGATTCAAGGGTAACTTCTAATTCATCTACTTTATGTTCATATTCTTTTGATGAATTACAAGATGCCTATGATGATTTGGTTTTAGAGTTTAAAAATCACATTTTGAAAAACAATAAAATGATTTCAAAGTTGAAAATTCAAAATGATTTGATTTCTAAAACCAAACTTGAACTTGAAGCAAAACTCGAAGAGTTTGAACAAAAATGTTTTGATTTACAAAATTTGCTTCATAAAGTTTAAGAAGAAAAAGATTTGATTTCAAAAGAGCTTGAAAAGAAAAATAATTTTGGAAAATAAAACTTTTATATAAGACAATCTAGTGCCCCTAGATTTATAAATGGTAAATGTTTTAGAAGTGTTTGGGTCCCAAAAGGACTAACCACTTCAACTAAAAAGGATGAAATTGAAAAATAGATTCCTAAGGGGACTAAATTTTGTGCTACTAACGTCTATTGATCCAAAGATATTTGGATACCAAAAATTACTTGATTGTCTTTTGATAGGTGTGATGGAGAGTGATCAACAAGTCAAACATTGAGGGGGAGCGTCATGCACACAAAGAAAGACACTTGAAGAATGAAGGCTTCACATCCTCCCTAGTGTTTAAGTGTGGTAAAAATATAGTTGTTTTATTTGTTTAATTTGATTTTTTTATTTCAACTAGATTATGATATATGTTGGACTAACACTTTTGATGATGCTTTGAGTAAGGGGGGCCATTTTAAAAACAAAATTCTAAACTTTTTTCATCTTTTCAAACCTCCTAAGTTATTTTGAACTTAATGTCTTTTGAATTCTTTTTGATATAACAAAAAGGGGGAGAGTTATGTTTGAAAATTTGCATTTTTAAATGAATAAGGGGGAGCTTTACAGCCCCAAACAATTTTCAAGTTGGTTTTATTATATCAAAAAGGGGGAGATTGTAGAACTAATGTTCTGATATAATAATTGAAAAATGTTTTGGAAAAAGTTAAAAAGAATTCAAAACCATTTCTAAATCCAAACAACTTGAAACTATATTTATGGGATATTTCAAAAGGGTTTTAAGTGTTTTCAAAGCCAAATTCAAAAAAAAACCATCCAAGCGTTTCGAAATGCCCCTAGGAGTTTCGATACGGATCTTTAAAGTGGCAAAACGATTCGAAACAGGTTTCGAAATGAGCTTTAATCTGGGTGAGATTTTTGCATAGCGTTTCGATACACCTATGTGGCATGACCTCAACGGTCATAAAACCCCCAATAGCTATTTCTCAACTACCTATCAAATGCAGAGCATTTCGATACGGAAACAAGTGTTTCGATACACCGTTTCGATACGGTCAAGGGTGTTTCGATAGGGGTGCTACAACGACTCTTTTTATTTGAAGAGTGTTTCGAAACAGGGTCGAGCGTTTTAAAACGGGGAGCTGCAGAACTGCATTTAAATGAAGTCTCTAACAGCTCTAATTCAACCCCAACAGCTAGTAACGACTACAAACTCATTATGGAGTATAAAAGGGACCTCCAAGAATCTAGTAATGGTTAATGCTTCAGTTGTAATACATCATATGATCAAAATGTGTCTTAGTGCTTAATTGTCAATTCCTTGTAATAGACAAACACTAGAGCCAAAATTGTTAGATTTTCTCAAGTGATTTAGGATTGGGTGAGATCTTAATTGTGCAAACAATTACCTATTAGAGGGATTTGAGTTTGCTTGTTTTTATCTATTTGTAAAGAGGGTTTGATCAAGGCTTTGGGTAGAAAGCTTGATCGGTTTGTAATGGTTTCCTACTAAGCCTAGAAAAGGGGACGAATCAATAGTGGATTGATTGGAAATCCTTAGTGGAAAGCTAAGGTAGTGGATGTAGACCTTGGTTAGAAGGTTGAACCGCTATAAATCATCTTGTCTTTATTCATTTTAGCTTTCACACCTCTTTCACCCAAAATTCTACTTCTCCACCACTTGGCGAGCAAGAACAGTTGAAGGAATCGAGCACCGAAAATCCCAACAACTTTGACATCAGTACCAAGCTGGGACAGGCGCAGACTCAGATGCTGAACAGAGCGATTAATCTTCGAACATGGGTTGGACATTTTTTTAATGAGATTGTTTATTTCTTGTATTCGGCCTTTTGGCTAATAGATGTAAAGACTAGCCCTTGAAATCGTTACCTCATGCATTCATACATTGCATTACTTAAATATTGCGTTTTAGAAAAAACATTACATTTTTTAAAAATAATAATTGTATTTTGTTTAGATAACATTGCATTGTTTTTTTAGAAAATAATGTGAAAGCTGAAAATCAATATTTTGAAAAGCATGAGCAATAGGTTTGTTAGGGTGAGGCAATCTCAGAAAGTTGTTGAGGACCGCTTTGGTAGAATACATTAAAGAATTAATCAGTCACAGAACCAATTTTCTTGAAACTAGGGAAGAAGGAAAAAAAATGTGTTACAGATGAAAGTACTAGTGTTTATAAGCAAGCAAGTATCACATCTCATACGAGGGTCAAACCTGAAATGATTCTTCCTGCAAAAAAGAGAGGGAAAAGACAACAAAAAAGCAAAAAGGAAGGAAAAGTCAAAATAGAAAAAAAAAAGACAAAAGAGTCAAGAAAGGAAAAGGGGTGCAAGTTCAGATTAGTATAACTGGGCATCTATGAGAAATCTAATAGATCAGAAGGAAATAATGAAGAGAATTCACTAGAAACTCTGAAACAATAAGATGAAGGTAATTCAATAAACAGACATGGAAGGACTGAGTAAAGCCAAATTTTGAAGTTTCTGCCAAAAAAATTGTCGATCAATGGTTCAGTGACAATTAAAGGACATGGGGAATTTAGGAAAGTTGAGGGATCGCAGAACTTTTCTCTGAAATATTGAGAGCCGGGGATCCAGTTGAAGATTGAATTTTTTCTCACAAAAAAATAGCTACAAGATGAGCAAAGAGAATACAAACTCAAGACAAAGAGATCGAATGGTTCAACAGGAAAAAGGGATACGATTATTCCTATTCCAATGCTGTATTCAAACTTTTTGCCCAACCTCGAGCAGAATCCACATTTTTCTGATAGTGCCCTAAGGTTTTACAAGTTTTTTTAGGGTATGGTTCTGAAACAGATTCAGTGATTTAATCAGAAATGAGCATTTATTATTTGAGAACAGAGAACCTTGATTCTACAAAAGACCATTACTTGCTAGAAGAATTGAGATAAAAAGTGGAAGGGAAGAATCCACAAAAAAAGCTTTTGTAGGTAATTCGCTTATAGTTCAGGGTCTACCAGAATCAGAGTAATGTTTGGACATTTAATTATTCAATGTTTCCTTTGTTAAAGAATACTCCAAATTTAGATGATCAATATGCTTTTGTTAGTAGAAAATTAAGGACTAAACTGGATCTCATTCATATCTCGTATCATGAGTCGTATTTCAAGTTGCTCGAAGCTTCATCGCATTATCTAAAATCTTCAAATCCGTGTTATTTGAGTTGTTAAAATATCATGAATATGTGTGAATATCATGATGGAGTTCATGATCATGACATTGAGGACTATTACAATTTCAAGCGACGAGTTCAAACTTTCTGAACCAAGGGATTTTGGAAGCCGACATTGAAGGTCAGTCTATTAAGATTTGCAACCCAAGAGGTAGTCACCTGATTGGAGTTGATACAATTGGGTTGCCTAGAAATCAAATGCTAAAAGATGTCAAGAAAAGAAAGAGGAAGAAGAGAAAAGGGAAACTAATTGGGAACTGGCAGCTGAAAATGAAAAAACCTTGAATGAACATACTCGTTAAAAGCTTCAACATATCTAGCCAACATCTTGAGAAGCAGAGTTCACCTAGACGTCGACCAGAAGAAGTTGTGAATTTTCGCATGCAAATGACCGAACATTCTATGGAAAAGATCGAGCAGTTGATTGAAGAAACAACAAAACTCATAAGCATATCGATCTTACTTCAAGATTCGATGAGAGCATCAGAACATAAGCAAGAAGAGGCATACCTTTGTGTCGGTAAAGGAAATAAATGAAGAGATGTTGACAGAAATGGAGTGGTTGAAATTCACTCAGGTTTTCCTTGATCAATGATCGAAAGTTGAACCACATGAGATCTGTCTATAGTTTTAGGATCGTTACAAAGTAATACCCTGAATCATCCCAATTGCTTTTGCCCGCGAGCATTGGGGGTCCTTTGTAAGGGAGGTTAATTGGTTTATTTCTTTACGATGCTTGTTTCCTACATAATTTTTCTCAAATGGCAAGCACTTTAAATTCTGTAACACCTGTGTTTTGGGGTTAGAAGTTTAATGTGTGTGTTGGGTTCCTGTCGTAAAAACTGGTTTAATTTAATTAGGCCTTGGTTTAAATTTAAATGAGATTAAAATTAAAGGAATGACAATTTTGTAAATAAGTTAAAATAAAGGAAGACAAACTTTTTGAAACAAAAAGAAAGAAAAAAAAGAGTCATCTTCTCCCCATTTCATTTCTAACGTGGAAAAACCCTCCCAAAACCCAAATCACTATTCCATCCATTTTCTTCATCATTTCAAGGGCTCCTTTGAAGGTAATTTCGTTTTTGAATTCTCCTTTTCATTCCAAGCATTTCCATGGTTTTAGATTTCAAAACCATCATCTTTTAATTTTCCAAGTTTTTCAAGTTTGAAGAAAGTATGAATTTTTAATGGGTTTTCAACTTGATTTTGGGTTGTTTAGTTAAGTTTTGAGTTAATCTCACCTTAGTACACCCCATATTTTGAAATGGAGGGATTTTGAGAAAAATCCTGAAATGGGTCTTTGGGGTGTTTATAAAAGTGCCAAAACTTGAATTTTTGGTGTGGTTTTGTGTTGAGTTGAAGGGCTGATGGTATAGGGTTGTTAGAAAGGTGTTTTGGAAGCCTTTAGATGTCATTTGGGTGTTGGAAATGGTGGATTTCAGCTGGGTATTTGGGGTGTACGAAAATGTGAGTTTTGTGGTTAGTTTGGGTTTGAAACTATGAAGTTTTGGCTTGTGTTTGTGGGTTGGGATTGTGGCTGAGTTTGACATTGATTTGGTTGAGTAATACTTGTCTTTTGATTGGTTAGAAGCAAGAGGAAACATCGGAGAAGGTTCGGGATCGAATCCGGAAATTGTGGAGGCTTGAGTAGTTTTGCATGGCGTGCTTAAGGAAGGGTGGTGAGTGAAACTTTCAAATTTGTTTAAATTGGTTCAAGTGTGTGTAGATGAGTTTTAGGGATGTGCTTGGTAGGCCATTCCAAGGTAGAAGTTAAATTGGTAGTTTAACTTCTTGTGTGGTTACAAGCTTTAAATTGTTTATGCCTATTCTATTCTTGTGAAGCATGAATTGTGTGTATATATGAATATACATTGATGTGTGTGATGATGGATGTGTGCTATAAATGATGGTTGTTATGATGTGGTTATGAGAGTATGATTGGCACTAGTTAACTTACCGGGTATAAATGATCGATCATTATGATTAGTGTGCACACGGTTGAGTCAAATTCGCGCGTGGCCTTGGTGGCGTTTAAGTCATCAAGGAGGAGTATGGTGATGTAATATTCCACCGGAAATTGTTTATATTATACGTGATGATGAGTGGAATCCCATCCGTAGGGCATGTGATGATGAGTGGAATCCCATCCATGCGAGGTCCGGTGATGAGTGTAATCCCACCGAGGTAATGTTGTTGTTTAGTGTAATCCGCGTATCCGAGTAAACTAATAGTGGCCAATATACTTGTTCATGTGGTTATGTTGCTTAGATAAATGCTTTATCTTGTTGAGCTTAATATGAAGTAAGATGCCATATTATTGTCTCTTGTGTTGCTAGCTAGTTTGCTATGTTGATGCCTATGTATGTTGTGTGTGATGTTAAGGATTAAATGCTTGAACCCTGCATTGTCGTTGTTTTTGGTTTTAGAGCATCCTCACTAAGCTTCTAGCTTACGCTCTCATTTTCGACAATGCAAATCAGTAGCGTGGTGTTAGTAAGGAGCAAGGAAAGAGGCATTCCAAGCTTTTGTAGTTGCTCAAGTATGGTTTAGTAAATAAAGTAGTAGTTTAGCAATGGGGCTGCTATGTGTTTGTATGAGCGTTGTATGACTCATATATGTTGAATGTTGTTTATGCTATGTTTCGGATTTGTAAACCATGTTATGTTTTGTTGAATGCTTGTGATGAAAGGTTATGCCTTTGGATGTTATATGTTGCTTGTGGTTGGCATGTAAACCTTATGTGTGAAGACATGTGCCTTTTGGCTTTTAAAGCTTTTGAGTATGCTTGTTATGCAATATCTACCCTTATGTGAATGCCATGTTGGAAGTGCCTTGTTGATCATCTAACTAGTTCTCCATGCTAGTTCTTGGTTGTGTAATGTTGTATGAATGCTTGTATGTGGCTAGGGAAGTCTTAAAATGCATTTAGTGTTGAGTCTTGTGTTGTTTTGCTGCCAATTGGTGTCTTGCAGAGCAGGGCGTATCGATACGCCTAAGGGTCGTATCGATACGATCCTACACTTTGGGACACAGAATTGTCTAGGGGTACCGATACTCGGGGGTGTATCGATACGCCCAAAGCTCACTGGAATTCTGAGATTTTCACGAGTCTTTGGCGTATCGGTACGGGCTCTAGGCGTATCGGTACGGGCTCTAGGCGTATCGGTACGGTTTGTCTCGTTGACCCTGAGATGTTGACCGAGAAGGGTGTATCGGTACGCCCAAGGGCTGTATCGATACAGTCTTCCTGTGTTGACTGAAGGCAGTTGACTTGGTCAAGGCGTATCGATACCCTTGATTGGTGTATCGATACGGCCTGCTCTGTAAGTGTAAAATGGGTTGTGTAACATGTTGTTTTGGCTTGGTTGCTTTTACCTCGTGATGTTTTCCGCTGTCGTGATCACTTAGGAAAAAATATGCCTTTAGACAAGATTTAATTAAAAGAAATTTTCTAGGGTTGCTAACCGAGGTGGGACCTAACGGGTTTCACATCGGTTTTCCCCGTGTAGTCTACTCAGACCGGTCAGACGACTAGACTGGGACGAGGGGGTTACAAATTCTTTGATTCTTTTAATATTTCAATTATTCTTTGTTATGGGTTAGTTTTTGTTCTCTAATATATATATATATGTATATATCTTCTCTATCATTTTTATCAGGTCCCTGAAGATTAGCTTCAAGAGTGAGCAAGAATCAAATTTAGAGATCAATTCCAAAATATGACTTTCTTCCAAGTTATTAAGGCCGACAAGAATACATTAATGTGTGTTCAGGAATCACTGGAAAATCCCAAATGTAAACTATGAGTGAATTTTCCTCTCATGCATTGTTGGCTAAGGTTATTGAATGAAGTGATAACCCAAAACATCTACAACCTGAAGACTGTTTTTCTTCGAAGATATCCGTATATGGGAGGAAATTTGACATTCCTTCATCTCCCTCCATGAAGAAAGAATATAAGAAAATATCATTGTTGTCCCCTTTGAGCCCGATGATTTTCTTTCGATTCAACCCAAACCAAGGATCGCCCCTACACTGGGGCCAAAGAGGATGAAAGTTTGTTTACAAGTGAAAGATATTTGGTTTTGATCATGCTATGATAGTGATGCCTTGAGAATCAGGGGCAAGAAAGAAAAGTGGATGTTTTGAGGACAAGAGCAAGAGATACATGTTGAATGAAAGCAAATATTCAAAATCAAGTAAAAAAGGGAAAAAAAGAGATTTTGTGTTCAAAAAGTCAACTGAATCGAGTTGGAAATTGCTAATATAAAAGTTGAAGCAGTTGAAAGGGGAAGCACTGAGTTGAAAAGTACACGAAAAGCAAGCTACACATGTGAGATATTCCATTCAAAATTAATCTCTATCTAAAGGAAAAGTTAATTACTGATCACTTTTGAATTCAAGAAAAGGAAATGAACTCTATGGTGAAAACCTAAAACTAGGCAGTCTAAAGCGATCCCCTAAAAAAGAAAAAAATGAAAGAAAAAGAAAATGAGGAGGAAAGAGATTCATTCAAGCGTGCTCAAATCAAGGAGTACATAAATAAGACTTCACTTGGAAAAATGATCTATGGATTCATCACCTTAAACACTTATTTGAGCCCATATATCCTTTATTTCATAGCAGTGAGCCATAGCCCCATTAAAAGCCTCAAAAGACCATTTTGATCATATACAGGTATTGGAGTAAGAAGAGTTTGTCTTCATAATACATCCCGCTTATCAGGGTTAACTTTTTTTCAAGGATTTCCAGACTTTTAATGTCTGATTGAGATCAGAAAAGAGGGAAGGATTGAGCATGGTGAGTTAGTGAGGTAAAGAGCGCCACTCAAATGGGATAAAATTAGGAATATGGGAAATGTTTCTCTTGGAAGTCTAATAAAATGGAATGAGTCACATTTGAGTTGATCTTTGTCAATTGGTTCAAATGCATTATTGCACTTGATATTTAAGGGCCTATTTTGATTTTATTTTCTCATGTTTGCCATGAGTTATCAAATTGTTCCATTTTCTTGAATTTATTAAAATAATATTTTGAGCCTTTCACGTGTCGCTTCAACAAGCATCTTGCAGATAAATTGATTAGATACAAGAAAATCATATGATTTCATGTGTATTATTATGATGTACTATTCCTTTAAGCACATGAAGAATAAGAGGTGGCCTTGGTACTTGTTTAATGATGAAAAGTATGACGAGGAAAGAACACAACTTTGAGTGTCAAAAACATTTAAACAGAAGCTGCAAGAAAGAGACGCAGACAACCCTGGGGCAAAAGAAACATGACCCATCTTTTGGGGAAAAAGCTACATCATGGTTGATCTATTAAAGGCCCATACTATTCGAAAAGTAAAAACCATTACTTTTGAGGCATTGCAAGACAAGAAAGCTTTGTGAATACTAGAGTGAGAAAAGATGACGGTTGAATTCAAGAGCGGGGGAACGCTACAAAGAACATTATAGAAGAATGTGTTATGTTCCTTAGGCGATGGTCTCTTTTGGGAACCATGACTCGTGGATAGTAAAGAATAGAGTATAAAGTGAAAGTAGTGTTGAATCCCACGCCAAAAAATACACAGAAATGGATCTCCATACAATGTGCAACCTATAATTGATATAGACAACAAAGTCTGTCACCCGAAGAACAATGATTTTTATCTTTGTGCTTATGCTGGTATGATTGGATCCACAAGGCCAACACATTATCAGGTACTCTTGGATGAAGATGACTTTTCGGTAAATGGCTTGCAGGAACATGTACATTCTTTGTCTTATGTGTATCAAAGGAGTGCCATTGTTGTCTCCGTCGTTGCTTCTATTCGCTACGATTATCTTGTAGTATTTCAGTTGGGACAGCTTATGAAGATGCTTTCAAGGCATTGTCGAACCATGGTGGTATTACTTCACTTGGAGTCCTTGTTGTCTTTCAACCTACTAGATTGAAATGAGAACATTCACAAATCCATGTTCTTCTGTTGAGAAAGAATTTTGATTCATTATTTTGTAGAGGCTCTTGGACTTGGCAAAACTTTAATGCTAATTAAGAGTAAGCTTGTTTCGAACCTTCTTATTATCAAGCTTTTTAGGTGGTTTCAATGCTCTGTAAACATGAGCAGTCGTTGGCTCATCAAGGTCCACTTCTCCAGTGACATGGTCGTCCTAGTCAAGGTTTTTGAAAAAGAAAGAGAAAAAGAAGAAAAAACCAAAGTGAAAACCTGAAAGGGCGCTTTGAGAAAAGCAATCTAAAGTAAAAACCTGAAAATGCGCTTTAGAGCAAAAGATGTAGAGATCATGAAAATTGAACTTGAGTGTAAGATGGGTTACCTTTGTAGCAAAATGAGTTTTAATGAAAAATAAAGCGAGAAAATTTTGAGCTTCCTTGAAGATGAAAGCTCACCCAAGTGGTCCTTAATTGACAACATTCATGCATCATATAGTTAAACATCCATAAGATAGGAGCATGCTAACTCATACATTCAAAGCATTTTTGCATATTTTAGTAGGAATCTACCAGAATCAGCAAGAATCAAGAAAAGACTTTAGCCTACAACTTCAAGACTAGAGGAGTAGACCCAATAATATATGTTTCAAGCGTAGAAGAGATTAAACGACAAAGGAAGTGAAACAAGAGATCTTATATGAGTTTTAGACAAAGGGATCGAGATACTTTAGGCAGAATAAGTCGTAACTCTAAAGATCTTAGAGCATCAAGCGAAAAATTGAAGATATTTCACATTACTTCAGCAAGAATACTTAGTAACTGATGATATTCCTTTTTACAGAATCGACATTACAGAAGAAGAAAGCTCGTAACTGCACCAGTCTTCATCAACATATTAGAGAAAAGAATGCATATATCAAAAAGTTTAGGGACCTGAAGGACTTGAAGAAAGTTCGGGGACATGAGGCATTTGCTCGCTCAAAATGATGAAAGATGAACAAATTTTTACGTGTCGGAACCAGAAACAAAGAGATTAGTGGGGTATCACTGTGCATAAGAGTGTATATCAAGATAGAAAGGGAAGAATGCAGAGCCTAAAAAGAATTTGATCATTGAAGAAGTCAAGATTTGCTCTAGAAGAATAAGAGCTCAACAACAAGATTTTTGGGGCAAATTTTGCCGGGGCATGAAGACAATATGAGTTTCAAATCAAATTCAAGAAGATCAAGCAAAGCAAGATTTGATAAGAACAATCTCAATAGATGAGGTATTGTTGCAACAAAAGTAGGAAATTTAAAGGGAGAAGCAAATAAGATTAGAATCCATCCGAGTGGAATTTACAAGAATCAACAATGAAGGAGCAAGATTTCAATTTACAACTTCCAAATTAAGAAGTATATCTCAGCAAAGATTTCAACTCGTTTGAAGAGACGAATTTCAATAAAGTTTTTAGACCGTTTGAAGAGACGAAACTCAGTGAGGATTTCAACCCGTTTGAAGAGACGAAATTCAACAAAGTTTTTAGACCGTTTGAAGAGGCGGGGGCATTCCATTTACAGAGGCGGAACTCAAGATATTCCGTTTACAAATGTGGATTTCAAGAAATTTCATTTATAGAGGCAGATCTCAAGACATTCTATTTATAGAGGCGGATTTCAAGACATTCTGTTTACAGAGGCGAATCGCAAGACATTCCATTTATAGAGGCGGATCTCAAGACATTCTGTTTACAAAGGCAGATCTCAAAACATTCTGTTTACAGAGGCGAATTTCAAGACATTCCGTTTATAAAGGCGGATCTCAAGACATTCCGTTTACAGAGGCGGATCTCAAGACATTCCATTTACAATAGGGCAAATCACAGGACATTCTGTTTACAGGGGCGGATCTCAAGATATTCTGTTTATAGAGACAGATCTCAAGACACTCCGTTTACAGAGGCGGATCTTGACAAAGACTTTAACTCGTTTGAAGAGACGAATCTCAACAAAGATTTCAATCAGTTTGAAGAGGCAGATCTCTGTAAAGATAATTGATTTTTTTTTTGCAAAAAAAGGAAGTGTATTACAATTCTAAATCCTTCGAGTCGTTAGTAAGTCCTTCGGACGTGATTTCAAATACTTTATACCGACACCTCAAGAAATGATGAGAACTTTTTGGACTGCGTCACAGTAAGACAGTTGGGGACACGTAATTTCTGAGTAAAGAAAGAGATAGATAAACAAAGGATTGTAGTGCATGTTTATTGGGGACACATAAATAATCCAAAAAAGGGTCTAGTTTCCATTTTCCATTTTACATCATACAAAGCCCAACTCAGATTACAACGCCCAATTTACATATATTTCCCACCCATTTTACCCTCCATATAAACCTAAATAAAAACACATTTGATCTAAAATATAAAATCCTGCCTAAAACTGTCATGGGGTGCCTGTTCAATGGCCAAAATCAATAGCCACGGATTGTGGTTTTTCTCTCCCTATTATCTAGATCCAGTTGGCGCGCTGATGTCAGCTTTACATAATCTTAGTCAACTACTATAAATAGGAGAGAAAGGATTTTGTTAGATAATTAATACCACTAATAATTATAACCATTAAAATAATAATAGTATTAATTAGGGGAGAGAGTTACCATCTTGGGAGTTCAAACCAGCCAGAAATTGAAGCGTCATCGGGAAGGAGAACCGTCGCTGGGAAGGAGAACTGTCGCCGGAGGAGTCCAAAAGACACCAGGAAGATGATCCGCCACCAGAAATCTCACTGAAATCGTCGTCTGAAGCCACTGAAAGGTACCTCTCCCACTTTTTTGGATTATCTACATGAGAAATATATTAGATCGAAGCCAAATAATAAAAAAATAGAATGTAAAAGGGGAGGTCGAAGCATTTCACGGTGGCCGGTGAGCATAGAGTTTCGTCAGAGTTGAAAATGAGCGATTGAATGATCGGGAATAGAAATATTAGGCTTAGGAATGGTCAGAGATGGGTGGCTCCATTGATTCAAGGTTAGATCTAGGGTTTTAGTGCTCAAAATTTAGAAAATTTTAGATTTTAGGGTTTTGGTCTCATTAGTGAACGACGACAGATGGTGGCTGGGAATCGCTCGTGGTTGCCGAAGTTCGCACCAAGGTGGTCGGAGGGGTTGGTGGTGGCTGGCTAACGACTAAGCTTGGTTGGAAAGGCACAGGTTTGGATCAAACAGGGAAAATGTGATGAATATGTGAAGAACATGAAAAAATAGGAGTTTGACCTTGTTTGGGGTTAGTTTTCTGGGTATATAGTGTTTGTTGAGAGAGAGGAAGATGGGTAAAGAGAGAGGTAAAACCCCAAAAAATGAAAAAAAAGGGAAAATGAGGAGTTGAAGACCACTTTATATAGAGCCTGAATCCGGGCCCAGAGGCCTGCGAATCCCCACTTTGGCTCACGCCCTTCTCTTCAGTTTTCACGTTTTGGACGTTAAGTTTTACATTTATTTCAATTTACTCACTATATTCTTGTAATTTGGCTCTTCGGGTCTGAATTTAATTCAATTTAGTCCTTGTTTCTTAATTGTTTAGTTTAATTTAATGCCTTAATTATTTATTTGTTGCATGTTTTTATATCAAGCAAATAGTATAATTGTTTAGGTGATTAATTCACATGGTTTTAAATAAGTAGAACCTTAGTATTTTAGGTTCTTTAATTAAATTAAATAATCAAAATAGGTGAGATAATTGTAGAAAAATAAATGAATGTTAAATGGAAACTTTAATATTCTAAGTTGATTAGTGTCTCATTGCAATAAGATGTTAATCAAGGGAATATTTTAGTTGAATATTTAATATTTCATTTGTTCTTAGAATAATGAAATCACATAGTTAGTTCAATTAAAATGAAATTAGGATTAAGAAAATAGTTAGAATCATTAAATAATTGAGAATATTATTAATTTAGGGCCTAGTATGGATAGTGCCCAATTGTTAGGGTGTTATCACATAAACCCTAAATTTGATAATATTCATAGTTTTCTTAATTAATTAAATCAATGGAAGCCTCAATTAGGTTTGAGCTTAAAATGATAAGAAAATAAATAGGCATGCATTAAACTTTTTTGTGTTGAGGGTTTGATCCTCGCCCCAGACATGAAACAATTTTAAAACTTGTGATCAATGTCGGTCCATTATATAGACTAAGAAAATACGAAAAAATTAATTATTAGACTCACTCTAATAAAATCCTTGAAAAATTAAAAAAATGGCATTTTTCACGAAACAACATCCACGCCATTATATTAATCGAAAAGTTAATGGTGTTAAATTCGTCATTCCAAACAGGACTAAGAGTTTTTTGGGTAATAAAACGATTTAGGGAGAGAGGAAAATTAGATTTTTTTTGTACTACTAGAATTAACTATTTAAACTAAATAATAATATTATAAAAATTAAAATTAAAATATATCAAATTAAAATATAAAAATCATTCGCACAAAACTATACTATAAGTTCACATTAAAGAAAGGATATTATTGATTTTTTTCTTTTTCATTTCGCAAATGAATAAAATACAACCTAACTAACATACCTGTCAAATTTATTAAGAAGACAATCGTTATACAAAAGTTTCTGCTTATATAATTTATTAATAATTTTGGATGAGATTTTTTTTTGACTAAACATAAAGATATTATATTTTTGTATTAAGATTTGAATTTATATAAAATAAAATAGTACTCATATCTTTAATTATTAGGTCAATTAAAGATCTTTAGATGAGATTTTTTTATGTTTATAAGGTTTGGACAAATATTTGTTTGTGTTTTGTACAGCTAGACCATGTGGATCCCTTGGCCTATCTTTCGCAGTAACATTAATGTTATAAATTCCCATTATTAATGGATTTATTATGTCGGTCAATACACGTAATTTAGGAGTAATTGTTTCTTTCTTTACAAAGTAAATAAAAAGGGATAAAATTTTAAAATCCTTTTTTCCCCTAAAAAATGCCACGTCATTACTATTTGGTAGTGTTTGGAAATTCCATCTGCTCCACCTATCTTAATCTACAAAGTTGGATTTCATGGCTACTCGGAGCTCCATTCTTTGGCTTGATGGATTGTGTGACTGCAGTGGCTGATGCGCGCATATATATATATATATATATATATATATATATATATATATATATATATATATATATATATAATTTACCCCATTTGATTTGTTGGTAGTGAGATTTTCAACGAATTAATATAAAGTTTTTATAGGATATAATAGAATTGACCCCACTTAATTTTTTGGGGTATGAGGTTAATAATACTTATTATAGTGGTAAGGAAATCATCGTACCTCACACTATATATATATATATATATATATATAATTTACCCCATTTGATTTGTTGGTTGTGAGATTTTCAATGAATTAATATAGAATTTTTATAGGATATAAAAGAATTGACCCCACTTAATCTACTCTGACTAGAGGTGTAAACAAGCCAAGTCGAGCTCGAGTAGTGCTAAGCTCGGCTTAGCTCATTAAGATTTTAAGTCGAGTAATTTTTAACGAGTTTGAGAAATCTGAGCTCGACTCGGCTCGTTAAGAACTCGAGTCGAGTTCGATCTTGATTCGAGCCCAATTAAGTCAAGTGTTGACTGATCTTTGACTGTGTCGGACACGAGTAGCTCGCGATCTGTCACGTCTCATTTAAAGCCCTATTAGGGAAAAAATTGATGTTGTAAACTCAAGCTTGTTAATTTTAGGGTTTAGGGTGTTAGTCTAGAGTTTAGAGGTTTATGTTGTTAGGTTTAGAATTTAATATTTAAATTTTAGGGTTTAGTACTTATGTTTTAGGTTTAGAAATTTAGATTTTAAAAAATTAAAAAAAATAGTATATTATATTTTCAAGTAGCTCGCAAGCTTTTCGAGTCGGGTATCAAGTAGCTCGGCTCTTTAAGAATTTAAATTGAATTCGAGCTCGAGTCCAATTGAGTTGAGCTTTGACCGAATTTTGATCGAACCAGACTTAAATAACTCACGATCTGTCTCGTCTCATTTACATCCCTAACTCTGACCCCCACTATACGGTAATCCTGACTTTGCCAGTGGGTGGCTGTACCATAGTCAATTGGGATGAAAATAAATAATTTAGATTGCGTCATTGTGATATCGGAATTTAGAAATTTTTATAAAAGATTTTATTATCGACCAGCTAGTGCGCCTCTCTGGCGTAGTCTTTCTGCGGTGTGGGAATCCTTGCGGGATAGTATATTCTGGTTACTTGGTGACGGTAGTGAGATAAACTTTCCAATCCCTTGCCTCTAAAGGCACCGGGCATGTTCCTTTGATGCAATTGACCCTTGCCTGGGAGTTCGAGACATTGTTTCCCTGGATGATACTTTGGGACGTTGCTCGTCTCTCCATCTTGTTGCGCCGTGATGCCTCCCTCATGTCGTGAGAGTACTGCCCCCGTCTCTCTATGACGAGCCTAGTTCATGTGCATGGCGTTGAAATCCTAGAGGAGATTTCAGTGTCACCTCCGCCCATGGCAAAGCCAGAAATTTATTTAAAATATGTCATTTTTTAACAATATTTAAGGATGGTTAATTTTTTATATGGGAGTATCATTTTATTTATAAAAAGGTTTCATTTTATTTATAAATGATGAGTCAATTATATATATATATATATTTAATTTTTATATACAAATTATATAAGGAAAAAGTTTCTAAAATTTTTTGGGGTGTCATGAGACACTCCATTCTATAAGGTGGCTTCGTCCATGGCCTCCGCCTATGAGCACTTAGTTAGCTCTAGGGGTGATAACGAGTCGAGCCTGGGCAGACTCGTTCGGCTCGAGCTCGAAGTGGACAATTTGAGCTCGGCTCGTGGCTTGGCTCGAAATGGACACTTTTACTTTCTTTTTTTTTACAAAAGATGAGGTCTCCTTAAAAATCCTTTTCATAACCAACACTGAAACGAAATTCATTGTAAAAAAATAGAAATAGGAAAAGAGTGCCCAAAATTAGATTAATCCAAATAACCAAGAAATATTCTTACAACACAACAATCTTCATAAAACAATACAATCTCCAACAACAATCCATTAATTACTTTTGTCTTCCATTATCCTAGTCCAAGGCTCCAAGCACTCCCTTCTTTGCTCTTCTCTTGATTTTCTTAAGCATATTTATTATAAAATTATTAAAGTAATTCAACTTATTATTTTGCAAAAAATAAATTGTGAAGCATCATTAAATTTTATTAACAAACTTAAAGAGCGGGCAAAATAATTTCCTTCGATTGATCTTTATCAATTTTCTGCAAAAAAATAATAATGATACATCCATTAGCTAAAAATAAATTATAAAAAATGAAAAAAAAGTACATATACATTGCTAATCCTTATTTTATTCTTTCTCTTCACTCTATGGAGATACCGACACCAATCTCCTGTGCAAATTAACATTTAAACTAGTGACAATAATAGTGACAACAACTAAGGCATCCATGGCCAACCGTGACAAAATACGAAATCTTCCAACTTTTCCTTCCACCACAATAAAACATCAAGCTTACTCTCTTGAGGAATATAGCACCCTTCCTCAAGATATAGATCAACTTCGGATTGTTTATTCACAATTATTTCTTCACTCCTCACGGCTTGCAAAATTTCTAACAATCTTAGAGTACTTCATGTTCCTCCATCACAAACATTTGCACTAGTTTCACATTTACTCATTTGCTCCATTATAAGGGGGTATACAAATTCACATACTCATCATAAAGTTCATATAAAATTTCTCTAACTTTATGTATATTCTCCCTAACCATATCAAGAGAAAACATTTTTTGAAAAGTAATCTCAATAACCTTCATTTTAATCGAGGGTCCAACACTACACCTATAGTCATGAGTAGATTACATTTACCCAATATTTATCAAAATTTTCTTTCATGTTTGTCACCATGCCTTTAACAAAATTATAAAAGGACTTAGAAATGCTATACAACAATAATTTAATTTTGTAAATCTCACTAAGAAAGAAATTGTAAGTGGGAAACTCGAATCCTGAAATAACGTTTGTAGTATCATTGAACATTTTCAAGATTCCAAGCAATTTATCAATTTTACCCTAATCCTTTAAACTAATACAATAAACATATTCTTTATCTTTCAAAGCAAGTCTAGCAAATACCTCTTTGAACTTAATTTGCTCAAACAATCATCTCATAAGTAGAATTCCATCAAGTCTTGCATTCCAAAATCAATCTACTCTCCTTTAGGTTATATTGGTGAGTAAGTTCAACAAACTTCTGCAATCGTTGCTCACTTCCATTTAGATAATTAATTGTATTGTGAACATTCTTAATGATGGTTTTGACTTGTTTGAGACTGTGCTGAACCATAATGTTTAAATTGTGAGCACAACAACGATCATGAAACAATTTGCCACCACAAATCAACCTCTAAGTCGGTGAGAAAGTATATTTCATGAATGCAAGAATCATTTGTAAAGGCATTATCCACAGAAACTGTGAATACGTACAAAAAAATACAATATTAATTAGTGCTAATTTTGTAATAGGTCAATATGCACAAAAGATTAAAAGTATTAAACTTACTTTGTTCTCGATGACCCACTCCTTTAAGCTTTAAAATACAATTAGCTATGTCTTTGCCTTTTCGAGGAGGAGGTATATGGACAAAATTTAGCACTCGCTTTTGAAATTTTTAGTCATGGTCAACAAAATGAGCTGTAAGAACCATGTATTCTATCTTTTGAGGTTTAGAACGCCATAGGTCAGTAGTCAAAGAAACTTTGTCCACATTCTTCAACTTATTCTTCTCAATCTAATAAACTTTTAAAGAATTATTTCTTATAGTATGACGTGACACACTTTTTCACTGTGTTATTCCTTTCTTAATCATTATATTAAAGTATTCTTCTTCAACAATAGTAAAACTATGCTCGTGCATAACAATCCAATGTTTAATTTCCTTTCTCATTTTCAACGGATCAAACTTACCATCATGCAGAGCACTAACAAATTTAGAAATTGGAGAACCCGCAATTAAATCAGATGTTAAGAAGTTGATCAACTTTTTGTCGTATGTGTACTTTTCTTTGTGTACATTTATCCAAATGATGCTTTAAATGACTCGTAGGACCACCTCTAAAAAATTTAGAAGATTCTTACAACACAGACAAGAAAATTTCCAAACTTTAGAGTTTCCTGCACGTTGTGGTTCCCTAAATTTCTTTCAAACAAAATATTTTTTTGGCTCTCTTAGAAGGATATGACGTGGATTCATCTTCAGTATTATGAACCTCACTGTTATTATTGGTGGCACTAGTTTGGGTGATAGACATTTCTGTATTTTCTAAATCAATTTCATCTTCATCTGTTTCATTTGCATCATCCAAATTTACCTCATATTGATGTGAGCACATCAGTTGCGAACAAACAAGCTGATCCGGAGGTCTTACCAACATGGCCCATCACTTGTTCTAAGGCAAAGAAATTCAAGGAAGCCCTTTTTCTTACTTGTGCTACAATTCCTGATTCATTCGAGCACGTTCATGTCTTAGAACATAAGCTTTATAATGTGTTGTATGCTGATATGTGACATACTTATATTATATTATTTATATAGGTGTGTTTGCTATGTATATATATTATGTTAAAGTGTGTTTTTTTCATATAGTTACAATAAAAAGGGCAGCAAGTGGACGTGTATGATGACCCTTGTACGATCAGCCTTGCATGGCCCATGCGTAACCATGCAACACAGCTTAAATGCGTAACCCTTGCAAGTGGACGAGTATGCATGATAAATAGAGCTCCTTACAGCCAAGTGTCACTTGTTGAACGTGATTTCACCATGTGCAAAATTCAATTATGTGCGGCAGAGAATGAGATAAGGACAGAGGGAGTTGCTACTTTGAATTTCAAAGTTCCAAGCACAATTAACATGTGCTTATTATCAAATTGGCGCACATCATTTCAAAATGCATGGCAGAAATGCATTTCCGCCCCTTTTAGAAGTTATTTCTAATTCAAATGCAATTTTTGAATTGGCAAATAATGGCCACATAATTTAAATTTCGGCCAGCCCTTTGTATCTATATATATGTATTCATTTGATGTAAACAAGGTTACACACTTTAATGAATAAATTTTTTTGTGAGATTTTCTCTCAAATTTGGTTCTTTTTAGAACTTTTTCTTTGATACTTCGGGTTCTCAATTGTTCGATAATTGAAGGGTCCAAGTCCGTATTCGATCAAATTCAAGATAAGGTTCGGGTTCGTTCAACAGATTGTTTGAGTTCTTCCTTGGAGTTTGTTCATCTTTTCCGATTACGAAGAACAGATTCGATTCAGGTTTTCATAACAGATTATGCAGGTTCTTGCGAGTTCATCGTGTCAAATTCCAAGAACGTTGCTACCGTTGTTGAATGCTTGAAGAACTTCATCTTCACCGTTCAAATTATCCTAAAATTTCTGCAACTTTCTTCTCTCCCAATTCTGAAGTTTTTTTCTTTCTTTCATTTTTTTATTTAAAATATCTAACTTCAACATCATGTTTGTTTCTATTGCAGAGAATTGTTTGCTATTATCCTAGATCTGTGAATGAACGAGGATTGTTGTTTTCACCATCAACACCCTTGTATCATCCGTTGATACCATATGATAAAGGGGTACGTTGCTTCAGAAACAACGCTCCTTGTTCGTAAACGGATCTAGGATCGTAGCAAACATTTCTCTGCAATAAAACACAAGAATGGACGTTTTTAGATAGTTAAAATAAAAAAAGAAAAAAACAAACAAAAAAGGACAGAATAAAGGTGTAGGAATTTCTAGACGAATTTGGAATCGAACAAAGATGAAGGCTTGAACGGGCTTTCAAGGCTGATTCGGTGACCAAATTGTGGCAGAAACGTTGCTGAAAAATCAGTGAAAGTTTGGCAACGTTAAACTCGAAAGAACTCGAACAATCTGCTGAACGAACCTGAATCGAATCTGTCTAACGTCAAAGACGAAAAGCTCGAAAGAACCTGCACAATCTACTGAGCAAAGCCGAATCGAATATGCTTTACGTCGGAGGACTTGGACCCACTAGATAACGATCTAGGAACCCGAAGTATCAAGTAAAATTTGACACAACAAAATTCAGTTTGAAATGTCAAAAGATAATTCTAAAAAGAACCGAACAAGAGAAACTCTCTCAAAAATTTTATTTCCAAAATATCTAACTTCAACATTATGTTTGTTTCTATTGCAGAGAATTGTTTGCTATTATCCTAGATCCGTGAATGAACGAGGATTGTTGTTTTCACCATCAACACTCTTGTATCATATGGTAATCAGAGCTTTGGTCAGATTTTAGCACTTTCTGCACTACCAGACATAAAAAATATATATACAAAAGTAAAAAAAATCGAAAAAAAATAAAAAAAAAAAAGTCAAAATTCAAAGTTTGACCAAAAAGTCAAAGTAAAAAAATCAGAAAAATTGAAAAAAAAATTCAAAAAAATCAGTTTCGAATATTTGGGGTATTTTGTGTTAATATGTGCTGTTTGGACGTCAAATTATGAAGGATATGCTTGTCTTACCTTGAAATACCTTAAAATCACCCGAAATCAATTTTTCTTGTTTATTCCGAAGATAGGATTGTGGTAAGCATTTCTACTGCTTAAGTTGCTAAATTCTTGTTCTTTTAGCATCCTTTCTATCATTTCATATTGTTATCTTCTTTTCAGCCCAATTCTCAGCTTTCATTTTTTATTATTATTTATTTATTTTTCTCCTAACCCTTATCTTTGTTCTAACAATATTCACCCGTCATCCGTTGTTTTCTTTCAATTTGACAACACTTGCAGAATCTGAACATTGGAATCAGTTCCTTTAAAGAACTAAGTACGAGAGATTGAGGGAAAAGGCAAACAGAGCGTGTGAGAACAGAAGGGGAGACAAAAAGAGCCATTCAAGTATTCTCCCGAGTGAAACACGAGTGCTGAGTGTTAATTCCTTATTTTCTTGAATGCAAATTCTTTGGTGCGACTAGTGAGGATTTTTGTTGTGTGATTGGTGAGGACTACTTTTTTTCTTTCTTTTATTTCTGACCTTTAACCTCTTTGTTTGTTTGTTTGTTTGTTTTTGTTGTTAACTATGGCAGGTTCCGATGATCACACGGTTGACCAGAATCCACCGATTCCTCAAATGCAAGCCTTAGAGAGAATGATGCAACGAGTAGTGGCTACCGCCTTAGAGCCATTACAGTCGAGGATGGATAGGTTTGACGGAGGATCCCACTCTGTTACTAATGTATTGAACAAAAATGAAGACGAACGATCACCGAGGCAGCATATTCCTAGACAAAGACGTGTGCAACAGGTAGACGATAATTTGACTAACATTAAGGTTGTTATTCCTTCTTTTCAGGGACGTTCAGATCCTGATGCATACTTGGCTTGGGAAAGCAAAGTGGAGCACATTTTCGAGTGTTATAATTACTCGAAACAGAAGAAGGTTCGATTAGCAGCAACAGAGTTTGTTGATTATGCCTTGATATGGTGGGACCAGTTACTGCTTAGCCGTAGACGTACTAGTGATGACCTAGTTGTAACATGGATCGAGATGAAGCGACTAATGCGTAAAAGGTTTGATCCTATTCACTATCATCGTGATTTGTTTCAAAAGTTGCAAAATTTGAAACGGGGAAATAGGAGCGTTGAGGATTATTTCAAGGATATGGAAATGGCTATGATGCGTGCAAATATCGAGGAAGATCAAGAAGCTACCATGGCACGTTTTCTAGTAGGGTTGAACACCGAGATTGCCAACGCTGTTGAGTTACAGCATTATGTCGAGGTTTATGACATGGTGCAGATGGCAATAAAGATTGAACGACAGCAGCGCATGAAGTCTTCAAATCGAGGTAACTCTTCCTTTAAATCTTTTTTCAAATCCATTATATACTCCTAACAATTTCAGGAAACAAGCACCGCAAACGCCACTTCGGATTTGAGAGCAAGGCAAATCCAGCACACCAAAGCCTATCGTTCCTGATAATGGGCGTAGCAAACAGCAAGTGGTGGTAAAAGAACGATCGCGAGATATCTAGTGTTTCAAGTGCCTTGGAAGAGGACATGTTGCTAGTCAATGTCCTAACCGGAGGGTTATGTTGATGCGAGATGATGGTGAGATTGAGTCAGATTCCGAAGAGGAAGTGCATGATGTCCCTACTGAAGAGGAAGACGAGACCGACCTAGAGGTTCCTGAATCTGGTAAGGTAATGGAACTTTTGGTTATTAAAAGAAGTCTGAATGTGCAACAGGTACCAGATGATCTACATCGTGAGAATATCTTTCACACACGATGCAAGGTGCAAGACAAGGTATGTGTTGTGATTATTGATAGCGGTAGTTGTACTAATGTTGCTAGTTCAGTGATGGTTGACAGGTTAGGTGGCGAGCTTAAAGTGACCAGACAAGCTACTGTACCATTTTCGATCGGAAAATACAAGGACGAGGTCCTTTGCGATGTTGTTTCCATGGATGCTACTCACCTACTATTGGGACGCCCTTGGCAGTATGATAAAAAGGTAATGCATGATGGTTATACAAATCGTTACTCTTTTATGCATGCAGGTAAGAAGATCACTTTGGCTCATTTGACACCGAATCAAGTGTTTGAAGATCAGATAAGCTTGAAAAAGAGTAAAGAGACTGCAAAAGAGAAGAAGAAGATGTTTGTGTATGCGAGCAGTAGCGAAATCAGGAAATGTCTTTCCTCTCAACAATCTGTTCTTATTTTGATGTTTAAAGATTATTATTTATTGACAGATTTTGCTATTGATCTACCTTCACCGATTTTGACACTTTTGCAGGAGTTTGAGGACGTGTTTCCAGCTGAAACACCGAAGGGATTGCCACCTCTTCGTGGCATTGAGCACCAGATTGATTTCATTCCAGGTGCTACTATTCCGAACCGGCCAGCTTATCGAACCAACCCTGAAGAGACGAAAGAGCTTCAAAGACAAATTACCGAGTTAATGGACAAGGGTTACATTTGAGAGAGCTTGAGTCCATGTGCCGTTCCGGTGTTGTTAGTGCCGAAGAAAGATGGTTCTTGGTGACATGTTGGACGAGCTTTGCGGAGCCGTCATCTTCTCCAAAATTGACTTAAAGAGCGGCTATCATCAGATTCGCATGTGAGAAGGCGATGAGTGGAAAACAACCTTCAAGACAAAGCTAGGTTTGTACGAATGGTTAGTAATGCCTTTTGGTTTAACTAATGCACCTAGTATTTTTATGCGTTTGATGAATCATGTTCTGCGATCCTTCATTGGTAAATTATGTGTTGTATACTTTGATGATATCTTGATCTATAGCAAGTCTTTTCAGGATCACGTAGGACATTTGCGAGCTGTTCTGCAGGTTTTGCGAGAAGAAAGATTGTTTGGTAACATGGAGAAGTGTGTATTTTGTACTGTCAAACTCACATTTCTTGGTTACATTGTTAGTTCTCAGGGAGTTGAAGTTGTTCCTGAGAAGATAAAGGCAATTCAGGAATGGCCACGACCGACATCGATTACTCAGGTTAGATCGTTTCATGGTTTAACGAGTTTTTATCGACGGTTTGTTCCTAATTTTAGTTCCATTACCGCCCCCTTAACTGGTATTATTAAGAAGAATTCTAGCTTCTTTTAGGGTAAGGAACAAGAAGATGCCTTTTTGAAAATTAAAGATTGTTTGACTCGAGCACCTGTGTTAGCATTACCTGATTTTGATAAAACGTTCGAAATTGAATGTGATGCTTCTGGAATTGGTATAGGTGTTGTTTTGATGCATGAAAAGAGGCTCGTTGCTTACTTTAGCGAGAAATTGAGTGGTGCTACATTGTACTATCTGGTTTATGATAAAGAGATGTATGCACTGATTTGGGCATTGGAGACATGGAAGCATTATTTGTTGCCTAAGGAGTTTGTGATCCACACCGACCACGAGGCTTTACGTTACATCACAGGTCAGCATAAATTGAATAAACGACATGCTAAGTGGGTTGAATTCTTAGAATATTTTCCTTATGTCATTCGTTACAAGAAAGGGAAAGAAAATGTCGTTGCTGATGCATTGTCACGTAGGTATGTACTTTTGAGTTATCTTGATTCACATCTGATTGGTTTTGCATATATTCGTGATTTATACCCTGATGATCCTGATTTTAGAGATAAGTTTAATGCTTGTTCGAAAGGTGCAGATGGAAAGTTTTATAGGCATGATGGCTATCTTTCCAAGGAAAACAAGATTTGCATTCCCCATGGTTCGATGCGTGATATTCTGATCCGTAAGGCACATAAAGGTGGATTGATGGGTCATTTTGGTGTCACTAAAACGTCACATACACTGAAAGATCATCTATTTTGGCCAAAGATGCACAGAGACGTTGAAAGGTATTGTGAACGTTGTGTGACATGTAGGAAGGCAAAGTCGAAGGTTTCATCACATGGTATGTACTTACCTCTACCTATTCCTGATTCCCCTTGGACTGATATTTCCATGGATTTTGTTTTGGGATTGCCTCGAACTAGAAATGGTAGAGTTAGTGTATTTGTTGTGGTTGATAGGTTCTCTAAGATGGCACATTTCATTGCATGCCATAAGACTGATGATGATGTTAATGTGGCTAACTTGTTCTTTAGAGATATTGTTCATTTGCATGGTATTCCTAGATCGATTGTTTCTGACAGGGATGTAAAGTTTTTGAGTCATTTCTGGAGGACTCTTTGGAGCAAAATAGGTACGAAACTCATGTTTTCTACTACTTGTCATCCCCAAACTGATGGACAGACTGAGGTTGTTAATCGTGTCTTATCTACTTTATTGCGTTCCATCATTAAAAAGAATATTAAGACTTGGGAAGATTGTTTGCCACATGTTGAATTCGCTTATAATCATACTATATATTCTGCTACGAAAATGTCACCGTTTGAAGTTGTTTATGGTTTTAATCCCATTACGCCTCTAGATTTGTTACCTTTGCCACAGGAACAGGTGACGAACAGGGACGGTCAAGCAAAGGCAGAATATATGAAGAAGTTGCATCAACAGGTGAAAGAGAATCTCGAACGAAGGACTCAGCAGTATGCAAAGCAAGCAAACAAAGGGAGGAAGCGAGTCACCTTCGATGTTGGTGATTGGGTTTGGGTTCATTTCCGGAAGGAAAGATTTCCAGTCCAAAGGCGGTCCAAGTTGTTACCGCGTGGAGATGGTCCTTTTCAGGTGTTAGCAAGAGTGAATGATAACGCCTACAAGATAGACTTACTGGGAGATTACAATGTAAGTTTCACATTTAATGTTTCTGATTTAACCCCTTATGATGATTCTGCAGATTTGAGGTCAAATCCTTTTCAAGAAGGGGGGATGATGTGAGCACATCAGTTGCGAACAAACAAGCTGATCCGGAGGTCTTACCAACAGGGCCCATCACTCGTTCTAAGGCAAAGAAATTCAAGGAAGCCCTTTTTCTTACTTGTGCTACAATTCCTAATTCATTCGAGCACGTTCATGTCTTAGAACATAAGCATTATAATGTGTTGTATGCTGATATGTAACATACTTATATTATATTATTTATATAGGTGTGTTTGCTATGTATATATATTATGTTAAAGTGTGTTTTTTTCATATAGTTACAATAAAAAGGGCAGCAAGTGGATGTGTATACATGACCCTTGTACGATCAGCCTTGCATGGCCCATGCGTAACCATGCAACACAACTTAAATGCGTAACCCTTGCAAGTGGACGAGTATACATGACAAATAGAGCTCTTTACAGCCAAGTGTCACTTGTTGAACGTGATTTCACCATGTGCAAAATTCAATTATGTGCGGCAGAGAATGAGATAAAGACAGAGAGAGTTGCTACTTTGAATTTCAAAGTTCCAAGCACAATTATCATGTGCTTATTATCAAATTGGCGCACATCATTTCCAAATGCATGGCAGAAATGCATTTCCGCCCCTTTTAGAAGTTATTTCCAATTCAAATGCAATTTTTGAATTGGCAAATAATGGCCACATAATTTAAATTTCGGCCAGCCCTTTGTATCTATATATATGTATTCATTTGATGTAAACAAGGTCACACACTTTAATGAATAAATTTTTTTGTGAGATTTTCTCTCAAATTTGGTTCTTTTTAGAACTTTTTCTTTGATACTTCGGGTTCTCAATTGTTCGATAATTGAAGGGTCCAAGTCCGTATTCGATCAAATTCAAGATAAGGTTCGGGTTCGTTCAATAGATTGTTCGAGTTCTTCCTTGGAGTTTGTTCATCTTTTCCGACTACGAAGAACCGATTCGATTCGAGTTTTCATAACAGATTATGCAGGTTCTTTCGAGTTCATCGTGTCAAATTCCAAGAACGTTACTACCGTTGTTGAATGTTTGAAGAACTTCATCTTCATCGTTCAAATTATCCTAAAATTTCTGCAACTTTCTTCTCTCCCAATTCTGAATTTTTTTTCTTTCTTTCATTTTTTTATTTAAAATATCTAACTTAAACATCATGTTTGTTTCTATTGCAGAGAATTGTTTGCTATTATCCTAGATCCGTGAATGAACGAGGATTGTTGTTTTCACCATCAACACCCTTGTATCACATATTCCTTTGCAATAGGAGTTGAATGGCTATATGATGTTCCCAATCCAGTTGTATACATTCCTAGATTATAAATAAAATATAAAGATTAATTATATAAAATAAAATAATATAATTCAAAATAAAAATTAAACAAAATATTGTAAGGACATGTCTAGACAAAACATCTATTTCATTAGATGCGCTACAGATCAAAATTCTTAGAATATAATGTCTGAAAATTGAAAGTTTTTATCCAACCCACCTTCTCCCATAAGATGCAAAATATTTCTATACTATATGCGAGAACCTAATTCTGGTTATTGATTGGTTCATTCACTTTGCAATCATACTTTATTTATGCATCTTCTACGAGCAAAGTGAAATGGTCACCGTGCTAAAGACACCCCATGATTCAAAAGACAAAGGTCGTAGTTTCATGCAAATGACATCTCATTAAAAAGGCAAAAAATAGATACGATACATAAGTAAAGACGCAACTTGAAATATCATGCTATTAGTTATATCAAGTATTTGTATAGATAGTTGATTCAATGTTTCCATCAATTATACTTCATAAAATAAACTAAAACAATCAATAAAACAGAGTGAAGAAGCTGCAAATTCTCACTAAATGTGGAACAATCATTATTTCGAGCCGGTTAACCTCTCTAAGCTTTATGGATCAAGTTGAATGGCAAGAAGTTAAAACATTAAAGTAAGTAGAGATGTTTTGACACAAAGACGAACGTGGTGGTGGACTGGTGGGCTATTGGACGATGCTGTTGTCGTTTGTTGTCTGGTCACTGGTGGAAGCTTCAAGGTCGGTCGACTGCGTGAAATATTTGTGAGGGTCTAAGGGAGATGAAGTGAGAAAGAGGGAAATAAAATTAGGTGGTGATGGTTTTGTGGTTTATTTTTTGGGATAACAGAGCACTATAGCATTAGTAGCACGTGAGAATTGAGATAAAAATTGTGGGTTTTATGTTTTATTCTATTTATTTATTTATTTGTGGTTTATTTTTTTATTTGTGGTTCTGTAAATTTGCTTTAGTGGATAAGGCTGAATTTGCTTGGTTTTTCCCTAATTTAATTTTTTTTTCTAAGTAGACTGCTTTAGTGTATATATATATATAATTATTTTGAGCCTGTTTACGAGTTTTTCGAGTCGAGCTTGGGTCGGCTCAACTTGTTAAGGTCTCGAGCTGAGCACGAGCTCAAGTCGAGCTCACTCGAGTAACTTGCGAGTCGGTCAGGCTCATTATCACCTTTAGTTAGCTCTACCTAGGATGAATACAATAGCTCTTGGGAGTATGTGTGGCGCCTCGCGATCCCACAACGCATAAGACTCTTTTTGTGGCTTGTTCTCAGACAGAAGGTCATCACCAATGCGGAGCAGGTACGACATGGGTTCGCCTCTGATCCTTCTTGCCTTACTTGTGGTCACCACAATGAATCCGCCCTTCATATACTTCGTGACTGCCCCCTGTTCGTCATCTCTGGCACCAATTGATCCCCCCGCAACTGCATGGTGTTTTCTTTCAGCACCAAACCAAGGATTGGTTACTTCTTAGGGTCCGTTTAGCAATGCTTCTCCAACGGACGTTGGAGTGCCAAACGGAGAAGCAATGCCGGACATGCATCTCGTGTACGTTGAATGGGCGTTTGCCTACGTTTTTTTACTGAATTTAGCTCCCAAACGAGCGTTCCTCCACAACTAGATTTTCCAGCTTCTTTGTAATTGCGTGTTTGCCATCAGCAGACATTCACGAGTTGTTACTGAACAAAGCCTTAATCTTCGCTCACTGTCCAACAATAATGCCTCTCGAGCTCCTTGAAACTTTCTTTTTTTCTTCTCTCATTTGGCAGATTTGGAAGCTAAGGAATGACATGGTCTTCAATGGTGTTTGCCTTCCCTTAGCTGATATTCTACAATTGAGCATAGCATGGGCCATGCATTTTGCCTCTGCTGTTGTTGCTCTAAATTAGTGTCTTGATCTCCTCATCCCCCAAGATGAATCTGCCTTAATTCTGATGCATATGTTTCCTCCCATCATGGCCTGGGGGTGGCAGAGGCGCCTTATGCGACTCATCTGGTGAGGCGTTGTTGGGATACATTAAAGTTATTGGTATTTTCACCTTTGCAAGCCGGAGTGTGGAGATAACTCATTGGTCTTCAAGTCACGTGGGAAAATGCCTTAGAGTGTCTGCTTATCCAACCTGACAATGCTCAAGTCGTCAAGTTAATACTTGATCTAGATGTTGCTCTCAGTCGCATGCCAATGATCTGCTCCATCTCGTTTCTCCCTGCTCCAGCTTGGCTTATTGACTTCGTCTAGATACCTCGTGACTCGTGAGTGCAACATGGTGGCAGATGAACTCTTCAATAAACCATGGTGGCAGATGAACTTCTTAAGCATTGAGCATAGCCCGGATAAAAGAGATGAACAAATTTGGGGATTTGATAGAAAGAGAATTTAGGGGAAAACGATTGTTATTTTATTGATTAATAGAAAATGATGGGTTGAGTCATGAATGACCCAATTACAATATTATATAGCCGGCCCAAGTTGTCTAACAAGCCTAACAACTTGTAACAGCTCAGCTAACAATATAACAAACTCACTAACAACCTAACTTCCCTTAACATTCTCCCTACTTTCTTCACTTCTGGAGATTTCTGAAAAAACAACAGTCACTAAGTTTGGAGCGAAATTCTTCAAACTTGAGGATGGCTAACGGCTTTGTGAAGATATCAGCAATTTGCTCTTGAGCAAGAACATAGTTAACCTGTAGAGTATGAGATAGCACCTTCTCTCGAACAAAAAATAGATCCAACTCAACATGCTTAATTTTAGTGTGCATGAAAGGATTTGCAGCCATGGATACCAGACTGGTATTGTCACTCCAAATAGTTGGTGCCTCTTCAAAAGAAATGCACATATCACTGAGTAAAGCTTTGAGCCATATTAATTCTGATACAACATCTGCAAGGCTTCAGAATTCAACCTCAGCGGTAGATCTTAAGACATATCTTTGTTTTTGTGAGCACCAAGATAACAAATGTGACCCAAGAAACATACAATGGCCAGAAACTGATCTTCGATCATCTACATCACTACACTAGTCTGCGTCAGAAAAAGCAACAAGACTAGATGAAAGGCAGGATTGTGGAGAAAACTATAGACAAAACTCAAGTGTACTTTTGAGATATCGAAGAATTCTCTTGACATCTAGCCAATGTATATCCGTTGGATGTTGCATAAATTGAGCCACTTTACTTGCGGAGAAAGCAATGTCAGGTCTCGTGTGGCAAATATACTGGAGAGCACCCACCATACTACGATATTCATATGCATAAGCAAGAGGAACACCATCATCCTTACATAATTTGGGTGACACAACTATAGGGGTGGCAGCCAAGTTAAGATCTCTCATATCAGTTTTGACGAGAAGTTCAACTATGTACTTCTTCTGAGTCAAAACAGTCCACCATTAACAGATCTGACTTCAATACCAAGAAAGTATTGAAGGTCACCAAGGTCCTTTAAAGAGAATTGCTGATAAAGTTGTTGTATAACCTGATCAATATGTTGTGAGGATGTCCCAGTCAGCAAGATGTCATCAACATAGACAACTATGTATGTGGAAATACCAGACTTGTGGTAAACAAATAGAGAGACGTCAGCATTGGATGATTTAAACCCTAAAAATTCTAAAAACTCCTTGAGTTTGGAGAACCATTTACGAGGAGCCTGTTTAAGGTCATACAAAGCTTTTTTCAGCTTGCAAACAATAGAAGCTCCAGTAGAACTAACAACTTGAAAGCCTTCTGGTTGCTGCATGTACACAACCTCTTGAAGATCCCCCTTTAAAAAGCATTATTGACATCGACTTGCCTAACCTTCCACTGATTTGTGACGGCAAGAGATAACAACATATTCACTGTAAAAGCTTTAAATATTAGGCTAAAAGTATCCATAAAATCAAACCCAGCCATCTATGAATGCCCCTTAGCCACTAATCTGGCTTTATACCTTTCAACTGACCCATCGACATTCCTTTTGACTTTGAAAAGCCATTTACACCCAATTGGCTTTCTTCCTGGAGGTAACTCAACAAGATTCCAAGTATCATTAGTCATTAGGGCCTTGTATTCAGTCATGACTGCTTCAGTCCATTGTTGATGTTGTAAGGCAGCATGAACTGACACAGGAACATCATCATCCTCAGCATGAAGTTGAAATACTTTTGGCTTGAAAATCCCAGCCTTGGAGCGTGTCACCATAGAATGTGCATTACTTCCAGTGCTGTTATGAGTAGAGTCATCTAGAGTAGTTGAGGGCTCTTCAACTTCAGCAGCAGACTGCTCTTGTGCACTAGGGAGAATATCAACAACATTTGTATCAAGAATATGAGGCCCACTTAGTGAATCATCTCCAAAATAATCACCAGTTTCACCATTTCTCAAATCTGCCAGTTGTGCTCCAGTAGTGGGAATAGAAGTTCTAATACTGGGGTCATCATGTGCCTCTAGTGAAGATTCTACTGCATGTTCTTCCACATGAAACACATGTGCAGTTTCAGATAGATTACCACCAGGTTCAAGGACAGGGGAGGCATGTACAGCAGAAGGAGAGGGAGCAAGGTAGTTTTCAGGACTAGAAGTATTAGACATAGAAGGATCAACCTCAAGAGGGGGACAAGAAATCTGATACATCAGAGGGACTAAACAAGGTTGCAGAATCTGATGGGAAAACCAATTCATTGAACACAACATGCCTTGTAATAAAGACTCTACCATTTGATCTATCCAGACATTGGTAACCATGATGCTGAGGTGAATATCCAAGAAACGGGCAAGGTTTAGACCTAAAATCCAGTTTATGTCTATTGTAAGGCCTAAAATATGGGTAATAAAGGCATCCAAATACCCTCAAAAACTTATAGTCAGATTCTTTGTTGAACAGAACTTAAAAGGGAGATAAATTTTGAAGAACTTTGGTAGACATTCTATTAATGAGGTACACTGCACTTAAAATTGCATAGGACCAGTATTTGAGAGGCAAAGAGGCTTGAGCCAGTAGGGTTAAGGCAGTTTCAACAATATGCCTATGTTGTCTTTCTACTATCCCATTTTGTTGGGAAGTTCTAGGACAAGTCTATGTTGAATACCTAAAATAGCTAGGAGAGTCTCTAGAAACTTGAATTCCCCTCCCCCATCAATTTGAACAGCAAGTAAAGGATAATTAAACTGTGTTTTCAGCATAGCAAGAAACATGTGAAAAGCTACTTTAGCATCAGATTTCTTCTTCAATAGATAAAGCCAACAATTTCTACTATATAAGTCAACAAAGGAGATGTAGTAACAATATCCATTAGATGAAATAGATGCAGGACCCCATACCTCAATTTTCACAACTTGAAAAGGCTTAGTATAAAATGTAGTTGAATGCTTAAATGGCAGAGCATGATTCTTTCCTAACTGACAGGCATTTCAAGGACTTATTATATCAGGTAAGACTGATTTATTCAAAACCAAACTTACAGCCTCATGAGATGGATGCCCCAACCTCTGATGCCACAACCAGTACTCAGAATGATGATGATTTGACGTACATGTGAAGATATATGTTACTGAAGCTGTAGTGGGAGTATGAAACTGGTACAGACCATTCTCTTGTGTCTCTATCAGTAAGGTAGACCCTGTACTTTCATCCTTCACATAGCAACATGAGGAGTGAAACTCAAAACATACTGAATTGTCAAATGCAAATTTAGAAACAGAGAGGAGATTCCTTGTGATTTGAGGTACATGTAACAAGTGAGTAAGTTCCAGTGGCCGAGAGGAAGTAAGCAAAGAGGATTGATCAATATGTGAAATAGATAATGAGGAACCATCACCTATGTGAACAGTGCCCTTACCAGAATATGGTTGACTGGAGTGAAGATGAGCACGATCATTGGTAACATGGTGCGTTACACCAGAATCGGGGTACCATGTAGTGCCTGTGGCTACCAAAGTGTTCACCTGAGTAGTGTCAGTTGTTGGAACACCTGCATTAGGAACAGAGCCTGCAGAAGAACTGACAAACGAGGTATAAGAACCATCAAGATCATCCGGAGAGCAGCAATAGTTATGAACTTGAGTATTAGTGGCAGGACGCGATTGAGGGAAACCAATGTAGTTGCGATCAAACCTGTACCAGCAACGATTTACCAGATGACCGATCTTACCACAGAGCTGACATTGTGGTCTAGATCTTCCTTTGAAACGCCCATCATTAGGACCACCAGTCCTCCCACCACGAGGATGATATGCAGATCGATTAGGAAAACCAGGCTGTCTCTCCTCATCAGAACCATCAGGAGAGGCCTTATAGCTCGGATTATTGATGCCAACTGGTAGGCGAAGAGAACCAGAGAGTATGGCTTCCACATCAGTGAGCACAAAAATGACACCATCAAACGAGTAGGGTTCTCGAGCTGTTGTGATAACTACAACAACAGATTCAAACTTTGAGGGCAAACCATTGAGAACAGTGGCCACTTGTTCCATTTCCGAGATTGGACTGCCGCAAGTAGCAAGCAGATCGCAGATCTCCTTAACTTGTGTAGTGAATTCACGCATAGACAGGGTTCCTTTCTTCAGAGAGCGGAGGCGACAATGGAGATGCATAATACGTGTGGTGGAAAGCTTAGAATAACGTTGAACAATAGATTTCCAGATGGACGCAGAAGTATATGAGCCAACCAATTGAGGAAGAATGGAAGGACTCACAGTGCTCAACAACCATGACGCAATGGAGCTATCTTGCTTAATAAACTTGAGATAGGTTGGATTCGGCGTCCGATCACCGTTGGCCGTAGTCAGAAACTTAGACGGAGCTGCATAATCCTCATCGAGAAAATATTCCAAGCCATGACCTCGAACCATAAGAGAGACTTGTTGCTTTCATAGGAGGAAGTTATTATCGTTAAGCCTCACACTAGTTTGCTTATTGGCAAAGATTTGCGCAGAAGATAGATCGTCAGTCGGAGACACAACAAGAGAGCTATCATAGGCATCTACAGCACTGTCAGTCGCATGCATGATTGCAGAGAAAAAAGAAACACACACAACGACACTCAAACGACAGTGAGAAGACGAAAGCGGCGACGAAATCACAAGCCAGAAACAATGGCGAATGATACCATCTTAAGCATTGAGCATAGCTTGGATAAAAGAGATGAACATATTTGGGAATTTGACAGAAAGAGAATTTAGGGAAAACGATTGTTATTTTATTGATTAATAGAAAAGGATGGGTTGAGTCATGAATGACCCAATTACAATATTATATAGCCGGCCCAAGTTGTCTAACAAGCCTAATAACTTGTAACAGCTCAGCTAACAATATAACAAACTCACTAACAACCTAACTTCCCTTAACAAAACTCTCCAAACTTTCAGCTTGCGACTTTTTCCTAAGCTCTTCATGCTCTGTTCCAACTCCTCGACCGCGATGCTTCCGCTCCCTACAATAGACCTGTTAGATCGTAGTTTCTAAGGCATTTGCCTTTTTCAACTAAAAAAGATTTTTTTTTATATTTTTTTATTAATAACATAATTTTGTATCACCTGAATTTTGTAATTTCACAACTTTTAAAATCTTAATATAACTGAATAAAAAATCACACCTTTGACGTAAAATCATGTGTCCATCATTAAAGAGCATGAATCATTTTTAGAGTAGTCTTAATATATATTGTTTAAATGATGTTAATTGTGTTTTTCATATTTTTTATATGAAATTTATTGAAAAAAAAAATCCTAAAAACTTTTGAGTGCCAAATGACATCACGGGCAGCTCTGCACCCATCAAGACACTCTTTAGGCCTTACGAGTTTTTCTTTTGAATGGTCTAAAGGTACAAGATAGTATTTATTTATAGATATTCTTTAACCCATTGACAACGCGTATACACCTTTTAGACAAAGCGAATTGAACTCATGTCTCTTAAGATGAACATCATCTGCTTTTCCACTATGACACTTGTTGGCAGGGACGGATGCACCTTTGTGCATGGTAGGTCACTTGACCTACCATTAAAAAATAGGGTAAACTACATTGGTAACCGATAAATTTTTATGGTATTTTTGCTTTGGTCATAGAAAAAAATTACATTATAGCCACTCAATTTTTTATTTACTTTCATTATATCCACAACCGTTAACCCTGTTAAGAAATACTGACACGACACGTTAAAGTCTTCTTTTTCAAAAAAAACACCTAATTTTTCAAATTTACAATCATTGCCAAGACCAAAATTCCTATTAACGGAATGGTTGTCGATCAGTCCCAACTGCAGGAAAGATTTGTTTTGCCAAAAGTTTAACATCATTTTGTTTCAGTTTGATCTTACAGTTAACATTGGTGAAACATATTTGAAAATCTTAGTTGAAACTAAAAATTAAAAGTTTTCAATATGTCGTTGTTAACCGACAGACCAGTTTGAAACCAAAGTATATTAACATTTTGACCAAACGAATCCTTCCCACTCAACATTTTTTAATGGCAGTGGTCATAATGAAATCGAATTAAAAGTTTACAATTTTTTTTATTTCAGTGACCAAAGTGAAAGCGTCCTAAAAGTTTAGTGACTACCGGTGTAGTTTACCCTAAAAAATATTAAATATGTTTTTGTTTAAATGAAAAATTAGCTCTTAAAATACTATTTTTTGCTTTGAGGTCCTGAACTATTTTTGGTTAAAACAAGTACCTAAACTATGATTCGATAACCATCTTAAGTATATTTGTTATTCTTATTAATTTTTTTTGTTAATACACTGATACTCATGTCAAATAGTTTAACTAAAATTTTGATTTAAAGTTTTAAAATAATTTTGATTGGTTCTTCAATGTTAATATGTTTCCGACTATAAACTATATTTGCTTGCACAATAAATACTCTTATCAATACATTATTACAATAAAGTAAATTGATTATACATTATTACATTGATTAGTGAATTATCAAGTTCAAATTTTTGGAGTCCCTGGTTGTTGGGTTCAGGCCTTAGGAGTTAAGCTAAAGAAAATGTACGAGTTAAGTTGAAGAAAATGGTTCAAATGAATGCAATAGTCGACCAAAGACACATGGACGAATTTTGATAAGATAAGTTGAGGGGTTTAATTAAAATCTTTAAAAGTTTTAGAATTATAAATTAGAATTTTTAAAATTTCTGAGACTTAATAAGTAAAATTTAAAAAATTAAAAGAGAACTTTATTAAAAATATTTTAAAAATAAAAACTTATTGAACGTTTTAAATTTTTTAGAAAAGTCAAATTAAAATTTTCAAAAAATTAAAAAACCAAAAGTCAATTGTCCAAAATTTTGGGGGTAGGAACCATCTGGCCCACTTCACGGTCCGCTTCTGCGGCGAGACAATAACGAGTTAAGTTGAAAGATTATGTTATTTTCTCATCATTTTAATCTTCATTTCATGTGTCTTTGTTTTAAAAGTTGAAGTTTTTGATGATTGAAATCAAGTTTTAATCTTTCTGCAGAACACAAAATTTCCATTAGAGGTGGGAATGATTTACAATGATTTCACCAGCACCCAATATCTCATATATACTCATTCAAACTTATGCACTAAATTCATCATCTTTTAGATTCATTTTAAAGATTCCAATGAATGAACTCTCATTTGCAGTTTCAAGATCCATGGCAAGTCAGAAACCTTATTTAAAGTTTTGGTATTTAGGCAAAAGTTTTTTTTATCAGATTTTAACAATATTTTTTGGGTAAATTACTCCAACGACCACCGAACTTTGGGGGCGTACCTATTTTGACCACCGAACTATCGAACTCGTCAATCAGACCACCAAACTTATTAAATTGACCTATTTTGACCACCGCCGTTAAAAAACAAATGGAGGGGTGACGGCTCGGTGACGTGGCAATTAACAAAAATTTGTAAAATTACACATTTAGTCTTTGTTATTTATCTATTATATCAATTTGATCTTAATTTTAATTTAATTAAATAAAATTAACAAACCAATCAAATGACGACACATGTCCCATTTATTTTTAAATTTTAATTTATTTAATTTAATATGTTTAATTAACCAACAAGATGGTCACCATCTGGCTGGTCGTAAAGAATTAAAAGAAATAAAATGGAAAAGAGTTTAATCCCTTGGGGATTTGAACCTGCATCACTAGCATGGAAAACTCATACTCCAACCACTAAGCCAACCTCACATTAAATTAAAATTAAATATATTAAAACTTAAAAATAGATGAGACACGTGTCGTCATTTGATTGGTTCGTTAATTTTATTTAATTAAATTAAAATTTATATAAAATTGATATAATAGGTAAATAACAAGGACTAAATGTGTAATTTTACAAATTTTTGTTAACTCCCACGTCACCCCTCCATTAGTTTTTTAACAGCGGTGGTCAAAATAGATCAATTTAATAAGTTTAGTGGTGTGATTGACGAGTTCGATAGTTCAGTGGTCAAAATAGGTATGACCCTAAAATTTAGTGGTCATTGGAGTAGTTTACCCTTTTTTGTTTAACCACGTCTTTCTGAATCATTGGCCAATCAATTTAAATCGAGATTTGCAGATGTTCAATATAAGGTGATCTCCCAACCCAATTTTTTTCATTCACAATAAAAAAATTCAACCCTAGTATTGCTTAAAAACATGGGTCCAAATGTAGGATCATTATTATTACTAATACTACTATTGTTTTTTAAGTCATTAACAATCCACATAGGATTCCAGGAAAAAAAAACTATCCACTTAGGCTTGTCACTATGATTATAGATGCATGAAAGCTAAGCATAAGTGCTTTCTTCAAGTCATAAATATACTTGTGTACTTATAAATGAATAGATTGATAATAAAATAAACTTGAGTAGGGTCCTTTTCCTATAATAATGAGAATTAAAATATCAGCAATTTTACAACACATAAGATATAAATATATATGCTTTAAATTTTAATGGCCTAACTAACTCGAAAGGGTGTGTTTGTGCATTTCACTTTCAGATCATTTATTATTATTATTATTATTATTATTATTATTATTATTACTATTATTATTATTATTATTATTATTATTATTATTATTATTATTATTATTATTATTATTATTATTATTATTATTATTACTACTATTATTATTATTATTATGGTAAAAACAATATAATTTCATATATATGTAGAATCATACATGGGATTATCACAAACCTCATTAAAAACCTTGTTAAACTTAAATAGAGTAAAAGAGTACAAGTAATAACACAAAGTAACATAATAATCTCAAAAGATCTAAAGATAAACAAAGTTCACATGTGATAGCTACAAAGCCCGGCCCTGGGCAGGGGCAACAAGGGCGCTCGCCCAGGGCTCACCGTTCAAGGAAGTTACACGTTTTTAATTTTATTCATATTTTATTTGTTTTCAATAATTTGATTTTTTAGTACTTGTTATTAGGCCTCAATTTTATCAATATTTGTTAATATGGGTTTAATTTTATTCTAAAATTTATTTTAGGGGCCTACTCTTAAAATTCATTTTCTAACACTTGTTATTAAGGGTCTATTTTTTAATATTTGCTATTTTGGGCATACTCTTAAAATTCAATTTTTTTCATTTTTTGTTATTAAGGGCCCAATTTTCAATACTTGTTATTATGGACTTACTCTTAAAATTAATTTTTTTCGTTACTTGCTATTAGGGACATGAATTTAAATAATGATATGCAACCGCAACAATGAACGTTACATGACGATAGTGATAGTGGCAGAGCCAAGATTTTCTTATAGTGGGGTCATGAGTGAAGTATAAGGTATTGATGATTTCTATACCACTAGAATAAGCATTGTTGACCCCATACCCCCAAGAAATTAAGTGGGTCAAATATGATATTTCTTATGCAAAATTCTATATTACCTCATTGAAACGTCATACCCCAACAAATCAAGTGGGGTCAATTGCACCCCCAATTTATATGCTACATCCGCCTAAGGGTAGTTGCACCATTTGAAACTGCGATACCCGCAACTATTATATCCACAATAGCGTATGTTATTAAGAGATTTCACAACCACAATACTCGGAGTGACCAAAATAGTATCTATAATGTCCACAACTACAATAAAACTTAACATAACTGCAAATACAACCGCAACCATAATTTAAATTTCTAATTTAAGGCCATTTTTTATATTCACCCTGGGCCACCAAAAATCCAGGACCGGCCGTGATAGCTACCAACTCAAAGAACCGCCTTACTTACTCTTCAAAAACAAGAAAGTCCTTAAAAAGAAGATGAGAAACCGACACTGGCGGTTTGTCGAAGAACACAGTCTTAATACTACTAAAGTTTGCAAGCTAGTTACCCTCTCGGCGAATATGTTGCACCTGAATCTCCCATTGCCGACTCTAAAGATCTGACAAGTGACCATGCATCCCATGCAGCCCGGTATGGTTCTGGCGAATAACTCGAATTGACTCCAAGCTATCAAGCTCAAGGATAACGTCCCGGAAACCCGCTGCCTATGCAAAAACGAGTCCAACATAGGTGCCTCACACTTCCGCATCAACAATCGAGCAAATACAATGAATTTAGTGAATCCAAAACGCCACGTTCCATTGCAATTCCGAGAAACATCTCCACAAGAAACACAACCATCCAACTCTCGAAGTGAACCGTCAATATTAATTTTGATCCAAAGATCCGACAATGGTGACCAATGTGAAGCTCCGCAAATCGCAGCAAGGACAGGAAGACGAGACACGCGGCACTCCTCTTGCGCCCGAAAGGTTAACTCCGCAAGTCCCCGACCGACTCCTTTTAATCACTCCTCGACCATCTTCAATAGGATTGCCAAACACCATAGCATTGCGGCCTAACCATAATGTCACGGGGCTAGGCTTGGGTGCACCACGGTAACAATAAGTTCCACATGATATACCAAACATCAACTCCCAATGGTCATCAACTATCGAAAATCGAGTAACGTCCGAAAAATTAATTGAGATCCAAACACTCAGCTCTAGGTTCAAGAATGGCTCCAACCTATCAGAACAAATCAATTCCTTCCACACAAGCATTGCTGGAGGACATCGGCGTAGTATATGATCAATATTTTCCATGGCGGCACAAACAACACAACCACTATCTTCAGCAAGATAACGGTTAACACGCTCCTCATTTGTCTTAACACGGCCCCAACACACTAGCCACCAAAAATACTTGATACGAGGAATCCCCTTGAACCTGTGGACAACACTCCAAACATTGCCTGACGGACCGCTGGATCCCCCACAACGCACCTTGTAAGCTGACTTGACGGTAAACCACAAGTCCCATTATTATTATTATTATTATTATTATTATTATTAAAGAAACATCCTTAATTGATTAACTAAAATGAGTTATTGTTCTCTCTCTATATAATGAAGCCAAACCCATTTCCCCATAATAGAATAATAATTAGTAGACATTAATTTAGTGTTTAAATGCATAATCTTTATACTGTGAGAAAATATATTTTTATTAACTTTTTAAGCGTTGATTATATGTGATTACTTAAGTGAGTAGGGATGACAGACGACTACAATTTCATAGATTCTATATTATACTTGCACCAGTTGGGACAAATATGAGAATAAGTTTAGTGAGTAATAGGCGAGTATGTATATCAAAAATCATACCCGTCGTGAGTAGTGGGTAGATGATGGATTTGAGACCTTATTCGTCTCATATCTACTCGCCCCGTATCTGCTCGCGTCACATTTGCCCACCCACTATCCACCATATGAATAAGGTAATTTTAATGAAAATGAAATATATATATATATATATATATATATATATATATATATTCATGTGTGGGCTATCTTTTATGTGAAATATGTTTGTAAGCATTTAGAATAATTTTAGAATGATTAAAGGAGTCAAAAATCAAGTTTATGAAATTTGTCAAAGATTTTATGCATATGCAGTGAGTTCGAAAAATCACTAAAAATTTATATAAATAATTAGGAAGTGATCCATACATCATTGTAGCCGTGAATAAGTCAAGTTTCTTTTAGAACAAACATAGATTAATTTCAATCAGTATTTTAAAAGTTACGAATTTTTAAGTGATCAGAGATCAGAAAAACATAGCAACAAACTACTCCTCAGGGGCGGAACTAGAAATTTATAAAGGGGGACCAAAATGAAATTTAAAAAAAAAAACTAAAAATTTATAAACGGGACCAAAGTGAAATTAAAAATTTTGAGGGGGGTCAAACTAAAATTTTACAAATTTTAAAGGGATTATAGAGATAATTTTACCCTTTTATCATACCACCTTATATGGTTAGAAAGATATTTGAGTCTAGTTTTTTTTTTGGAGTAAACGAAATGGAGTTTCGAGTTATATATTACGAGATAAGTTGATTTCTTTGAAGGTAGTACAAACGGGTACGAACATGTAGGGTTGTGCAAAATAAACTATAATCGTTAACCGTTATAACCGTTACATTTTACAGGTTAATTAACCTAACTGTTAAAGACAAACGGTTTTGATTAACCAACCGCTAAAAATGATGGTTAATGGTCAACCGTTATTAAATTATTTTATACATAAAATGACGTTTGTTATTAGAATCTCTATATTTAAGTATTTTTTTATTTTTAATATAATATTTATCGGAGAGATAATTTCATTATTCTCAAAAGATGTAGTCAACATTTAAAAAAAATTGTGATAGGTTATAGGCTAACTAGTAACCGAACTGGTAAGAAACGGCCGGGTAAGTTACGGTTTAATAACCACTATAACAATTAATCAACCGTTTAGACTGAACGATACGATTAACCTACCATAAACACCTTTACGGACGAGTACGAGCTGGGTGGTGAGTATCCAACTGAGTGGTGGGTGCGGGGTAGATTTAAAAATATACTCGTGTGGCGAGTATAAGTTTAAAAATTGTACTCGTTGTGGATGGTGGGTAGATGGAGAATATAAAATTTTTAGGTGAGTATGAGTATAGGGAGGAGGTATCCGCATCCGCCCACCCCTTTTACTATCTCTAGGTCAAAGGTCGTTCACACGAATAATCGAAAATTGTTTAGGGTGGTTTTGAAAATTTTGGGAGAATACGCAGGGGCTGAACATGAGGGGTCCTGCCAACTTTTAGGGTTAATTATATTTTAAGCCCCTAGAAGTTTTGAAACTATTAATATTAATTCTCGATCTCTCTTAAAATTTGTTTATGTAATTATTTTTAAAACCATATCAGTTTTGAAGTTAATAGCATTAAATATTACCCTGAATTCTATTCAAAATATATTACCCTGAATTTTTTATTTAATCACTTTTGAAGACACACCAATTTTAAAATTAATAAAATTAAATCTTAACCTTTTATTTCTTATAATTTAATTATCTTTTAAAACTTTGTCAGTGTCAAAGATAAGCATCTTAGCTCTCCATATTAGATTTGATGGTGCAGTGCCATGAAGAATTAATTGTTAAACAATGGGAGTCCTTATTACACGCGTGTGTATATATATTCTTTGCTTGCCTTTTAGGAAACGAACTTCAAACCTCGAAGCTCCTTGTGCTTAACATCTTTGAAGAAAATCTCAATATAAAATTGTTCACCGGCCATGTGAAAGTAAGTGAATATATATATAAACTAAATAGTAAATTCATTTGTTTATTTACAATTTAATTATCCAATTGGGTTATAAACTTAAAGCATGTTCACATTTTACATTTAACTCATTTACGCTTCATTTAGTACATGGGATGTAAAAGATGTGTATTGTACTAAATAATATTTTTGTATTAAAAAGATAAATGAAAGATAGTTGTTACTACATCAAGGTGTTTAGTTGTGAAATTTGTGATAAAATTAAAAGATAAGTGTTATGTATGAATATACCCTTTTACTCTTAAAATTCTAGCATCATATTTTCCTCTTATTTTAACATTGATTATTATATTATTTTTAGGGGCCATGGTTTATAGTTTAAGGTTTGGAGATCAAGGTTTAGGGTTCATGATTTAGGGTTTGAAGTGTGGGATTTATGGTTTAGAGTATGGACGAGTGTTTAGGGGTTCGAGGTTCATGGTTTAGGGTTCTTGGTTTGAAGTTTGGGTCTCATGAGTTTGAGTTTAGTGTTTAGAGTTTGTGGTTTGATGTTTAGGGTTCATGTGTTTGTAATTTATGGTTTAGGGTTCATGGTTCATGGTCTAGGAGTATGGTTTGGAGTTTGTGGTTTAGGGTTTAAGTTAGAGTTTATTGTTATGGTTTGATATTTAGGGTTTATGATTTAGGGTTAATAGCTTGGAATTTGGGGTCTATGGTTTAGAGTTTGATGTTCATGGTTTAGAGTTCATAGTTTGGAGCTTATTGGTTAGGCTTTAAGTTATGGTTTGATATTTGGGGTTTAAGGTTTAGAGTTTAGATATGAGTTTCTCATTTAGGGTTTAGGGTTGAGAATAATTATTTAAGGTTTAGGGTTAACATATTTACAATGATATAAATAACTGAAAATAGTGTGAAGGTATAATCGACAAAACTTGCGTAAAACTAGCGTGTTAAATAAACACCATTTTTACCCCGTGATAAATATCACTCAACTTGCACATAAAATAATACGTTGCATTAATTTTTACATCTACCAAGCGCACATATAAAAGTAAGTTTCATAATAGAGAAGTAATAAATAAGACAAAACACTAGTTACAACCCAACCAAACGAGGCGTTATTGTTATAGTATTTTTTAAAAAAAATATTTGATAAATGTATATCATATCAGTGATCTGTTTTATTAAATCGAGTAATAAAGAACTCAATATTCTTTATTAGGGGTATGAATGAATAGAGCGTCCAATGAACTTTAGAGGCGCATTTAGTTTGTTTATGTTCACGAAGAAGCTCGTTTATTGGCTCATTTATAAGCTCATTTATCCGCTCGTTTACCCAGTTCCCCTTTCTCTTTTATGTTTTTTTTTTTACATTTTAAACATTGGTGAAGGTAGGGACTAAATTGAACACATGATGAACTTTAGAGTTTAAAATTTGAAGCGTAGTGAGATAAGGAGTAGTGATGTAATTTCACAATTTTGGTAAACATATAAACAAACATGTCCGTGTAACGTTTGCGAACAAACAAACGAACACAAACACCTTTAAAAATAAACAAATAAACACGAGCACGATATTAAAAATTTAAACAAACACGAACTAAATATAAACATCTTAAAAAATAAACAAACGAACACGTACATAGTCACATTTAAACCCCTCTCATTACCATGCTAATCGTTAACACGAACTAGATATATTTTACTTATGTTTTGGTTTTATTGGGCTGATTTATTTAGTAATGGTCTCTAATCATACTGGGCTATATTCATGGGCTGATATAGCAACTATAACTTTTTATTGTTTTTATATGCAATTTAAATGTAATAATTTGATTGTTTAGTTGTTTACACAAAAATAAAGAGAAAATTCTTTCAAAAATTAAACATAAATGAATTTAGATTTCCAATACTAAACTAATAAAATAATTCCAATATTAAATGGTAAATTTATTTTTATCAAATAAGTTTAAATCAAATACCGATTTTTTTAATATTTTTATCAAACCTTAAGTTTAATTTTTCATAGTCTATATTCAACAATTTTTTTTCATAGTCTATAAATTAATAATTCAAATTATAAAGGCTTAATGACAAGTTTATCCGTAAATCAGCTTTTGAGTTAAATTTAGTAAAAATATATAATCCATTGAGTTAAGTTTTGTCCTAACCTTTTACTAGTTAAATTATTTTGTTTCTAATAGAAATATTGACTAAAATACTTATTTTTTCTTGACGTTGACGTGACAAACTATGCTAGTCCATATATACTTTATTATTGACGTGACACTTTTTTAGACAAGCATGTAACTTCACTAACTTGTGTCACCTTACTAATGTTATAATAAATCCTTTTTAAATATATATTTTATTTAGATTATTTATTAGAGTTGTAAATGAACTGAACGTTCAGCGAACCGTTATGTAAAATTTATGTTTGATTTTGATATAACAAATAGTTTAAGAATCAAATTGCAAAGTAAATAAATTTTTATGTACTTGAAAGTCTCACTATTGATAAGGATTTTAAACCTAAAATGTTTCCAAGTCAAAACTTAAACCCCACAAAATTTTCTAAGTGTTTTCAAAGCCAAACTTAACAAAATCGCCTAGACGTTTCGATACACTATATAAGTGTTTCGATACGGCCTTGCCTTTCCAAAGCCAAACTTTACAAAACTACATACGCGTTTCGATACGCTATCCTAGCGTTTCGATGCGGTCTCATCTTAATCGGCTACTGTAATTTCACGTTTCGATACGACTGAGCCTGTTTTGATACGAGTGTTTCCATACGAACATGCTTGTTTCAATACGGAATTCATCTGGGCTTAAGGTTTTGTCTAGCGTACCGATACAGACCTATACCATATCGATATGGGGGTTAAGATTTTCAAATCTTTGCATTTATTATATGACCGTTGCCTTGTCAGTTAGATGAAATCAGCAAACTTTCAAAATTCAGTTACCCGTACCGATACGGAGTTTGGCAGCGTCTAAGTTTGCAAAAATTGCATCGATACGACCTATAACCGTTTCGATACGACCCCTTATTCTTTTCATTACACCTTCCCACGTATCTATATGTCCTCTTTATTACCTACAACGGCTCTTTCTGTTTTGAGCCAGGTATCGATACGGGTACCCCATGTACCGAAACTGTAACACCCCAATTTTGGGCTTGGAAGTTTAGGGTCTGAACCGGACCGGTTTTAATTTCGATTCGAATATAAAAGGTGGTTTTTATGGAAAGCCTAGTTCGGGATGCATTAAAAATATGGAAAAATATCTAAAAATCCTCTTTTATTATATATAAGAGAGTGGTGAAATCAATTTTACAAAATGGGGTTTGGAAATATGACATTTCAAGTTAGTGACTAAAATGTAATTTTTAAAAGTTGGTGACTGTTTTAAAAGGATTGAAACTTTGAATCTTTAAGGAGCTAATTTACCCAAGGGAGGGTTTCTCCAGATTTTTCTTAAATTTTAAAGACTCATTTAATGTTATTAAATAAAAAGAAAAGAGGGAAAAGAGATATTTTAGTTTCATAACTAACTTTTGCCAAAATTTTCCCATTTCATTTTCTCTCAATTTTCCCTAAGCCAAACACATTTCCACAGCCACTTTTCCTTTGATTTTCACACCTAAAGTTGGGATTTCAATCTCTAAATGATTTCTAATCATTTCTACACCAAATCCTCATCATTTGCTTATTGAATTTTCAAGAATTTTGGCTCTAAACAAGGAGAAATCCACATTTAGAGGTATGAACGTCCTTCTCCTCTAAATACTCAGTTCTTTACTGAAATTCCCAAGTTCTCAATCCTTAAATTGAGTTTTATTAAAGGTTTTGATGTTGTGATCTTGCTTTTGGCTTAAAATGCAAGATTTGGATTTAATTTTGAAGAAATTCGTATTAAATGATTGGGCTCTGTTTGTCTTTTTGATGTATTTTGGATGTCTAAATGATGTGTAGTTGAGGTTTAATCAATGCAATCCCAAATAGGTTGATTTTCCTAAGTTTTTACTTGAGTTAATGGTGGTTTTTGGGGTGATTTTGATGTTCTGCTATAGCTGGAGGTATAAGGACGTGATTAGGTCCTTTTTGGATGTTAATTGATGTCTAAGAATGATTGGAATTGATGGATCTTGGCTGGGTAATGTTGTAGAGGTGTTTGGATGTGATATTGGTTGTGTTTGGTAGCCGAAATATGAGTTTTGATGAGAGCAACGAGTTTAGGTGTTTTGGCTGAAGATTTTAATGCATGATGATGCATTAATCCTCTTCTTTGATGTGTTTAAAACATGGGAGACATCTTCGGATCCTTGTGGTGTTGATCCGGAGGCTTGATCGACGTTTCGGCAAGCTTGCGAAACGGAATCGATGAGTGAAGTTTGGTTTTCAGCTTTGAAACCAATGTTTGAAGGTTATGGGAGCTTAGTTTAAGTCTAAGCAACTTAGCTAAGCTCAAGAGTAAGTTTTCGGAGAAACTCTCTTTTTGAAGAACCATGAGATGGTTGAATGCAATGTGTTTATTTTGCATGTTTAAATTCTATTTTGAAAGCATATTTAAGCATGTTTAATGCTGGTTTTATAAGCCATGTGTTGAAGGATGCTCAAGGTAAGAGATCCTTGTTTTGAACATTGATAAATGTGGTTTGATGCATGGTGATGCATGGTTATTTAATGGCTTTGTTTAATGCTTTAAAACAGTGGATTAATGATGGTAAATGATGTATATTGGCAAGTGATGTGTTGGTTTAAAAGTACTTGAATCGGATATAGTTAGCCGGCTATAGGATTGGGTGCACCATGAATAAAGTCGCCTTGGATGTTGAGGGGTTGTAATGGGACCGTAAACTCCATCCAAGAACACTAACGAGATGTCTAAGATCATAATGGTGGTTAAAATGCCATGTGAGGATCTTGTGTTGTGTGTCCCGTGTTCTCGTTAGTGTTGTTATACAACTACCAATGAGTGATGTGGAGAGGTTGTAATTGTACCGTAGACTCCATCACGGGTGTTGAAGGGTTGTGATTGTACCAGTAAACTCCACCTTGAGTGTTGGTAGTGTGTATGGAGCGTATGGGACAACGCTTGTAATCCGCGTATCCGATTGTGTTTTGAGTTGAAAAATGGTTATGGATTATCACTTGAAAGCCAATATGACATGTTGATGAATTGAAGCATGAGATGCTTGGTTTGTATGCATAAATGCATGATAAATGATGTTTTGAAATTAAAGGCCTTGAAAAGGTGTTTTTACAAAGTGCATTATTGTGTTGTTTTATTAGAGCATTTCTCACTAAGCATACGTGCTTACGCTCTCTCTTTCTTGAACCAATAATGCAAAGCATTGAAGTGCTTTAAGGGCAGCAAGGAGGTCAAGGATCCAAGCGAAAGTCTAAGCTCATGTATGGTGACTATTTTTACAACACTATTAGCTTTTGGTATTTGGCATTGGGAAGCTAGATTGTGTTTTTGGGAGATGTTTTGGACTCCCTAAGTTTGGTTTAATGCCTATGATGATGTTGGAACATGTAAATGGCCATTTGGTATTTTGTTTTGGAGATTTGATGATTGCTTGCTTTTCATTATAGGATGCATGCCTTTAGACTTGTGGCTTTTCTTGTTTGAGGCCGTGGTTGAGCTTTGATGATGCAAATATGTTCCTTTAATGTTTGATGACTTGTTGGCATGTTATAGAGGTCATACGAACATGTTTGGTGGGTCGAAAGAGTGAAAAACAGACTTTTCTGCTGTTTCTGGGCAGGGTGTTTCACAACACCCTTGCCCGTTTCGAAACAGGTGCAAATTTTGGCCTGGGTGTTTCGAAACGAGCTGAGGTGTTTCGAAACACTTTGGCTACTGCCAAGGGGTGTTTTTGAATGGCCTAGACCCGTTTCGAAACACTTGACCGTTGGGCACTAATTTGAATGGTTTTGAGGTTTGCCAGCTTTACGTTTTAGTCCTGATTTTTGTATATGCAATTGATTGAGTTTGAGATGTCTGTTTGAGGTGAAATTTGACAGGGAAGCATGAAACATGATTAATTTCATAATGGTAACTTAAAAATTGGTAAAGTCCTCTTAATTTCCAGAATTTACAAATTGGTCCCTACATTCGTATGTTGTGTAATTGAGCCCTTATTGTTTTCTGATTACTGTGATTTTTGAATATGTTTATCTCAAGAGTACACCTAGGGTTAATATGCATTTAGACAAGGTTAAAAAGAAAAAAAGGGTCGTTAATCAAGGTTGACTTTCGGGTTGACTTTGGTTTTCCCCGTGTAATCTTCGTAGTTCAGGTCAACCGTCTAGGCCAGGCTAAGGGGGTTACATTTGGTGGTATCAGAGCTGAGTTCTCGAGTATTTGGGAATGGTTATGTGGGTGATAAGTTTTTAATTGCCTTGTATACTTGTTGAGTGAATGGATGATGTATGAATTGTAAGTGTGTTGCAATTGTGGTGTATGCTGTGGTGAAGCATGTTAGAGGGACCCATTGCCATATCAAAGCTAATGAAATGATTTGTTTTAATTGGAAACGAGCTTGAGTACTTGGATTGCTTACCTTGCTGAGCCTGACTTTGTTTATCGCATTTGTGATTGCATTGTTTAGTATATGGGACCTCGTAGAGAGACGAGGATTAATACGCGAGCTATGGCTCAAAATGAGAACGAAGAGAATGCTGAAAATGTGGTGGATTTACCTCCTCCACCCGGTGGTGGTGGTGCTGGGGGTGAGGGAGCTGGTGTTGGTGCTGGTGCTGGGGTCGCTGGACCTGAAGCTGGGCAGGGGCAAGCTGCTCCTGACATGACAGTGCTGATTCAGGCTATTGCTGGAGCCTTTCAGGCGGCGGTAGCTGGAGCTCATGGAGCTGGGCATCAGGGAGATGCTAATGTTAGACTACCTCTGGAACGCTTGCGCAGTCTGGGAGGGACTAAGTTTAGGGGCTTGTCTGCTGAGGGTTCTGAGTCTTGGTTGGAAAGTACCAAGAGAATTTTGGGACAAATGAACTGCAATGAAGTGCAGAACCTGGGCTGTGTAATATCGTTGTTGCATGACGATGCGTATACCTGGTGGACAACCACTATCTCCGGAATGGAGGATGCTGATGTGACTTGGACGTTCTTTCTGAACGCGTTCAAGAGGAGGTATCTGGGTGTGCGATACCTGGATGAAAAGAAAAGGGAATTCATGTCTCTTACTCAAGGGAGCATGTCAGTGGCTGAGTATGAGGTTCAGTTTGTCCGAATCAGTCAGTACGCACCTGAGCTTATCCCTGATGAGCGGGAGAGGTGTGAACGTTTTCGTTATGGTTTGGTGACGGAAGTGAAGACCTATATGCTGGCTGCTGAGTACACTGACTTTGATGTGCTGGTTGGTAGAGCAAAAGACATTGAGTTGAATTTGGGTTTATCTTCTAGAGGAGTTGGTTCTAGTGCGGGCAAGCGAGCTATTGAGTATAGTTCCGGTGGCGGACGGAACAAGAGAGGATGTGATCGGAAGTATCAGTCTTCAGCTAGGCGTGGTGGTGGAGGGCAAGGTGCGCCTGTTCAGGGGGACAAGGCGAGAGCTGATCAGAACACATGTTGGGCATGTGGATCGCGTGGTCATCTGAGGCGTGATTGTCCTCGAGCAGCGAGGAAGGTACAGGCTTCTATTGTGGTGACCGGTACTTTGTGCTGGAACTGTGGTTCAACGGATCACATGAAGAGAGAGTGTCCTCTGTTGGCCGGTGGTGGCCAGGGACGTGCTCTTGGAGTTGTTGCACCACAGAGAGGTCGTGGGCGCGGCCGTGGTAACTTCCAGCGCAGGGAGGATGGTGGAAGGAATGTGGCTCATGTGGTAGCTGTTCAGCCTGAGGGTGGTGGTCAGGCCAGAGTGTATGCTCAGAGGGAGGGGAGGAATGACACAAATGTGATCACAGGTACTTTCACTTTGCAATCCTTGTTATTACTTTCCTTGATTGATTCTGGATCTACACACTCATACATATTGCGTGAACATGCTCAATTGCTTGGTTTGCCTGTTGAGTCTTTGGATGTTGGTATGCGTGTAACTAGTTCTTTTGGTGAGACTGTTGTGACTCGAAAGCTTTATAGAAGATGTCCCTTGGTTGTGCAAGATCATGTTTTTCATGTTGATCTTATGGAATTGCCTTTCTATGGTTTTGATGTAATCCTTGGTATGGATTGGCTTGTTGAGCATCGAGCTGTAGTGGATTTTGAGAATAAGCGAGTTTCGTTGAAGCTTGCGGATGATTATGAGGTAGTGGTGGTTGGTGAGAATGTGAAGTTTCTTACCAATGTGGTGTCTACATTGGAAGCGAGCCGGATGCTGAGGCAAGGATGTGAAGCTTACCTCGCTTTTGTGATGAATCCTAGCTCTAAAGAGTTGCGAGTGCAAGATATCAGGATTGTGTGAGAGTTTCCTGGTGTGTTTCCGGAGGAGTTGCTTGGATTGCCTCCTAATCGCGAAGTGGAGTTTGGGATTGAGCTGTATGAAAACACAACTCCAGTGTCCATTACTCCTTACCGAATGGCACCTAAAGAGTTGAAAGAGCTGAAGACGCAACTTCAGGAGTTGCTTGATCGTGGTTTCATTCGGCCGAGTGTGTCACCTTGGGGTGCACCGGTCTTGTTTGTGAAGAAAAAGGATGGCACTATGAGAATGTGCATTGATTACCGTCAGCTTAACAAGTTGACTATCAAGAATCGGTATCCATTGCCGAGAATTGATGATCTTTTTGATCAATTTCGGGGAGCGGCTGTGTTCTCTAAAATTGACTTAAGGTCAGGGTATTATCAGCTGAAGGTGAAGGATGTGGATGTGCCAAAGACAACCTTCAGAACGAGGTATGGGCATTATGAGTTTCTTGTGATGCCGTTTGGTTTGACGAATGCTCTTGCAGCTTTCATGGACATGATGAATAGAGTGTTCCATGAATACTTGGATAAATTTGTTGTGGTGTTCATTGATGATATTCTCGTGTACTCTCGTACTGAGGAAGAGCATGAAGGGCATTTGAGAATTGTGTTACAGGCTTTGTTGGAGAATCAGCTTTATGCCAAGCTGAGCAAGTGTGAGTTCTGGCTTAGAGAAGTTGTGTTTCTTGGTCATGTGGTTTCTGCTGAGGGGATTCGTGTTGATCCTCAAAAGATTGAGGCAGTGATGAATTGGAAGCCTCCTAAGTCTGTTCATGAAGTCCGTAGTTTCCTTGGTTTGGCAGGATACTATCGGAGGTTCGTGGATGGGTTTTCAAAGATTACTGCACCTTTGACGAAGTTGTTGCAGAAGGATGTTAAGTATGAGTGGACGGAAGCGAGACATCAGGCTTTTGAGAAGCTTAAGGCAGCTTTGACGCAAGCTCCTATCTTGGTTCAACCGGAATCAAGGAAAGAGTTTGTGGTGTATAGTGATGTGTTCTATGTTGGTTTGGGATGTGTGTTGATGCAAGAGGGTAAGGTGGTGGCTTATGCATCGCGTCAGTTAAAGGTGCATGAGCGCAATTATCCTACGCATGACATTGAGTTAGCTGCGGTAGTTTTTGCTTTGAAAATTTGGAGACATTACTTGTATGGTGAGAAGTGTACTGTGTACACGGACCACAAGAGTTTGAAGTATCTGATGTCTCAGAAAGAGTTGAATCTTAGGCAACGACGTTGGGTGGAGTTGCTTAAGGATTACGATTTGACTATCGAGTACCATCCGGGTAAAGCTAATGTTGTAGCAGATGCCTTGAGTAGGAAGGTAGCTGTTGAGTTGAGGGCTATGTTTGCCAGTTTGAGCATTTCGCGTGATGGTGGTCTTGTGGCTGAGTTGCAAGTGAAACCATCCTTGATTCAGTTGATTAAGGATAAGCAGTTGTTGGATGATTCCTTGGTGCCACATGTTCAGGATATTGCGGAGGATAGGCCATCGGATTTCTGCTTTAATGATGATGGAGTTTTATGCTATGGAAGTCGGATAGTAGTGCCCAATGATGCTGATTTGAGGCGTGCTATTCTGACTGAAGCTCATAGTAGTCCTTTTGCTATGCACCCTGGTAGTACTAAGATGTACCGTGATCTTCGTGATGAGTACTATTGGGTGGGTTTAAAGAAAGATGTTGCTGAGTTTGTAAGCAAGTGCATGGTATGTCAGCGAGTTAAGGCTGAGCATCAGTTTCCTTCAGGGTTGTTACAACCGTGGAGGATTCCTGAGTGGAAGTGGGAGAGGATTACCATGGACTTCGTGTCTGGTTTGCCTTTGTCCCCATCGAAGAAGAATTCGGTGTGGGTGATTGTGGATCGCCTGACGAAGTGTGCGCATTTCTTGCCTGTGCATACTACATACACGTTGGATAAGCTTGCGGAGCTGTACAATGCTGAGATTGTGCGGTTGCATGGTGTGCCAAAGTCGATTGTATCAGATAGAGATCCGAGGTTTACGTCGCGTTTCTGGCAATGTTTGCATCAGGCTTTGGGTACACGGTTGAATTTCAGTACATCTTATCATCCGCAGTCGGATGGACAGTCTGAGCGTGTTATCCAGGTGTTGGAGGATATGTTGAGGTGCTGTGTGATTGAGTTTCAGGGTTCTTGGGAGAAACATTTGCCTTTGGTGGAGTTTGCCTATAATAATAGTTATCAAGCAAGTGTTCAAATGGCACCTTATGAAGCTTTATACGGGAGGAAGTGTAGGACTCCTCTTTGTTGGGCTGAAGCAGGTCAGAAGTTGGTTTCGATGCTAGCTTTGTTGAAAGGAACCACCGAGAAGGTGAAGCTCATTTGTGAGCGATTGAAGGCAGCTTCTGATCGGCAAAAGTCTTACGCGGATTTGAAGCGTAAGGAGATTGAGTATGCGGTGGGTGACCGTGTGTTTTTGAAAGTTTCACCTTGGAAAAAGGTGATGAGGTTTGGCCGGAAGGGTAAGTTGAGCCCTAGATACATTGGACCATACAAGGTGATTGAGCGTGTGGGTCCTGTTGCGTACAAGTTGAGGTTACCGCAAGAGCTAGAAAAGATTCATGATGTGTTTCATGTTTCTATGCTTCGGAAGTATAGATCGAATCCTTCTCATGTGATGCCTGTGGAGGAAGTGGAGTTGAATCCGGATTTGACCTATGATGAGGAACCAGTGAAGATTCTGGATTCGGATAGTAAAGTTCTTCGAGGCAAGACCATTGAGTTGGTAAAGGTGTTGTGGAAGCATCGTGGTGCTGAGGAAGCCACGTGGGAACGGAAGGATGACATGTTGAAGCAGTTTCCGTACCTTTTTCCTTCAGGTAAATTTCGAGGACGAAATTTCTTAAGGGGGAGAGAGTTGTAACACCCCAATTTTGGGCTTGGAAGTTTAGGGTCTGAACCGGACCAGTTTTAATTTCGATTCGAATATAAAAGGTGGTTTTTAGGGAAAGCCTAGTTCGGGATGCATTAAAAATATGGAAAAATATCTAAAAATCCTTTTTTATTATATATAAGAGTGGTGAAATCAATTTTACAAAATGGGGTTTGGAAATATGACATTTCAAGTTAGTGACTAAAATGTAATTTTTGAAAAGTTGGTGACTGTTTTAAAAGGATTGAAACTTTGAATCTTTAAGGAGCTAATTTACCCAAGGGAGGGTTTCTCCAGATTTTTCTTAAATTTTAAAGACTCATTTAATGTTATTAAATAAAAAGAAAAGAGGGAAAAGAGATATTTTAGTTTCATAACTAACTTTTGCCAAAATTTTCCCATTTCATTTTCTCTCAATTTTCCCTCAGCCAAACACATTTCCACAGCCACTTTTCCTTTGATTTTCACACCTAAAGTTGGGATTTCAATCTCTAAATGATTTCTAATCATTTCTACACCAAATCCTCATCATTTGCTTATTGAATTTTCAAGAATTTTGGCTCTAAACAAGGAGAAATCCACATTTAGAGGTATGAACGTCCTTCTCCTCTAAATACTCAGTTCTTTACTGAAATTCCCAAGTTCTCAATCCTTAAATTGAGTTTTATTAAAGGTTTTGATGTTGTGATCTTGCTTTTGGCTTAAAATGCAAGATTTGGATTTAATTTTGAAGAAATTCGTATTAAATGATTTGGCTCTGTTTTGAGATGTCTTTTTGATGTATTTTGGATGTCTAAATGATGTGTAATTGAGGTTTAATCAATGAAATCCCAAATAGGTTGATTTTCCTAAGTTTTTACTTGAGATAATGGTGGTTTTTGGGGTGATTTTGATGTTCTGCTATAGCTGGAGGTATAAGGACGTGATTAGGTCCTTTTTGGATGTTAATTGATGTCTAAGAATGATTGGAATTGATGGATCTTGGCTGGGTAATGTTGTAGAGGTGTTTGGATGTGATTTTGGTTGTGTTTGGTAGCCGAAATGTGAGTTTTGATGAGAGCAGCGAGTTTAGGTGTTTTGGCTGAAGGTTTTAATGCATGATGATGCATTAATCCTCTGCTTTGATGTGTTTAAAAAGGGGAGACATCTTCGGATCCTTGTGGTGTTGATCCGGAGACTTGATCGGCGTTTCGGCAAGCTTGCGAAACGGAATCGGTGAGTGAAGTTTGGTTTTCAGCTTTGAAACCAATGTTTGAAGGTTATGGGAGCTTAGTTTAAGTCTAAACAACTTAGCTAAGCTCAAGAGTAAGTTTTCAGAGAAACTCTCTTTTTGAAGAACCATGAGATGGTTGAATGCAATGTGTTTATTTTGCATGTTTAAATTCTATTTTGAAAGCATATTTAAGCATGTTTAATGCTGGTTTTATAAGCCATGTGTTGAAGGATGCTCAAGGTAAGAGATCCTTGTTTTGAACATTGATAAATGTGGTTTGATGCATGGTGATGCATGGTTATTTAATGGCTTTGTTTAATGCTTTAAAACAGTGGATTAATGATGGTAAATGATGTATATTGGCAAGTGATGTGTTGGTTTAAAAGTACTTGAATCGGATATAGTTAGCCGGCTATAGGATTGGGTGCACCGTGAATAAAGTCGCCTTGGATGTTGAGGGGTTGTAATAGTACCGTAAATTCCATCCAAGAACACTAACGAGATGTCTAAGATCATAATGGTGGTTAAAATGCCATGTGAGGATCTTGTGTTGTGTGTCCCGTGTTCTCGTTAGTGATGTTATACAACTACCAATGAGTGATGTGGAGGGGTTGTAATTGTACCGTAGACTCCATCACGGGTGTTGAGGGGTTGTGATTGTACCGGTAAACTCCACCTTGAGTGTTGGTAGTGTGTATGGAGAGTATGGGACAACGCTTGTAATCCGCGTATCCGATTGTGTTTGGAGTTGAAAAATGGTTATGGATTATCACTTGAAAGCCAATATGACATGTTGATGAATTGAAGCATGAGATGCTTGGTTTGTATGCATAAATGCATGATAAATGATGTTTTGAAATTAAAGGCCTTGAAAAGGTGTTTTTACAAAGTGCATTATTGTGTTGTTTTATTAGAGCATTTCTCACTAAGCATACGTGCTTACGCTCTCTCTTTCTTGAACCAATAATGCAGAGCATTGAAGTGCTTTAAGGGCAGCAAGGAGGTCAAGGATCCAAGCGAAAGTCTAAGCTCATGTATGGTGACTATTTTTACAACACTCTTAGCTTTTGGTATTTGGCAATGAGAACCTAGATTGTGTTTTTGGGAGATGTTTTGGACTCCCTATGTTTGGTTTAATGCCTATGATGATGTTGGAACATGTAAATGGCCATTTGGTATTTTGTTTTGGAGATTTGATGATTGCTTGCTTTTCATTATAGGATGCATGCCTTTAGACTTGTGGCTTTTCTTGTTTGAGGCCGTGGTTGAGCTTTGATGATGCAAATATGTTCCTTTAATGTTTGATGACTTGTTGGCATGTTATAGAGGTCATACGAACTCGTTGTGGATGGTGGGTAGATGGAGAATATAAAATTTTTAGGTGAGTATGAGTATAGGGAGGAGGTATCCGCATCCGCCCACCCCTTTTACTATCTCTAGGTCAAAGGTCGTTCACACGAATAATCGAAAATTGTTTAGGGTGGTTTTGAAAATTTTGGGAGAATACGCAGGGGCTGAACATGAGGGGTCCTGCCAACTTTTAGGGTTAATTATATTTTAAGCCCCTAGAAGTTTTGAAACTATTAATATTAATTCTCGATCTCTCTTAAAATTTGTTTATGTAATTATTTTTAAAACCATATCAGTTTTGAAGTTAATAGCATTAAATATTACCCTGAATTCTATTCAAAATATATTACCCTGAATTTTTTATTTAATCACTTTTGAAGACACACCAATTTTAAAATTAATAAAATTAAATCTTAACCTTTTATTTCTTATAATTTAATTATCTTTTAAAACTTTGTCAGTGTCAAAGATAAGCATCTTAGCTCTCCATATTAGATTTGATGGTGCAGTGCCATGAAGAATTAATTGTTAAACAATGGGAGTCCTTATTACACGCGTGTGTATATATATTCTTTGCTTGCCTTTTAGGAAACGAACTTCAAACCTCGAAGCTCCTTGTGCTTAACATCTTTGAAGAAAATCTCAATATAAAATTGTTCACCGGCCATGTGAAAGTAAGTGAATATATATATAAACTAAATAGTAAATTCATTTGTTTATTTACAATTTAATTATCCAATTGGGTTATAAACTTAAAGCATGTTCACATTTTACATTTAACTCATTTACGCTTCATTTAGTACATGGGATGTAAAAGATGTGTATTGTACTAAATAATATTTTTGTATTAAAAAGATAAATGAAAGATAGTTGTTACTACATCAAGGTGTTTAGTTGTGAAATTTGTGATAAAATTAAAAGATAAGTGTTATGTATGAATATACCCTTTTACTCTTAAAATTCTAGCATCATATTTTCCTCTTATTTTAACATTGATTATTATATTATTTTTAGGGGCCATGGTTTATAGTTTAAGGTTTGGAGATCAAGGTTTAGGGTTCATGATTTAGGGTTTGAAGTGTGGGATTTATGGTTTAGAGTATGGACGAGTGTTTAGGGGTTCGAGGTTCATGGTTTAGGGTTCTTGGTTTGAAGTTTGGGTCTCATGAGTTTGAGTTTAGTGTTTAGAGTTTGTGGTTTGATGTTTAGGGTTCATGTGTTTGTAATTTATGGTTTAGGGTTCATGGTTCATGGTCTAGGAGTATGGTTTGGAGTTTGTGGTTTAGGGTTTAAGTTAGAGTTTATTGTTATGGTTTGATATTTAGGGTTTATGATTTAGGGTTAATAGCTTGGAATTTGGGGTCTATGGTTTAGAGTTTGATGTTCATGGTTTAGAGTTCATAGTTTGGAGCTTATTGGTTAGGCTTTAAGTTATGGTTTGATATTTGGGGTTTAAGGTTTAGAGTTTAGATATGAGTTTCTCATTTAGGGTTTAGGGTTGAGAATAATTATTTAAGGTTTAGGGTTAACATATTTACAATGATATAAATAACTGAAAATAGTGTGAAGGTATAATCGACAAAACTTGCGTAAAACTAGCGTGTTAAATAAACACCATTTTTACCCCGTGATAAATATCACTCAACTTGCACATAAAATAATACGTTGCATTAATTTTTACATCTACCAAGCGCACATATAAAAGTAAGTTTCATAATAGAGAAGTAATAAATAAGACAAAACACTAGTTACAACCCAACCAAACGAGGCGTTATTGTTATAGTATTTTTTAAAAAAAATATTTGATAAATGTATATCATATCAGTGATCTGTTTTATTAAATCGAGTAATAAAGAACTCAATATTCTTTATTAGGGGTATGAATGAATAGAGCGTCCAATGAACTTTAGAGGCGCATTTAGTTTGTTTATGTTCACGAAGAAGCTCGTTTATTGGCTCATTTATAAGCTCATTTATCCGCTCGTTTACCCAGTTCCCCTTTCTCTTTTATGTTTTTTTTTTTACATTTTAAACATTGGTGAAGGTAGGGACTAAATTGAACACATGATGAACTTTAGAGTTTAAAATTTGAAGCGTAGTGAGATAAGGAGTAGTGATGTAATTTCACAATTTTGGTAAACATATAAACAAACATGTCCGTGTAACGTTTGCGAACAAACAAACGAACACAAACACCTTTAAAAATAAACAAATAAACACGAGCACGATATTAAAAATTTAAACAAACACGAACTAAATATAAACATCTTAAAAAATAAACAAACGAACACGTACATAGTCACATTTAAACCCCTCTCATTACCATGCTAATCGTTAACACGAACTAGATATATTTTACTTATGTTTTGGTTTTATTGGGCTGATTTATTTAGTAATGGTCTCTAATCATACTGGGCTATATTCATGGGCTGATATAGCAACTATAACTTTTTATTGTTTTTATATGCAATTTAAATGTAATAATTTGATTGTTTAGTTGTTTACACAAAAATAAAGAGAAAATTCTTTCAAAAATTAAACATAAATGAATTTAGATTTCCAATACTAAACTAATAAAATAATTCCAATATTAAATGGTAAATTTATTTTTATCAAATAAGTTTAAATCAAATACCGATTTTTTTAATATTTTTATCAAACCTTAAGTTTAATTTTTCATAGTCTATATTCAACAATTTTTTTTCATAGTCTATAAATTAATAATTCAAATTATAAAGGCTTAATGACAAGTTTATCCGTAAATCAGCTTTTGAGTTAAATTTAGTAAAAATATATAATCCATTGAGTTAAGTTTTGTCCTAACCTTTTACTAGTTAAATTATTTTGTTTCTAATAGAAATATTGACTAAAATACTTATTTTTTCTTGACGTTGACGTGACAAACTATGCTAGTCCATATATACTTTATTATTGACGTGACACTTTTTTAGACAAGCATGTAACTTCACTAACTTGTGTCACCTTACTAATGTTATAATAAATCCTTTTTAAATATATATTTTATTTAGATTATTTATTAGAGTTGTAAATGAACTGAACGTTCAGCGAACCGTTATGTAAAATTTATGTTTGATTTTGATATAACAAATAGTTTAAGAACCAAATTGCAAAGTAAATAAATTTTTATGTACTTGAAAGTCTCACTATTGATAAGGATTTTAAACCTAAAATGTTTCCAAGTCAAAACTTAAACCCCACAAAATTTTCTAAGTGTTTTCAAAGCCAAACTTAACAAAATCGCCTAGACGTTTCGATACACTATATAAGTGTTTCGATACGGCCTTGCCTTTCCAAAGCCAAACTTTACAAAACTACATACGCGTTTCGATACGCTATCCTAGCGTTTCGATGCGGTCTCATCTTAATCGGCTACTGTAATTTCACGTTTCGATACGACTGAGCCTGTTTTGATACGAGTGTTTCCATACGAACATGCTTGTTTCAATACGGAATTCATCTGGGCTTAAGGTTTTGTCTAGCGTACCGATACAGACCTATACCATATCGATATGGGGGTTAAGATTTTCAAATCTTTGCATTTATTATATGACCGTTGCCTTGTCAGTTAGATGAAATCAGCAAACTTTCAAAATTCAGTTACCCGTACCGATACGGAGTTTGGCAGCGTCTAAGTTTGCAAAAATTGCATCGATACGACCTATAACCGTTTCGATACGACCCCTTATTCTTTTCATTACACCTTCCCACGTATCTATATGTCCTCTTTATTACCTACAACGGCTCTTTCTGTTTTGAGCCAGGTATCGATACGGGTACCCCATGTACCGAAACTGTAACACCCCAATTTTGGGCTTGGAAGTTTAGGGTCTGAACCGGACCGATTTTAATTTCGATTCGAATATAAAAGGTGGTTTTTATGGAAAGCCTAGTTCGGGATGCATTAAAAATATGGAAAAATATCTAAAAATCCTCTTTTATTATATATAAGAGAGTGGTGAAATCAATTTTACAAAATGGGGTTTGGAAATATGACATTTCAAGTTAGTGACTAAAATGTAATTTTTAAAAGTTGGTGACTGTTTTAAAAGGATTGAAACTTTGAATCTTTAAGGAGCTAATTTACCCAAGGGAGGGTTTCTCCAGATTTTTCTTAAATTTTAAAGACTCATTTAATGTTATTAAATAAAAAGAAAAGAGGGAAAAGAGATATTTTAGTTTCATAACTAACTTTTGCCAAAATTTTCCCATTTCATTTTCTCTCAATTTTCCCTAAGCCAAACACATTTCCACAGCCACTTTTCCTTTGATTTTCACACCTAAAGTTGGGATTTCAATCTCTAAATGATTTCTAATCATTTCTACACCAAATCCTCATCATTTGCTTATTGAATTTTCAAGAATTTTGGCTCTAAACAAGGAGAAATCCACATTTAGAGGTATGAACGTCCTTCTCCTCTAAATACTCAGTTCTTTACTGAAATTCCCAAGTTCTCAATCCTTAAATTGAGTTTTATTAAAGGTTTTGATGTTGTGATCTTGCTTTTGGCTTAAAATGCAAGATTTGGATTTAATTTTGAAGAAATTCGTATTAAATGATTGGGCTCTGTTTGTCTTTTTGATGTATTTTGGATGTCTAAATGATGTGTAGTTGAGGTTTAATCAATGCAATCCCAAATAGGTTGATTTTCCTAAGTTTTTACTTGAGTTAATGGTGGTTTTTGGGGTGATTTTGATGTTCTGCTATAGCTGGAGGTATAAGGACGTGATTAGGTCCTTTTTGGATGTTAATTGATGTCTAAGAATGATTGGAATTGATGGATCTTGGCTGGGTAATGTTGTAGAGGTGTTTGGATGTGATATTGGTTGTGTTTGGTAGCCGAAATATGAGTTTTGATGAGAGCAACGAGTTTAGGTGTTTTGGCTGAAGATTTTAATGCATGATGATGCATTAATCCTCTTCTTTGATGTGTTTAAAACATGGGAGACATCTTCGGATCCTTGTGGTGTTGATCCGGAGGCTTGATCGACGTTTCGGCAAGCTTGCGAAACGGAATCGGTGAGTGAAGTTTGGTTTTCAGCTTTGAAACCAATGTTTGAAGGTTATGGGAGCTTAGTTTAAGTCTAAGCAACTTAGCTAAGCTCAAGAGTAAGTTTTCGGAGAAACTCTCTTTTTGAAGAACCATGAGATGGTTGAATGCAATGTGTTTATTTTGCATGTTTAAATTCTATTTTGAAAGCATATTTAAGCATGTTTAATGCTGGTTTTATAAGCCATGTGTTGAAGGATGCTCAAGGTAAGAGATCCTTGTTTTGAACATTGATAAATGTGGTTTGATGCATGGTGATGCATGGTTATTTAATGGCTTTGTTTAATGCTTTAAAACAGTGGATTAATGATGGTAAATGATGTATATTGGCAAGTGATGTGTTGGTTTAAAAGTACTTGAATCGGATATAGTTAGCCGGCTATAGGATTGGGTGCACCGTGAATAAAGTCGCCTTGGATGTTGAGGGGTTGTAATAGTACCGTAAATTCCATCCAAGAACACTAACGAGATGTCTAAGATCATAATGGTGGTTAAAATGCCATGTGAGGATCTTGTGTTGTGTGTCCCGTGTTCTCGTTAGTGATGTTATACAACTACCAATGAGTGATGTGGAGGGGTTGTAATTGTACCGTAGACTCCATCACGGGTGTTGAGGGGTTGTGATTGTACCGGTAAACTCCACCTTGAGTGTTGGTAGTGTGTATGGAGAGTATGGGACAACGCTTGTAATCCGCGTATCCGATTGTGTTTGGAGTTGAAAAATGGTTATGGATTATCACTTGAAAGCCAATATGACATGTTGATGAATTGAAGCATGAGATGCTTGGTTTGTATGCATAAATGCATGATAAATGATGTTTTGAAATTAAAGGCCTTGAAAAGGTGTTTTTACAAAGTGCATTATTGTGTTGTTTTATTAGAGCATTTCTCACTAAGCATACGTGCTTACGCTCTCTCTTTCTTGAACCAATAATGCAGAGCATTGAAGTGCTTTAAGGGCAGCAAGGAGGTCAAGGATCCAAGCGAAAGTCTAAGCTCATGTATGGTGACTATTTTTACAACACTCTTAGCTTTTGGTATTTGGCAATGAGAACCTAGATTGTGTTTTTGGGAGATGTTTTGGACTCCCTATGTTTGGTTTAATGCCTATGATGATGTTGGAACATGTAAATGGCCATTTGGTATTTTGTTTTGGAGATTTGATGATTGCTTGCTTTTCATTATAGGATGCATGCCTTTAGACTTGTGGCTTTTCTTGTTTGAGGCCGTGGTTGAGCTTTGATGATGCAAATATGTTCCTTTAATGTTTGATGACTTGTTGGCATGTTATAGAGGTCATACGAACATGTTTGGTGGGTCGAAAGAGTGAAAAACAGACTTTTCTGCTGTTTCTGGGCAGGGTGTTTCGGAACACCCTTGCCCGTTTCGAAACAGGTGCATATTTTGGCATGGGTGTTTCGAAACGGGCTGAGGTGTTTCGAAACACTTTGGCTACTGCCAAGGGGTGTTTCTGAACGGCCTAGACCCGTTTCGAAACACTTGACCGTTGGGCACTAATTTGAATGGTTTTGAGGTTTGCCAGCTTTACGTTTTAGTCCTGATTTTTGTATATGCAATTGATTGAGTTTGAGATGTCCGTTTGAGGTAAAATTTGACAGGGAAGCATGAAACATGATTAATTTCATAATGGTAACTTAAAAATTGGTAAAGTCCTCTTAATGTCCAGAATTTACAAATTAGTCCCTACATTCGTATGTTGTGCAATTGAGCCCTTATTGTTTTCCGATTGCTGTGATTTTTGAATATGTTTATCTCAAGAGTACACCTAGGGTTAATATGCATTTAGACAAGGTTAAAAGGAAAAAAAAGGTCGTTAATCAAGGTTGACTTTTGGGTTGACTTTGGTTTTCCCCGTGTAATCTTCGTAGTTCAGGTCAACCGTCTAGGCCGGGCTAAGGTGGTTACAGAAACGGTAGGTTGCATAAGTGCATTTATGGTGGGAAAAAGAGAGCTCAACGGCTCTATTGATGATGACAACCACCCAAACGGCTAGAATTCAATGAGAAGGTATAAAAGCAAGCCTCAAAAGCTACAACAACAACAACAATTCACCAAGTCAAGCACAATTAAGCAAAAATCCAATCTCTTTGAACCTTTTAGAGTCAAACCTTACACCCAACTTGTGTAATTCATTTGTAATCTTTCATTTCAAGTTTGGGGAGTGTGCTATTGTAATTGGGCAAATATTTTACCTATTGAGAGGTCTATTTTCAATTTGACAACTTCTTCTTGTTAAAGAGTGATTTCGATCAAGCTTTGGGTAGAAAGCTTTGATCTTTGTAACGGTTTCCTCCTAATCCTAGAAAAGGGGAAGAATTCAGTAGTGAATTGGTTGAAATCTTTAGTGGGAGCTAAGGTGGTGGATGTAGATCTTGTTAGAAGCTTGAACCACTCTAAATCTCTTTGTCTTTAATTTTTATTTTACCATTTTGCCCCCTTTCATTTTAAAAACCCAATTCACTCCCTATTGGCCAATTCGACATTGTTTGATCATCTCAACATTTGGTATCAGAGCTACACTCATTAGAAGGATTAACACTTTCTTGAGTCAATTCTTGGAGAGGTTTATCAACCTACACTTGAAGCCATGACATCTACCTCTGGCCAAAACCTCTATGAGTCACAACTATCCCTATTGGAAAAATAGGATGAGACTCTTCATCAAATCAAATGACTACCTCCTATGGGATGTAGTGGAAGATGGTCCATCAATTCCAATGAAGAGAGATATAGAAGGTAGACTCATTCTCAAGTCCAAGATCGAGATAACCGATGATGATCAGAAGAAGCTACAAGTCAACACAAAGCATTATTGTAGACTCTTGACATGGATAAATAAATTCTAGCAATAGAGCGTAAAATATATTGGAAATGTATGAAAACAATGCCAAGTAAAGTCTATTGCGTGCAAGTATACACGGTCTACAAGTAATACATCAGTTAATCTGAGTTATCGACCCCACATGGATTGCGTTCAGGGGTTTAATTGCTTAGCCAAGTACTTGCTTTGTGAAAAGAATGGTTTGATTGGAAGTGATTTTGAAATGTCTGATAAGAAAAGAAATAAAATAAAATAAAGTTGAAGGAAAGGAAAATGTCTTAGCAAATGACGAGCGTTGGCAAGGAGTGCCTGATTTTCATGCTATTTGTGCCATGCCAACCTTTAATAAATATTGTCTTGGCATTGTTTGTCGAGCAGTTTCAAAGGTAGAAATGCCTCTATTGATGGCATTGCCCTAAATCAATTAGGGAGAAACCCCTATATGTATATAGTGCATGTTTTTACATAAATCAATTCGATTAAGTTTCAATCTTTACTTCAAAGGGGTAGATTTCACTCCCGAAGTATGTTTATCTACTTGAACATCTTCTTTCGAAGCATCTCTCCTTTGTATCTAGCAATCGATCGTTTCCACCTAAGTTAGTTATGATATTGAGTTGCAATAAGCCAACTATGCCAGCTTTCGCTTGACAGAGTATTTAAAAAGTTAGTGCCAACGGTGGCGTGGCAACATACTTAAAAATGAAGAACATGTCAAATAGGAAAATAGTGCCGAGGTAGTGTTGATTTATTAAAAGCTAAACATTAAAAATAGCATTCAACCACGACACCCCTCACCAACTATAAAATTAGTTCATGGCGAGGGTGTTAACAAAAAAACCATCATCGTTTTCAACATCCATCATCATTCAAACTAAGAAAAGAAAAATAATAACAAAGAGGATGGGCTAGAAGAGGGCCTGTCGATGCAGCTCTTCACAGCCAGACTCTCGACTGTTGCTCCTTATCTCTGATCACTCTTCTCGGTTCTTCACTGTCGTCTCTCTCCTCCTTTTGTTTTGTTTTAATCAGGATTAAATAGGACTCCATGGATAGCCTAGGAATATTTTAAATTTGAATTTGAACGTGTAAGGATAAGGTAGCTGATCATCTTATCTGGCGTTTGAATCCTAAGGTTGATCAGGTTAGGGATGATGTCATCGTGCCAATACTCCTCCAGCATAAAAGCTTGGCATAGTTCTGCCAACTGTGCTTGGCACTACTCGTCCCCCATTTTCTCGGAGATTGATATGGTCCCTATTTTTTCGCAACCTGATCTAGTCCAATTTTTCAGAGTCAACATCTGCTTGGCATGGCATCAAGTTATCTTCTCCGTCGTTCGGTGCTTGGCATTAAAGGTCCTTCTGCGCCAACATCAACTCGGCATCCTCCTTGGTGTCGTCTCTTGCTCCTGCTTTGCCAGCTACCGTGCCATCAACTATGACAACCTACAAAAAGGTGCCAAAAACAACCCCTTCACACTGGCATAACACCAAATCCTAACTCTTAATGCAAATGCATGGTTCCTAAGGCAAAATGGAACTAAATGTACTTAAAATACAAGTAAAAACATGTGAAATTGGAATATAAATCAGTGCTTTTGGAGCGTCAACACTCCCCCACACTTTAGCTTATTGATTGTCCTCAAGTAATGCAAAAGAAAATAAAGAATCTAAAAAAATGTGAAAATAATACCTCGGCAAAGTTTCAGTCAGCATGCCAACAGATGCATGCAAGCAGACTTTGGCATAGATCTATCCTTAGTAATCTTAGTGCAGTAATGCCAAGCAGGTAGAAAATTCAATAGCAGCAAAATAACTCTAGTCTTAGGGCATGAAAGTGCATGAAGTGTAGGCAATATGCATCAAGTGTCCTTTCACTCTCTTAGTCAATTTTACTACCTAAACTCAGATTTTTTTAATTAGCCAAAGGTATACTTTTTTTAATATTTTTTTATTGCTGGCATTAGATTAGGGTAGCGTCATGCACTGTTTGGCGTGAGATATAAGAGGGAGCATACCACGAATACCCACGTTAGTCCAGATTACATCACTTACTAACCTATTACACTCATACCCTAACTCATGTTGGCTTGAGGACTAAGAGGGAGCAAACCATGAAGACCCAAGTTAATAATTTTTCCTAAGGCAGCGGAGTGTTCTAAAGTCCTTCAGCATTTGGCACACATTGGTGCACTCTTTTCTACCTTGGCATTTTATTCTTTTTTTTTTGAGCATAGTGTCAAAAATTCTAAGTTTGTTAAGGAACTAGATGCATGCTACGTGTTAAGTGAAAATCAATTCCCAAAACTAGAGATCAATTGGAAAGCTATCCTGGCATTACTATTATGCTGGCATAGGCATCTAAAGATTTTAAATTTCCTCATCGGACAGACACCTAGGTCAAACTAACCTTGCCTAACAGATGTTAACATGCTTCAAATATTAGTCGAGACAAAATTTTCTTTTTTTAGTGGTTCGGTATGCAAACTATCCTAACCTACATGGCATGGCATGAAAACAAAACTTTAAACACAAATGCATGACATGACATAACTATGAGGAAATGTACACCCCCAAACCCAAGATGTGTATTGTCCTCAATGCATGAAACAACATATATATACAAGAAAAACAGAAAATAGAAAATGCATGGACATAAAAAATGCATGAAAATTAAATGATAATGCAAAGAGTTAGGAAGAATATGACTCTCCTTTGGAGACTTCTTCTTTGTGGGCACGAGCTTCCTCGGCCATCTTGGCACGGGTCTTCCTCTAAGCGAGGCTCCCACGTTCAGGGGCCATTCTATTCTTTCCACTCCAACTGGGCCTAGAAGCGGCCGTCGAGGCAGGAGTTTCTTTGACAATCTTTACAGGCTCGGAGGAAGTTGGCGTGACAGTGGGTTTCTTTTCACTTTCAGCAACAAATTCATGAAGAGAGGCAGACTTAGTAGATTCATCATGAGCAGGGGAAATCAGTTCTTTGGCATTGGATGGCATGGGACTATGGACTGGACTGGTTGGCATGGCACTATCATCGACAAAAAGCTTCTCCGAGAAGGCAGGAAATGCTGGCAAAATGCCCGAAGAAAGGCTCACAACAGTTTCTTTCACGCCCAAATCTCAAGCATGCATATACTGCCATAGGTTCTTCTGGCTCTCCTCATTCTTCTCCAAATTAAGGAGAATCAACTTTTGGCACTGAAAGATCTAAGAAAGAAGTGCTATCGAATTCTCTGGCATTGAGGCTGATGATTTTGCCCTTGGTGTTTTAGTCATGGGCTTTGGCGAAGCAGCCTTGCCCTTACCCTTGTCAGGCACATCAATTCCAATAAGGTTTTTCCAACCGGCTGACGTGATAGTGTAGCCTTTCACCTCAAGGGCAACATCTTCCTCAGTAGTGGGCACCTCGTAGTGCCTGCAAATGTTACAAATCAACAGTTGGAAGAATAAACCTCCAGTCGAATTAAGGGCACATTTGTAAATTTTATTGATGATGATCCGAACAACATTGATTTTTCAGCCCAAAAGAATTGAATGCAGCAATGCCAGACGATCCTCCAAAACAGTCTCGTTGTGTGTTGTTGGCATCAGACTAGCCTTGAGAAAGTGATTACAACCCTTTGCTTGCGGCTGGAGGGTTGATCTCTTGACTGTTCACGAGTCCTTAGAGGATACAATTCATTCCGTGCCCGACTCACATAGATCTTTTAACAACGTTTGGTGTTTGGCATCCGTTATCTTAGCCATGAACCTGCCATGGTCATCTTCTCTGTCTAGCTTGAGCATGATATTGATGGCTCCTTCATCAAACCTTACACATTCACCACGAATCATTAAAAATGGATTTGACTTAGTAGTTAAATGGGCATAAACTTCTCGAACAAGATTTGGAAAGATCTCTCCCTTTTGTTGGCGTAATGTTTTCCATTTGTGCTTGGCGACTATGTCCATGAACTCAGGGGAAATACTTGATTCTTCTCGAGGTTGAAGTCAAAATTCCTTTTGAAGCAAAAAGATTTTGAGGCGAATTGATCATGGTACTTCTACTCTATCTCTTCGTTGAAAAATCTTTGAAAAGGCTTAGATGAAGACGCCATGGTTATGGAGAAAGAAAAGAAAAGCTTGATTTTCTTGAAATCTCGAGAGAGAGAGTGTGTGTGTGTGTGTAAATGGCTAAGGAAAGAAGGTAGAGTGAAAAGGGTAAAAGTTGTAGGAGTTGAAAAAAAGAAAGGTTGAGTGTTATGGTAGGTTTTTTAATTATGAATGGTGTAAGAAGGGTAATATGGAAAAGACGACGTGTTTATGGGGAGAGTAAAAAGGGATGATGTGATAAGTATGGAAATGATAAGTGATAAGGATAGGTTTTTAAGTGATAAGATATGGAGTGAGAAGGTGATTTAAATTTAATTTTAAATTCACCTTAAATTATGGGCAGCTAGAGTTTATTTTCTCTCTCATGGTTTAAATTAAATCAGACTTGGGTAATTTTATTTTCCCAAAATTATTTTTGCAGCATGCCAAGCTCAACTACTAGCATTGATCCCGGCATAGCATTGCACTCACTCTCTTGTCCTGCCAATATATATGTCTCTGCACAGGCATACTCACTGGCACAAAAATCTACATACACTCAAACAAAAACCCTTCAACACAGCAAAGAAATTTGAAATCTAAACAAAACAAATAAAAGAAAGAAAAACTAAAAACAAAAAAATTATAATCCTACTATTTACAAGAAAATACCAACTCAGATGCATCATGGTAGTTCTTCCAAGAGGATTACCTCCTTGGCAGTATTCTTTTCTCCATCCCAATAATTCTTCAGGCGTTGCCCATTCACCTTGAAAGTATCACCAGCTTTATGTCCTTAATGTCCACCGCTCCATGGGCAGAGGGTTTCACAACCTCGAAAGGGCCTGACCTTCTTGACCTAAGCTTGTCTGAAAACAATTTTAGGCGTGAGTTAAACAAAAGGACTTGTTGACCTACCTCAAGTTTCGTGGTAGAATCCTCTTGTCATGCCAGCGCTTGGTTCGTTCTTTATATAACTTGGCATTCTCATAAGCATGCGCCCTAAATTCTTCCAGTTCATTTAGGTCCAACCTCCATTTTTCTCACACGACTGCCCATGCCATATCCAATGTCTTAATTGCTTAGTAGGCTTTGTGCTCGAGCTCTACCGGCAAGTGGCATGGCTTACCATATACAAGCTTAAAAGGTGAAGTGCCCAACGAAGTTTTGAAGGCGGTCCTATAAGCCCACAAAGCCTCATCTAATCTCAAAGACCAATCCTTTTTTCAAATTGTTCACAGTCTTTTCTAGGATATTCTTGATTTGTTTGTTAGAAATCTCGGCTTTCCCGTTTGTCTGTGGATGATAGGTCGTGGCTATCCTTTTTTGTTTCCCATACCTTCACAAAGCTTTAGAGATTAGATTGCATTTAAAATGGGTGCCCTCATCATGAATGATCACTCGAGGAGCACCAAAACGTGTAAATATATGTTTGTGCAAAAATTTAGCAACGACCTTGGCATCATTTGTTGGCAAGGTTATAGCCTCTACCCATTCGAAAACATAGTCAATTGCCACTAGGATATATGTATATATATATATATATATATATATATATATATATTGCCAAAAGATGGGGGAAATGGTCCCATAAAGTCTATTCCCAAAACATCAAACAAGTCCACCGGCATGATGTTCTGGAGCGGAAGTTGATGTCTGCCAAAGATATTTCCAATTCGTTGGCACGGTTCATATGCCTTTGTGAAGTCATGAGCATCCTTATACAGCGTGGGCTAGTAAAAACCCGACTGCAGTACCTTGGCATCAGTTTTAAGTCCAACAAAGTGTCCTTCATATGGTGCGGCATGGCATGCTTGTAAAATAGCATGCTGCTCATCTTCTGGAACACAACGACGAATCACTTGATTGGTACATTGCTTAAATAGAAATGGCTCATCCGAATAATACTGTCGGACATAGCACAAAAATCGTTTCTTGGCATTGTACCCTAAATTTGGTGGCATGATCTTACTTACCGGATAATTGACTATGTCGGCATACCATAGCGTGGTGTTGGCTGCGAGTAAATACTCGTATGGGAACTCATCTTTGACAGCATTAGTCTTACCATCCTCTCGATGATGCTCTAGTCGTGATAGATGGCCAACTACTAAGTTTTCACTGCCCTTCTTATCTTGGATTTCGAGGAGCGTCCATCGGATCAATCTCGGCTTGGCATCCTTCTTTTCCAAGAGGTACTTCAGTGCTGAGTGATCTGTAAAAACAACAATTTTATTACCTATCAAATAAGGTCTAAATTTATCAAAAGCAAATACAAATGCAAGAAATTCTTTCTCAGTTGTTGTGTAATTAAGTTGTGCTTCATTAAGTGTTATGCTGTCATAATATATGGCATGAAAAACTCTACCACGTCGCTATCCAAGTACTGCTCCAATGGCATAGTCGCTGGCATCACACATGAGCTCGAAAGGCTCATTCCAATCTGGTGCCACAACTATGAGGGCATTAACCAGCTTCTCCTTAAGGACCTGAAACACTCTCAAACAAGAATCGTCAAATGAAAAATCGACATCCTTTTCTAATAACAAGCATAAAGTTTTGGAAATTTTAGAAAATTTATTAATAAATCGTCGATAAAATACAACATGACCTAAAAAACTTCTTACACCTTTAACACTCGTGGGGGTGGTAATTGCTTGATTACTTCCACTTTTGCAGGATCAACCTCTAGTCCATTCTTGGTCACTTTATGCCTGAGGAAAATGCCCTCATTCACCATGAAGTGGAATTTTTCCTTGTTCAAGACTAGGTTGGTCTCAACGTACCTTCAAAGAACTTGCTCCAAACTTTGGATGCATTCCTCAAAAGTGCTACCAAACACTAAGAAGTCATCCATAAATACTTTTATGTTGTGCTCAATCAGGTCATAGAAAATAGACATCATACAACATTGAAATGTTGTCAGTGCATTGCACAAACCGAATGTCATTCTTCTAAAAGCAAATGTTCTATAAGGACAAGTGAATGTGGTCTTCTCCTGGTCATCGGGGGCTATCGCAATCTGATTATAACATGAATAACCATCTAAAAAGCAATAGAAAGCTTTACCTATCAGTTTGTCTAACATCTGATCGATGAAAGGCAAAAGGAAGTGATCCTTCCTCGTGGCCTTGTTCGGCCTCCTATAATCCATGCACACTCTTCATCCTGTAATTGTTCTGGAGGGAATCAACTCATCCTTATTATTCTGAACAACAATCATGCCACCTTTCTTTGGCACGTACTATACCGGGCTAACCCAAGAGCTATCAGATATAGGATAAATTATTCTGACATCAAGCTATTTAATAATCTCCTTTTTTACAACCTCTTTCATACTCGGGTTCTGCCTCCTTTGGCCTTCAATAGTCTTACCATAATATTCCTCCAAAATAATATTGTGCGTGCAAATGGTTGAGCTTATCCCTCGGATATCTGCCAAGGTCCATCCCAACGCTATCTTATAGGATTTTAATATTGCCAATTATCTTGCCTTCTGATCATTAGAGAGATTAATGGCAATAATCACCGACAGAGTTGAGTGCTCACCTAGGTAGGCATACTTCAAGTGTTCTGGTGGTGGCTTAAGTTCCAACTCTGGTGGTTCCTTGATTGATGGTTTCGGTTTGTTTGTCACCCTACTGGCTAACTCAAATGGCTCAAAATAACTCACATCTTCAGCCTCCAAGGCTGATTCCTCAGGTTCCTCAAAAAGTTCAGCAATGCCATCAAGCATGCTGGCATCAAATTCTACATCCTGGCAGAACTGTGCCATGTCCAGCGTATAAACGGCCTCCACCATCTCCTCAGCTTGACATTTATCAGATTCATCTGCACATTTCAAAGCTTGAAACACGTTAAAAGTGACATGTTGGTCATTCATTCGCATTGTTAGTTCCCTTTTATGAACATCAATAAGCGCCCTACCTGTGAAACCAAAATTGATTTTGATATAACAAATTACTTTATGGACTTAACTGAAAAATAATAAAATTTTAAGTATTTCAAAGACTCGCTTATTTGACAAGCCTTTTTGAACCTAGTACTATTTCAAATCAAAGCATATTAAAGGGGTTCAAATTTCTAAGTCTTTTCAAGCCAAACTTCAACAAAATGCCCAGACATATCGATACCCTATAGCGTATCGATAGGAATTTTCAACACTGAAATTTTAATCGACCATAACATACTGATACGGTTTAACCCCGTATCGATACGATATTCATGTGGGTAAGACTTTAAGCTGTAGTGTATCGATACAAATTGGACCGTATCAATATTGGTTTTTATATAAAAATATTTTAATGCTATAGCGTACTGATACGGTATGTCACCATATCGATACGATATGCTGACCTTTGCAAAATCTTTACATTTAATATTTGAACATTAGCTTGTCAGTTATGAGAATCCAAAATTTAAAATGACCGTTGAACGGTATCGATACGCTAAGGTAGCGTACCGATACACTTTTTTTTATCAAAATACAATTCAAGATTCTAGTGAGTAAAAACCGTATCAATACGCCCTTTAAGACCGTATCGATATGTCCTTCTTGCGTATCGTTACGCTTTGTTTTTCAGTCACAATGACTCTTTCGTTTTTGAGATAGGTACCAACATGCCCTCGAAGAGTATCGTTACGGTGAGCGGTTGATAAGCATTTATTGCGGGAAATTGCAGCCCAACGACTAGATTACTGACCTCAACCACCCAAACGGTTAGAATTCAATGCAAGGGTATAAAAACAAGTCTCAAAAGCTACAACAACAACCATTGAACCTTCAAGCAACATCAAAGCATTCATTCCAAAGCCTTTAGACTATTAGAGTCAAATTGTATACCCAACTTGTAAAATTCCAAATTGTTCATCTTTCTTTCAAGTTTGGTGATTGTTCGTTTGTAATTGGACAATAGATTAGTCGTGTGAGAGATACATTTCAAATTGCCTTTTTGTTCTTTGTAATTGAGAATCTTGTTATTCAATCTTTGGGTAGAAAGATTTAATTTGTAAAGGTTGCCTCCTTAGCCTATAAAAGGGGAAGAACAAATTAGTGAAGAGTTTGTTGAAAATCCTTAGTGGGAGTTAAGGTAGTGGATGTAGAGCTTGTTTAGAAGCTTGAACCAATATAAGTGTCTTGTTCTTCAATTTCAATTTTTCCTTTTGCTCCCTTAATTTTTAAAAGTGCAAATTCACCCCCTCTTGGCTATATCGGTTAATTCGATCAACTCAACAATTGGTATCAGAGCCTACCTCATTTAAAGGCTTCACAACCACAAGAGGAGATATTAGAAGAGTGTTGATCAACTTCCAAGTCGAGCCATGACATCTACCTCCGGGCCAAGCATGTACGAGTCTCAATCTACCACCAAACCACCATTCTTCAATGGGGATAAATATCCCTATTGGAAGAACTGAATGCGTCTCTTCATCAAATCGAGTGATTACCTAGTATAGAATGTGGTGGAAGGTGGACCAACCATTCCTATGAAGAGAGATGAAGAGGGAAGGCTTGTTCCAAAGAAGAAGGTGGAGATGAATGAAGATGATAGAAAGAAATTGCAAGTGAATGACAAAGCCTTGCACATACGTAGAGTGTCAAGGAGTTCTATATTTTGTACACATTCCTGCTCGTATTATTGTTGTTCTTAAGCTCATTTACGCATATTTAGGTGCATTGCATGCATTATAACAACATCTTCTCTTTTACCATGCTTTCATTGAATATTCTATGTTTGGCTGAGAAAAGTTAATGTTTTAGTTTAGTTTATATTTTTAGGTGCTGTAGCAAGGGAAAGAGAGGAGAGGACAGGAAAGCTGGAACAAAAGAAGCTGTACTGAAGCAGTTCTAGATGCCGCCAAGGACGTTGTCGAAGCAGTAGTGCCGCCAAGTGCCACCCGGGCAGGAGTTACATCGACTTAGCCAAGATGGGTCGCGATTTAAAGAGAGAAATTTCCTAAGCCCAATGAGCCCAGTCTTGCAATCTTCTGAAGCATGTTACGGCCGGTAGAGCTGATCCAAGACCGATAAGTAGGAGCACCTATCCTTACTTGCGGAGGAAGGTAACGTCCAAAGAGTCCATATTTAAAGTATAAAGAAGTATGTATTAAATGTAACTTACTTTTAGAACTCCAACTTCAAGGAGGACTCAAACTTAGGCCATGAGCCATATATATACCCAACGTATATGAGGGTATAGGGGCATGATGATAACGAGGATGAGGGGATGCGAGCCTGAGCAGCTGTAGAACAAGATGTAGTTAGATAGGTTAGAGTTGTTGGGGGTTGCGGCCCAACTCTCCTAGGGTTTAGGCGCATGTATGTAAAGTAGTTTGAGGGAAACGATTGTAATAGTTTTGAGTTATTTTCAATAAACTTCCAAAGTTTTCTTAATATATGCTCTTTGTTCTTTCAATTAGTCTACACCAGTCAGTTGAAGAGAAAACCCATTTGTCGGGCACGAAAGTGCAAGGCTCACGAAAGGGTTAAGCATGGTCACAACATGCAAAGGTGTGACTAACTTGGTTCCACACTAGTCCACAAGTTTCAGCGGCTAAAAGGGATCACTAATCGAATGAACTTGCCTGTGTTAGGTTAATGCTGAGATTGCTAGGTATTGCCTACATCACGTGAGTGTTCGAGCATCCTATCCTAGAAATAGGAGGGATCACTTTCGACCATCCCGCAGAACTTTGGAGTGTCTGCCAGACTTGCCGCCAGGACTTCCTTCCGTTCCACCTGCTGAGACAGTACACTCATGTAGTGGCAGTGACTTGATGTGGCCGTGTGACAGGGTCCTAGTTTGCTGCCCGCCATCCCGCCGAGGCAGCAATTCATGGCAGCGCAAAACATGCTCAGACTATACAATGCAGTCCACATGCTACTGAGCTGCATTTGTCTCACCCAATCTATCGCCCAAATCTCTCCCTATCATTCCTCTCATCACTATCTTTATTTTATTTGTGTTTTTATTTTTCCACACCATGAGATTTAATTACGCATTTACTAAATCTTTGTGTAGGAAGCCATTCATAGGAGCTGCTCTAATCCCTGTGGGAGACGATATCTTTCATACTATAACTTAACAAGAGTGTGCACTTGCGCTCAGAAATAGAGAACACCTAGATGCTCTACAAGTTTTTGGCGCCATTGACGGGGATTGGCAACATCAACTACGTTTGAATTTCTGCACTCCTATTTAGTTTTTGCACATTAAATCTCTTTTTACTTAAAAAAAGCCTCTTTGTTTTCTTGGTGTATGTCCCGCCAGGGCAGCAAGGTTGGCAACAACATCCACCTGAGGAGGGGAAGGACATGCCCAGAAGAATAGCCAAACACAAAGACCCTCAGGAAGTGGTTATGCGTGGGAAAAGCGCATCCCAACATAACCCAAATTTTATTTTATTTTACTTTATTTTTAATCATTAGGATTAGATTTAGTTTTTATTTAATTCTTGCATTTATTTCAGGTTAGGAATGAAGGAAAGATCAAGAAAGATTAAAGAATAACAGAGAGGCTCAACTAGCGGCCAGGGCAGCCCAAGGTAGATAAGCATAACGACTAATGGCTTCGTATCGGCTAGCCGCAACGGCTATATTTTGCCCCAGCGAGCGGAATGAATATTTGTGTAACGTCTATAATCTCGTTATTCGTGCAGCAATAATTGCCGCCCGTTGACAGCGTGCCTGCGAAGGCAGAGGAGAGAAGCAGCTATATAAAGCCAACCATTCTCCCCCTGTTCTTCACTTTTCTTTCTCCTTTACTCTGAATTTTTTTTGCAATCTTTGCTTCCAAGATTTCCTTTGCTTTATTTTCTTTCACGCTCTTTCTCTTCTTTCTTTAGGAAATACAACCGTCCCACAGACTATGGCTGCATCACAGCAACCCACCCCCACCTCCAAAACCCCTTTCAAAAGGTTCTTGAACCCTGCTGTCGAGGAGACCTACAAGAAACACTTTAGAGAGCGGCAACTATAGGAGGAGATGGGTTTCCATATACCCAGTCTGATGGGGATTTTGCCTTGGAACCCTCTTGATTCGAAAGGATCCACAATATGGGCTGGGACCAGTTCGCACGACAGCCAGAAGGAATTAACAGCAACCATGTACGATAGTTCTACGCTCATAGACTGACACCGGCAAGCCCTTTCGTGTACGTCTACGGAGAAGGTGTCAAGTTTACTGATGACATGATCAACAGCTTTTACAACATAGAAGTTAGTGGCAATCCACACGAGGAATGGGAGTCCTACTTAACGGTGGCTGACTACAACAAAATCAAGAGTGAGATCTGCAAGCCAAACACCAAGTGGCTAACATGTAAAAAAACGGGTCAGTCAACTGCCGCGATTTGCTGTCGGAGGTAGCTCTTTGGAGTTACTTTGTCCAGCGCTGCCTGATGCCTTCCACCAACGGATCAACAGTAAATAGGCCAAGGCTCGCCCTTATCTACAGCATAATGAGGGAGTGACATATCAACTTTGGCGAGGTAATCATAAAAGAGGTCTATGCCCACGCAGAAAAACCAAACGCCAATGGGCCTCTCTTCTTCCCTACACTCATAACGGGCCTTTGCTCCAATTTTCGTGTGCCGCCAGACCCCAAAGACAAAATTCTTCCTGCCAAGGAAGGATGGACAAGAAGGGTACGCCAACAGATGATGCATAACGCGGATCCAGACACACCTTCCACTGCCCAGCCGCAGCGGGCAGTACTGAAGCTGCCCTCCCGTCTGAAGTGAACTCCCTACTGCGCAGCCTAGTTGAAAGCTGCCAAAGGATCGAGCACAAGCAGGTGATCTTCACCAAATACGTAGCGGACGTGCAAGAGGCCTTTGTGGCTTACTTGCTGACAAGTATCAGGACACATGCCCACAGTTGCCCGCCTTTCCCACGGAGTTAGTAGCTTCCAAGCCAATCCAAATCACTCCAAGACCAGTTGCTGCTCCTACCGCCGATGACAGCGAGAGGCCACACTGCCGCCCCAAGAGAAGAACCTCTCCAACCCCTATCCAACCATATGAACTAACCTCCTCATCTGAATCAGAGAAGTGGCAGGAAACCACTGTTGCATCCCCAGTAGCAAAAGGGGCCGCTGCCAAAGACGTAGGTGACTCAGACATGGAGATCTCAGACCCTTTCGATGACGAACCAGCGGAGGCAGATAGAAAGAGAAAGCAGCCAGCAATAGAGCCCCAGGGTGGAGGAGCTGAAAAACCATCCAAGAAAACCACCCCAGCCGCGTCCAGCCGCCGCGTAGCAAGAAGAAGAGCCCAACTGACAAACCATCTGCTATGCGCCACCTCGTCCTGCCCGCCTCCTTAGAATCCTCCTCTGACGCGGCAGCAACAGAGGGGAACTCCCTCACTCGATAGCACCATTTTTCTTTTCTTTTCTTTTTAATTTTTATGTTTTATTTCTTTCTTATGTTTTCTGTTTTTAACTTTTGGCTAAAGGGTCAAATTTGCCCCTGTAGTAATCCGAAATCAGCAATGTTGCCCCCAATTTTTTTTCTCCGTAATTTTGCCCTCAAAGTCAGTCAATTGTAGCAATGTTTCCCTTTGACCGATTTTGACCGTTAAATGCTGACGTGGCAGTTAACGGTGCTGACGGAGCAATTTTACCCTCAAAGTCGTTCATGCAATTTTGCCCTCGAAGTGAGAACTCTCACAAAAAATCAAAATATTATTCAATTTTTTTAAAAAATCTATAAACTTAATAAAAATAAATACAATATTCAAAAAAATTATTGAAATAAACCAACGAGAAGCGTGTTAATTGAACGGTGAACGCGATGTTCGATTGACACATTTACCGATGATAGGTTGTTAGGAAAAAATGTACGGTGAACTCGAATTATGTGGCTCAGGTTGAATTCTGCTTTATCTTCTGGATATCCTTGCATTTATCTCCCATGCCATTTTTGCCGAACACCACTAATGTCATTTTCTGAGATCATCGTACAATTTTTCCTAACAACCCATCGTCGGTAAGTGTGTCAATCGAACGTCGTTCGAATAGAATAGTTCGCGTTCACCGTTCAATTAACACGCTTCTCGTTGGTTTATTTTCAATATTTTTTTAATATCATATTTATTTTTATTAAGTTTATAGATTTTTAAAAAAATTGAATAATATTTTGATTTTTTGTGAGAGTTCTCATTTTCCTTATTTTTAAAATTACTAGGGACTCAAAGGATATTTACATCAATTTGTTAATCGATTTTTCATATATTCTGTTTGTTAAAGTTCAACTCAAAAAAACCCCAATTTTATTCAAAAACTAAATAAACCAAGGGTAAAAGTGTTGCAATTAATGACTTCGAGGGCAAAATTGCATGAATGACTTCGAGGGTAAAATTACTCCGTCAGCACCGTTAACTGCCACGTCAGCATTTAACGGTCAAAATCGGTCAAAGGGGAACATTCTACAATTGACTGACTTTGAGGGCAAAATTACGGAAAAAAAAAATTAGGGGCAACATTGCTGATTTCGGATTACTACAGGGGCAAATTTGACCCTTTAGCCTTAACTTTTCTTTTTATATTTTATGTTTTGTTTTTAATTTTTGTTTTGTAGAGGCATTGAGGACAATGCCAACATTGAGTTTGGGGGGGGATTAGTCCTCTTTGTTTTAGATTCATTTATTAGCGTTTAAATGCATATGTAAATTCTTCCCCATAACACTTAATGAAATAGAAATCTTTAGCTTAAAAACTTGTGCCTATGATAGCTTAGCCGACTACTTATATTCGCACCATACAAAAAATTTAATCTATGGGATGAAGCATGAAAAACACTTAGAAAAATTTTCTTTCTGCCAATTATCTTTACACTTGTCTGTTAAATGCTGAATTTTTGCTTGAGTTTTGAGTTTAACACCGCCTGCCTTACTTGATAAAAATTCCTTGATTGAATACAGGTTTGCTGCCACGGCAGCACATGACAGCACATCCAAGATAATAAAAATACCCTAGAGGTGCCCGAAACAGGCTCTAGGCATGAAGTTCAAATACCCTAGAGGTGCCCGAAACAGGCTCTAGGAAGGATCATGAGCAAGGACACTCCGTTGCTATCAAAATTCCATGAATCTAAACTAAGTGACAGACAAATTAGCAAGAGTGAATGAAAGTCTTCATGAGATGACTCTATTCAAAGGGTTCGGAGTTTCGTAGAGTGCACCTATCTTAGCCTCAGACCCGGAGAATAGTTGTGATGAGCTGAAGCCCTTAAAGCCATGATCAGAAAAAGAAAACAAAAGTGCCCAACTGTGCTGCCAAGGCAGCAACTCGTATTCTTTCTAGTGATTTAATTATTTTAGGCATTCTTTGTTAACTCAATTATCTCAACATAGTTAGCATGAGCACAGACCTGCACACACTACACTAGCATTAAGAAAATTAAAACCTAAGTTATTTCATGCCATTCCCTATTACTAACATAAAAACATGTGCCACGGCCTTGAGGTAAGAAATCAAGTTAAAGGCTAATGTTTCTATTAATTTTATACTAAGGGTAGGTTTACTAGCTAGGTTGCATTGCTTGAGGACAAGCAATAGTTCGAGTTAGGGGATGTGTAGAGTGTCAAGGACTTCTATATTTTGTACACATTCCTGCCCGTATTATTGTTGTTCTTAAGCTCATTTAGGCATATATAGGTGCATTGCATGCATTATAACAATATCTTCTCTTTTATCATGCTTCCATTGAATATTTTATGTTTGGTTGAGAAAAGTTACTGTTTTAGTTTAGTTTATATTTTTAGGTGCTGTAGCAAGGGAAGGAGAGGAGAGGACAGGAAAGCTGGAACAAATGGAGCTGTACTGAAGCAGTTCGAGATGCCAGCAAGGACGCTGCCGAAGCAGCAATGCTGCCAAGTGCCGCCCGGGCAGGAGTTACATCGACTTAGCCAAGATGGGTCACGATTTAAAGAGAGAAATTTCCTAAGCCCAATGAGCCCAGTCTTGCAATCTTCTGAAGCCTATAGCGGCCGGTAGAGCTGATCCAAGACCGATAAGTAGGAGCACCTATCCTTACTTGCGGAGGAAGGTAACGTCCAAAGAGTCCATATTTAAAGTATAAAGAAGTCTGTATTAAATGTAACTTACCTTTAGAACTCCTACTTCAAGGAGGACTCAAACTTAGGCCATGAGCCCTATATATACCCAACATATGTGAGGGTATATGGCATGATGATAACGAGGGTGAGGGGATGCGAGCATGAGTAGCCACATAACGAGATGTAGTTAGATAGGTTGGAGTTGTTGGGGGTCGCGGCCCAACTCTCCTAGGGTTTAGGCGCTTGTATGTAAAGTAGTTTGAGTGAAACAATTGTAATAGTTTTGAGTTTTTTTCAATAAACTTCCAAAGTTTGCTTAATTTATGCTCTTTGTTTTTTCATATAGTCTACACCAGTCAGTTGAAGAGAAAATCAATTTGTTGGGCACGAAAGTGCAAGGCTCACGAAAGGGTTAAGCACGGTCACAACATGCAAAGGTTTGACTAACTTGGTTCCATACTAGTCCACAAGTTTCAGCGGCTAAAAGGGATCACCAATCGAATGAACTTGCATGTGTTAGGTTAACGCTAAGATTACTAGGTATTTCCTACATCACGTGAGTGTTCGAGCATCCTAACCTAGAAATAGGAGGGATCATTGTCTACCATCCCGCCGAACTTTGGAGTGTTTGCCAGACTTGGTGCGAGAACTTCCTTCCGTTCCACCTGTCGAGACAGTACACTCTTGTAGTGGCAGTGACCTGATGCGGCCGCGTGACAGGGTCGTAGTTTGCTGCTTGCCATCCCGTCAAGGCAGCAATTCATGGAAGCGCAAAACATGCTCAAACTATACAATGCAGTCCACATGCTACTGAGCTGCATTTGTCTCACCCAATCTATCTCCCAAATTTCTCCCTATCATTCATCTCATCACTATCTTTATTTTATTTGTGTTTTTATATTCCCATATCATGAGATTTAATTACGCATTTACTAAATCTTTGTGCAGGAAGCCATCCATAGGAGCTGCTCCAATCCCTGTGGGAGATGATATCTTTATACTATAACTTGAAAAGAGTGTGCACTTGCGCTCTGAAATAGAGAACACCTAGACGCTCTACAACATGCCATTTTGTGCTCTCAGACCGGACATCTACTCCAAAGTGTCCGCAATCACAAGTGCTAAAGAAGTGTGGGACACTATTGAAACCACATATGAAGGAACAAACGATGTGAAGGAGTTGAAGATTGGGATCCTCAATCTTAGTTACAAGAACTTCAAGATATAAGCCGATGAGACCATAACGAAGCTGTTTGATCACTTCTCTGTCACCGTTAATGGTTTAAAGGGCTTCAGAGAGATCATCCCCGAAGATAAGTTAGTCCGGAAGCTACTATACTCTCTTCCCGAATCATGGGATGGGAAGAGAACGTCCATCATCGAAGCACAAAATTTGAAGACCCTAATGCTCGATGAACTAGTTGGTTCTCTCCTTACACATGAGATCATGAAGCAAGGGAGAGAAGAAGAGAAGAGAAATGAAGAAAGAAGAATAGTCAAGCAACATGTAGAGAAGAAAAAGCAAGGAGTTGCTCTCAAATCCTCTCTACCACAAGAGGAGAGCACTTCTAGTGGGGAGGATGAATTTGAAGAATTGACTATGATAGCCAAAACTTTCTCAAGGTTCACGAGGTCTAACCGTGGTAGAAAGTTTTCAAGAGGAAAAGACTTTAAGAACAAGAACAAAGAAGAAGAAAAAGACCAACTCATTTGCTATGAGTGCAAGAAGCCAGGTCACATTCACATCGATTGCCCTCAACTAAAGAAGAAGAGCTTTGAGAAGAAGAAGAAGCTCAAGGTTCAAGTAGCAACTTGGAGTGATGAGGAGTCATCATCCGAGGATGAGGAGCATGAAGTGGCTAACCTTTGCCTCATGGCTCTTGAGGAGGAATCTATGGTAAACTCTAACTCATCATCTCTTACTTATGATAAATTATATGATGAATATGATGAGTTGCAAGAAGTTTAAGATGAATTGGTTGAAAAATATAAAGAGTATGTTTTGAAAAACAAGAAAACTATTTCTGATTAAAATCTCAAAATGAGTCTCTTTAAAAAACCAATTTCGAATTGGAAAGAAGGTTTTATATTTAATAAATCTTTCAAATGAGCTTAAAAAGAAAATTCTTGATGTTGAAAACTTCTTTATGATTTTCGAGATTATCGCACAAAGGAAGTGGATAATCTCAAAAATTCTCTTACTATTGGAAAACTTACTCTTGAAAAGGGAAATTCTTCAAAAATCAAATATGTTAAGAGAAAACCATTTTACCTTAAACAAAGAGATTTTCAAAAGAAATGTATGGTTAAAAGAATTAGGAGTGTATGGGTTCTTAAGGAACTCATTGTTTTTAATAATGTAAATGCAATTGCTTCTTAGATTCCTAATGGAACCAAGCTTTTGGGAGCTAACACTTGTGGACCCAAAATGGTTTGGGTACCAAAATCAAAGAACTAATCTTTGTTTGTAGGGGGAGCATTGCTACAAGGTCAAAGCTTCAAGCCAAAACACATGGTACCTTGATAGTGAATGCTCAAGACACATGACCGGAGACAAGAGTAGATTCATGGAGCTCAAGCCAAAGCATGGCGGAGTGGTAATGTAAAGTGTCCAAAAGTCCTATATTTCATACACTTTCCAACTCTTATTATGACTATTTTAAGCACATATTAGACATAATTAGGTTCATGCATAGCATTTTACAGTATTTCATTTTTCTGCCTTACTTTTATAGCTTATCAATCAATTGGTGAATATGAGATATTGTTCTAATGTATTCTTGGTTGTAGGTACTAACAACTGAGCGAGGGAACCAAGGAGCGGAGGACATTACGCTGAGGAACAAACCCATGAGCTGTACTGAAGCAATTTCAACAAAAGTAAGTTGTTGTCGAGTACCTGCCGAGCAAAAGCTGCTGCTGACCTTTCTGCCGCAGCAGCTGACTATGGAAGTTTGGAGAACTAGAGCGCGATTTGTGGAGCTAAAACTCCTGATTATATCGCCAGCGTTCACGTAATTTTCCAACGTCTATAGCAGCAGCTAGGGCTGCCAAAGCTTAACTATCAAGCTTACTTGCGGACGAAGGGAAACGGGAAAGAGTCCATATTCCATGCAAAGAAGTCAGCATTTAAAGTCATATAAAAGAGGGAAAGCTACTTTAGAGGACTTCTACTTTAAGGAGGACTTAACCTAATCTTATAGTCCATAAATACCCATTGTAACTCCTATTTCAAATCATCTTAGGTATTCTATCGACTTCTCTTGTGCTCTCCGCCTCCGCCATGTTCTAATTCCCTATTGGGTTAGGGTTATGTTGTAACTAGAGTGAAATAGTTGTTTTAGGTTTTTGAGTTATTTCTTCAATAAAATATTTCAAGTTTACTTAATCCATTGTTCTTCATTCTTTCAATCTTTCCACACCAGTCGTTTGACAGAATCCATTTGTTGGGCACAAAAGTGCAAGGCTCGCGAAAGGGTTAAGTACGATCACAACGGGAGGCGTGACTAACTTGGTTGCACACTAGTCCACAAGTTTTAGCGGCTAAAAGGGATCGCTAACCGAGTTGATTGCCTTGGTTCCACACTAGTCCTCAAGTCATCAATCTCGAGCATCTTTACCTAGAAATAGGAGAGATCACTATCGACTATCCTGCCGAACTTGAAGTATCTGCCAGACTTGCCGTTAGGATTTCCTTCCATTCTACCTGCCGAAACAGTACACACCCTTGCAGTGGCAGTGACCTGTTGCGGCTGCGTGATAGGGTCGTAGTTTTCCGCCCGCCATACCCGCCGAGGCAGCATATCGTGGCTGCAAAGGATAACTCATACCTATTACAACGCAGTTTTCAAACTAAGTGGCAACATAACCCTGCCTACTCTATCAACCTGATTCTTTTCTTTTTTACTTGTGTCTTTATTTACTTTTCAATCCCAACCAATCATTTACTTGTGTTTTTACTTTACCATTGTGCAGGATCTACAAAGACGAGACAAGCTGTACAATCCTCGTGGGATTCGACATCTTTTATACTATAACTTGACAGGAGTGTGCACTTGCGCTCTTCCAAAAAGGGAACACCTACACCCCCTACAAGTTTTTGGCGTCGTTGTCGGGGATTGGTAACAATGAATTTCGTTTTTCCATTTTTTGCACTTTTTATTAAAATTTTATTTTATTTTTATTTTAATAAAAAAATTTACTGCGTCCTTTGTAAGTGTATGACCAGGGCTAACCCTAAAGGAAACCTTATCATTTACGATGATCTAGAGTGTGAAAAGAGAAGGCTTAAGATGGAGCTTAGATAAATCCTACAGAACAAGGGCAAAGGTAAAGCAAAGGAAGAGAATATGGTGAACGAGGACCCTCCAATTGATGCCATAAATGGCAGGGCGGGCAGCCAAATTTGCCACCTAGAGGGCCACAAGTACAACCGAGGCGGGATCCCCTTGATCCACCCCAAGTGCGGACAAGAAGAGACTACCTTGAACATGACTTTCAAAGGTTCGAGCCAATAGTGACTTAACTAGAGATAGGGGAAGATCATTTTGAACTAAACCTCGTCATGTTCAACATGATAAACACACTAGGGCACTTCGGAGGGACTGCCACAGAAGATGCTCGGCAGCATTTACGAGGGCTCTTGGACATTTGTTGAGCCTTCAAAATTCATGGGGTACACCATGACGTACTGCGACTGAGACTATTTCCCTATTCACTGAGGGATAAGGCGAAACAGTGGTTAGACAACCAGCCAGTAGGATCTTTCAGTTCATTGGCAGAGCTCTACAAAGACTTCCTATATCGCTTCTATCCATCCAACGTCACTGATAGGCTGCGGAATGAGATTACAACCTTTAGACGGGGAGATGATGAGCCAATGTATGAGGCATGGGAGAGGTACCAACAAATGTTGAATAACTGCTCGCTGCATGGCCTAGCGGCTTGGACTCAGGTATCTATATTCTACAATGGGGTGAATTACCCGACGCGAATGATGATAGATGCCTCGGTTAACGGGATCATCTTAGACACGACTCCAGAAGAAGCACTGCGATTTTTGAACATAGCAGCCAAGAACGACTATAAATATTCGACAGCCCACCAAGGCGGCACAAGGCGGCCAACCACAGTTAATGAGGTAGATGCCTTCGAGTCCGTAAATGTCCGCCTCGACCAATTAACAGAGCTAGTGATGAAGAAAATGCAAAACACTGGGAAGGTCTATAAAGTAAAGGCTGTGGATCCATTCTGTGACAAATGCGGAGGCAACCATGATTCCTCTAACTGCACTGCATCTGCGAACTACATGGGAGGTTATGAGAGGAATAGCCAACCAACCCAAAACACATACAATCCTAACTGAAGGAACCATCCCAATTTCTCTTGGAGCAACCCAAAAACAGCTGCAAATCCACAACAGCTCCAGAGAGGGTACCAGCAGAATCAGTCCCGACAGCAGACTCAACAACCACAACACAATGATTCACTAGAAGAAACTCTGAATAACTTTATGAAACAAACTGGTGAATTTATTGTTTATACAAATAAATTTATGAAAAAAACTGAGTCTTTTATGGACATGACATAAATGAAGATGAACAACCAGGAGGTTGCTTTTAAGAACCTGGAAACCCAATTTAAGAAGTTCACCGAAATGTACCACAACCGGACTGTGGGAGCATCATCCAACAGCCCATCAGAAGCAGCCAAGCCCATTTTTGAACATTGCAAGGCCATAACTACAAGAAGTGGAAAGCAGTTGGATGAACCAAGGATGATGGAGCAGTTAGGAATTCAGCCGAAACATATAAGTAAGCCTGCCTAAGCAACACCAATGCTAGCCGCCCCAGCAGCAACACCTACTCTAGCCGCCCCAACAGAAGAACATGAATGCAACACTGAAAAGGATGATCCTACCCGAACTAAGCCCCCAAGCAAGGAGCAAATAGAGGACATCCGTCCGCCAGCACCATTCCCCATAAGCTCAAGCAACAACAACAAGAGCACAAATTTAGGAAATTCTTAGATATTCTGAAACAAGTGCATATTAACATCCCTCTGATAGAAGCTATACAAAGCATGTCCAACTACGTCAAGTATCTCAGAGATATAGTTTCTAAGAAGAGATGGATATGGGAATTTGAGACAGTGGCTGTCATTGAGGAGTGTATGGCTATGCTGCATAACAAACTGCCGCCCAAGTAGATAGATCTGGACAACTTTGTTATACCATGCCGACTGGGCAACAAGCATGATACCAGAGCCTTGTGTGACTTGGGAGCCAGTATAAACCTGATGCCTAAGGCTGTCTTCAACAAACTAGGTATTGGGCCTGCCAAACCAACCTTCGTTATGCTTAAACTCGCCGATCATTCGTTCAAACAAACGGAGGGAAACATTGAAGACATATTGGCCAAGGTGGGAAGCCTAATCCTCCCAGCCGATTTCCTCATCTTGGACTGTTAGTCCGATGAGAAATCCCACATAATTCTCGGGCGACCCTTCTTGGCCACGGGAAGAACGCTGATAGAAGTGGAAATCGGGGAACATACAATGAGGGTAGATGATCAAAGCATAAGGATGAATGTACTACAACCCTCAGAGGAAGGAAAGGAATGCATGGATGTAAAAGCTGCCAAGGTAAGTGTGGAAACAGGCCAGGGCAGCGGCTGCCACGATAGACCTCGGGGCAGATTAAAGGACATCGTCACACAAAAACTGAAGGAACAAGAGGACCCTCAGGAGAGGGGAAAAAGCTACACCACCTCAGGAAATGGTTATGTCTAGAGGATGCACCCAAATGCACTCCTAACATAACTTAATTTTTATTTTTATGCATTAGGAATAAAGTTTATTTTATTTTAGGACTAGATTAATTTTTAGCATTTAGTTTTTTAGATATTATTTAATTAATTTTATTTATATTTTAGGATCAAGAATAAAAGAGCAGGAATAAGAGGGAAGCCCAGCAAGAAGCCCACCCACCATCCTGCCGAGATAGCAGCCCGCGCAGCAAGTGTAACGGCTAGTTGGCCGCCAACGGCTCCGAAAATAACGAGCAGATTACTCTGTAACGTGTGCGACAAAATCGAACCGTTGAGCATTTAGTGTCGCCTCGGCACTTCTCAGCAGCCCCTATATATACACCCTTCACTTACTCCATTTCACTTTACTTTCATCTTCTTGCTATTTGCTATCTGATTATCCTGCTCTCACACAGTTCTCATTTTTAGTTTCAGTTACAAACAAACCATTCACATGGATTCAACATCAACCAAGAAACCCATTTACACAAGATTTTGCTTCAAGGCAGATGAGGAGAGATACAAGGAAAAATTCTCCAAACATGTCGTATGGGAGGAACATGGCTTCCATTACACGCAGCAAACGGGAGACCGTGGTCTCGAACCTGCCCTGCTCTGAACCATCCACTACAAGGGATGGGGGACATTCGCGCAGCAGCCTGAGATAGCGAATGTCACAATAGTCAGAGAGTTCTACTCCCATCACCCTTGCCCGGAGAAGTCGTTCATCTACGTCCGCGGGGAGGCGGTTAAACTAAACCCCGATGTCATCAACAGCTATTACGGCCTTGATATGAACGACAATCTGCATAAAGAATGGAGGCAGTCACTGATGGCTACCCACTATGACGAGATCAAGGACAGAATTTGCAAGCCCAGCACACCATGGCTGGGTGGCAAACACGTGGGATCTCTCCACCACCACCACCTGCTACCTGACGCCATGCTATGGAACTGATTCTTGAAGAGGCTTCTGTTGCCCTCATCCCACAACTCCACAGTTGACCGGCCGCGCCTTGCCATGATATATCATCATCACAAACCGGCCAGTCAACGCAGGGAGATTATCTGCACACAAATATACAACTTCTTCAAGAAGAAGAAGGGTGGATTATACTTCCCATCTCTCATCACAGGTCTCTGCACTAACTTTGGAGTCCCGGAAGAGCCCACAGATGAGTGGACGACTGCCAAAGAAGGCTGGACCAAAAAGGTCTGGGCACAGATGATGCAGGACCTAGACCCAACAACGCCAAGTCAGCCCTTTGCCACCTAGTTCGAAACGCTAGCTGCCCCCGGCAGTACTGATGCTGCCCCAGCCACAGAGGTCATCCCGCTACTGCACATACTCTTGGAAAATATGAAACGAATAGAGCAGCAACAGCTGACTTTCATGAATTATGTGGGGGAGGCCCAAGAAGCCTTGGTGGCTTATTTCCTACAGAAGCTCCCTGGTGATGTGCCCATCATGCCACCATTCCCTACGGAGCTTGCAGCAGCAACACAAACACAACAAACTCCACCAGCCGCCCGATAGACGACCAAGTGCCCTCTCCTATGCATTATCCACATCACTTAGCTGCCACCCCATCGCAGACAGTGGCAGACTCCCCCAAGAGGCACTAGCAGAATATCTCCCCCGCCTGCACAACTGATACAGTAGCAGACTCCTCCTCGTCAGAGGAGATTGAGCAGCTGTTGCCGCAGCAAGAAACAGTAGTAGTTGCAACAACAACAGCCATCTCTATGGCATTCATCCCTCCGGAAACATCCACAAAGGAAGGAACAAGGAAGAAGAAGCGGCACATAATAGTCGAAGACCTTGTAGACCTCGAGACGGAGTTAGAAGAGAGCGATGCATCTCCCGTCATTCCCCCTGCCGAGCCTCAAGAAGAGCCACATCATACGCCAAAGAGAGTCTAGCCCCCGCGGAAAGTGAAAACCTCACCTGCCAGAACCGCCGCCAAGGCATCCGTCGGCCGCCGCTTCGTCATCAAAACATCCTCCTCCTCAGCTGACTAGAATCCCACCTCCTCTTAACCATCAACAAACCTTTATTTTTTCTTTTCTTTTATCTTTATTTTTTATTTTTATTCTATTTTCTTTATTTTCTAATTTTAACATGTGTATTTAATTTTCTTTTTTCTATTTTGTGCATTGAGGGCAATGTCCGTCTCGTAACAATTGTAGGCATTTTTTAGTTGCATTTAGACTGCATTGAACTTGTCATAGTAATAATCGGAAAAGAAAAATTTGCTATGACTTGTGCCTATGATAGGGTAGCCGATTAATTTATTTTCGCACCTAACTAATAGTAAACCTAATCATGGGAAAAAGCATGAAATATGACTTAGATTTTTTTTGCCTGAAAATGTTGAATATTTCTGTTACTTGCTTAATGTGTAGAATAGTTGATGAACACTGTCTGTCTGATTTTTAGACTTCTTTGCAAAATTCTAATAATAATTGTAGGTAGCCGTTGAGGTAGGAAAAAGAAACAGGAAAATGTAGAACTGCCAAGGCAGCAAAATCAAAAACAAAGAAAAATGATGTATTACCCTAGAGTTGCCCCCAACAGGGTCTAGGAAGAATCATGAGCGAGGACACTCCGCTGCTATCAAAGACCACGAATCTGAAAGCCTGTAACGCCCCGGTTTTGGGCTTAGAAGTTTTGGGCGTTGACCGGTTTGATCAAAGTGTTGTTCGAATCTAAAAGGGTGAATTTAGGAAAGCCTAGTCCGGGTTGCATTAAAAATATGGAAAAATGTTCTAAAATCATCTTTTAATATAATTAGGTGAACTGTGAAATCAATTTTGGAAAATGAGTTTCGGAAGGGTGACATTTTGGCTAGTGACCAAAATGTAATTTTCGCAAGTTTGGTGGCTGTTTTATAAAGGGTTGAAACTTTGAATCTTTAAGGAGCTATTTACCCAAAGGGAGTTTCTCCAGATTTTTCTAAGATATTTTAAGTCTAAAATCTGATTTTAAATGATATTAAAAAGTGGAGGGAAAGCCATTTGGCTATTTTAGATTTTTGTAACCAACTTTTCCTAATTTTCTTTGTCTCTTTTTCTCTCAATCCAAACAGTCCATTTCCAGAGAATTGCTTCTGATTTCTTCACCTAAATCCCTCCTTTCAACTCTCATTTGATTCCTAATCAACATATCTTCAAAACCTCTTCAATTGCTACTTGTTTCAACAAGGATTTTGATTCCAAAAAGAGGAGAAACTCAAGTTTGGAGGTAAGAACGTCCTTCTCCTCTAAACTATCAGTTCTTTATTGAAATTCCTAAGTTTTCAATCCTAAATTGATGTTTAATTAAAGGTTTTAAAGTGGTGAAATGGATCTTGGCTTATAATGCAAGATTTTGATGATTTTTGATGATTTTCGTTAGATCTGATTAATCTGTGATTTGAGATGTGTTTTTGATGTTAAATGAACTCTAAATTGATAAGGAATTGAGTTTTGATTGATGCAATCCCGGATAGGTTGAGTTTCCTAAGTTTAGCTTGTGTTTCAAGGTTGTTTTTGAGGTGATCTTGGTGATCTAATGTTGCTGGAGGTATAAGGATGTTAATAGGTTGTTTTTAGATGTTATATGATGTTTATGGAAGTGTGGTTTTGCTGGTTTATGGCTGGGCTTTGTTTAGAAGTGGTTTGGATGCATTTTCGGTTGTGTTTGGTGGCCGAAAATGGAGGTTGAATGAGAGCAGCGAGTTTAGGTGCTTTCATTGAAGCAATTAATGCATGATGATGCATTAATCCTCTGCTCTGATGTGTTGAAACAGGGGAAGCATCTTTGGATCCAAGAGTTGTTAATCCGGAAGCTTGATTTGGTGCTTTGGCTTGAAGCAAAGTGGAAATCGGTGAGTGAAGTTGGGTTTTCAGATTTTAAAACCAAGGTTTGAAGGTTTTGGGAGCTTAGTCTAAGTCTAAACAACTTTGCTAAGCTCAAGTGTAAGTTTTCGGAATTTCTCTCTAGTGGTGGCCATGTTTTTGTTGTGATGCAAAGTGGTTATTTGCATGTTTTAATTACTGTTTTGAAAGCATGTTTTAGCATGGTTTTTGCTGATGTTGTAAGCCATATGTTGAAGGTAACTCTAGGTAGGAGTTCCTTGATTTTATACATTGAAATAATGTGGTTTGATGCTTTGAAATGCATGTGGAATATGGCTTGGTTTAATGCTTTAAAACAGTGGATTATATGATGAAAAAGATGTATATTGGCAAGTGATGTTTTGAAAATGTTAAGGTCACTAAGGTGGTTAAAAGTCCTTGAGTGAGCCTTGTTACTTAAGAACATCAAGGTGGTTAAAAGTCCTTGGATGATTCTTGTTGCGGACACTAAGGTGGTTAAAAGTCCTTAGGTGATCCTTTCCATGGTGTTTAAAAGTCCATGGGGCCAAGGTGTTTAAAAGTCCTTGGGGCCAAGGTGTTTAAAAGTCCTTGGGGTGATCCAAGCTATGGACACAAGGTGGTTAAAAGTCCTTGTGTGGTCCTCATTCATGGTGTTTAAAAGTCCATGGCCAAGGTGTTTAAAAGTCCTTGGGGCCAAGGTGTTTAAAAGTCCTTGGGAAGTTGATGAACTTGTTTTAAGAAATGGAAATTGTCACTTGAGCCAATATGACATGTTATGTTTATGTTGAAGCATGAGATTGCTTGTTTAAAGTATGCTTTTGAGCATGTGCGAAGGTTGATTTTAAGCATGTTTATAAATGGTTTTAATTGCATTATTGAATGGTTTTTAAGAGCATTCCTCACTAAGCTTTTGCTTACGCTCTCTTCGTTTTCTTAATTCAATAATGCAGAGCATTAGAGAACCTTGAGGGGCAGCAAGGAGGGCAAGCATTTAAGTTCAAGTAAAGCTCAATGTATGGAAGGTTTTATAAGCACTTTTTAGCTTTTGGGTAATTTGGCAATGGGGGACCAATGTGTATGTTTTGGGAGAGGTTTTAAACTCCCTAAGTATGTTGAATGTTGTTATGAATGTTGGTTTTTGGATTGGATCATTATATGCTTGTTGTGGAAGTTTGTGCTTGAATAGCTAGCTTGTGTAGGAAGCATGCCTTTAGAATTGGGGCTTTTTGCATATGATGTTGTTTTGTTGAATTGTTGATGCAAGTATGTTCTATATATGTTGAGTTGCATGCTGGTAAAGTTTGGTGACAATTGGAGCATGTTTGAATGATCAATTGCATGTTTTGGAATGCTTTTGGAGCAATTCTGTGCAGGGCGTTTCGGAACAGTGTGCACCGTTTTGGAACGGGTGCCTTGAATGAACCCAGGGGTCCGAAACGGTATGCACCGTTTCGAAACGGTTTGGCCTCTGCCAGACCCCCATTGCGGAACCCGTTGCGGAACGGCCCGTGTTTCGAAACAGGGTCAACCTGTTTCGGAACGGTCGACCGTTGGGGGCTGACATTGGCAGTTAAATGTTTTGAAATGTTTGCGTTTTGGTCCTGAAACTCGTTTGTGCAATTGTATGAGTTTGGGATGTCCTTTTGAGCTGAAATTTCACAGAGAAGCATGAAACCTGACTAATTTCAAGTTGGTAAGATTAATTTGGGTTAAGTCCTTTTAATTATCAGAAATTACAATTTGGTCCCTAAAGTTGTATTTTGTTCAATTGGGTTCCTGTTTGATCTCTGATGTTTGTGATCTTTGAGTATGATGTTTGTGTGATCACCACTAGGGTTAATGTGCATCTAGATAAGATTAAAAAGAAAAAAAAAGGTCGTTAATCAAGGTTGACTTTCGGGTTGACTTTGGTTTTCCCTGTGTGACTTTCTTAATTCGGGTCAACCGTCTAGGCCGGGTTAAGGGGGTTACATTTGGTGGTATCAGAGCTGAGTTCTCGAGTAATTGGGAATGAATGTATGCATGATTGAAGTATGTTTGGCTTGTATGCTTGTTGTATGAAAGCATGTTCAGTGGCTTGAGATGTTGATGCATTTGAGATATATGCTGTGATGTAGCATGTTGAGGGTACCCATTGCCAAACAAAAGCTAATGAAATGATGTTGATTTTGAAAGAAATTGAGCTTGAATACTTGGATTGCTTACCTTGCTGGGCCTGACTTTGTTTTATTTGTATTGATATGCATGGTAAAAGTATGGCACCACGTAGAGAGTTAAGGAGTAGCGTGAGAGCTACGACCCCGGATGGGAATGAGAATGAAGAGAATGCGGGTAGTGCTGTGTTACCTCCTCCTCCACCTGGTGGTGGTGGTGCGGAGAGGGAAGGAGCTGGAGCTGCAGCAGCTGGTGCTAGAGCTGCAGGACCTGAGGTTGGTCAGGGGCAAGCTATGCCTGATATGTCGATGCTGGTACAAGCTATTGCGGGTGCTTTTCGAGCAGCAGTAGCTGGAGCTCAAGGAGCTGGGCATCAGGGAGATGCTGGTGTTAGACTACCCTTAGAGCGTCTGCGCAGTCTTGGTGGGACTGAGTTTAGGGGTATGTCTGCTGAGAGTTCTGAGGCTTGGTTAGAGAGTACCAAGCGAATTTTGGGACAGATGAGCTGCACGGATGTGCAAAAGTTGGGGTGTGTCGTGTCCTTACTGCAGGACGATGCTTATACGTGGTGGACGACCACAATCTCGGGGATGGCTGAAGCTGATGTGACTTGGACATTCTTTCAGAATGCGTTCAAGAGGAGATATCTGGGAGTGAGATATCTGGATGAGAAAAAGCGTGAATTCATGACTCTTACCCAAGGGAGCATGAGTGTGGCTGAGTATGAGGTGCAGTTTGTGCGACTCAGTCAGTATGCACCGGAGCTGATTCCTGATGAGCGGGAGAGGTGCGAAAGGTTTCGTTATGGTCTTATAACGGAGGTAAAGATGTATGTGCTGGCCACTGAGTATGATGATTTTGATGTGTTAGTGGGCCGAGCCAAGGACATTGAGATGAATTTGAGTTTGTCTACGAAGGGTGCTGGAGCAAGTTCTGGTAAGAGGGTTGCTGAGTATAGTTCCGGAGGTGGACGGAACAAGAGGGGACGCGATCAGAGGTATCAGTCCTCAACTAAGAGAGGTGGAGGTGCACCTGCTAGGGGTGGCAATGCTAGAGCTGACCCTAGTGCTTGTTGGATCTGTGGTTCACGTGGTCACTTGAAGCGTGACTGTCCTCGTGCTGTGAGGGAGGTGCAAGCTCCTGTTGTGGCAGCTGGTTTTGGATGCTGGAATTGTGGTTCTGCTGACCACTTGAGGCGAGATTGTCCGAGGTTGGCTGGTGGCCAAGAGCGTGCTTCTGCTGTTGCAGCACCACAGAGAGGTCGTGGGCGCGGCCGTGGTAATTTCCAGAGGCGTGAGGAAGGTGGTCGTGGAGTAGCCCATGTTGTGGCTATTCAGCCTGAGGGTGGAGGTCAAGCGAGGGTGTATGCTCAGCGTGAAGGGAGGAATGATGCAGATGTGATTGCAGGTACCTTTACTTTGCAATCCTTGTCATTGCTTTCTTTGATTGATTCTGGATCTACGCATTCATACATTTTGCGTGAGCATGCTGAATTGCTTGGTTTGCCTGTTGAGTCTTTGGATGTTGGTGTTCGTGTCACTAGTTCTTTTGGTGAAACTGTTGTGACTCGAAAGCTGTATAGAAGGTGTCCCTTGGTCGTTCAAGAACATGTCTTTCATGTTGATCTTATGGAGCTGCCCTTTTATGGTTTTGATGTAATCCTTGGAATGGATTGGCTTGCTGAGCATCGTGCTGTTGTGGATTGTGAAAATAAGCGTGTTTCGCTTAAGCTTGCGGATGATTATGAAGTGGTGGTGGTTGGTGAGAATGTGAAGTTTCTTGCCAATGTTGTTTCTACCTTGGAGGCGAGCAGGATGCTGAGGCAAGGTTGTGAAGCTTATCTAGCTTTTGTGATGAATCCTAGCTCTAAGGAGTTGAGGGTGCAAGATATCAGGGTTGTGAAGGAGTTTCCTGGTGTTTTTCCTGAGGAGTTGCCTGGTTTACCTCCTAATCGCGAGGTGGAGTTTGGAATTGAGCTGTATGAGAATACAACTCCTGTGTCCATTACTCCCTATAGAATGGCACCTAAGGAGCTGAAGGAGCTGAAGACGCAGTTGCAAGAGCTGCTTGATCGTGGTTTCATCCGGCCGAGTGTGTCACCTTGGGGAGCACCGGTCTTGTTTGTGAAGAAGAAAGATGGCACTATGAGGATGTGCATTGATTACCGTCAGCTGAACAAGTTGACTATCAAGAATCGGTATCCTTTGCCGAGGATTGATGATCTCTTTGATCAATTTCGGGGAGCTGCTGTGTTCTCTAAGATTGACTTGAGGTCAGGGTATTATCAGTTGAAGGTGAAGGATGTGGATGTGCCTAAGACAACTTTTAGGACAAGGTATGGGCATTATGAGTTCCTTGTGATGCCGTTTGGTTTGACAAATGCTCCTGTTGCTTTCATGGACATGATGAACCGTGTGTTTCATGAATACCTGGACAAGTTCGTTGTGGCGTTCATTGATGATATCCTCGTGTACTCGCGTACTGAGGAAGAGCACGAAGAGCATTTGAGGATTGTTCTGCAAGCTTTGTTGGAGAATCAGCTTTATGCTAAGCTGAGCAAGTGTGAGTTCTGGCTTAAGGAGGTGGTGTTTCTTGGGCATGTGGTCTCAGCTGAGGGGATTCGTGTTGATCCTCAGAAGATTGAGGCGGTGATGAACTGGAAAGTTCCTAAGTCTGTTCATGAGGTCCGTAGTTTCCTTGGTTTGGCGGGATACTACCGGAGGTTTGTGGATGGTTTTTCCAAGATTGCTGCTCCTATGACAAAGTTGTTGCAAAAGGATGTTAAGTATGAGTGGACGGAAGCGAGACAGCAGGCTTTTGAGAAGCTGAAGGCGGCTTTGACGCAAGCTCCTATCTTGGTTCAGCCGGAATCAGGGAAAGAGTTTGTGGTCTACAGTGATGCGTCCTATGTTGGTTTGGGGTGTGTGCTGATGCAAGAGGGTAAGGTTGTAGCTTATGCATCGCGGCAGTTGAAAGTGCATGAGCGCAATTATCCTACGCATGATATTGAGTTGGCTGCAGTGGTCTTTGCTCTGAAGATCTGGAGGCATTATCTGTATGGTGAGAAGTGTACTGTGTACACGGATCACAAGAGTTTGAGGTATCTGATGTCTCAAAAGGAGTTGAATCTTAGGCAGCAGCGTTGGTTGGAGTTGCTCAAGGATTATGATCTGACGATTGAGTACCATCCTGGAAAAGCTAATGTTGTTGCGGATGCCTTGAGTAGGAAGGTAGCTGTTGAGCTGAGAGCTATGTTTGCTAGCTTGAGTATATCGCGAGATGGTGGTCTTGTTGCTGAGTTGCAGGTGAAACCATCTTTGGTTCAGTTGATCAAGGATAAGCAGTTGCTGGATGATTCCTTGGTGTCTCATGTTCAGGATATCGCGAAGGGTAGGCCTTCGGATTTCTGCTTTAATGATGATGGAGTGTTGTGTTTTGGTAGTCGAATAGTAGTGCCTACTGATGCTGAGTTAAGGCGTGCTATTCTGACTGAAGGTCATAGTAGTCCTTTTGCTATACACCCTGGTAGTACTAAGATGTATCGTGATCTTCGTGATGAGTACTATTGGGTGGGTTTGAAGAAGGATGTTGCAGAGTTTGTGAGCAAGTGTTTGGTGTGTCAGCGAGTTAAGGCTGAACATCAGGTTCCTTCTGGGTTGTTGCAACCGTTGAAAATCCCTGAATGGAAGTGGGAGAGGGTTACCATGGATTTTGTATCTGGTTTACCTTTGTCTCCATCAAAGAAGAATTCTGTTTGGGTGATTGTGGATCGCCTGACGAAGTGTGCGCATTTCTTGCCTGTGCATACTACGTTCTCTTTGGATAAGCTGGCAGAGCTGTACATTGCTGAGATTGTGAGGTTGCATGGTGTGCCTAAGTCGATTGTGTCGGATAGGGATCCGAGGTTCACATCGCGTTTCTGGCAGTGTTTGCATCAAGCTCTGGGTACAAGGTTGCATTTCAGTACATCCTATCATCCTCAGTCGGATGGTCAGTCTGAGCGAGTTATTCAGATCTTGGAGGATATGTTGAGATGTTGTGTGATTGAGTTCCAAGGTTCTTGGGAGAAGCATCTGCCTTTGGTTGAGTTCGCTTATAACAATAGTTATCAGACGAGTATACAGATGGCACCTTATGAGGCTCTGTATGGGAGAAAGTGTAGGACTTCTCTTTGTTGGGCTGAAACTGGTCAAAAGTTGGTTTCGATGCCAGCTTTGTTGAAAGGGACCACCGAGAAGGTGAAGCTTATCTGTGAGAGGTTGAAGGCTGCCTCTGATCGGCAAAAGTCTTACGCGGATTTGAAGCGTAAGGAGATAGAGTATGCGGTGGGTGACCGTGTGTTCTTGAAGGTTTCGCCTTGGAAGAAGGTGATGAGGTTTGGTCGGAAGGGTAAGTTGAGCCCTAGATACATTGGACCGTATGAGGTTGTTGAGCGTGTGGGTTTTGTTGCGTATCGGTTGAGGTTACCTCAGGAGCTGGAGAAGATTCATGATGTGTTCCATGTTTCTATGCTCCGGAAGTATAGGTCTGATCCTTCGCATGTGATGCCTGTGGAGGAAGTGGTTTTAAATCCGGATTTGACCTATGATGAGGAACCGGTGAAGGTTCTGGATTCGGATAGCAAGGTTCTTCGTGGCAAGACCATTGAGTTGGTGAAGGTGCTGTGGAAGCATCGAGGTGTTGAGGAAGCCACGTGGGAGCGGAAGGAAGACATGCTGAAGCAGTTTCCTTATCTCTTTCCTTCAGGTAAATTTCGAGGACGAAATTTCTTAAGGGGGGGAGAGTTGTAACGCCCCGGTTTTGGGCTTAGAAGTTTTGGGCGTTGACCGGTTTGGTCAAAGTGCTGTTCGAATCTAAAAGGGTGAATTTAGGAAAGCCTAGTTCGGGTTGCATTAAAAATATGGGAAAATGTTCTAAAATCATCTTTTAATATAATTAGGTGAACTGTGAAATCAATTTTGGAAAATGAGTTTCGGAAGGGTGACATTTTGGCTAGTGACCAAAATGTAATTTTCGCAAGTTTGGTGGCTGTTTTATAAAGGGTTGAAACTTTGAATCTTTAAGGAGCTATTTACCCAAAGGGAGTTTCTCCAGATTTTTCTAAGATATTTTAAGTCTAAAATCTGATTTTAAATGATATTAAAAAGTGGAGGGAAAGCCATTTGGCTATTTTAGATTTTTGTAACCAACTTTTCCTAATTTTCTTTCTCTCTTTTTCTCTCAACCCAAACACTCCATTTCCAGAGAATTGCTTCTGATTTCTTCACCTAAATCCCTCCTTTCAACTCTCATTTGATTCCTAATCAACATATCTTCAAAACATCTTCAATTGCTACTTGTTTCAACAAGGATTTTGATTCCAAAAAGAGGAGAAACTCACGTTTGGAGGTAAGAACGTCCTTCTCCTCTAAACTATCAGTTCTTTACTGAAATTCCTAAGTTTTCAATCCTAAATTGATGTTTAATTAAAGGTTTTAAAGTGGTGAAATGGATCTTGGCTTATAATGCAAGATTTTGATGATTTTTGATGATTTTCGTTAGATCTGATTAATTTGTGATTTGAGATGTGTTTTTGATGTTAAATGAACTCTAAATTGATAAGGAATTGAGTTTTGATTGATGCAATCCCGGATAGGTTGAGTTTCCTAAGTTTAGCTTGTGTTTCAAGGTTGTTTTTGAGGTGATCTTGGTGATCTGATGTTGCTGGAGGTATAAGGATGTTAATAGGTTGTTTTTAGATGTTATATGATGTTTATGGAAGTGTGGTTTTGCTGGTTTATGGCTGGGCTTTGTTTAGAAGTGGTTTGGATGCATTTTCGGTTGTGTTTGGTGGCCGAAAATGGAGGTTGAATGAGAGCAGCGAGTTTAGGTGCTTTCATTGAAGCAATTAATGCATGATGATGCATTAATCCTCTGCTTTGATGTGTTGAAACAGGGGAAGCATCTTTGGATCCAAGAGTTGTTAATCCGGAAGCTTGATTTGGTGCTTTGGCTTGAAGCAAAGTGGAAATCGGTGAGTGAAGTTGGGTTTTCAGATTTTAAAACCAAGGTTTGAAGGTTTTGGGAGCTTAGTCTAAGTCTAAACAACTTTGCTAAGCTCAAGTGTAAGTTTTCGGAATTTCTCTCTAGTGGTGGCCATGTTTTTGTTGTGATGCAAAGTGGTTATTTGCATGTTTTAATTACTGTTTTGAAAGCATGTTTTAGCATGGTTTTTGCTGATGTTGTAAGCCATATGTTGAAGGTAACTCTAGGTAGGAGTTCCATGATTTTATACATTGAAATAATGTGGTTTGATGCTTTGAAATGCATGTGGAATATGGCTTGGTTTAATGCTTTAAAACAATGGATTATATGATGAAAAAGATGTATATTGGCAAGTGATGTTTTGAAAATGTTAAGGTCACTAAGGTGGTTAAAAGTCCTTGAGTGAGCCTTGTTACTTAAGAACATCAAGGTGGTTAAAAGTCCTTGGATGATTCTTGTTGCGGACACTAAGGTGGTTAAAAGTCCTTAGGTGATCCTTTCCATGGTGTTTAAAAGTCCATGGGGCCAAGGTGTTTAAAAGTCCTTGGGGCCAAGGTGTTTAAAAGTCCTTGGGGTGATTCAAGCTATGGACACAAGGTGGTTAAAAGTCCTTGTGTGGTCCTCATTCATGGTGTTTAAAAGTCCATGGCCAAGGTGTTTAAAAGTCCTTGGGGCCAAGGTGTTTAAAAGTCCTTGGGAAGTTGATGAACTTGTTTTAAGAAATGGAAATTGTCACTTGAGCCAATATGACATGTTATGTTTATGTTGAAGCATGAGATTGCTTGTTTAAAGTATGCTTTTGAGCATGTGCGAAGGTTGATTTTAAGCATGTTTATAAATGGTTTTAATTGCATTATTGAATGGTTTTTAAGAGCATTCCTCACTAAGCTTTTGCTTACGCTCTCTTCGTTTTCTTAATTCAATAATGCAGAGCATTAGAGAACCTTGAGGGGCAGCAAGGAGGGCAAGCATTTAAGTTCAAGTAAAGCTCAATGTATGGAAGGTTTTATAAGCACTTTTTAGCTTTTGGGTAATTTGGCAATGGGGGACCAATGTGTATGTTTTGGGAGAGGTTTTAAACTCCCTAAGTATGTTGAATGTTGTTATGAATGTTGGTTTTTGGATTGGATCATTATATGCTTGTTGTGGAAGTTTGTGCTTGAATAGCTAGCTTGTGTAGGAAGCATGCCTTTAGAATTGGGGCTTTTTGCATATGATGTTGTTTTGTTGAATTGTTGATGCAAGTATGTTCTATATATGTTGAATTGCATGCTGGTAAAGTTTGGTGACAATTGGAGCATGTTTGAATGATCAATTGCATGTTTTGGAATGCTTTTGGAGCAATTCTGTGCAGGGCGTTTCGGAACAGTGTGCACCGTTTCGGAACGGGTGCCTTGAATGAACCCAGGGGTCCGAAACGGTATGCACCGTTTCGAAACGGTTTGGCCTCTGCCAGACCCCCGTTGCGGAACCCGTTGCGGAACGGCCCGTGTTTCGAAACAGGGTCAACCTGTTTCGGAACGGTCGACCGTTGGGGGCTGACATTGGCAGTTAAATGTTTTGAAATGTTTGCGTTTTGGTCCTGAAACTCGTTTGTGCAATTGTATGAGTTTGGGATGTCCTTTTGAGCTGAAATTTCACAGAGAAGCATGAAACCTGACTAATTTCAAGTTGGTAAGATTAATTTGGGTTAAGTCCTTTTAATTATCAGAAATTACAATTTGGTCCCTAAAGTTGTAATTTGTTCAATTGGGTCCCTGTTTGATCTCTGATGTTTGTGATCTTTGAGTATGATGTTTGTGTGATCACCACTAGGGTTAATGTGCATCTAGATAAGATTAAAAAGAAAAAAAAGGGTCGTTAATCAAGGTTGACTTTCGGGTTGACTTTGGTTTTCCCCGTGTGACTTTCTTAATTCGGGTCAACCGTCTAGGCCGGGTTAAGGGGGTTACAAAGCCTAAAAGTGACAGACAAATTAGCATGAGTGAATAAAAGCCTTCACGAGATGACTCTACTCCAAGGGTTCGGGGTTCTGTAGTTTGCTCCTATCTCCACGTCAGACCTGGAAGAGTAGTTGTGATAAGCTGAAGCCCTCACTGCCATGATTAAAAATAATAATAATATGCTTAACTGTGCTACCACGGCAACAACCTTTAAATTACAGCAGCATCTTTGTTTAATCTTTTACTCTGCGTATTTAGCTTGTTTACAGACTTACATACATCACACATGCATGAGGAATTTAATTCTAAGATGTTTTTCTTGCTTATTTCCCTTCATTAAGTTTTATATATAGGTGTTACGGCTTTGAGGCAGAAAATCAGGTTAAAATCATGTTTTTCTTTCTGGTTATTATTAGAGCAAGTACTCTAGGTTGCATTGCTTGAGGACAAGCAATAGTTCGAGTTTGGGGTTGTGTAAAGTGTCCAAAAGTCCTATATTTCATACACTTTCCAACTCTAATTATGACTGTTTTTAAGCACATATTAGGCATAATTAGGTTCATGCATAGCATTTTACAGTATTTCATTGTGCTGCCTTACTTTTATAGCTTATCATTCAATTGGTGAATATGAGATACTGTTCTAATGTAATCTTGCTTGTAGGTACTAACAGCTGAGCGAGGGAACCGAGAAGCGGAGGACATTACACTGAGGAACAAACCCAGGAGCTGTACTGAAGCAGTTCCAACAAAAGTAAGTTGTTGTCGAGCACCTACTGAGCAAAGGCTGCTGCCGAGCACCTCCGAGCAAAGGCTGCTACCGACCTTGCTGCCGCGGCAGCTGACTATGGAAGTTTGGAGAACCAGAGCGCGATTTGTAGAGCTAAAACTCCTGATTCTATCGCCAGCGTTCACGTGATTTTCCGACGTCTGTAGCAGCAGCTAGGGCTACCGAAGCTTAACTCTCAAGCTTACTTGAGGACGAAGGCAAACGGGAAAGAGTCCATATCCCATGCAAATAAGTCGGCATTTAAAGTCATATAAAAGAGGGAAAGCTACATTAGAGGACTTCTACTTTAAGGAGGACTTAACCTAGTCTTATAGTCCATAAATACCCATTGTAACTCCTAGTTCAAATCATCTTAGGTAATCTATAGACTTCTCTTGTGCTCTCCGCCGCCGCCATGTTCTAATTTCCTATTGGGTTAGGGTTATGTTGTAACTAGAGTGAAATAGTTGTTTTAGGTTTTTGAGTTATTTCTTCAATAAAATATTTCAAGTTTATTTAATCCATTTTTCTTCATTCTTTCAATCTTTCCACACCAGTCGTTTGAGAGAATCCATTTGTCGGGCATGAAAGTGCAAGGCTCGGGAAAGGGTTAAGTACAGTCACAACGGGAGGCGTGACTAACTTGGTTCCACACTAGTCCACAAGTTTCAGCGGCTAAAAGGGATCGCTAACCGAGTTGATTGCCTTGGTTCCACACTAGTCCTCAAGTAATCAATCTCGAGCATCTTTACCTAGAAATAGGAGAGATCATTGTCAACTATCCTGCCAAACTTGAAGTATCTGCCAGACTTTCCGCGAGGACTTCCTTCCATTCCACCTGCCGAGACAGTACACACCCCTGCAGTGGCAGTGACCTGCTGCGGTCGCGTGATAGGGTTGTAGTTTGTCGCCCGCCATACCCGCCGAGGCAGCATATTGTGGCAGCAAAGGATAACTCATACCTATTACAACGCATTTTTCACACTCATCGGCAGCATAACTCTGCCTGCTCTATCAACCTGATTTTTTTCTCTTTTACTTGTGTCTTTATTTACTTCTCAATCCCAACCAATCATTTACTTGTGTTTTTACTTTACCATTGTGCATGATCTACAAAGACAAGACAAGCTGTCCAATCCTCGTGGGATTCGACATCTTTTATACTATAACTTGACAGGAGTGTGCACTTGCGCTCTTCCAAAAAGGGAATAGGTACACGCCCTACAAGTTTTTGGCGCCGTTGCCGGGGATTGGTAACAGCGAATTTCATTTTTCTATTTTCTGAACTTTTTATTAAATTTTGACTTTAATAAAAAAAATTACTTTGTCCTTTGCAAGTGTATGACCAGGGCTAACCCTAAAGGAAACCTTATCATTTACGACGATCTAGAGTGTGAAAAGAGACGGCTTAAGAGGGAGCTCAGATAAATCCTACAGAACAAGGACAAAGGTAAAGCAAAGGAAGAGAACATGGTGAACGAGGACCCTCCAATTGATGTCATAAATGGCAGGGGCGGGTAGCCAGATTTGCCGCCCAGAGGGCCACAAGTACAACCGAGGCAGGATCCCTCTAATCCACCCCAAGTGCGGACAAGAAGAGACTACCTTGAACATGATTTTCAAAGGTTCGAGCCAATAGTGACTGAACCAGAGATAGGGGCAGATCATTTTGAACTAAAGCCCATCATGTTCAACATGATAAACACACTAGGGCACTTCGGAGGGACTGCCACAGAAGATGCTCGGTAGCATTTACGAGGGTTCCTGGACATTTGTCTATCCTTAAAAATTCATGGGGTACACCAGGACGTACTGTGGCTGAGACTATTTCCCTATTCACTGAGGGATAGGGCGAAACAGTGGTTAGACAACCAGCCAGCAGGATCTTTCAGTTCATGGGCAGAGCTCTGCAAAGACTTCCTAGATCGCTTCTGTCCATCCAACGTCACTAATAGGCTGCAGAATGAGATTACAGCCTTTAGACAAGGAGATGATGAGCCAATGTATGAGGCATGGGAGAGGTACCAACAAATGTTTAATAACTGCCCGCTGCATGGCCTACCGGCTTGGACTCAGGTATCTATATTCTACAATGGGACGAATTACCCGACGTGAATGATGATAGATACCTCGGTTAACGGGATCATCTTAGACAGGTCTCTAGAAGAAGCCCTGCGGCTGTTGAACATAGCAGCCAAGAACGACTATAAATATCCGACAGCCCGCCGAGGCGGCACAAGGCGGCCAGCCACAATTAAAGAGGTAGATGCCTTCGAGTCCTAAATGCCCGCCTCGACCAATTAATGGAGCTGGTGATGAAGAAAGTGCAAAACCCTTGGAAGGTCTATAAAGTAAAGGTTGTGGAGCCATTTTGTGATGAATGCGGAGGCAACCATGATTCCTCTAACTGCACTGCATCTGCGAACTACATGGGAGGTTATGAGAGGAATAGCCGACCAGCCCGGAACACATACAATCCTAACTGGAGGAACCATCCCAATTTCTCCTGGAGCAACCCAAAAACATCTGCAAATCCAAAACAGCTCTAGGGAGGATAGCAGCAGAATCAGTCCTGACAGCAGACTCAACAGCCACAACACAATGATTTACTAGAAGAAACTCTGAATAACTTTATGAAACAAACTGGTGAATTTATTGTTTATACAAATAAATTTATGAAAAAAACTAAGTCTTTTATGGACATGACGGAAATGAAGATGAACAACCAGGAGGTTGCTATTAAGAACCTGGAAACCCAATTTGGGAAGTTCACCAAAATGTACCACAACCAGACTATGGGTGCATCATACAACAGCCCACCAGAAGCATCAAGCCCATTTTTGAACATTGCAAGGCCATAACTACAAGAAGTAAAAAGCAGCTGGATGAACCAAGGATGATGGGGGCATTTAGGAACTCAACCGGAATAGATAAGTAAGCCTGCCCCAGTAACACCAATACTAGCCGCCCCAGCAGCAACACCTACTCCAGTCGCCCCAATAGAAGAACATGAACGCAACACTAAAAAGGATGATCCTACCCGAATTAAGCCCCCAAGCAAGGAGCAAATAGAAGACATCCGTCCGCCAGCACCATTCCCCCAGAAGCTCAAGCAACAGCAACATGAGCACCAATTTAGGAAATTCTTAGATATTCTGAAACAAGTGCATATTAACATCCCTCTGATTGAAGTTATACAAAGCATGCCCAACTACGCCAAGTATCTCAGAGATATAGTTTCTGAGAAGAGACGGATATGGGAATTTGATACAGTGGTTGTCACTGAGGAGTGTATGGCTATGCCGCATAACAAACTGCCGCCCAAGCAGACAGATCCGGGCAGCTTTGTTATACCGTGCCGGCTGGGCAGCAAGCATGAGACCAGAGCCTTGTGTGACTTGGGAGCCAGTATAAACCTGATGCCTAATGCTGTCTTCGACAAACTAGGTATTGGCTCTACCAAGCCAACCTCCGTGATGCTTAAACTCGCCGATCATTCGTTCGTACAACCGGAGGGAAATATTGAAGACATACTGGTCAAGATGGGTAGCCTAATCCTCCGAGATGATTTCCTCATCTTGGACTGTGAGGCCGATGAGAAATCCCACAGAATTCTCGGGCAACCCTTCTTGGCCACGGGTAGAACGCTGAAAGATGTGGAACTCAGAGAACTTACAATGAGGGTAGATGATCAAAGCATAAATATGGATGTACTACAACCCTCAGAGGAAGGATATGAATGCCGGGATGAAAAAGCTGCCAAGGTAAGTGTGGAAACAAGCCAGGGCAGCGGCTGCCATGACAGACCTCGAGGCAGATTAAAGGACCCCGTCACACAAAAACTGAAGGAACAAGAGGACCCCCCAAGAGAGGGGAAAAAGCTACACCACCTCAGGAAGTGGTTATGTCTATGGGATGCACCCAAATGCACTCCTAACATAACTTAATTTTGTTAAGTTGATCACACATTTGCAAATGGCCAAGAGGGGGTGAATTGGTGATAACAATTTTGGTGGGTGAGAATATGAAAAATTTGAATTTGACACAAAGCAATTACAGTGGTTCAAGTTCTCCAAACGAACTCTACATCCACTACCTTAGTTCCCACTAAGGATTTTTAACCAATTCACTACTTGAATTCTTCCCCTTTTCTTGGATGAGGAGGTAACCTTACAATTTGATTAGGCTTTCTACCCAAAGCTTAATCCACTCACTTTTACAAAGAGAAGTTTTTAGTAAACTCTACAAATTCCTCTCAAAGGATAATTGTTTACCCAATTACAATTTCACACTCCCCAAACTCACAATAAAAAGATTACAATTGAGAATACAAGAGTTGGGTACAAGAATTTGACTCTAAAGGTGCAAAGTTTGAATTTGAGTGCTTTGATGTTGCTTGTAGGTTCAATAGTTGTTGCTTGTTTAATTGAGACTTGTTTTTATACCCTTGTATTGAATTCTAGCCGTTTGGGTAGTTGGGATCATCAATAGAGCCGTTGAGATGCAATTTCCCGCAATAAATGCAGCTCTGCTGCCTACCGTATCAGTACGGCTAGGGGGCGTATCGGTACCTGTATCAAAGAGGAAAGAGTCGTTGTGACTGAAAACATCGCGTATCGATACGCTTAGAAGGCGTACTAGTACGGTTTTAAGGGGAGTATCGATACGGAAGGGCGTCTCGATACTTGATTTACTCACTGGAATCCCAAGTTTGGTTTTAATAAAAAGCGTATCGGTACGCATTAGCATATCGGTACGGTATAACGGTCATTTAAATATTGGGATACCAACTAACTGACAAGTCAATGGTCGAAAATTAAATGCAAAGATTTTGCAAAGATAAGCTTGTCGTATCGATACGGTTGCAAAGCGTATCGATACGGTATCATTGAAAGAGTTGCCCAGATGAATATCGTATCGATACGAGGTAATGTCGTATCAGTACGCTATGTCTATTAAAATTCCAGTGGCTAAAAACTGTATTGATGCGCCTAAGGGTATCGATACGCCTGGGCATTTTGGTGGAGTTTGGCTTGAAAACACATAGGAAAAACTTAGAAATATTTATCATTTAAGAAGTATTTGTCTTGAGATATTATTTGGTTTAAAAGACTTTTCAATAGTGAGACTTTGAAGAGTACTTAAAAATTTATTGTTTTGCAAATTAGTCCATAAGTTTAGATGTTATATCAAAATCAATTTTGGTTTCACAATCTCCCCCATTTTGATATAACAAAACCACATATAAATTTTTAAGTTTTTGAAACTTTTGAAGAACTTTCTCCCCCTTAATTTAAGATGGATTTTCAAAATAAAAAAATAGGCTCTATAATCCTTCTCCCCCTTTTTGTTAGATCAAACATAAGCACAAGGATAATAGCAACAATCATATGATAAAATTCAAAGCAAACTTCAAATTAAAACAAACTTAATAGTTCAAAGCAAACTTCAAAGGAAAAGCAACATAATAATCCAAACTTAGATCCTAAAACATAGATAAAAGGCATAAAGTACTAATCATAGGTGCAAAAACTAAAGAAACTAAATGTCATGAGATGGTATGCAAAAACTACTCGTCCGCCTCATCGTCATCATCATCTTCCTCGTCCTCTTCATCTTCATCGTCTCGAGTAGGTTGATTCCTCCTATTTTGGTTGAGCCAAGCACCATGGAAGGCTGTGAGAGAGATATCCATGGAGTTTTATTGAAGAGCGATGGCTTTCATTTTATTCTCCATACCTTTGACGCGATCTTCCAAGGAGGTGAATCGAGTGTCAATGGCGGTAAATCCGGCTTCCATGTTAGTGAACTTCTCATTAAGGAATGTCATTAGGGTGCCCATGGAAGAGGATTCAATAGGAGCTCGTTGAGAGCTTGAAGGAGCATGAGAAGCATCAGCTGGTGCATCTTGTTGAGGAGCATGAGGGACACGAACCCATTCATTGTTAACATAGGAAAAATGAGCACGAGATAGGGAACGTTCATCGATAGGTTGGCCAAGGGGTTCGGGATAATCATAGGAACAATCAATTTCAATGGAATGGAAGAGGTAACTCAACGCCGTAGAATAGTAAAAAGATTTGACTTGGTCGGTGTGACGGTGTTGGACTAGATAGACAAGGTCGGCAAACATAATTTGACAAAGGTTTGGACGGTGACCCTCCCTAAAGCACCTAAGCCAAAAATCATCTACTTGACGTATGGTGGAAAATTTCCCTCCTGATGGATGCAAAAACCAAGTAATGAGAAGATGAAGAATACGATCATGAGAATTTAAGACTTTGACGGAGCCTAAATGACCTTGACCTAAGGACTTTTCATCATCAATTCCTACGTTTTCAAAACAAAAAGCCTTGCAAAGAACTTCTTGATCAATTTTAATGGTTTTGCCCATAACATATGACTCGATAGCAATGACATGTTCTCTATCCTCATCATGAACACATATAGCATTTGAAAAGAATATGATGACCAAGTTCCTATAGAGAATGGGAGGAATACTTAAAAAGGTTAGAAATTTCCATTGCCTAACTAAGGGGAGGTATTGAAATTTGAAACGGGCAGAGTTTAAAAATGGTATAGACACAATGCGTTCTTCCCTAAGGGTGAAACCTTGAAAGAGTTTGTAACGAGACATATCCGATGGGTCAGGAAAACTACATTGGATAATATAAGGGAGATTAGGTTTGGTGTTACGCTCTTCATCCTCAATAGGATCGGAACTGGCAAGACTACGTCTAGCTCTCTTTTTTGGTGCCATAACCCTGAAAACACATCAAAACAATTCGAATATGTATGCAATTAACATCTTATCCAAACCAATAAATTCTAATAGTTCAAGGTAATTAAAAAACAATTTTATTGTCAAAAAGATATGTACATATTTTAGAAAGAGTTAAAAAATAAAAAGAGATTAAAAAATATGATTAGAAAATATATTCGAATGAAAAAAAAATTGATTTTTGAAAAATTTTGATAAAAGTTTGAACCCCATGTTATAAAAGTATGTTTTGTACAAAAACTAAGTTAAAACAGTTATAAAAATCAAACGAAAAAAAAAGAAAAAAAGAGAGAAAAGTTTTATACCTTGAATTGTTAGATTGGATGAATGTGTTGATGTGAGTGCACTAGATTGTTGACAAAGCTTAGCTTTGATGTGGAGATCAAAAAACCTCAACGAATTTTTAAGTTTGATGGAGAAAATTGAAGGATTGAGGGGGTTTATATAGATGGGTGCGGCTAGGGTTTGAAGAGAAAAAGAGGGGTTTTTAATTTTTGAAGTATTTTGTGAAAGAAGCCCTAAATAGCCTCTCCGTCGAGACCGTATCGGTACACCTGTAGAGCGTATCGATACACGTTTGACCTAATTTTTTATTTGATGTTATTATCGTATCGATACGCGGGACCGTATCGGTACGTTTTGACCTGGATTACTTCCCTTGACTTACCCGTATCGATACGCAGGGTTGTATCGATACACATTTAGCTTTAAATATTTCCCTTTGATGAACTCGTATCGATACGCTTCAGACGTATCGATATGTTTTTACCAAATAAGGCATTTTTGACAGATTTGAAGAAAAAAAAGAAAAAAAATCAACTTTAAACGTACCTAAATGCATATGAATGACATATGAACAAGTTTTTATGGCTAAACTTAATGCATACTTCCCCTAGCAACATGCATAGAAGCAAAAAGAGGCAAATTAACATAAGCATGAATGTCAACCAATTTCAAGCAAAATTTTGACAATTTGGGACCTAAGAGGGGTCAAGAAAGGCTAGTTAAACCTAACTCTCTCCTAAGGGTCCAAAAACGCTCTTTATCTAAAGGCTTTGTGAATATATCCGCTAATTGGTTCAAGGTATCAACATACTCTAGAACAACATCATTTTTCAACACATGGTCTCTAATGAAATGATGTCTAATTTCTATGTGTTTGGTCCTAGAGTGTTGGATGGGATTCTTAGTGAGACAAATAGCACTAGTGTTGTCACACTTAAGGGGTATAGTTTCTACTTCAACGCCATAAGCTAAGAGTTGTTGTTTCATCCAAAGGACTTGAGCACAACAACTCTCTAAGGATATGTACTCCACTTCAGTGATAGATAAGGCTACGCTATTTTGTTTCTTAGAGAACCAAGATACGAGCATACTACCTAAAAATTGGCATGTCCCAGAGGTACTTTTCCTATCTATCTTACACCCCCATAATTCGCATCCGAATAAGCATGAAGGCTAAAGGAGGAATCTTTAGCATACCAAAGGCCTAAGTTAGGTGTATCTCTAATGTATCTAAAAATTCTCTTAATGGCAACTAAGTGTGATTCTCTAGGACTAGCTTGAAACCTAGCACACAAGCAAACATTAAACATGATATTCGGTCTACTTGCGGTAAGGTAAAGCAAAGAACCTATCATGGATCTATAAAGCTTAGAATCAACACACTTACCTCATTCATCTTTGTCAAGCTTTATGGAAGAGCTCATAGGTGTGGCTTGAGGCTTTGCATTCTCCAAGCCGAACTTTTTGAGCATATCGTTCACATACTTAGCTTGATTTATGAAGGTGCCATATTTCCATTGTTTGATTTGGAGTTCCAAAAAGAATGAGAGCTCCCCCATCATGCTCATCTCAAACTCACCTTGCATTAGCTTAGAAAATTCTTTGCAATAAAATTCATTAGTATAACCAAAAATGATATCATCAACATAAATTTGTACTACTAAGATGTCATTATTATACCTTTTTATGAAAAGTGTAGTGTCCACCTTACCTTTTTCAAAATATTTTTCAATTAAAAAATTTGAAAGTCTTTCATACCAAGTTCTAGGAGCTTGTTTTAAACCATAAAGAGCTTTAGTTAGTTTGAACACATGATTTGGAAATTTTGAATCCTCAAAACCCGGTGGTTGTTCAACATACACTTCTTCATTTATAAAACCGTTTAGAAAAGAACTTTTCACATCCATTTGAAAAAGCTTGAAATCATTGTGACATGCAAATGCCAAAAGCATCCTAATGGCTTCCATCCTAGCTACGGGTGCATATGTTTCATCAAAATCAATTCCCTCTTCTTGGGTATAGCCTTGAGCAACAACCCTAGCCTTGTTTCTCACTATATTACCATTTTCATCTAGTTTATTTCTAATAACCTATTTAATTCCTATAGTAGATTGATTACTAGGCCTTTCAACTAATGTCCAAACTTTACATCTCTCAAATTGATTTAATTCCTCTTACATGGCCAAAATCCAAAAATCATCTTTTAATGCTTCTTTGATATTTTTAGGCTCAATGCATGAAACAAATGCAACGTGGTTCATTAATTTGAGAGAGGATCTAGTAGTTACCCCCTTGGATGGATCACCCAAGATTTCACCACCTTTGACATAGTTGAACTCCCTTGGGTAAGATACCTCCTTTTCCTCAAGAGCCAAATCCTTCAAGGCTTCAAGAGGTGGATCTTGTGCATCTTCATCTTTAGTTGGAATCTCATCCACCTTTGACGTTTGTCCTCCATCAATGGCATCAAGAATTCCTACATCATCATCATTACAAGATTCCTTCCTCAGAAGGAGGTTATCATCGAAAACAACATGAATAGACTCTTCTACTACTAAAGTTCTTTTATTAAATACACGATAGGCTTTAGATTTTAAGGAGTACCCTAAGAAAATAGCTTCATCACTTTTAGCATCAAATTTACCTAAGTTTTCTTTACCATTATTCAAGATAAAACACTTGAAACCAAATGGATGAAAATAGCTAATGTTAGGCTTCTTAGATTTTAAAATCTCATAAGGTGTTTTCTTCAAAATTGGCCTAATCATTACTCGATTTATAATGTAGCAAGCGGTATTTGTGGCTTCCGCCCAAAAATATTTAGGTAAATTATTTTCACAAAGCATGGTTCTAGCCATATCTTCTAAAGTTTGATTTTTCCTCTCAACTACCCTATTTTATTGAGGAGTGCGAGGTGTAGAAAAATTATGGCTAATCCCATTTTCATTTAAAAACTCTTCAAAACCTAGATTTTGAAATTCGGTTCCATGATCACTTCTAATGTAAGAAATTTTAAGTTCAAGATCATATTGAGTTATTTTAGAAAATGTGATGATTTTTCTAAAGCCTCATCTTTTGTACTTAAGAATAGAACCTAAGTAAACCTAGAATAGTCATCAACAAGTACAAAGGCATATGATTTACCACCCAAGCTCATAGTTCTAATAGGCCCAAAAAGATCCATATGAATCAATTGTAAACATCTACTAGTAGAGACATCATTAATGGATTTAAATGAAGTTCTATGTTGTTTACCCTTAGAACACGCATCACAGATTTTATCATTAGAAAACTTAAGTTTGGGTAAACCTCTAACTAGATTAAGGGAAATCAATTTTTCTAAAACACCCATGCTAGCATGTGCTAATTTTCTATGCCAAAGCCATGAGTCATGTTCATCATGTGCAACTAAGCATGTTTGAGATGTATGGATGTCATCTAAATGCACCATGTAAATATTGCCTATTCTATGTTCTATGAGTATCAATTGATTTGTTTTAATGTTCACAATTTTGTAACCACTTTTATCAAATAAAACATTAAAACCCTTATCACATAATTGACTAATGCTCAATAAGTTGTGTTTAAGACCGTTGACATACAAAATATTTTCAATGAAAATAGAAGAATGATTACCAATGGAGCCTATTCCTTCAATGCGGCCTTTGGAGTTGTCACTAAAAGTTACCACTCCACCACTCTTTGGCTTTAGTTCCACGAATCTACTATTGTCACCGGTCATATGTCTTGAGCATCCACTATCAAGGTACCATGAGTTTTGGCTTGAAGCTTTGGCCTTGTAGCAATGCTCCCCTTACAAACAAAGAAATTAGGCCTTGATTTTTGGTACCCAAATCATTTTAGGTCCATGTGTGTTAGCCCTCAAAACTTTGGTTCCCTTAGGGATCCAAGAAGCAATAGCATTCATGTTATTAGAAATAATGAGTTCCTTAGGAACCCACACACTCCTAATCATTTGACCTCTAGATTGCTTAGGAAAATTTCTTTGTTTAGGAATAAAAGGTTTTCTTTTTACATATCGGGATTTAGAAGAATTTCCCTTTTCAAAATGGTTTTTCCCAATAGCAATAGATGTTTTAAGATTATCCACTTCCTTTGTGTGATAATCTTGAAAATCGGAAAGAAGTTTTTTAAGTTCAAGGTTTTTCTTTTTAAGATCATTTGAAAGATTTACTAAGTACAAAACCTTCTTTTCCAATTCGGAGTTAGTTTTTGAAATAGATTCATTTTGAGTTTTCAAATCAGAAATGTTTTTCTTGTTTCTCAAAATAGAATCCTTATATTTTCCAACTAACTCATCATAAACCTCTTACAATTCATCGTAAGCATCTTGAAGTTCTTCAAAGGTAAAATCAAAATTAGATGAGTTAAGGTTTACCTTTGGTTCATCATCAATGGCCATGAGACAAAGATTAGCCACTTCCTCCTCCTCCTCGGATGACTCCTCGTCACTACAAGTTGCTACTTGAGCTTTGAGCTTGTTCTTCTTCCCAAAGCTCTTCCTCTTCAATTGAGGACATTCGGAACGGATATGGCCGGATTTTTTGCACTCATAGCAAATGATTTGGTCCTTCTCCTCTTCTTTACTCTTGCTCTTGAAGTCTCATTTTCTAATGAACTTTCTCCCACGGTTGGACTTCATAAAGCGAGTGAATCGTTTGGCCAACATGGCCATCATCTCATCTTCATCTTCACTAGAATCGCTTTCATGGTATGAAGCTTTAAGAGCGATTCCAATCTTCTTCTTCTCAACATCCTTCTTCCCAATCTTCTTCTCCTCCCTTTTCTTTTCTTCTTCTCTTCCCTTCTTCATGATCTCATGGGTGAGTAGAGATCCAACAAGAGCATCTAGCTTGAGAGTCTTCAAATCTCGAGCTTCAATAATAGTTGTTCTCTTGCTATCCCATGATTCCGGAAGAGAGTACAACAATTTCCTCACTAACTTGTCTTCGAGGATAATCTCACCGAAACCCTTCAACCCATTGACAATGACCGAGAACCGATCAAACATCTTGGAAACACTCTCATCGGGATCCATTTTGAAATTTTTGTAGCTTAGATTTAGTAGCCCAATTTTTGTTTCCTTGACGTCACTAGTTCCCTCATATGTTGTCTCGAGGGTGTCCCAGACTTCCTTGACATTCTCGATCAAAGACACCTTGGAGTAGATATCTTGACCAAGTGCACAAAAGATGACATGAAGAGCTTTATCATTTACTTGCATCCTTCTTCGATCATCTTTTGTCATTTCGGCTTTGACCTTTGGGACAAGTCTTCCTTCACCTTCTCTCTTCATTGGTATGAATGGACCTTCTTCAACCACATCCCACACCATGTAGTCGGTAGACTTGATGAAGAGCCTCATCTTATTCTTCCAATATGGGTAGTTATCCCCACTGAAGAATGGTGGCTTGGTAGTAGATTAAGACTCGTAGAGGTTGAAATTTGAGGTGAATGCCATTGCTTCACTAGTTGTTGATCAAACTCTCCTAGAATCGACTCAAGAGGGTTGTAATCCTTCCAATGAGTGTAGCTCTTATACCAATTGTTGAGTTGATCACACAATTGCAAATGGCCAAGAGGGGGGTGAATTGGCGATAAAAATTTTGGTGGGTGAGAATATGAAAATTTTGAATTTGACACAAAGCAATTAGAGTGGTTCAAGTTCTCCAAACGAACTCTACATCCACTACCTTAGTTCCCACTAAAGATTTTTAACCAATTCACTACTTGAATTCTTCCCTTTTTCTTGGATGATGAGGTAACCTTACAATTTGATTAAGCTTTCTACCCAAAGCTTAATCCACTTACTTTTACAAAAAGAAGTTTTTGGTGAACTCTACAAATTCCACTCAAAGGATAATTGTTTACCCAATTACAATTTCACACTCCCCAAACTCACAATAAAAAGATTACAATTGAGAATACAAGAGTTGGGTACAAGAATTTGACTCTAAAGGTGCAAAATTTGGATTTGAGTGCTTTGATGTTGCTTGTAGGTTCAATAGTTGTTGCTTGTTCAATTGAGACTTGTTTTTATACCCTTGTATTGAATTCTAGCCGTTTGGGTAGTTGGGATCATCAATAGAGCCGTTGAGATGCAATTTCCCGCAATAAATGCAGCTCTGCTGCCTACCGTATCGGTACGGCTAGGGGGTAATGTCGTATCGGTATGGTTTTAAGGGGCGTATCGATACTGGATTTGTTCACTGGAATCCCAAGTTTGGTTTTAATAAAAAGCGTATCGGTACGCATACTTAGTGTATCGGTACGGTATAACGGTCATTTAAATATTGGGATACCAACTAACTAACAAGTCAACGGTTGAAAATTAAATGCAAAGATTTTGCAAAGATAAGCTTATCGTATCGATGCGGTTGCAAAACGTATCAGTACGGTATCATTGAAAGAGTTTCCTAGATGAATATCGTATCGATACGGAGTAATGTCGTATCGGTATGATATGTCTATTAAAATTCCAGTGGCTAAAAACCGTATCGATACGCCTAAGGGTATCGATACGCTTGGGCGTTTTGGTGAAGTTTATCTTGAAAACACATAGGAAAAACTTAGAAATATTTATCATTTAAGAAGTATTTGTCTTGAGATATTATTTGGTTTAAAAGACTTGTCAATAGTGAGACATTAAAGAGTACTTAAAAATTTATTGTTTTGCAAATTAGTCCATAAGTTTAGATGTTATATCAAAATCAATTTTGGTTTCACAAATTTTTATTTTTATTTTTATGCATTAGGAATAGAGTTTATTTTATTTAATTTTTATTTTAACAAATTAGTTTTTTAGATATTATAATTATTTTTATTTTTATTTTAGGATCAAGAATAAAAGAGCAGGAATAAGAGGGAAGCCCATCAAGAAGCCCACCCACCATCCTGCCGAGACAGCAGCCCAAACTGTAAGTGTAACGGCTAGTTGGCCACCAATGGCTCCGAAAATAACGGGCAGATTACTCCGTAATGTGTGCGACAAAATCGGATCGTTGAGCATTTAATGTCGCCCCGGCACTTCTCAGCAGCGCCTATATATACACCCAGCAAACGGGAGACCGAGGTCTCGAACCTGCCCTGTTCCGAACCATCCACTACAAAGGATGAAAGACATTCGCGCAGCAGCCTGAGATAGCAAATGTCACAATAGTCAGAGAGTTCTACTCCCATCACCCTTGCCCGGAGAAGTCGTTCATCTACGTCCGCGAGGAGGCGGTCAAACTAAACCCTGATGTCATCAACAGCTATTACGGCCTTGATATGAACGACAATTCGCATAAAGAATGGAGGCAGCCACTGACAGCTGCCCACTATGACGAGATCAAGGCCAGAATTTGCAAGCCCAACACACCATGGCTGGGGGGTAAACACGTGGGATTTGTCCAGTGCCGCCACCTGCTTCTTGACGCCATGCTATGGAACTCATTCGTGAAGAGGCGTCTGTTGCCCTCATCCCAAAAATCCACAGTTGACCGGCCGCACCTTGCCCTGATATACAACATCATCAAAAACCGGCCAGTCAACGTGGGGGAGATTATCTGCACGCAAATATACAACTTCTTCAAGAAGAAGAAGGGTAGATTATACTTCCCATCTCTCATCGCAGGTCTCTGCACCAACTTTGGAGTCCCGGCAGAGCCCATAGATGAGTTGACGACTGCCAAAGAAGGCTGGACCAAAAAGGTCTGGGCACAGATGATGTAGGACCCAGACCCAGCAACGCCAAGTCAACCCTCTACCACCCAGTTCGAAACGCCAGCCGCCCTCCGGCAGTACTGATGCTGCCCCAGCCATAGAGGTTATCCCACTGCTGCGCACACTCTTGGAACATACGAAACGAATAGAGCAGCAACAGCTGACCTTCATGAATTATGTGGGGGAGGCCCAAGAAGCCTTGGTGGCTTATTTCCTGCAGAAGTACCCCGGTGATGTGCCCATCATGCCACCATTCCCTACAGAGCTTGCAGCAGTAACACGGACACAACAAACTCCACCAGCCGTCACTCCCTGCCCGGCAGACCACCAGGTGCCCTCTCCTATGCATTGTCCCCATTACTCAGCTGCCACCCCATCGCAGACAGTGGAAGACTCCCCCGAGAGGCACCCGTATAATATCTCCCCCACATGCACAGCTGATACAGTAGCAGACTCCTCCTCGTCAGAGGAGATTGAGCAGCCATCGCCGAAGCAAGAAACAGTAGTAGTCGCAGCAACAACAACCATCCTTATGGGATTCAACCCTCCGGAAGCACCCACAAAGGAAGGAACAAGGAAGAGGAAGCGGCACATAATAGCCGTAGACCCTGTAGACCTCGAGATGGAGTCAGAAGAGAGCGACGCATCTCCTGTCATTCCCCTTGCCGAGCCTCAAGAAGAGCCACAACATACGCCAAAGAGAGTCTAGCCCCCGCGGAAAGTGAAAACATCACCTGCCAGAATCTCCGCCAAGGCATCTGTCGCCCGCCGCTTCGTCATCAAAACATCCTCCTCCTCTTGAGCTGACTAGAATCCCACCCCCTCTTAACCCTCAACAAACTTTTATTTTTTCTTTTCTTTTATCTCTATTTTTTATTTTTATTCTATTTTCTTTGTTTTCTAATTTTAACATGTGTATTTAATTTTCTTTTTTCTATTTTGTGCATTGAGGGCAATGTCCATCTCGAGTTTGGGGGGATAACTCTCGCATTAATTGTAGGCATTTTTTAGATGCATTTAGACCGCATTTTACTTGCCGTAGTAATAATCAGAAAAGAAAAATTTGCTATGACTTGTGCCTATGATAGGGTAGCCGATTAATTTATTTTTACACCTAACTAATATTAAACCTAATCTTGGGAAAAAGCATGAAATATGACTTAGATTATTTTTTCGCCTGAAAATGTTGAATATTTCTGTTACTTGCTGAATGTGTAGAATAGTTGGTGAACACTATCTGTCTGATTTTTAGACTTCTTTGCAAAATTCTAATAATAATTGCAGGTAGCCATCGAGGCAGGAAAAAGAAACAGGAAAATGCAGAACTACCAAGGCAGCAAAATCAAAAACGAAGAAAAATGATGTATTACCCTAGAGGTGCCCGCAACAGGCTCTAGGAAGAATCATGAGCGAGGACACTCCGCTGCTATCAAAGTCCACGAATCCGAAAGCCTAAAAGTGACGGACAAATTAACATGAGTGAATGAAAGACTTCACGGGATGACTCTACTCCAAGGGTTCGGGGTTCTGTAGTTTGCTCCAATATCACGTCAGACCTGGAAGAGTAGTTGTGATAAGTTGAAGCCCTCACTGCCATGATTAAAAATAATAATATGCTTAACTGTGCTACCTCGGCAGCAACCTTTAAATTACAGCAACATCTTAGTTTAATCTTTTACTCCGCGTATTTAGCTTGTTTACAGACTTACTTACATCACACATGCATGAAGAATTTAATTCTAAGATGTTTTTCTTGCTTATTTCCCTTCATTAAGTTTTATATATAGGTGCTACGGCCTTGAGGCAGAAAATCAGGTTAAAAGCATGTTTTTCTTTCTGGTTATTATTAGAGCAAGTACTATAGGTTGCATTGCTTGAGGACAAGCAATACTTCGAGTTTGGGGGTGTGTAAAATGTCTAAAAGTCCTATATTTCATACACTTTCCAACTCTAATTATGATTGTTTTTAAGCACATATTATGCACAATTAGGTTCATGCATAGCATTTTATAGTATTTCATTGTTTTGCCTTACTTTTATAGTTTATCATTCAATTGGTGAATATGAGATACTGTTCTAATGTATTCTTGCTTGTAGGTATTAACAGCTGAGCGAGGGAACCGAGGAGCGGAGGACATTATGCTGAGGAACAAACCCAAGAGTTGTACTGAAGCAGTTCCAACAAAAGTAAGTTGCTGCCGAGCACCTGCCGAGCAAAAGCTACTGCCGACCTTGCTGCCGCGGCAGCTGACTATGGAAGTTTGGAGAACCAGAGCCCGATTTGTAGAGCTAAAACTCCTGATTCTATCGTCAGCGTTCACGTGATTTTTCGACGTCTGTAGCACCAGCTAGAGCTGCCGAAGCTTAACTCTAAAGCTTAATTGCGAATGAAAGAAAATGGGAAATAGTTCATATTCCATGCAAAGAAGTTAGCATTTAAAGTCATATTAAAGAGGGAAAGCTACTTTAGAGGACTTCTACTTTAAGGAGGACTTAACCTATTCTTACAGTCTATAAATACCCATTGTAACTCCTAGTTCAAATCATCATAGGTATTCTATAGACTTCTCTTGTGCTCTCCGCCGCCACCATGTTCTAATTCCCCATTGGGTTAGGGTTATGTTGTAACTAGAGTGAAACGGTTGTTTTAGGTTTTTGAGTTATTTCTTCAATAAAATATTTTAAGTTTACTTAATCCATTGTTCTTCATTCTTTCAATCTTTCCACGCCAGTTGTTTGAGAGAATCCATTTGTCGGGCACAAAAGTGCAAGGCTCACGAAAGAGTTAAGAGCGGTTACAACGGGAGACGTGACTAACTTGGTTCCACACTAGTCCACAAGTTTCAGTGGCTAAAAGGGATCGCTAATCGAGTTGATTGCCTTAGTTCCACACTAGTCCTCAAGTAATCAATATCGAGCATCTTTACCTAGAAATAGGAGAGATCACTGTCCACTATCCTGTCGAACTTGAAGTATCTGCCAGACTTGCCGCCAGGACTTCCTTCCATTCCACCTGCTGAGACTGTACACACCCATGTAGTGGCAATGACCTACTGCGGCCGCGTGACAGGGTTGTAGTTTGTCGTCCGCCATACCCGTCGAGGCAGTATATCGTGGCAGCAAAGGATAACTCATACCTATTACAACGCATTTTTCACACTAAGTGCTAGCATAACACTGTCTGCTCTATCCACCTGATTCTTTTCTCTTTTACTTGTGTCTTTATTTACTTTTCAATCCCAACCAATCATTTACTTGTGTTTTTACTTTACCATTGTGCAGGATCTACAAAGACGAGACAAGTTGTCCAATCCTCGTGGGATTCGACATCTTTTATACTATAACTTGACAGGAGTGTGCACTTGCGCTCTTCCAAAAAGGGAACACCTACACGTCCTACAAGTAACTTTCCGTGACAACTCCAAAGGCCACATTGAGAGTATTGGCTCTATTGCTAATATCTCATTTATTCTTATTGAAAATGTTTACTTGTCAATGGTCTAAAACATAATCTTTTGAGCATTAGTCAACTTTGTGGTAAATATTTTGATGTTCATTTTGATAAAAATGGGTGTAAAATTGTGAACATTAAAATAAATAAAATAATGATCATTGGTCATCGCATAAGAAATATTTATATGGTGCATTTAGATGACATACATTCATCCCATGCATGTTTAGTTGCACATGATGAGAATGATGCATGATTGTGGCATAGGAAACTTGGGCATGCTAGCATAAGTGTTTTAGAAAAATTGGCTTCCCAAAATCTAGTTAGAGATTTACCCAAACTAAAATTTTCATTAGATAAAACATGTGATGCTTGTGCTAAGGGTAAACAAAAGAGAACCTCATTTAAAATCTTTAATGATGTTTCGACTAGTAGGGTGTTACAACTAATCCATATGGATTTATTTAGGCCTATTAGAACTATGAGCTTGGGTGGTAGGTCATATGCATTTTTATTGGTAGATGACTTTTCTAGATACACTTGGGTTCTATTCTTAAGTACTAAGGATGATGCTTTAGAAAATTTTACCACATTAGCAAAAATTACCCAAAATAATATTGATATTAAAATCTCACATATTATAAGTGATCATGGAACCGAGTTTCAAAATATGGGTTTTGAAGAATTTTGTAATGAAAATGGTATTAGCCATAACATTTCGGCTCCTCGCACTCCTCAACAAAATGGGGTAGTTGAGAGGAAAAACAGAACTTTAGAAGAAATGGCTAGGACAATGCTTTGTGAAAACAATTTACCTAAGTATTTTTGGGCGGAAGCCACTAATACGTCTTGTTATATTATTAATAGAGTAATTGTTAAGTGTGCAAAAGTCCTATATTTATGCCCTAGTTTAGCTCAATTATTATTGTTCTTAAGCATAGTTTTAGTTGCATTTATTAGGAAAACATACACAAAACTACATATATTAGATAATTTACCTTATTTGACGAACTTAATTGCTTTTATATAAAAGATACTGCTAATGTGCGTTTTCTCTCTGTGCGCGGGTACCCGCCCAGGCAGATGTCACCGAGGTAGCAAGGAGGGAAGAAGAGGAGAAGTTGGAAATTGATGGAGGAAGCTATTGGACCATCTAGAGAGCTGATCAATAACTGACAAAGAGAAGAGGCTCGGAATGAAGAGCTGTGCCAACCCCTACAAGCCAACCCAGACCTCTGCCGAGGCAAACAACAGTATGCCACCGAGGTAGTAACTCGAGGAATGGTGAAAATATGTAAAGTGGTATGCGACTGAAAGAGCTCATCAAGCCCGGTTTTTGGAGATCACTTGCACATGCATTGGAGCCCAGCAGAAAAAGAAAAGCCATGGTCAAAGTCAAGGTGGAAAAATTCAAATGGGAATCTAGGAAGATTTAATGTTAGATTTGTTCTTTTAATGAGTTGTAATTAGATTCTAACTAAGATTCCTGCCCTAAACCGACTTAGACCTAGGCTCCTCCCCTATAAATGTAAATCAACTTGAAGGAGAAAAACACAATTGAGATTAGAGAGAAACCCTCATTCTTGTCAAAAAAAACCCTTGTACTGCCATCTCCATTATGTTCTAAACCTTACCTAGGGCTAAGGGTTGGTTACCTAGTGGTTTTGAGAGTTTTACTTGTATTCGTTTAGGTTTCGGTTTTTGCAATAAAATTCAAGGTTTGTTTACTCTTGGTTCTTCATTGTTTGCAATCTTTATCGGGAGAGAAGAGAGCAACGATCTATTTGTTCAAAATTGGGAGAGTTGGACTCACGAAACGAGTAAACACAGTTTTATCCAACCATAAGATAAAGCTACTTCAGCTTAGGAATAAGTTAGAAGTTCAGTGGCTATGAGAGGCTTCATAATCGGTTGGTGTTCATCCTTAGATTCACGCCGGTAGGTATTATCCAAGACGTGTTCGCCAATAGTACTTCAAGCTTCAGGATAAGAGGAAGTCATTGAAGGGAGCCTTGCCGAACCTTGAATTATCACTTAATTGCCCAGCCAATCACATTGGTCTCTGCCAAGGCAGGCTTCTGCCGAGGCATACTCGTGGGCGGCTACCGAAAGTTGTTAAGTTGATATACAAAACTGTACCGAGACAGTGCATTCAATCTCCACACTACGAAGCATTCCAATACCAACCCATTCTCTCACTCTGATTTCTCAATTTATTTTATTTACTTTAGTTTTAGTTTTAATTAAATTCAACCAACTCTTAATACTTGTGTTTTTATTTTTACTTGTGCAGAAAGGTGAATTCCAAAGGTTGTCACAATCCCTGTGGAGACGATATCTTAAATACTATAACTTGGCACAGTGTATACTTGCACGCAATTTGCGCATCACTTTTGCACGCAACAGCAATGATTAGGCCTATTTTAAATAAAAACACCTTATGAGATTTTAAAATCCAAGAAGCCTAACATTAGTTATTTCCACCCTTTTGGTTGTAAATGTTTTGCTTTAAACAATGGAAAAGATAACTTAGGTAAATTTGATGCTAAAAGTGATGAAGCAATATTTTTGGGTTATTTCCTAAATTCTAAAGCCTACTGGGTATTTAATAAAAGAACTTTGGTTGTTGAAGAGTCTATACATGTTGTTTTCGATGATAACCTCCTCCTGAGGAAGGAATCTTGTGATGATGATGATCATTGAAGCCATTGATGGAGGACAAACATCAAAGGTGGATGAGATTCCGACTAAAGAGGAGGAAACACAAGATCCACCTCTTGAAGCCTTGAAGGACTTGGCTCTTGAGGAAAAGGAGGTGACTTACCCAAGGGAGTTCAACTATGTCAAAGGTGGTGAAATCTTGGGTGATCCATCCAAGGGGGTAACTACTAGATCCTCTCTCAAACTTATGAATCATGTTGCATTTATCTCATGCATAAAGCCTAAAAATATCAAAGAAGCATTAAAAGATGATTTTTGGATATTTGCTATGCAAGAGATACTTAGTCAATTTGAGAGAAGTAAAGTATGGACATTAGTTGATAGGCCTAGTAATCAATCTACTATAGGAACTTAATTGAAAAAAGGTTTTGAAAAAGGTAAGGTGGATACTACACTTTTCATTAAAAGATATGGCAATGACATCTTAGTAGTTCAAATATATGTTGATGATATTATTTTTTGTTCTACTAATGAATTTTATTGCCAAGAGTTTTCTAAGCTAATACAAGGTGAATTTGAGATGAGCATCATAGGAGACCTCTCATTCTTCTTGGGGCTCCAAATCAAGCAAAGGAAAGATGACACCTTCATTAATCAAGCTAAATACATCAAGGATATGCTCAAGAAGTTTGGCTTGGAGAATGTGAAGCCTCAAGCCACTCTTACGAGCTCATCAATTAAGCTTGACAAGGATGAAGGAGGTAAGTGTGTTGATTCTAAGCTTTACCGTTCCATGGTTGGATCTTTGCTTTACCTTATCGCAAGTAGACCTGATATCATGTTTAGTGTTTGCTTGTGTGCTAGGTTTCAAGCTAGTCCTAGAGAATCACACCTAGTTGTCATTAAGAGAATCTTTAGATACCTTAGAGACACACCTTGTTTAGGTCTTTAGTATCCTAGAGACTCTACCTTTGACCTTCACACCTTCTCCGATGCAAATTATAGGGGATGTAAGATAGATAGAAAAAGTACCTCCGGAACATGTCAATTCTTAGGTAGTATGCTCGTATCTTGGTTATCTAAGAAACAAAATAATGTAGCCTTATCTACCATCGAAGTGAAGTACATATCCTTAGGGAGTTGTTGTGCACAAGTTCTTTGGATAAAGCAACAACTCTTAGATTATGGTGTTCAAGTAGATACCATACCCCTTAAGTGTGACAACACTAGTGTCATTTGTCTCACTAAGAATCCTATCCAACACTCTAGAACCAAACATATAGAAATTAGACATCATTTCATTAGAGATCATGTCTTGAAAAATGTTGTAGTTCTGGAATATGTTGATACCTTGAACCAAATAGCGCATATATTTACCACACCTTTAGATAAAGAAAGTTTTTGGACCCTTAGGAGAGAGTTAGGTTTAACTAGCCTTCCTTGACCCTTTTAAGTCTCAAATGGCCAAAAATGTGCTTGAAATTATTTCATGCTCATGCTTGTGTTGATTTGCCTCCTTTTGCATCTATGCTTGTTGTTAGGGGGAGTATGCATCAGTTTTAGTCATTAAATCTTGCTCATATATCATTCACATACATTTAGAGACGTTTAAAGTTGGATTTCTAGACTTAAAACTGTAAAAAATACAGTTTCTGGTAATGGCGTATCGATATGACTGTATGTGTATCGATATGGGTTCGTCAATGGGTAGTGATACAGTGCAAACTGTATCGATACAATCATGCGTATCGATACGGTATTAAAAATTAATTTAAAAATATGACAAGGTGTATCGATACTCTATTGAAGCGTACCGATACGGTAACAACAAAAAGTTTAAATCATGTCTTTTAATGCAAATCACCTTTTAAATAAAACTCCTCCTCTTTTTCTCTAAAAACCCTAGCTACAAATCACTATAACCCCCCCCCCCCCCTCAATCTCTCAAATTCTTCACATCAAACCTAAAATCAATTGAGGGTTTTTCATCAACACATCAAGGCTCAAGCTTTGCAAGAAATTTGTGCATCATTCATCCTTTGTTCATCCAAATTTCCTTATTCAAGGTATAAACCCTATTTTCTTTTCTTTTTAATTTTTGTTAAATTTTAATGGTTGTATTTAATGGAATTTTGTATAAAAATATAAATATAATATGGGTTTTCAAGTTTATACAAAAAAATTTAAAAATCTGAAGAAAAAAAATTATTCGACTATAAATTTCTACCTTATGGAATTTATCATTGGATTCAATGTGATGATAATAGCATACATATTCGATTTGTTTTGATGTCGGTTCTAGGATTATGGAACCCAAAAAGAGAGCGAGACGATATTTAGCCTCTACATCTTTCGGTCCTATCGAAGACGATGAGGGTAATCCTAAACCAAACCTCCCTTTCATAATCCAAAATAGTTTTCCTAACCCTTCGGATTTGTCACGTTACAAGCTATTTCAAGGTTTTACTCTTAGGTAAGAACGTGTTGTCTCAATCCCATTTTTAAATTCCGAACGTTTTAAATTTGAATATCTTGTTTTGCTTACAAGATGGAAACTTATGAACTTTTTGAGCCTATCTCCGATTTTATATCGAAATCTAGTTATAATCTTCTTTTCAAATGCCAAATGCATTCATGATGCTAAAAGAGAATATGTTGTTGCTATTTAATCTCATCTTATGGGAACAACTTTTAGAACTGATCAAAATGTTCTTTGTCAAGCTTTTGGTTTTGAAAATATCGGGATTGATGATGAAAATTCTTTGGGTCATGGCCCTCTTTGTTCTGTCAATCTTTTAAATGCCCAAGACCGTATACTTCATCTTATAATCTCTTGGTTTCTTCGTCCCTCGGGTGGGAAATTTTCAACTATTCGTCAAGTGGATGACTTTTGGCTTAGGTGTTTTCGTGAGGGTAAGCGCCCTAATCTTTGTCAAATTATGTTTGTCGATCTTGTCTATATTGTTCAACACCGTCACACCGACCAATTCAAATATTTTTACTATTCGACAGCCTTAAGTCATTTGTTTCGCTCTCTTAAGATAGATTGTTCTCATGACTATCCCGAACCCCTTGGCCTACCCATAGATGAGCGTTCCCTTACTCGTGCTCACTTTGCCTACCTCAACAATGAATGGGTTCGTGTTCCTCGAGCTCCTCGCCAAGATGTTCAAGCGAAGGCTCCACAAGGCCCACAAGATGCTCATATTGCTCAATCCTTCATGGATACTCTTATGATGTTTCTCATTGAGAATTTCACTTCTTTGGGGAACAACATGGATGTCGGGTTTGACGCCATTGATACTCACTTCACTTCGTTGAAGGGTCATGTCAAGGAGATGGATACTCGCTTCACATCCTTGGAAGATCAAGTCAAGGCCATTGGACTTCAACAAAATTCCATGAATGTCTCTCTCACTGCCTTCCATGGTGCTTGGCTTAATCACACTCGGAAACCTCAACCAAGCCAAGATGATGAAGATGAAGAGGACGAGGATGAAGACGATGGTAGGACGAGTAGTTTTTGCAGCTCATGGCATATCATTTAGCCTTTTAGTTTATTCACCTATCTATGTTTTGTTTTAAGAACCTATGCTTTGATTTATGTTTTTAGGATGAGTTTGGATTTATGTTTGCACTTAATTTGCTTTGGATTTTATTGCTTAATGATACTGAGTTGCTTATTTATGCTTTACATTGTGCCATATGTTTATTATCCTTATTTTATGCATTGATTATGTTTGATCTAACAAAAAGGGGAGAAGTGTAAGAGCCAATTCCAATTCCAATTTTTGAAAACCTATAATAAACTAAGGAGGAGTAAGCTTTTCAAAGTTTTCAGAACTTAAAAATTTATACTTGGTTTTGTTATATCAAAAAGGGGGAGATTGTGAAACCAAAATTGGTTTTGATATAACAAATTACTTTAAGGACTTAATTGAAAAACAATAAATTTTTAAGTATTTCAAATACTCACTTATTTGACAAGCCTTTTTGAACCTAGTACTCTTTCAAGTCAAAAACATATTAAAAAGGTTCAAATTTTCTAAGTCTTTTCAAGTGTTTTCAAGCTAAACTTCAACAAAATGCACAGGCGTATCGATACCTTATAGCATATTGATACGGATTTTCAACACGAGAATTTTAATCAACCATATCGTATCGATACAGTTTAACCCCGTATCGATATGATATTCATCTGGGTAAGACTTTAAGCTATAGTGTATCGATACACATCAGGACCGTATCGATATCGTTTTTCATATAAAAATATTTTTAATGCTATAGTGTACCGATATGGTATGTCACCGTATCGATACGATATGCTGACCTTTGCAAAATCTTTACATTTAATATTCAAACGTTGGCTTTTCGGTTATGGGAATTCAAAATTTCAAATCACAGTTGAACGGTATCGATACGCTAAGGTAGTGTACCGATACGCTTTTTATCAAAACACAATTTAGGATTCCTGTGAGCAAAAACCGTATGATACGTCCCTTAAGACCGTACCGATACGTCTTTCTCACGTATCATTACGCTTTGTTTTCAGTCACAACGGCTCTTTCTTCTTTGAGACAGGTACCGATATGCCCTCGAAGAGTATCGTTATGGTGAGCAGTTGAGGAGCATTTATTGCCGAAAATTGCAGCTCAACGGCTAGATTAATGACCTCAACCACACAAACGGTTAGAATTCAATGCAATGGCATAAAAACAAGTCTCAAAAGCAGCAACAACAACCATTGAACCTTCAAGCAACATCAAAGCATTCAATCCAAACCCTTGAGCCTATTAGAGTCAAATTATATACCCAACTTGTAAAATTCCAAATTGTTCATCTTTCTTTCAATTTGGGGATTGTTGGTTTGTAATTGGGAAATAGATTAGTCTTGTGAGAGATACATTTCAAATTACCTTTTTCTTTTTTTGTAATTGAGAGTCTTGTTATTCAATCTTTGGGTACAAAGATTGAATTTGTAAAGGTTGCCTCCTTAACCTAGAAAAGGGGAAGAACAAATTAGTGAAGAGTTTGTTGAAAATCCTTAGTGGGAGCTAAGGTAGTGGATGTAGAGCTTGTTTAGAAGCTTGAATCACTATAAGTGCCTTGTTCTTCAATTTCAATTTTTTCCTTTTGCTCCCTTAGTTTTTAAAAGTGCCAATTCACCCCCCTCTTGGCTATATCAGTCAATTCGATCCACTCAACACTACCCGTGGAAAGTAATGACCTACCCAAAATAATTGGCACATTAGTATTAGCTTCATAATCTAAGATGATAAAATCAGCTGGAAATATAAATATGTCTACTTTTACCAATACATCCTCAATCTTACCCTTTGGATGTGCATAGGATCGGTCTGCCAACTGGAGTGTCACCGTGGTAGGTCTCGCTTCTATGTCAAGTTTCCTGAAAAAAGATAGTGGCATTAAATTGATGCTTGATACTAAATCACACAATGCCTTACCTATGAATTTATTACCGGTTGTACAAGGAATAGTAAAACTCCTTGGGTCTTTAAGCTTTGGGGGCAATCGATTCAAGATCATGGCACTACATTTTTACGTGAGAGTAACAGTTTCAAATTCTCCCAACTTCCTCTTCTTTGACAAAATTTGTTTCATGAATTTAACATAGTTGGACATTTGTTCAATGGCCTCTACCAGTGGAATATTAATTTGCAATTGCTTACGCACTTCTAAAAAGCGCTTAAATTGTTGCTCCTGCTTGTGCTTTTGGAGTCTGGCTGGAAATAGTGGTGGTGGATACACATATGTTGGCACTGTCAGCTTTGCCGAGGCAGTTCTTGCATCTACATTAGCATATGTTTGCTTTCTTACCTCCATTTACTTGTCATCCTTGTGAACTTCGTCATTGGTACTGGAGCTGACATTCTACTGAGCACTAGAATTGGCATGAGAATTGGCATTATTGTGGGCATCATCATTGGCATCATCTGCTTTGGATTTTTCCTTCTCTAATTCCAAGGGCTCCACTGCTGGCATTAATTTGCCAACTTGGTAGTGAACCGACTGCTTGGCCACCTGTTTCTGCCTCACAATGTTTACCACTTCGAAGGGTTATGGCCTTACATTGTCCATTGCCTTTGTGCCGAGCATCTTCAGTGTCACTTGGCAGAGCTCCTTGTGGACGGTTTTTAGTGCATTCACAAGTTATCCCATTTGGATTTCTAAGTTATGTATTCACGCCACCAGGCTATGAACTGCGACTTCATCCTGCTCTATGTATTCTGTAAGATTACCCCTTTGATTGAGTCTTTGCCCATTCTGAAAATTATTGTGAACTCCCTGAGGCATAGTGTTTTGGCCGAATGCTGGCATGACATTCTAATTTTGCCTCTAGGCATTCTAGCGTTGTACATTGTAATGGTTTCCCCCTCGGTTTCTCCAAGCTAAGTTAGGGTGTTGCCTTCAACCTGCATTATAAGAGTTGGAGTTAGAATTATATTAACTTCCAAAATTGCCAATGAAATTTACCGATACAGGATTGGTAGGGCATTCATCCGTATGGTGGTTCTCTCCACAGATAGTGCAAAATGGCTCTAATGCTTTAACTGTTTGGGACTCATTACTCTTTTGCAAAGATTTCACCATACTGGTGAGGTTGGAAATCTCAGCATGGATGGACGTTAGCTCATCCAATTGTAATTTTCCACTGGCCATGGCTCTTGCCCTAAGTCTAGAACCAGGATATTCAAAATCATTTATGGCTATCCTTTCAAGGATGCCAACAACTTTTGTATAGTTTTTGTCGAGTAATGATCCGGCTACGGAGGCATCAATAACAGTTCTTGTCTGTACGTGCAATCCGTTGTAAAAGGTTTGTATCTAAGTCTAATTTGGGAACCCATGAATAGGACACCTTCTTAGCAAGTCCTTAAATATTTCCCAGGCATCGTATAAGGTCTCATCCTCGGCCTGTCGAAAGGTAATGATCTTACCACGCAGCTTAGCAGTGAGCGTCGGCGGCTGAAATCGTGTTAAGGACTTCTAGCATTTATCTGCCTAGGAGATGAGTGAGCCAGGTGGCAAGAAATTAAACGACATCTTTGCTCTGTCCCTTAAAGAGAAAGTAAAAAGTTTCAGCTTCAGAGTATCCTCAGACACTCCTGGTTGCTGAAATAATTGGCAAATCTCCATGAATTGCTTTAAATGCTGCCTTGGAAGTTGGAACTCCAGTCAGTGCTCCATCGAATTGTTCTACATTCAAAAGAGTTGAGATCATTACGAGTTTAAGCTCAAAATTTGATGCATTTACCTCATTGTCAATAACTCCTGGCATTAAGCTCGTGATGTCATGTGCTAATTGTTCTCGAATGGGTCTATCTTCTTCAGCATTGTTGACAGCATTGTCATTGTGTGATGGTATCCCTCAATTGTTTGGTTGATTCTCCTGATTGTTCTAGGCACCATTTACTCATTCGTTCCCTTGATTTCCGTGATTCATTTCTCGAATCTTTTTTTCTCAATCTGTGCAACATGCGTTCAATCTCAAGATCTAGCAGTCTAACTTCCTTCTCAGCACGTCTTCTGGGTATACACTATTAAAAGCAAAAGTAAAATAAAAACAAAAACAAAACAAGTAAAAACCTAAAAACAATTAAATCTGTTACAATCCTTGGCAGCGGCGCCAAAAACTTGTAGACTCTCAGTGTGGATAAATAAATGTTGGCAATAGGGCATAAAATATATTGGAAATGTATGAAAATAGTGCCAAGTAAAGTCTATTGTGTGCAAGTATACACGGTCTGCAAGTAATACATCAGTTAAGATGAGTTATCGATCCCGCATGGATTGCGTTCAAGGGTTTAATTGCTTAGCCAAGTACTTACTTTGCGAAAAGATTGGTTTGACTGGAAGTGATTTTAAAATGTCTGATAAGAAGAGAAATGAAATAAAATAAAGTTGAAGGAAAGGAAAATGTCTTAGCAAATGACGAGCGTTGGCAAGGAATGCCTCGTTTTCACGCTATTTGTGCAATGCCAACCTTTAATAAATCATGTCTTGGCATTGTTTGCCGAGCAGATTAAAAGGTAGCAATGCCTCTGTCGATGGCATTGCCCTAAATCAATTACGGAAAACCCCTATATGTCTATAGTGCATGTTTTTACATAAATCAATTCGATTAACTTTCAATCTTTACTCCAAAGGGGTAGATTTCACTCCCTAAGTAAGTTCATCTACTTGAACATCTTCTTTCGATACATCTCTCTTTTGTATCTAGCAATCGATCGTTGCCACCCAAGTCAGTTATGATATTGAGTTGCAATAAGCCAACTATGCCAACTTTCGCTTGACAGAGTATTTAAAAAGTTAGTGCCAGTGGTGGCGTGACAACATACTTAAAAATGAAGATCATGCCAAATAGAAAAACAGTGCCAAGACGGTGTTGATTTATTAAAAGCTAAACATTAAAAATAGCATTCAACCACGAAACCCCTCACCAACTATAAAATCAGTTTATGGCGAGTGAGTCAACCAAAAACCATCACCATCTTCAACATCCATCATCATTTAAACTAAGAAAAGAAAAATAACAACAAAGAGGATGGGCTAGAAGAGGGTCCGTCGATACAGCTCTTCACAACCAGGCTCTCGACAGCTGCTCCTTATCTCCGATCACCCTCCTCGGTTCTTCACCATCGTCTCTCTCCTCCTTTCGTTTTGTTTTGATCGGGATTAAATAGGACTCCATGGATAGCCTAGGAACATTTTGAGTTTGAATTTGAACGTGCAAGGATAAGGTAGACGATCATCTTATCTGGCGTTTGAATCCTAAGGCTGATCAGGTTAGGGCTGATGTCATCGTGCCAATACTCCTCCAGCATCAAAGCTTGGCATAGTTCTGCCAACCTTTCTTGGCACTGCTCGTCCCCTATTCTCTTGGAGATTGATCTAGTCCCTATTTTTTCACAACCTGATCTGGTCCTATTTTTTCGGAGTCAACATCTACTTGGCATGGCATCAAGTTACCTTCTCCTCTGTCCGATGCTTGGCATTAAAGGTCCTTCTGCGCCAACATCAACTCGGCATCCTCCTTGGTGTCGTCTCTTGCTCATGCTCTATCAGCTGTCGTGCCATCAGCTATGCCAACCTGTAAAAAGGTGCCAAAAACAACCCCTTCACACTGGCATAACACCAAATTCTAATTCTTAATGCAAATGCATTGTTCGTAAGGCAAAATGCAACTAAATGTACTTAAAAGACAAGTAAAAGCATGTGAAATTGGTATTTAAATCAGTGCTTTTGGAGCGTCAACAATTACACATGTTATTTTGTGCTCTTGGACCGGATATGTACTCGAAGATGTCTTCGGGTACAAGTGCGAAGGAGGTGTAGGACAAGCTAGATACCACATATGAAGAAACCAATGATGTCAAGGAAACGAGGATTGGAATCCTCAATTTGAGCTATGAAAATTTCAAGATAGAGCCTGATGAAAGCGTCACCAAGATGTGTGATCATTTCCCTGTCATCGTTAACGGTCTTAAAAGCTTCGGTGAAGTCATTCTCGAAGACGAACTTGTTCAAAAACTTCTCTATTCTCTTCCCGAGTCATGGGATGGGAAGAGGACCGCCATCATCGAGGCAAAAGATTTGAAGACCTTGAAGCTCGAAGCACTAGTGAGGTCTCTCCTTACTCATAAGATCATAAAGCAAGAAAGAGAAGAAGAAAAGAGAAGAGAAAAGAATATAGAAGAAAGAGGCAGAGAAGAAAAATATTGGATTTGCTCTCAAAGCTTCATATGAAGAGAGTGATTCAAGTGAAGAGGAAGACGAGGAAATTGTTATGTTAGCCAAAAAGGTTCACTCAATTCATGAAGTCTAATAGAGGTAAAAAGTTTAATCGGAAAGGAGACTTCAAGAACAAGAACAAGAAGGAAGAGAATGATCAACTCATTTGCTCTGAGTGCAAGAAACCGGGGCATATACGAACCGAATGCCCCAAACTCAAAAGGAAGAACTTCGGGAAGAAGAAGAAGCTCAAGGCCAACATTGCTACTTGGAGTGATGAGGAATCATCCGATGAAGAAAATCAAGAAGCATATGATGAGGATGCCTTATGAGCTTAGAGGAGGATCCTAAGGTAACCTCTAACTCATCTAACTTTGATTTTACATATGATGAGCTTCAAGAAGCATACGATGAGTTACAAGAGGTATATGATGAATTGGTTGAGAAATATAAGGAATTAATTTTGAAAAACAAGAAAATCATTTTTGATTTGAAAACACAAAACAATTCCTTATCTAAAACCAATTCCAAACTTGAAAAGAATGTTTTTGCTTTAAAAGACAATTTAACATATTTTGAAAAAGAAAATATTGATTTAAACAACCCTCTTTCCGAGCTTAATGATCATCACCATAAGGAGGTGAATGATCTCAAAGCTTCTTTGAACAAAGTTGGGAATTCAAGTTTTGAAAAAGGTGAATCTTCAAAACCTAACTATGTAAAATGAAACTTTGTTAACCACAAATAAAGAGGCTTCCAAAGGCCCTCTAGAGGTAAGAAGATTATGAGTGTTTGGGTTCCTAAGAACCTAATTGCTTCTAATGATTTACATGCTATTGCTTCTTGGATTCTCAAGGGAACCAAGATTTTGGGAGGTAATGTTCATGGACCCAAAATGATTTGGGTACCAAAAATCAAGATCTAATCTTTGTTTGTAGGGGGATCATTGCTACAAGGTCAAAGCTTCAAGTCAAACACACAGTACCTTGATAATGGATGCTCAAGACACATGACCGGTGACAAGAGTAGATTCATGGAACTAAAGCGAAAAAGTTGTGGATTAGTGACATTTGGTGACAACTCCAAAGGCCACATTGAAGGAATTGGCTCCATTGGTAATCACTCTTCCATACTCATTGATAATGTTTTATATGTCAACAATCTAAAACATAATTTGTTGAGCATTAGTCAATTATGTGATAAAGGTTTTAATGTTCACTTTGATATAAATGGTTGTAAAATCTTGAACATTGAAACTAACAAAATAATGCTCATGGGTCATCGCATAAGTAATATATACATGGTGCATTTAGATGACATTCACATTCCTAATGCATACTTTGTAGCTAAGGATGAACATGATTCATGGTTATGGCATAGGAAACTAGGACATGCTAGCATGAGTGTTTTAGAAAAATTGGTTTCCTAAAATCTAGTAAGAGGTTTACCTAAGCTAAAATTTTCTCTAGATAAAATTTTTGATGCTTAAGTTAAGGGAAAATGATAAGTGTCCAAAAGTCCTATATTTTTACCCCTTTTTCATGGCAATTATAACTCAACCTACAGCCATTTGAGCTGCAATATGGCCTTTTATGCATAGATTTCATCATTTATGCCTTTGAGCATTATATTTTGTTTATTCTATGAAAAATGTACTATTTAATGCATGATTGGAATTTTTGCAGGATGTATACTACTGGAGCAGGAAGATGCCGCCACAACACAAAAAGCAGGAAGGAAGATGAGCCATAATTAGAAGACAACAGACCCTGATCGAGCCAAGTCACATGCAGCTTCTACTGATGGAAGGTGATGAAGCCTTGCGGAGCAGAGCCATTCATAGACCCATGCTGTGGCAGCAGAAAGCTATGCCACGGTCGTGCACTATTGTACATGTCGGAGGGCAAATCAGGCAAAGTGGTAGTCGAATTGAAGAGCTTTAAACGCTGGATTTTTCTACACACTTTGTGTCACAGTTGAAATTCAAGAAGAGGACGAAAACATGGAAGGAAGGGTAAAGTTCCACTTTTGGCCAAAAGTGTATATTGTAATAAATGAAAGAGATTTACCTCTTAAATAAAGTATAGTCTAAGTTCAACTTAACTTCCTCTCCAAGAAGGATTTGTGCTTATACCTTCCCCTATATAAGGGGCTTGCCGCCAGCAAGAAGAGAGAGAGGGGAGTTTGAGAGAGAAGAGCTTAGGCTTTTAGTTTGTGTTTTCTTTTTTTTCATCCATTATGTTCTAATTTCCTTAGGGTTAGGATTAGTTTGTTTAGTAGTTGTGTGAAGACTATTGTACTTTGCTTTTTGTTCTTAATGCAATTAAGTTGAGGTTTGCTTATTCTTGGTGTTAATCATTCTTGCAAGCTTGTCGAGAGAGATTTTGAGATTATCCATTTATTGGATGTCGAGAGAGTTGAATTCACGAAACGAGTAAGCACGGTTTTCATCCAAGGGTGTTAACTAATTCGGCCTAGAGATAGGTTAAGAATTTTAGCAGCTAAGAGAAGCGTGTGATTGGTTCGTGTATTGTCTTTGGTTTACGCCGAGAGGTATGGCCAGAGTTCAGCCATCAACAGTGTTCCGAGCTTAGAGATAAGGAGGAGCCATTCAAGGACATTTTTCCAAATCTTAACAGCATCTGCCCAAGAGCAAGAGATTGCCGCGACAGAGACTCAACCTTTGTGGCCGCTGTAGAAACTTAGGTTATTGCAACGACAGTTTAGTGTTGCAGCATTCAAGAATCGAATCAATTCGATAAGATTCCACACTACGACGCATTCTAATCCGGCACATTCTATCAACCTGGTCTTCTCTTTACTTTTACTTTTGGATTACTTTAGCTTTAGTATTTTTAGTCTACTCAACAACGCAACTCATCTATGTTTTTATTTTAATTCTTTTGAAGTGCAAGGAAGTAGGACCAAAAGGCTAGCCCAATCCCTGTAGAGACGATATTCGATATACTTATTATATTACTTGACATGTACACTTGCACTATCGTGGGGCACTTTTACACGAGCATCAAGTTTTTGGCGTTGTTGCTGGGGATTGGCAACTTTTGTTTTTATTTTCTTGCACTTTCTATTTTATTTAATTTATTTTATTTTATTTTAGTATTAATAAAACTTAGTTTTGTCTTGGTGCATGACCTGAGCTAACCCAGGAAGCCCATTACGCTATCCAGATTCAGATATCAAATGCACTTATCGAACGCTTAGACAGGAGAACCAAGCCGGAATGCATTTTCCTGAGGACCAACCCCGAGGTCGAAGCCGAGGCATCAACCAAGTGGCCCCGGCACATAATGTCATAGGGCAGCACCCTGCCGATGGGCAGCCACTTGTTGATGAGCAGCAGATCTTGGTAGGAGATAGAGCAAATCTGCAAGCTCCATTCGTACCAGTTCGACACCCCACAGTCCAAGACTACCTTGAAGAGGACCTTAACGGACTAAACCCTGGAGTTGTTACCCCAGAAATCGAGACTGCCCACTTTGAGCTAAAGCTCGTGATGTTTAACATGATCAACACTATGGGGCAATTTGGCGGTTCCGCAACTGAAGATGCCATACAACACCTCAAGTCTTTTCTCCAGATCTGTAACTCATTTAAAATTCAGGGAGTACATGAGGGTATTCTAAGATTGAAGCTATTTCCCTATTCACTAAGGGATAGGGAAAAACCTGGCTCATCAGTATCCCAGCAGGATGAATTGGATCCTGGAGTGATCTTTGTCATGATTTCTTAGCTCATTTTAATCCAACAAATTTAACTGACAGATTACGTAACGAGATCACTTCTTTTCGACAGGCTGAAGACGAGTCCATGCATGAGGCTTGAGAGCGATATCGAGAACTATTACACAAATGCCCCTTGCATGGATTCCCAGTATGGACGCATGTGACCATGTTCTACAATGCGGTTAACACGACAACTAGGATGATGCTCGATGCCTCGGCAAACAGCATACTCCTAGACAAAGAACTGAAAGAAGCCATGGAAATTTTAAACAAGACAGCTAAGAATGATTATTAGTTCCCCACAGCCAGAAGGGGAGGAATCCGTCGTCAACCCACAGTTAATGAAATAGAGTCCCCGGACTCAATTTCATCTCAAATCGCCACCTTGACGAAGCTATTTTTGAACTTACAGTCACAAAGGAATCAACAGAAAGTCAAGGTAATAGATTTATTTTACAAAAACTGTGGGGATAACCATGCTTCTTCTGAATGCCCGCAGAACCTAAAGTCAGCCTGCTATGTTAGAAACTTCAACCGCAACAATCAATTGTCCAACAACTACAATCCAGCCTGGAAAAAGCACCCCAACTTCTCCTGGAGCAACCCTAACAATACCCTCAATTCGTAGCATCAGAATGCTCCAGCCCCAAGATTCCAACAACCCATGCCGCTACAGCAGCAAATATCGTCGCAACAGCCGATGCAGTTTAGTTCTTTAGAAAACACTCTTCATGCTTTAATGAATCAAACTAGTGCATATATGGCCAACACTGACAATTTCATAAAAAAGACTGAAACGTTTATAGACAAGACAGAAATGCGGCTGCATAACAACGAGGCAACATTAAAGTCCTTAGAAACGCAAGTGGGGCAGATTGCTAGGATCCTGAGCACCAAGCCAGTTGGAGGATTCCCTAGCGACACTGAAGCCTCTAAGGGAACGTCATACGAGCAGTGCAAGGTTGTAACCATTAAGAGTGGTATTCAACTACAAGCGCCGCAGAGCAAGCATATTGAACCTGAGAAACCAGTCGAGACAACTACCACAACACTGACCAAAGACAATGAGGACGCGGCAGCAACCACAAATAATGTTGCGCCGGTAGACCATATGGCAGCAGCTAGGACAGAACCAAGAATCAGCACACCAGCTCCACCATTCCCACAAAGGTTGAAGCAACAAAAGCAGGAGTACCAGTTTAAGAATTTCTTGGACATCTATAAACATGTACACATTAATATACCTTTGGTGGAAGCAATCAAGGACATCCTAAACTATGTCAAGTTCCTCAAGGACATAGTGTCAAAATGAAAAAGGATTGGGGAATTTGAAACAGTGGTCATCACTGAGGAGTGCATGGTCGCATTACACAATCAAGCTCCACCTGAGATCGAGGATCCTGGAAGCTTTCTCATACCATGCGCGATCGGGAACACATATGAGGGGAGAGTGCTATGTGATTTAGGTGCAAGCATCAATATCATGCCCAAGTCTGTCTTTCAAAAATTGGGGATTGGGACAGAACAACCAACCACAGTGATGCTACAGCTTGCCGATGGATCACATGTGCAACCGGAAGGAAAAATCGAAGATATCTTGGTAAAAGTGAATAAGTTTATTTTCCCTACTGACTTTCTCATCTTAGATTGCGATGCAGATGAAAGAGCTTCATTGATACCTGGACAGCCATTCCTCGCAACTAGGAGGACTATAATCGACGTGGAGAAAGGAGAACTGACAATGAGGATTAATGACGAGCATGTTAAAATTCATGTCCTAAACAATAGAAAACATGTCGACGATTCAACAACTTGTCAGGCACTCCAGGCCACTCAGCAACAAGGTAGTAGTACAGAACAAAAAGACCCCAGCACAGAAGAAGTAACATGCTGCGACGAACATATTGGACCATTCCAGGACACATGCTGCGGCACACAAAGGGGAGAGCATGGACAAAGGCTGCTACTACATACATGGTCAAATATCATGAGGGATTAGGAAGAAATCACTTTAGGAGATGCATCCGCATGCCCTTCTTTAGTGCCTTGACCTTTTCTCTTCATTTTCTTTTGAGAATTTTAATTTTTGTCCTTATTTTATTTTCCACATCTTTAATTTTTCTTAGAAATAATGTTTATTTTATTTGTTTTTAGAATGGAAAACCAAAACCAAGGAAGGTAAATAAAACATTACCTCGGCAATAAAGCCCACCCCACCATCCCGCATCCAGCCACACCAAGAATCCAAACGAATCAAGCGAGCAGCTTCTAAGCCGAAGAGGCTACTATTGCAGTCCGATAGTGAAGAGAAGGATGATTCTACCACCTCTAAATCCATTTAAATTCCTCTTCAGTTTTAGCTACTTATATGTTTTCCCTTATATTTTGTAATTTAATCTTATACATGATTTGTAAAGCATTGAGGGAAATGCTTGGTTCGAGTTTGGGAGTGTAGGTTGAGAGGCCAAGGCACTTCTGTGTCGCGGCAGTAAAATATAATTGCCATGCTATTTTGTGCTTTTACTTGTCAAATTTTTTTAATTGCATTGACTTAACCGAATTTTGCTTATGCTGCGGAAATACTTTCTATCAATTGCCTTATTTTAGTTTTAATTAAATCTTCTTCCTTGGCAATAGAACTCTCTCTTCTTACCATTGTTTAGAACTGTTTAGAGCCTTTATTTTTAGGATGCTTAAAGGAAGATAACTTAAGATCTCACTATGAGATTAAAACTTAAACACCTTTGTGACTTGCGTGATTTAAGGAATTCTAATACAGTTAGGACATAGACTAGCTTAGAAAGAAAATTGGGTAAAAAGTTAGAGGTGCCCACCACTTGCTCTAGCTTAAGAAAGCCTTAGAGGTGCCCAAAACTGGCTTAAGGCTAATCAGTAGAGGTTCCCGAAATTGGCTCTAGTTGATTAGGTTGCTTAAAAAATTACTACCCAAGTTAAGTAAGTTAATGCTTAAGTATTTACTTGGAATCCTTGTAAGCATCTTGTTCACAATACATGCACACACTCACAAATCTTATAGTTTGATTCCAGGGAATTCCTAGGGCATACAAAGACTTAAGGGCTGAAGCGTTATTTGCCATGGTTTGGAGAGAGAAGGAAAAGTAAGACCTAGGAGATGGTTTATAAAAACTAAGGTTTGGCAATTGATGGTTTTCATTGCTTGAGGACAAGCAATGGTTCGAGTTTGGGGGTGTGATAAGTGCCCCAAAGTCCTATATTTTGACCCCTTTTTCATGGAATTTATCACTCAACCTACACCCATTTGAGTTGCATTATGGCCTTTCATGCATAGATTTCATCATTTATGCCTTTGAGCCTTATATTCTGTTTATTCTATGAAAAAGGTATTATTTAATGCATGATTAGTATTTTTGAAGGATGTATACTGCTGGAGCAGGAAGATACTGCCACAACACAAAAAGAAAGAGGGAAGATAAGGAAGAATTAGCAGACAACAGACCCTAATCAAGCCAAGCCACATGTCAGCTTCTATTGATGGAAGCTGATGAAGCCTTGCAGAGCAGAGCCATTCACAGACCCACATCGGGGCAGTAGAAAGCCATGCCGCGGCCGTGCACTAGTGTACCTGCCGGAGGGCAAATCATGCAAAGTGGTAGTCGAATTGAAGAGCTTTAAACGCTGGATTTTTCTACACACTGTGTGGAAGGATTTCTGCCTATACATTCCCCTATATAAGGGGCTTGCCGCCAACAAGAAGAGAAAGGGGAGTTCAAGAGAGAAGAGCTTAGGCTTTTAGTTTGTTTTTTCTTTTTTCATCCATTATGTTCTAATTTCCTTAGGGTTAGGATTAGTTTGTTTAGTAGTTGTGTGAAGACTATTGTACTTTGTTTTTCTTTTTAATGCAATTAAGTTGAGGTTTGTTTATTCTTGGTGTTAATCATTCTTGCAAGCTTGTCAAGAGAGAGTTTGTGAGATTATCCATTTATTCGATGTTGAAAGAGTTGAATTCACGAAACGAGTAAGCATGGTTTTCATCCAAGGGTGTTAACTAATTTGGCCTAGAGATAGGTTAAGAGTTTCAGCGGTTAAGAGAAGTGTGTGATTGGTTGGTGTATTGTCTTTGGTTTACGCCGAGAGGTATGGTCAGAGTTCAGCCATCAACAGTGTTCCGAGCTTAGAGATAAGGAGGAGCCATTCAAGGACGCTATGCCGAACCTTAACAACATCTGCCCAAGTGCATGAGATTGTCGCGGCAGAGACTCAACCTTTTTGACTGCGGCAGGAACTTAGGTTACTGCCATGGCAGTTTAGTGTTGCACAATTCAAGAACCGAATCAAGTCAACAAGATTCCACACTACGATGCATTCTAATCTGGCTCATTCTATAAACATGATCTTCTTTTTACTTTTACTTCCGGATTACTTTAGCTTTAGTATTTTTAGTCTACTCAACAATCCAACTCACCTGTGTTTTTACTTTAATTCTTTTGCAATGCAAGGAAGTATGACCAAAAGGCTACCCAATCCCTATGGAGACGATACTTGATATACTTATCATTATATTACTTGACGTGTACACTTGCACTATTGCGGGGCACTTTTACGCGAACATCAGTAAACTTAAAAGGGTATCCTTTAAACCTATTAATGATGTTTCAACTAGTAGAGTATTACAATTGATCCATATGGATCTCTTTGGACTTATTAGGACAATGAGCTTGGGTGGAAAATCATATGCTTTTGTTTTAGGTGATGATTACTCTAGATATACTTGGGTTCTATTCTTAAGTACTAAGTATGAGGATTTAGAAAAGTTCATCACGTTTTCAAAAATCACTCAAAATGATCTTGGTCAATTAATTTCTCATATTAGAACTGACCATGGAACCGAATTTCAAAACTTAAGATTTGAGGATTTTTGTAATTCAAATGGTATAAGCCATAATTTTTCCGCTCCTCGCACCCCTCAACAAAATGGGTAGTTGAGAGGAAAAACGAACTTTAGAAGAAATGTCTAGAACCATGCTTTGTGAAAACAATTTGCCTAAGTATTTTTGGGCAGAAGCCACAAATACCGCTTGTTACATTATAAATTGAGTAATGATTAGGTCGGTTTTAAAGAAAACACCTTATGAGATTTTAAAATCTAAAAAGCCTAACATTAGTTATTTTCTTCCTTTTGGATGCAAGTGTTTTATTTTAAATAATGGAAAAGAAAATTTAGGCAAATTTGATGCTAAATCTGATAAAACTATTTTTCTAAGTTACTCTTTAAACTCTAAGGGGGCGTTTGGTTCGTGGAAAACATTATTACCAGGGGTAATATTCTTTTCCAGAATCACATACCCATGTTTGGTTTGAAATGATTCCCATCATGGGGTAATATAAAATTCCCAACAATGGCAATTTGGTAATTAAAGGGTGGGAATATGATTCCTTCCATGTTCTTAGGTATTTGACAATTCCTGACCAACTTGGACAAAATTACCCTGATATAATATAGGTCTTTTTCACCATTTGTTTTTATCGTGAAATTACTAAACCTAAAATCATGTCTCTCTCTCTTTGTTTTGCACATCTCTTGGTAAGTGTTTTCAACTTTTTACTTTTCGTTATTTTCTTTTGTTATTTCATTCGATACAATTAATTCGAATAATTCTTTTTCTCTTTGTATTTGTTGGTTTGAAACATGATCATGTTTTGCTTTTTTTTACTCGAATTATTCGTGTGGTGATGCAGCTCTGATGCTTTTCTGCATTTTTTTTGTATTTGTATAACCTCTGCTTTTCGTCAAACAATGTCGACACTCTCTCCTTATTACGATTCCCTTCCATTTTTGAATATCTTCCCATGTCTACAATGCTACTGCACCATATATAGCCACCGCTGCAAACATCATCATCATCTTCTTCTTCTTACAATCTTTATACATGTGTATTTGTGTAGTTCCAAGATTCTTCTTTCAACCAATCCACTTTGATTCCTCATTCTTAAGTACTATGTATGAGGCTTTAGAAAAGTTCATCACATTTTCAAAAATCACTCAAAATGATCTTGGTCAATTAATTTCTCATATTAGAATTGACCATGGAACCGAATTTCAAAACTTAGGATTTGAGGATTTTTGTAATTCAAATGGTATAAGCCATAATTTTTCTGCTCCTTGCACCCCTCAACAAAATGGGGTAGTTGAGAGGAAAAACGAACTTTAGAAGAAATGTCTAGAACCATGCTTTGTGAAAACAATTTGCCTAAGTATTTTTGGGCAGAAGCCACAAATACCGCTTGTTACATTATAAATAGAGTAATGATTAGGCCGATTTTAAAGAAAACACCTTATGAGATTTTAGAATCTAAAAAGCCTAACATTAGTTATTTTCTTCCTTTTGGATACAAGTGTTTTATTTTAAATAATGGAAAAGAAAAATTAGGCAAATTTGATGCTAAAACTGATAAAACTATTTTTCTAAGTTACTCTTTAAACTCTAAAGCATATCGTGTATTTAACAAAAGAACTTTAGTTGTTGAAGATTCTATTCATGTGGTTTTCGATGATAACCTCCTTCCGAGGAAGGATTCTTATGATGATGATGATGTAGGAATCATTGAAGCCAATGATAGTGGACAATCATCAAAGGTGGATGAGGTTTCAAGAAAAGATGAAGAAGCACAAGATCCACATCTAGAAGCCTTGAAGGACATGACTCTAGAGGAAAAGGAAGTGAGCTACCCAAGGGAGTACAACTATGTCAAAGTTAGTGAAATTTTGGGTGATCCATTCAAAGGGGTAACCACTAGATCCCCTCTTAAACTTATGAATAATGTTGCATTCATTTCATGCATAGAGCCTAAGAATATCAAAGAAGCGTTAAATGGTGATTTTTGGATAATGGACATGCAAGAAGAATTAAATCAATTTGAGAGGAGTCAAGTTTGGACATTAGTTGATAGGCCTAGTAATAAATCTACTATATGGACTAAATGGGTTTTTAGAAACAAACTAGATGAGAGTGGTAACAAAGTGAGAAACAAGGATAGACTTGTTGCTCAATGTTACACTTAAGAAGAGAGAATCGATTTTGATGAAACATATGCACCCATAGCTAGGATGGAAGCTATTAGGATGCTTCTTGCATTTTCATGTTATCATGAATTCAAGCTTTTTCAAATGGATGTCAAAAGTACATTTTTAAATGGTTTTATAAATGAAGAGGTGTATGTGAAACAACCACCCGGTTTTGAAGATCCTAAATTTCCAAACCATGTTTTTAAACTTACTAAAGCTTTATATGGTTTGAAACAAGCTCCTAGTACATGGTATGAAAGCTTTTCAAGCTTTTTGATCGAAAAGGGTTTTGAAAAAGGGAAGATGGACACTACACTCTTTATTAAAAGAAATGACAAATACATCTTAGTAGTTCAAATTTATGTTGATGATATTATTTTTGGTTCTACTAATAAGTTGTTTTGCCAAAAGTTTGCTAAGCTAATGCAAGGTGAGTTTGAGATGAGCATGATGGGGGAGCTCTCATTCTTCTTGGGACTCCAAATCAAACAAAGGAAGGACAACACATTCATTAATCAAGCTAAATACATCAAGGACATGCTCAAGAAGTTTGGCTTGGAGAATGTAAAACCTCAAGCCACTCCAATGAGCTCATCTATAAAGCTTGACAAGGATGAAAGAGGTAAGTGTGTTGATTTAAAGTTTTATCGTTCTATGATTGGATCTTTGCTTTACCTTACCACAAGTAGACCCGATATTATATTTAGTGTTTGCTTGTGTTCTAGGTTTCAAGCTACTCCTAGAGAATCACACCTTATAGCCATTAAGAGAATCTTTAGATACCTTAGAGACACACCCTGTTTAGGCCTTTGGTATCCTAGAGATTCCTCCTTTGATTTGCATGCTTTCTCGAATACGGATTATGGGGGATGTAAGATAGATAGAAATAATACCTCCAGAACATGTCAATTCCTAGGTAGTATGCTCATATATTGGTTCTCTAAGACATAAAATAATGTATCCTTATCTACCACCGAAGCAGAATATATATCGAACAGAAGTTGTTATGCTCAAGTTCTTTGGATGAAACAACAACTTTTAGACTATGAAGTTGATGTACGTACCATACCCTTTAAGTGTGACAATACTAGTGCCATATGTCTCACTAAGAATCTCATCCACCATTCTAGAACCAAACACATAGAAATAAGACATCATTTCATTATGGATCATGTCTTGAAAATGATGTAGTTCTAGAGTATGTTGACACATTAAATCAATTAGCGGACATCTTTACCAAACCTCTAGACAAAGAGCGTTTTGGACTCTTAGGAGAGAGTTAGGTCTATCTAGCCTTTCTTGACCCTTTAGAGCCTCTTAAGTTAAAAAACTTGCTTGATGTATGTGCTCTTGTGATTTTGCTCCTTTATGCATCTATGATTGCTGCTAGGGGGAGTATGCTTCTGTTTTAGCCTATACATATTGATCTTGTGTCATACACATGCATTTAGACTCAATTAAAATTGTTTCCGTAAACTTCTTGCTGCCCAAAATGCACTTTCTGGCACATCTGTATCGAAACGGGTAAAGGCATTTCGATATGCGTTCTTGAATGTCTGCCCAGAATGCACTTTCTAGCGCAAAGGGTATCGAAACAGATCAATGCGTTTCAATACGAGCTCCTGGATTGAGACCAAACCAACTTTCTGGAAAAATCTGTATCAAAACGGATAAAAGCATTTCGATACGGGCATCGATCGTATTTCGGTATAGTTAAACTTGTACCGATACGGGCTCGTGTTTCGGTACGGCTTTAAAAGCGTACCAGTACACCTATTTCGATACACCACGTGGCGTATCGGTACACGTAGCCGTTGGACAGTTTAAAGAGCATTAAAAGAGGGTTTTTAACTTTAAATTAACTTCTACCTTTTCTCTCAAACCCTAGATACAAAAATTGCCTATTTAAACTATCCAAATGCCTTTGTTTTTCACACAAATCATCAAATCTTTTGAGGGCTTTTGAGTTTCTCATCAAACCCTAGTAAAATCATCAGGTTTGATGCATCATCATCTTCTCATTCATCTATAATTCCATTCTCAAGGTATAAAAACTATTTTCCTTTCTTTTTCAATTTCATTTAATTGTATATAATGTTTTTAATTAGTTTTTGTATATATGATATACACATAGTATAGTTTTTAAAGATTTTGCAAAAATTCTTTCAAAATTGAAAAAAATTATTCGAATATAAAATTATATTGTATATTTGTTTAAATTGTTTTTCGAAATTCTTTTTACCAAAAATTATTTTTATATTTATATATGTTTTTAAAAATATATTGTATAGAATTTTCACAATACCTTGAACTTTTGGATTGACTATTGGATCAATATGGTGATTTATGCATACGTTATTTTGTGCTTTAATTTGTTTTTCAGATTTGCACTATGGCCCCTAAAAAGAGAGAAAGGACTAGTGAGGTTGGAGATTCTTCAAATCAAGATGATGTTACCCGACCTAACCTCACCTACTTTTATCAAAAGTGTTTTACAAGTCCTCCACTCTTGCTCACTACCGACAATACCAAAACTACCAAATCTGTCGTGAGTGTGTCACCTCTCTACCCATTTTAGATTTCGAACAGTTCAAGTTTAAATATCTTGGTCTTTTACGCCAATGGAACTCCATGCCCTTTTTGCAAATTCCTGGTGTTTTGTATCGCAAATTTGTCATAATTTTTTATGCAAATGCTCGGTGTATTTCTAGCTTCGATCGATCTCGAGTTATTGCTATTGAATCCTATCTTATGGGTAAGAAGCTTCAGATTTATCCAAGAGTTTTAACCGATGTTTTTGCATTTGAAGATGAGGGTATTTGTGATGAAGACTCTTTCGGACACATTCTTAATGGCTCCGTGACTGTTCTTGATGCGCATGATCGTATCCTTCACCTTATGATCACTTGGTGGTTTCGCCCCTCCGGTGAAAATTTCTCAACAATCCGGCCAGTCTATGACTTTTGGATTCGTTGCTTTCATGAAGGTAAACGCCTAAATCTTTGTCAAATCATGTTTGTAGAGATGGTTTATCTTGTTCTACATCATCATACTTCTCTTGTCTCTTCATTCACATATGGCACCACTTTGAGCTACTTGTTCTCGAAGTTGGAGATTGATTGCTCTCATGAATTTCCCGAGCCTCTCAAAGATCCGATCGACACGCGTTCTTTTGTTCGTTCAAAGTTTCACTACTATGAGGGTTAATGGGTTTGCCTCAATCAAATTCCTCAAGAAGATAGACCCAAACAAGGTGTGCCTCCACAAGCGGATCCTCAAGCTCAAGTTGCTTAACCTTCCATGGACGCTCTCATGGCCTTTCTCAACGAGCAATTCACATCTTTGGGCACAAATATGAATTACGGGTTTGCCGCGATTGACACAAGATTCACCACCTTGTAAGAGAGAGTCCTTTCCATTAAAAATTTAGCTACCTCAATTAAAACTCAACAAACCTCAATGGACATCTCTCTTCAAGCTTTTCCTAATGAATGGTGACAATCTCGAGGAAATAATGTCGACAATGAAGATGAAGATGTAGAGGAAGATGAGGATGAAGATCAAGACGAGTCTTAGGCCTTGCATATCATAACATATCATATTAGGATTTTCTTTTATGCACATATGTTATTTCCCTTTGAACCTATGCTTTGAATATTTGGTTTATGTTTTTAGGATTTAAGTTTGGATTTTATGTTTGCTTTGAATTGTTATGCTTTAAGCTATTAATGAAGTTTATGTTGTTTGCTTAATCTTGCTTATATTATCTTGCTTCTATCATTGATTTTGATCTAACAAAAAGGGGAGAAGGGTATAAGCTAAAATTTTCAAGCTAAATCTTTCAAAAACCTAGCTAAAACTAAAGGAGAGTACTTAAAATTTTACTTTAGTTTTGTTATATCAAAAAGTGGGAGATTGTAAAACCTGTGTTTGATTTTGATATAACAAATAGTTTAAGGACCAAATTGCAAAGTAAATAAAATTTTAAGTACTTGAAAGTTTCACTATTGAGAAGGGTTTTAAACCTAAAATGTTTACAAGTCAAAACTTAAACCCCACAATTTTTTCTAAGTGTTTTCAAAGCCAAACTTAGCAAAATCGCCCAGACGTTTTGATACACTATATAAGTGTTTCGATACGGCCTTGGCTTTCCAAAGCCAAACTTTACTAAACTACACAGGCGTTTTGATACGCTATCCCAACGTTTCGATATGGCCTCATCTTAATTGGCTACTAGAATTTCACGTTTCGATACGGCTGAGCCTGTTTTGATACAGGTGTTTCGATACGGACATGCCTATTTCGATACGAAATTCATCTGGGCTTAAGGTTTTTATTTAGTGTACCGATATAGACCTATACTGTATCTATAAGGGGGTTAAGATTTTCAAATCTTTGCATTTATTATATGACCGTTGCCTTGTCAATTAGATGAAATCATCAAACTTTCGAAATTCAGTTACCCGTACCGATACACCCAATCGGCGTACCGATACAAAGTTTGGCAGTGTCTAAGTTTGCAAAAATTGCATCAATACGGACTCTAACCGTTTCGATACAACCCCTTATTCGTTTCGATACGCCTTCCCGCGTATCGATACACCCTCTTTATTACTGCAACGGCTCTTTCTGTTTTGAGACAGGTATCGATACATGTACCCTTTGTACCGAAATGATAGATTGCAGAAGTGCATTTATGGTGGGAAAAAGAGTGCTCAACGGCTCTATTGGTGACTCCAACCACCCAAACGGCTAGAATTCAATGAGAAGATATAAAAGCAAGCCACAAAAGCTACAACAACAATTCATCAAGTCAAGCACAATTAAGCAAAAATCCAATCTCTTTGAGCATTTTAGAGTCAAACCCTTACACCCAACTTGTGTAATTCATTTGTAATATTCTTTCATTTCAATTTTGGGGAGTGTGCTATTGTAATTGGGCAAATATTTTACCTATTGAGAGGTCTATTTTTTAATTTGCCAACTTCTTCTTGTAAAAGAGTGATTTCGATCAAGCTTTGGGTAGAAAGCTTTGATCTTTGTAACGGTTTCCTCCTAATCTTAGAAAAGGGGAATTATTCAATAGTGAATTGGTTGAAATCCTTAGTGGGAGCTAAGGTAGTGGATGTAGAGCTTGTTAGAAGCTTGAACCACTCTAAATCTCTTTGTCTTCAATTTTTATTTTACCATTTTACTCTCTTTCATTTTAAAAACCCAATTCACCCCCTCTTGGCCAATTCGACATTGTTTGATCATCTCAACACGTTCGATGAGAAGTTCATTTATTTATTGAACGAACAAACATGAACAAGATTTTATGTTTTGTTTACTTAAATGAATGAACATGAACAAAGGGCTCGTTTGTTCATTTACGTTCGTGAATGTTCGGTTATCTGTTCGTTTAAATTTATTCACATATGTACTTTTATATTTATTATTTTTCACAACAAAAATATTATATTTAAAAAATTTAAAAACATATATTAAAAATATGAAATAAAAAGAAAAAAATTAAACAAAACTCAATGTTCGTTTGCCTTCGTTTATGTTCGTTTATCATTTTAATGAACGGACATGAACAAGCTACATTCCTTAACGAACGAGCACGGACAAGAAACTATGTTCGTTCATTTGTTCGGTTAAAATTAAATAAACGAACATGTGCATACCTTCATTAGTGTTCGTTTAGTTTGTTTATATCCTATTATTTATTTACTTGATATATAATGCTATCACATTATTACGTCAACATAATAAAACATCTGACAGTTTAGATAATATTTCCATTGGAAGTGTAGTAACTTGAGTAAAAAAAATAAATGTTAGGATGAATTTAGCTAAAACAATGGTTTAATGCTCTATTTTGCCCTTGAATTATATCCGTTTCTCTACTTTAATACTTAAATTATCGTTTCATTATCTTATTCAATCTATTTTTTTTTTATATCTGGTTGTTTAAAAATAAGGGTAATCTTCACTATCGGTCACTTTTGTTTTGGGTTTGTTTTATTATGGTCACTCGAATTCAAAAAAGATTATTTTGGCCACTTACGTTCGAAACCGTTTCTGTTTTGGTCACTGGACCGTTAACCCTCCGTTAATTAAAAATAAATATTTCTAATTTGACCCCCAAACTTTCAAAACTTCATTTTTTACCATCTTCCCCAAACGTTTAGCCTTATTCTCGAGCCGTATGGTGCTTCCCCGTCTCCTCTTCAGACGCCTCCGTCCCCGGCACCACGACACCAACAGTGTCGAGTTTGAAAACACCGATATGGTCATAGAACCTTTTTTCAGCATCCTTGAGAAAAGAAGACCGGTTGGTATTGGTGCTAATGCTGATTGCTAAGTGTTTCGGTCAATTCGCAACCCGGTTTCTTATATAGTGAGTCTAAAGATAGAGCAGGGTTTGATTAATCATGATGGTCATTATGGTCGCTCATTATTCTAATCATGACGCTCAAAGCCTGATGATAAAATCGATTAGGGTTTAAAATATAATCATGACAAGATTTAAATACATCTATTTGATAAACCCAAGGTGGTCCTTTGTCCCATGTTTGATCTGGAATAAACCATGACATAAGCATAGGGCCTAAACTGGTACAGAACTGAAAACTCAATTTAAAATAAAAGGAGAAGGCATACTAGTTTGCTAAGTGCTATTAGATAGTGCATTCCGGTAATCTCCTCTTGTGATGCAAGAAAGTAACGACTGCTTGAAGTAATAGATTCCAGTCTATCATTCTGATCCAGAGCATTAATGGCAGAGACAATAAAGCTTACTTTTGAACTTCTAAATAGTTCCTTTGGCATTTTTAGAATGCTACCAATTGCTAAATCTGGTCCAGAAATGTAGTACATCAATCTACAAATGAAACTAACAGACACAGCTGCAGATATCATATCCACGGTAGAAACGCTGGCAGCTAAGGTTCTAGTCACAGAGGTGGTTGACTCACGTTTACCCAGTTGCCATAAGGATAACGCATATATTTGCAAACCTTCATCATCAAGCATACCTTACAAGAAACATATATATATATATATATATATATATATATATATATATATATATATATATACATATATGGTATTCGATAAATTGTACAATATTTATCAATAGAGCCCGAATATTAATGATATACTGCCTGACAATGAGACAATGACCATGCCTTTAAATGTTCGAATTTAAAATGTCTGCAAGAAAGATTGCAATAAACCCAACATGTCTCCATATTTTGATGGAAATGTTTAATAGACTTGAGCTCTTTAGCTAGGGTTTTTTTCTGTTAGTATGCAGGATTTCCTGGCAACATACTTATTATACATAGCCCAAACGTGACCTTGCTTTCTTTATACCAGAATCTGTTAAGAACATATCGAAGATGCAGTAGGATTGTTAAGGTATTTCCCAAACTAGAGTTTAGCTAGACTCCATTTGTAAAAAAACCAACATTTTAAGCTTAATCCAAAGGGGATATCTCCATAGGCTCGGCCGAGAAAGCAACAGAATCTATAGAAGCATGTCTATCCATGCTAAGAAAAATGAAATGATGCAAGGCTGGTAGAGAATATTCTTGGATAATTTCATATAATCACCCTATTAACATTTGAGTTTGGCAAAAAGCTACCTAGAAGCTCCCATGGTTAGCTGGGTGGTAGTAGTTAAAAGGTCCAGGTAATTGTGGCTGCAATAAATAAAAGAAAGATGGAACTCCCTGCAGTGGGAAGTTTATTGAGTTTTGGGGAAGATGGTAAAAAATGAAGTTTTGAAAGTTTGGGGGTCAAATTAGAAATTTTTATTTTTAATTAACGGAGGGTTAACGGTCCAGTGACCAAAACAGAAACGGTTTCGAACGTAAGTGGCCAAAATAATCTTTTTTGAATTCGGGTGACCATAATAAAACAAACCCAAAACAAAAGTGACCATCAGTGAAGATTACCCTAAAAATAAATAAAGAAAGCTACATGGTGAAGGCGCCACGAGTCCAATTTTTTTTAAAGAGAAATGAAATGATAGTTTTAAGTACTAAATTAGGATAAAAAAGTTTAAATACCAATTACTCTTATTAGCTCGTCTAGCGAGATGAAATATTAAATTCCTTATACAAAGTTAATGGTGCGATTATTGATGTTGCGAATGAGCAAATTGATTTATACAACAAAAATTGATATCAAAGTAAAAAAAAAAGTATAGTTCAAGTGGCAGAATAAGCAATAAAATAAAGGGTTAACTACTGGATGGTCACTTATGTTTCTCCACAGTATATAGTTGGTATTTTTAAAAACGACGAGTAAGGTCACTTACGTTTTCGATTTGTAAACTTTTGGTCACTTAAACGTTTGTTGGCACAATAAAAAGGATAAATTACTTAGATAGTCCCTGAATTATTACTTCATCTCTATTTTTGACTACCAAAATAAAAAATAATTTGTATAATTTCATATTTAATTTTTTTTTTATTTCTTCTCCCTTCCACCCTCTTCTATATTTAGATTCCAAATAACAAAAACAATTTGTATAATTTGTATAAGCAAAGATTGACAAAGCGGCAGCTAAATAAATAAACCTTGCATGCAATTCAATTAATACTTGTAGAGATGTATTGAAGCAGGAGAAGCAATATTGTTTATACCGTAAATGCATGCATCCTCACCAACAATTGCAACATCACACGTTCTACAGTGATACTTTTCCTTTAAAAACTGAGTAACTTCTAATGCCTTTGCATTTTCTTGAATATTAGAATTTATATAATCATGATTTAGTGAAGACCGAGCAAAAGGAGCCTGAAACATCGTAATAAAAATGGTATTTTCGAGATCTACAGAAGTCTCGTATTAAATATTTTATAATTAATTTCATGAAACGTTTCTTTTCTTTCCTGTTTGAATCGATATTCACTTACGTAAAGAGCTTAAGCTATTTGTTTCAATTTCGCAACTCGCTTTCCTCTACAGAGATACACCTTTGTCTTTTAACTCTCATTCTTCAGGTTTTTTAAATCCAGAAGCAATACCACCCTCCAGTTGTACAATGCAAGGTTTAAAGTACGACAAATTTTGTCAGATTCATGACCTTGAAATTCCCTGTGCTGCACAGCACGCCCTCTTAGTACCGCATCTAGTTCAATGGCTTTGGTAGAAGTTGTTCTAGCTTCATCCTGCATGTGCCAACACCAACACCATCTCAAATTATATTCTAGTTCATTTGGAAGAACATTTAAATCCTCAAAAAGTTAAGTAGAAGAAAATGAAGCAAACAGGTATCTTTTCCGATCCAGACGTATTTGAACCACCCTTGCTTGTTGTTGTTTACAAATATATAAATATATATATTTGTATAAATAAAAAGAGAAATTAAAAATGAAATTATACAAATTGTTTTTATTTCGGTGGTCAAAATAGAAGTGAAGTAATAGTTCAGGGACTATCTAGGTAATTTATCCTTTTTTTATTGTGCCAAATCAACTTCCGTCTACCAAGAGTTTACAGATCGAGCTTACTGGTCGTATTTGAAAATCGATGACCAACTCTGTACTGGGAGAAACATAAGATGATCCCACTAGTTAACCCTAAAATAAAAGAAATTAGAACTAAATTGACAAGAGATGAAAAATACTGAAGACTAAGTTTGTCATTATGCCAAAAGTAAATTAATTTCATTTTGAATAATAAATTTGAAAAATCTCCCATCGTTTTCGCTTTTACGCTTCGGCTTCGCTCTTCAGCAAGTCAAGTGCAGTGGCCATCCAAGGGAGAGCTTAGTTTTCCTGGATTTTTGAAATTCCATTTTCCCGCGTTTCCTAGACTACCAAACAGGGGTAAAAAGTAAGTAATTCCCTCTCATCTTCTAAATCTTAGTTAACATCATCATCGCCGTTTGTTTTCACTTTCTTCTCGTTAATTTCTGTTTGTTTGTTCAGAAAACGAAGGAAAACGCAGCGGAAAGAGAAGGAAGAGGTACTTATCTTGTCCTCTGTAGAACGCTTAATTTCGTTTCCGCCTTTTACCGTTTCGGTTCTTGTATAGATCGGTTTTGAGCACGAAAACAAGGGTTTCTTTAAGTACTTGAGTTCTGATTCCAAAATCACGGGTTTTAGTAATTATTTTCTTAATCCATTCTCTGTTTATACGAATTAAATGACCATTTGTTTTGCAGATGGAATCTTTATATGCAAAGCTTTATGATAAATATGACAAACTCAAGGTATCGCAACTCCTCTTTCCCTGAAATTATATTTTCATTGATAATTTTAGATTTTCACCCCTCTTCCTTTATAGATCTGTCATATGATTTCTTTCTTTATAAGTTTGGTTGCCAACAAAACTGAAGAAAATAGAAAATGTTTAATTTTTTCCCGTTAAAGTGGAATAAAATTCAGCTGCAAGGTGTATATGATTTCTTGTTAGTTTGATTAAAATGGAATTTTCGTTTGTTTCCCCCTTTCATCCGTTGAGAAGCAAATGTAGCTTTATATCTACTCCTTATTATGAATTTTATTTTCATTCCTTTTACAGAAGAGAAAACTGTCTGAAATGGATGACATACATAGAGATCAAGAAGAGAAATTCTTAAATTACGTGTGTGGTCAGTATATCTTCATGCTAGAGTTGCTGATTCTTTTATCTCTGTCTTCATAATCTCAAAGTTGTCTCTTTGTTTATTTTCTCTCGTGTTTATTTTGCGTTCATCATAGAAATATAATAAAGCATAACCATCACTTGATTTTGGCTCTTACATAAAAGATAAGTTATTATTTTGGACCTTACTTATGAATGTAAGGTAAAATAATGTGTTTTCTAATTCAAAATCATTTTATGGGGAGGTTGAATGCTTAATGGTTTGGTTGAGCTCATGACTAATAGTTTGGCATTATGAAAAGCTTTAAAATGGAAGCAGAATGCTTTTGCGTTTCATGGAATGTATAGTTGTGGCTATAGCATCTTGAAATTTGATTTGTTGGTGGTGCTAGAAACTAACTACTGTAGATTTCTACTTAACCGTGTTCTGATAGTTGAACCAATATTTGAGGCCTAAGTTCTAGACGTGAAGAATATATGACATTCTAATCTGTGTATTGAAGAATAAATTGATTGTTATAAGTTATAACCATGAATGTGAGGTTGTATAAGGAACCAAACTTTGCCAATGGCTTGCATTTGGTTCTATATATGCTTGTTGAACATCTACTAATTAAATGAACCAAACATTACCAGAAGTTATATCTTGCTACCTTGACAATTTTTTAGTTGCTTTATTTGCTAGTTAAAAAAATTTGAACAATCATTTAGGATCCCTCCAAAATGCTTAGTTGTTGGCTTTCTCTTGTTACAGCTGCAGAGGAGTTGATACGGCACTTGAAGAGTGAAAATGAAAAATTAAATGCTCAAGTTAATGAGTTGAGAAGTGAAGTGGCCTCTATAAAGTAAGTAATTTTTAATTCACTTTGGCCTTTACACATTAGGATGCCAGTGTTAACTTGAAGTTTTGCATGAATATAATATTGCAGGTCCAGCAAGGACAAACAATGTGCAGACTACCAAAAACTTTTGATTGAAGAGAGCCAGAAGTGTAAGTAGTAATCAGTTACTTTTTGATTGCATCTCTTTCTTTCAATGTAGAATATGTTATAGCATCCTTATCTTTCTTGGCCTTCTTCTTGCTTCATCTTTGTTGAATATGCTATTGCAAGGAAACTAAACACAAATGGATGCTGAGTGTTAGGTATGCTGGGTAAGAACAAAAAATTAACAATATTTAGTATCAGTTTGCATGACTAAAGAACTCGGTATTATGCTTTTGGTTAAAGAATTGGATTTCTACATGTCCAAAATGCATGGGACAAAAACTGTTAGCTTTATTCTTAGATGGACTGCAAGAAGGTAACTGGGCATGTTAATTTGTTTTCAGTATTGCTATATATTACTTCCCTCAGCATGGTTAATAGATCTCTCACTTTTCTCTTCCCCCTTGGTATAACTTTAAAAGGTTAAATAATGATTTTGATGGTTCTCATGCTGATGATCATATTGCATATTCACAATCGTCCACATCTCCAACATGATCTTCTATTTTGAAATTTATACAACGTCAATTGTTGTTTGAACACCTCAATCACTAACTAGACATATATGAAAAATATCTTAAATTTGTATATGGTGTCTTTGAAAACATAATAAGATAAATGTGTAGACACTGATAATTATCAGCTGAAAAAATATATATGAATTTGAGAGAAATTGTACCACTATGGGGGAAAAGGATCTAATTTGAAGCTTCTTTGTAAACTTGCCTTTGTTAGATGTTTTAACTTTCTAGTGTCAAGCATGTCTATAGCTCTTTTTTTACTGAATGCTAAAATTTATGACAGATAAAGCACTTTCTGAAGAAGTTACGAAGCTGCAAAATCTGCATAAAGAGGGACATGTTAAGGGTGGCAATAGAGATAATATACCAGCTGTTTCTCCTGGAAGTGCACAAGTTGCAGCAGAAAGGGTTTCTGGTAACTCCACTAGAATGATGACTAGAAAGCGTAGCAGGAAATCAGCTGCTGAGATAGAAGACAGCATTGTTACTCCTGATTCAGCTAATGGTAAAGTTACCATGTCGTGTCCTTTGACCGAAAACCTTCCTGAGAAAGCATTGTCCTATGATGTTCTTCCACATGTTGCAGCAGAAAGGGTTTCTGGTAACTCCACTAGAATGATGACTAGAAAGCGTAGCAGGAAATCAGCTGCTGAGATAGAAGACAGCATTGTTACTCCTGATTCAGCTAATGGTAAAGTTACCATGTCGTGTCCTTTGACCGAAAACCTTCCTGAGAAAGCATTGTCCTATGATGTTCTTCCACATGTTCAGCTGGTATATCCTCAATTAATCATCTATTTACTCAAAAGATGCGAGTTTCTACGTCTTTACTGAATACTTGGATGATTATGCAGCCAGAATACTGTAAAGGCAGTATAAGTGCAAATGCCACTGATCGTGGAACTTGTCTGTTTCAAGCTCTTATCGAGTACTTAGTGGGCATGAAACTATCCACAGTTAATCAAACTGAAGGACTATGCATTTCAGCTCTGCATCAATCTAGTGGTAATTCTTAACTTGATAATCATAGTCAGCTCATTTAATTTTGAGTATTTCTATCTTTCATTTCTAGTTCCAAGTATTTTCCCCTTAAAGTTGGTATGTTATTGATTTGTTGTATTTCATCGTTTGAAGCATGTTTAGGCATATTGGTTTTCTTTTGCTCAAGTCGTAACATCTGTAATATGATGTAAGATCAGAAAATTTTAAAGATAATATACATATCGCATTCGTCGTTGATATAAAGCAGTTGCAGAAATGACGTCTGTTTCACTTAAAATGGTTGGATTTATAGAATAATAGTTCCAAACCTTAAACCTTTTTATCCGAAGTTTTTTTTTTCTGTGGAGTATCCATGTTTGACATTTGTGTTCGACATCTATCTGGACATAGATAAGGGCTATAGTCATATAAAAAGCATGAAAAAGAAATTAAACATACATGAATGAACATAGATTTTAATGAATACATCCATATGTACTTGGTGTTTCTGATTGTCATAACTATTCAAGAGTAAGCTGCTGTGTACAAGAAATGACTTTCACTATGTGACACTGGATGAATGAAACAGGTTACTCATTCAGCCTAGCGTGGATAAACAGAACAGGTGGGGAGGAAGCAGAGTTGGAGTATCGGGTATTGTCGTTAGGGACGTTTGAGAGGGTGGCGCCAGAGTGGATGAGGGATGTCATTATGTTCAGCACAAATATGTGCCCCGTTTTCTTCGAGAGATTAGCTCGCGTAATCAAATTGCATTGCTAACTGGTATGCTTTCGCCCTCTTTCTCTCGGTTTTTGAATCAGACGTGAAGTAAATATGTATAACGTTGTTGATAACAAATAGTTATCAAATTATCACTGTCTAAACCTACCAACAAGTTTCTGCATGTTAGTATTTAAACTGATGATTTCTTTGTTTGGAACTTCGCATTCACCATTCTAAATTATTACCGGGTTAAGAAAGATTCGATAATTGACCAAAGTAATTTGCAAAATGAAATAGATAAGTTAGAGGGAGTGTAGGAGTTGGCACCCCGAGTAATCTCCAATTTGAAAATAAGGCAGGGTATTGCCATAGGATAAGTAAAAATGAGATGCTTTTATGAATACTAGGAGTTTCTCACGAGGATGATGATGAACAACTATCAGATATATACTGTTGGTTTCTTTACCTTTGATGTGATCTTTTTCAGACTTGTTTTGATAGTATGGGGTGAGTAAGACTCGATTCAACTTGAAAAAACTGAATCTTTGACTTGACTTGAGTTTTATTAACTTGACTTCACTCGGCATGAACTTTTTAAATTCAATTTGACTCGAAAAAAAACAAATATAATTTAAATGATAAAATATGATTTGAATAACCGGAATACCTATGCAACTTCAATTTTGTTTTTTTGAAAACAATATTTTTTTTGCAGTTTTGTCTCTCAACTTTGTATTTTATTCAATTTATCATTTGTATACTTTGCTAATTTTTTCTTTCCACCAATTTCTTAACTTCTTTATACCAAAAAATATTTTCCCCTTAATTTTTTTAAATAATATTATAAATATATTATATGATTTTGAATGATATTTGATTTATTAACTGACATCGCATCTTACTTACACTTGTGGGGAAAAATGAAGAAATGTATATGTATATATATATGATTATAGAAAGTCTTTTAAATTGAAACTAATCACTATTAATATTATAAATATTTACTATTAAACTTATTGAGTTTGTAGCACGCTTGAATCGATTATCGAAATTGTCAAGGAGGGTTGTAAATGTTTGGTGGTTGAATTGACTAAAATCGAAATAAAGGTAGACAAGTGACACAATGATTTTAGAGTGGTTCGGCCTTCTAACAAGCACCTACATCCACTACCTTAGTACACCACTAAGGATTTTTCAATTCACTCAACAATAAATTCGTCCCCTTTTCCCGGTTTAGGAGGAAATCGTTACAACCTTATCTTTTGGACTTGGCTAAGATAGAACTAATTCTAGTTTTTCTCTCAAGGCTAAACTATAATCCCTCCTTTTATAAGAGATTTGTTTGGGTAAACTAAATACCTCACAAGGTGGGTGTTTACACAAATTTACGCTCACAAGAGTACAAATGATTTACAATTAAGTACTCTTTAAAGACTATGTACAAGAGAATAGTAAAATAAAAATTTAGACTCTATTTCTCTTGATCATATTGCTTGGATGTAGTCTCTAACATTCTTCAAGTGTTTCAGCCTTCAATTAATAGTCCCAATCGAGTTTGTGGCTGTTACTAGCCGTTAGGGATGTTTTAGAGCCGTTGGGGTCTTCATTTCCCACATTAATTGCAGTTCTGGTGCCTACCATATCGGTACACGGGGACCCGTATCAGTACGCCCTTCTTCAGAACTAGTCGTTGAGCTCTTGCCAGCCTAAGGGCATCGATACGCTAGGGAGTGTATCGGTACGGTCTGCATTTTAAAAGACCGTTGGAAATAACCGTTGGGGTTAGTTAAAACAAGGATCGGTAAGCTTTAAATGCATATCGAAACAGCCCTCTCCGTACTGATACGTGCAAGCCCGTATCGGTACGGGTTTTGACAGAATCAAAACTGGAGGAAGAAGTTATCGATACGAGGTATACCGTATCGGTACGGGAGTGCTGAAAAGTCAAGTTTGAGTATTTTAAAACTTTGCCAAAAACCTTTTTAAATACCTTAAACATATTTTCAAGTTGTTTGGACTTAAAGACATGTTTTAAATTCTTTTCAAATAAGTCTAAAATATTTTTCAATTATTATATCAAAACATTAATTCTACAATCTTCCTCTTTTTGATATAATAAAATCAACTTGAAAAATTGTTTGGGATTTCTCCCACTTTGTGAAATAAATTTTGAATAAGATGATTAAAATTCAAAATCAATTAGAGCTTCCCCTTATTCATTTGAAAATTCAATTTTTCAAACTATCTCTCCCCTTTTTGTTATATAAAAAAAATTTAAAAAAACTTTTAGGCTCAAAATAACAATGAAGTTTTAAATTTTGAAACTATTAAAATGTTTGGTTTTAAAAGTGGCTTCCCCTTACTCATTGCATCATATTAGGCTTAACAAATAATTTAAGACTTTAAACAAAAGTTAGATAACCAAATGTATATAATGAAAGCATTAAGCTTAGAAGTTACCCAATCTTCTTCTCATGTGTGATTTGAGCATTCTTTGATTTTGCTTTCCTTGCCATTGCTTGAACACACCTACAAAAGACATGTACTTGAATTTTGATATCCAAATTGTTTTGGATCCATTAACGTCAATTTCAATGTCTTTAGTTTCCTTAGGAATCCATACTTGTCCTCGCCATTATGTGACAAAATGAATTATTGAAAATAATTTTTTTTTCTTTTGTGAAGCTTTCAAGTTTAACTTTTAAATCAATTTTTTTTCTAAAACATCTTTGCTTGTTTTTGAAAACTCTAAATCATTTTTCAAAATTTCATTTTGGTTTTCAAAATCTACTTTTGTTTTTAAAAGAAAATCATTTTCAATTTTGAGTTTTGAAATCATTTTCTTAAATTTGAAATTCATGGTCACAAATTCTAAAAATAATTCATTAAAAGTATCTTGCAACTCATCGAATGAATAAGAATTAAGCTCACTTGAGTTAGAAGATACCTTGGGCTTATCGAGAGCCAAAACACCATCCACCTTTAGATTGGAGAGAATGTTTACACATGATTGATCATCATTTTCTTTTCTTCCTTCTTGTTGCCATAAAGCTTCTCAAGTTTCTCCCATAATTCTTTGGCACTTTTGCATGTGGAGATTTTCTTGAAAACTTATTTGTTAAGGCCACAATAGAGAATGTGCATCGCCTTGGTGTTTAGCTTTGCCTTCGTGTCGTTGGCACTCATTTGCTTTTTCTTCTTTTTTGGAGCTTCCAAATACCCATCTTTAATGATGTTCCAAACGTCATAGTCTTGAGACTTGATGAAGAATTTCATGATATTTGCCCATTGGAAGTATGTTTATCGTTTGAAGAGCGGAGGACACAAGATAGAGCGGCCTTCTTCAAATTTTGTCATTTTCTTGAATAGTGGATTACGAGCGATGGATCTTTACTCCTTGATGATAGTCCTTCGATGGAGACGAGGCTCTGATACCAATTGTTGAGTTTGTAGCATGCTCGAATCGATCACCGAAACCGTCAAGGAGGGTTGTAAATGTTTGGTGGTTGAATTGGCTAAAATTGAAATAAAGGTAGACAAGTGACACAATGATTTTAGAGTGTTTCGGCATTCTAACAAGCACTTGTATCCACTACTTTAGCACACCACTAAAGATTTCCCAATTCAGTTAACAATGAATTCGTCCCCTTTTCCCGGTTTAAGAGAAAACCGTTATAACCCTATCTTTTGAACTTGGCTAAGATAGAACCAACTCTAGTTTTTCTCTCAAGGCTAAATTAGAACATCTCCTTTTACAAGAGATTTATTTGGGTAAACTAAATACCTCACAAGGTGGGTGTTTACACAAATTTACGCTCACAAGAGTACAAAAGATTTACAATTAAGTACTCTCTAAAGACTATGTACAAGAGAATAGTAAAATAAAGATTTAGACTCTATTTCTCTTGATCATGTTGCTTGGATATAGTCTCTAACATTCTTCAAGTGTTCCAGCCTTCAATTTGTAGTCCCAATTGAGTTTGTGGCCGTTACTAGCCGATAGGGATGTTTTGGAGCCGTTAGGGTCTTCATTTCCCACATTAATTGCAGTTCTGGTGCCTACCGTATCGGTACACGGAGATCCGTATCGGTACGCTCTTCTTCGGAATTAGCCGTTGAGCTATTGCCAGCCTAAGCATATCGTTACGCTAGGGAGCGTATCGGTACGGTCTGCATTTTAAAAGACCGTTGGGGTTAGTTAAAATAGGGATCGATACGCTTTAAATGCGTATCGAAACGACCCTTCTCCGTATCGATATGGGCAAGCTTGTATCGGTACGAGTTTTGGCAGAATCAAAACTGGAGGAAAAAAGGTATCGATACGAGATATACCGTATTGGTACGTGAGTGCTGAAAAGCCAAGTTTGAGTATTTTAAGACGTTTAAAACCTTGCCAAAAATCTTTTTAAATATCTCAAATATATTTTCAAGTTGTTTGGTCTTAAAGACATTTTTAAATTCTTTTCAAATTAGTCTAAAACATTTTTCAATTATTATATCAAAACCTTATAGTCTTGAGGCTTAATGAAGAATTTCATGATATTTGCTCATTGAAAGTATGCTTCTCGTTCGAAGAGCGGAGGACACGAGATAGAGCGGCCTTTTTCAAATCTTGTCATTTTTTTGAACAGTAGACTACGAGCGATGGATCTTTACTCCCGAATGGTAGTCCTCCGATGGAAACGAGGCTTTGATACTAATTGTTGAGTTTGTAGCACGCTCGAATCTATCACCGAAATCGTCAAGGAGGGTTGTAAATGTTTGGTGGTTGAATTGGCTAAAATTGAAATAAAGGTAGACAAGTGACACAATGATTTTAGAGTGGTTCGGCCTTCTAACAAGTACCTACATCCACTACCTTAGCACACCACTAAGGATTTTTCAATTCACTCAACAATGAATTTGCCCCATTTTCCCGGTTTAGGAGGAAATCGTTACAACCCTATCTTTTGGACTTGGCTAAGATAGAACCAACTCTAGTTTTTCTCTCAAGGCTAAACTAGAATCTCTCCTTTTACAAGGGATTAGTTTGGGTAAACTAAGTACCTCATAAGATGGGTGTTTACACAAATTTACGCTCACAAGAGTACAAAGGATTTACAATTAAGTACTCTGTAAAGACTATGTACAAGAGAATAGTAAAATAAAGATTTAGACTCCATTTCTCTTGATCATGTTACTTGGATGTAGTCTCTAACATTCTTCGAGTGTTTCAGCCTTCAATTTATAGTCCAAATTTAGTTTGTAGCCGTTACTAGCCGATAGAGATGTTTTGGAGCCGTTGGGGTCTTCACTTCCCACATTAATTGTAGTTCTGGTGCCTATCGTATCGGTACACGGGAACCCGTATCGGTACGCTCTTCTTCAAAACTAGTCGTTGAGCTATTGCCGGCCTAAGCGTATCGATACACTAGGGAGCGTATCGGTACAATATGCATTTTAAAAGACCGTTGGGAAATAGCCGTTGGGGTTAGTTTAAACAAGGATCGGTACGCTTTAAATGCGTATCGAAACGACCCCTCTCTGTATCGATACGAGCAAGCCTATAGCGGTACGGGTTTTGGCAGAATCAAAACTAGAGGAAAAATATATCGATATAGGGTATATCGTATCGGTACGGGAGTGCTGAAAAGCCTGATTTGAGTATTTTAAGACGTTTACAACTTTGCCAAAAATCTTTTTAAATACCTCAAATATATTTTCAAGTTGTTTGGACTTAAAGACATGTTTTAAATTTTTTTCAAATTAGTCCAAAACATTTTTTAATTATTATATCAAAAAAATTAGTTCTACAAAATTGGAATGGCTTAAGTGTCAAATAAGTGTCTGAAGTATATTTTTTTTCCAAATAGGTGCCCAAAGTATTTTTCGGGCCAACCTGGTGCCTAACTTTTCCAACGTTACCCGTTTAGGTGCTTGCCGTTAACGCCCGTTAATTTTTTTTACCGTCACCTATTAAAATATTGACATTTTTTTTAATTTTTGGCCTTTAAAATTTTGAAGTTAATAATTTTTTTTTTTCAAAATTAAAAGAAATTAATAACCTAAATTAAATTTCCTCAATAAAATTCAGATTAAACATATTTCTCTCTTCCCTTTCCTCCCTGCATTGCAGCGAGAAAGATTAAACTTATTCCCTATTATCTCTTCCCTCTCCTCCCCACGAAACTCTTTCCCCTTCTTTTGACTGGTCTGAATTTTAGGGTTTGTTTAAAAATAACAAATTAATCTTGAATGATGTTGAGTGAAAGTTTAAAGCCCAACATTGGTTCTAGGGTCGTGTAATGTTATTGCGATTTGAGAGCTCTCATTTGTTGTTCGACAACGACTCGAAACAAAAGAATGAAATTTTATGGGTGTTCTAAACCAAAAGAGGTAATTTCGATTAGTTTGAAATTTGTTATAATTTGTTGTTTTAATCAATTGATTTTATGCATTAATTATTCTAGACTCAAGTAAAGCAGATTTTATGCAGGAACGATTTATTGATTAGTAACGAAAAAATTATTCTATTATTAATGTTGTTGTTTTAGTTTTTTCAGAATCGATGTGGTATTTTTGAGTGGCTTGATGAAAAGAGTGGATCTGTTGAAGATTTAAAAAGGCAACTAGGAATAGTTATGACTAAAAATAAAAATATCAAAATTGAGAACATTGAATTGAAGGAACTTGTAAAGATGGATGGAGTCCAAAGGCTAAAAATTCTAGTACAAAATCAAAAATAGAAAATCAGATTGTAAAAAATCAATTTGGCAAAGAGGAAGAATGATGTATTATTCTATAAGATAGTTTTTTTTACTTCATGGATAGTATACTTATTGGCAAATTTTGGTCTCTAGTGCTTAGTGATACTTGTGATGAAAGTGTGTATTGAAGTGATGAAAGTAAGTATGAAAATGTTCTGTTAGTATGAAAATATTGTGTTTGTTATTCATTAACTATTGATTGTAATGAGACTTATTTGATATCAATGAAAGTTTAGTGCTTTAACATTCATTTTTTTCTACTTGGCTTGGAAATATTATGTTTGTTACTCATCAACTGTTAGTATGACTTACATCGGTGTAAGTTAGCTATAATTAGTTAGTTGTAGTTTAGTATAACTTACACCGGTGTAAGTTAACCATAGTTAGTTAGTTGTAGTTTAATAAAACTTACACTAGTATAAGTTCACAAAAGATTGAAGTTTGCAAAGGTTATCTTACAAAAGATTGAAGTTCACAGAATATGGAAAAAATTCAGTACCATAATCTTACAAAAAATTAAAGTTCACAAAAGATAAAAGTATTCCATTGCCATAATTTTTCAAAACACATGTTACATAGTTTAAGACAATTTTCAAAACACTTGTTACATGGTCCAAGATATATTTTGTTAGGCTTGATAGGCTCGATTTCTTTCAACCGATTTAGTTAGCCAAGTGGTGGAGAAGTTAGATTTTTGGGTGATAGAGGTGTGTAAGCTAAAAGATAAAAGACACGATAATTTAGAGTGGTTCGGCATTCTAACAAGCACCTACATCCACTACCTTAGCTTCTCACTAATGATTTCACAACCAATTCACTAATTGATTCGTCCCCTTTTCTAGGCTTAGGAAAAAACCCTTAAAACGATCAAAGCTTTCTAGCCCAAAGCTTGATCAAACCCTCTCGACAAGAGATAAAGGCAATCAAACTAAAATCCCTCTTACAAGGTTAATGTTTGCATACTAAAGTACTCACCCAAACCTAAACACTTGAGCAAACTTGACAATTTAAGCTTACAAGTGTTGTCTATACAAAGAATGGATAATTAAAGCCCTAAGACAAATTTCTCATCATATGGTTGTTGACAATTGAAGCATTAGTCTTCCCTTTATGCTTGGAGGTCTCTTTTATACTTCCAATTGAGTTTGTAGCCGTTGGTGACCGTTGGGATTGATTTGAAGCCATTGGAGCCTTTATTTCCCTCATTAATTGCAGTTTTGGAGTTGTCTGTCTCGGAACACGAGAGGCCGTATCAGAACGTCCTTCTTCAAAACTAGCCGTTTGAAGCCTAATGTAGCACCCCGTATCGAAATGTCTCTTGTCGTATCGAAACGTTCTTGAGAAGTATTGAAACAGTTATAACCCGTTTCGATACGGATGACCGTTGAGCTGCATTTAAATAATCGTTAGAAAAATATGACCGTTGGGGAGGTTTTGACCGTTAGGTGTATCGAAACATCAATGGGGTGTTTTGAAACAGAAACCCGTTGTATCGAAATAGGCAAACCCTGTTTCGGTACGCGTTTTGGCAGTTTCAAAACGTATTGATACAGATTGCCCCTGTATCGAAACATGTACCTTAAAAACACTGATTTGGCTACTTAAAAACTATTTAAACATTTCCAAAACCTTTTTAAACATCCTCAAACTTATTTTCAAGTTGTTTTTGACTTAGAGAATATTTTAAATTCTTTTCAATTATGTCCAAAACATTTTTCAATTATTATATCAAAACATATATTTCTACAATCTTCCCTTTTTTATATAATAAAACCAACTTGAAAAATTGTTTGAGATTCTCTCCCTTAGTGTTTGAAAATTTGAATAAGAGATTTTTTAAAATTTGAATGAAATTAAAGCTTCCCATTATTCTCTTAAAAATCAATTTTTAAAACCATTTCTCCCCCTTTTTGTTATATAAAAAAGAATTTAAAGTACAATAAGTTTAAAATAATATATGAGGTTTAAAATTTTTGACACAATTAAAAACTTTTGATTTTAAAATTGGCTCCTCCTTACTTAAAGCATCAAAAAATGTTAGTTCAACAATATGTTATTCTAGTTGTAAAGAAAGATAATCTAATTAAAACAAAAAGACAACTAGAAATTTTATCAATACTTGACCTTCAAGGGAAGATGTGAAGCCTTCCTTCATCAAGTGTTCTTCCTTGTGTGTATAGAGCTCTCCCACAAATTTGGACTTGTTGATCATTCTCCACCACACCTAACATAAGACAATGAAGTAATTTTTGCTATCCAAATTGCTTTGGATCCATAGACGTTGGTGGCACAAAATTTAGTCCCCTTAGGAATTCATTTTTCATTTTCATCATTTTTCTTTGAAGTGATTAGTTCTTTTGGAACCCAAACACTTCTAAAATATTTTCCATTTACAAATCTTGGGGCACTAGATTGTCTTTGATAATATTTTGATCTTCCAAAATTTGTTTTCTTTTCAAGTTCTTTGGAAATCAAATCCTTTTCATCTTAAACTTTATGAAGCAAATTTTGTAAATCAACATATTTTTGCTCAAATTCATTGAGTTTTGCTTCAAGTTCAATTTTGGTTTTAGAAATCAAATCATTTTGAATTTTTAAATTTGAAACTAATTTCTTATTTTTTAAAATATGATTTTTAAACTCTAAAACCAAATCATCATAAACATCTTGTAATTCATCAAAAGAGTAAGAACATGAGGTAGATGAATTAGAAGTTACCCTTGAATCTTCTTCGATGGCCATAAGGCAAAGGTTGACTTGTTCATCATCGGTGGAGTTTTCATCACTCTATGTAGCCACATATGCCTTCTTCTTATGGCTTGAAGTGCTTGTATCAATATGGTTGCACTTGGAGGATTTGAGAGCAATGACATTAACATCAATGCCTTGCTTCTTGATCTTCTTCTCATTCTCCTTCTTCAAAGGTAGAGACATCATTTCATGGGTAAGAAGAGATTCGATTAGCTCGTCAAGCTTGAGCTTCTTCAAGTCTTTGGATTCAATAATAGTCGTCTTCTTTGAATCCCATGACTCGAGAAGTTAATAGATCACCTTCCGAACGAGTTTTTCTTCCGAAATCTCCTCTCTAAAACTTTTAAGTTGATTGGCGATTGTGGAGATTCGGTTGAATATCATCTTGATGTCTTCATCCGGCCCATCTTGAAGTTCTCATACTCTAAATTGAGAAGACCGATCTTGGTCTCCTTTACTTCGTTGGTTCCCTCGTATGTGACTTCAAGCTTGTCCCAAATTACCTTAGAATCTTCACAAGAAGACATCTTTTTATAGATGTTGGGGCTAAATGCACAAAAAAGGATGTGCAAAGCCTTACAATTAAGCTCTATCTTCTTGCGATCATCCTTAATATGCATAGTTGGTTCCGTCGAAGAATGGTGGCTTGTCGATAGATTGCGCCATTTGACCGGTTGATTGAATTGTTGTATCGAGCTTCTCGGGTCGCCTCAATAGGATGTTAATCCCCTTCGATTGAGCCTCACTCTGATACCAATTGTTAGACTTGATAGGCTCGATTTCCTTCAACCGATTTAGTTGGCCAAGTGATGAAGAAGTTGGATTTTTGGGTGATAGAGGTGTGGAAGCTAAAAGATAAAAGACACGATAATTTATAGTGGTTCAGCCTTCTAACAAGCTTCTACATTCACTACCTTAGCTTCCCACTAAGGATTTCACAACCAATTTACTAATTGATTCGTCCTCTTTTCTAGGCTTAGGAGGAAACTCTTACATCGATCAAAACTTTCTTGCCCAAATCTTGATCAAACCCTCTCTACAAGAGATAAAGGTAAGCAAACTAAAATCCCTCTTAAAAGGTTGATGTTTGCACACTAAAGCACTCACCCAAACCTTAAAACTTGAGCAAATTTGATAATTTAGGCTTACAAGTGTTGTCTATACAAAGAATGGATAATTAAAGCTGTAGACACCATTTTTCGTCCGGGCCTAACTGAGCTGGGCCTTCAAAAGCCCATCCCCAGCAGAGTCGCCAAGCTGTAGACACCGTTTTTCGTCCGGGTCGGAATAAATTGGGCCTTCAAAAGCCCATCAAACATTTGGAGTCACCATCGATCGTTTTGGATTGGGTACGACCGAAAAACCTGTAAGACTGGTCTGCGTCAACACCGAGATCATCGTCGGGTTCGGGAGTCGGTTACGAGTGGGGAAGGTTATAGCACCCCCACTACGCCCAAAATTGGTACCCAAGGGTTTTGGTTGTCTAAAAAGAGGAGTCTCAAAAAAGGGATTAATAGCACTACTTAAAAAAATATTATGATGCTAAAAATATGAAAAATGACATGTCACGATAAAGAAAATGCAAATGCATGAGAAAAAAATAATTAGCAAAACAATTAGAAATTTAATTTCAATCGATTCACTAATTAAAACAAATTCAACCTTAATCTAATGAATTCATGTCAAATTATTAATAAAGTTCAAATCATGCACCTAATTAGACTAAATCAATTTTAATTAGAAACCAATTCAAAAATTAACCAAAAAAAAAATTAATTACCAAATCTTTAAACAATGACCAAATTAGATTTAAAGCAAATTAAAAGGGCTTAAACATTAATCAATTTTATGAAAAGGATCTAATTAAAAAATCTAAACCTAAAGGCCAAAATCTAATTAAAATAAACTAAAAACATGACTAAATTGATGCAAAATAAAACATAAAGGATAAAAAAACCTAAATGTAAATCTCCTAAAAGAAAAAGGACCTAAAGTGTAAATAAACCATAAACTCTATGCATGCGTGAATCCCTTCCCTCCACTGCACGTCTGCACCAATTCCCAACTCATTAAAAGAGTTTTAACATTTTTTTATTCCATTTTTTCTTTCATTTCAAATCAAAAAGAGAGCTCTCACATCTCCCTCAAAGCATACCGTCACTGCCCAGGTGAGCCACCATCTCCGGCCACCGCCTGCGCCGTCATTGTCGGCTGTCGAGTCGAGCGTTCGACTCGAAATTTCAGTAGGGGACCCGTCTCAACGCCCCAAGTTCGAATCTGGGGCCGGTTTCGCCGGAAAACACTTCAAACTCCTCAAATTCAACATTGAACTCTTCGACTTCTTCCTCGCCGATCTTTATCCTCCACCGTCAGATCGACTTGATTTCAGATTATGTCATTCCTTCCGTCCTCCTCTATATTTTGACCGTTCGGATTCGACGGCTGATGCTCCGTTCGCCGGGAACTTGTGAGAAAACACTTCAACTTTCTCTTTTACTTTCAAATTGATTTCAAGACTGATTCTTTTTTTATTTTGCACGCCTCTCTCTTCTGTTTTTCTCCTTCTTTCCCCTCTTTAATTCAACAATTTATAAGTGTTGAAAACAATTAAAATCCCGGTTATGGTGGATATGTGGATGGTTAGTGGCAGATTTGGAGAATAAAGTGGTTGAGAAAATTTAGGAGAGACGTTGAGATCATGTATAGTAGGGAAGAGTCATGGTTTGAGTGGAAACCGATATGGTTTGATTTTGGGTATGGTAATTGGGTCTGGTCAAAATTTGGTGCTTACAGCTGCCCCTCTTTGTCCATTGCTCGAGTAAGAGGAATAGGGCAAAGACAAAAAAGCAACAAATTTTGCTCGGTGAGAAATGCATTTGCGTTGATAATGCATCATGTTCGTCTCGAGGGTGCTAAAATTCGTGAACTCATTTCTTGATATAATATGCACCTCGCTCGTCTCAAGGGCGCTGGCGATGTACCCCGCTCGTCTCAAGGGCACTAGGATTGCAGGATGTACCCCGCTCGTCACAAGGGCTTTAAGATTCAAGAACTCAATATACCCCGCTCGTCTCAAAGGCATTGAAATTCAAAAACTCATCTCTTGGTGTAAAATGCACCCTGCTCGTCTCAAGGGCGCTGTAAGATGTACCCCGCTTGTCACAAGGGTACTAGGATTCAAGATTCATTTTTCAATGTAAGATGCACCCCGCTCGTCTCAAGGGCGCTGTAAGGTGTACCCCGCTCGTCTCAAGGGCATTGGGATTCAAGAATTCATTTCTTGATGTAAAATGCACCCCGCTCATCTCAAGGGCGCTGTAAGGTGTACCCTGCTCGTCTCAAGGGCACTGGAATTCAAGAATTCATTTCTTGATGTAGAATGCACCTCGCTCGTCTCAAGGGCGTTGTAAGGTGTACCCCGCTCGTCTCAAGGCCACTAGGATTCAAGAATTCATTTCTTGATGTAGAATGCACCCCGCTCGTCTCAAGGGCGCTGAAAGGTGTACCCCGCTCGTCTCAAGGGCACTGGGATTCAAGAATACATTTCTTGATGTAGAATGCACCCCGCTCGTCTCAAGGGCACTAGAATTTGAGAATTCATTTCTCGATGTAGAATGCACCCCGCTCGTCTCAAGGGCGCTGAAAGGTGTACCCCGCTCGTCTCAAGGGCACTGGGATTCAAGAATACATTTCTTGATGTAGAATGCACCCCGCTCGTCTCAAGGGCGCTGGAAGGTGTACCCCGCTCGTCTCAAGGGCACTGGGATTCAAGAATTCATTTCTTGATGTAAAATGCACCCCGCTCGTCTCAAGGGCGCTGTAAGGTGTACCCCGCTCGTCTCAAGGGCACTAGAATTTGAGAATTCATTTCTCGATGTAGAATGCACCCCGCTCGTCTCAAGGGCGCTGTAAGGTGTACCCCGCTCGTCTCAAGGGCACTGGGATTCAAGAATTCATTTCTTGATGTAAAATGCACCCCGCTCGTCTCAAGGGCGCTGTAAGGTGTACCTTGCTCGTCTCAAAGGCACTGGGATTCAAGAACTCATTTCTTGATGTAAAACTTCACTCTTCAACTTGAGGATGCTGTGTCAGAAATTTTGATCCTTCAAACCCAAGGATACCGAGTTGAAAATTTGATTTGCTCTTTCAAACCTAAGGATGCCAAATCTGACTCTACTCCTTCAAACCTACGGATGCTGGATCAAATTCTAATTTGGGTGTAAGACTCTACTCCCTCATCTTTGGGGTAATTCTTGACACTTCATCTTGAAGGTAATTTGATGACACTCCATCTTGGGGGTAATGATGACACTCTATCTTGGTGGTATTGGTGGCACTTCAACTTGAAGGCAAATGGTGGCACTCCCTCTTGGAGGCAAATGGTGACACTTCATCTTGGAAGCTTGATGCTGGCACTCTATCTTGGAGACAAATAGTGACACTTCTTCTTGAAGGCAAATGTGGCACTCCATCTTGGAGGCTTTAGGGTAGCACTTCATCTTGAAGGCTTTAGGGTAGCATTCCATCTGATTATTCGTGTTTGAATCGAGATTTGATGAAAAATCGCTTACTCATGATTAGGGCAAGGTTCGATAAATGAAGATGCATTCATTCGTTCTTGAGTCTGGATTGGATGTAGGACCACTCATTCGTGCTTGAGACAAGGTTTTGTTTGTACCTGTTTGATAATCAATGTGCAAAGAATGCATACGAAAACATGTATATCAATGATGTAAATGCATGCTCTCATAGTTAATGGTGATGCAAAGATGCTTGGGAAGTCTTACTTCTCGAACCAAGCTTGATCACCTCGACTTCTTTTTTCCTCCAATTGGGCGTAAATTCATCACTTCCAGAATGTGACAATTCAGTTTTGCCCCAACAAAAATTGTCTTCTAAACTTTTGCCTTTTCTTTTCCTTGCCCCATTCTTGATTCTAGGCTCTTCAAATCTGAGTGAACCTTGTCAAAAAAATCTTTTTCATTCTCAAGAGAGTTTAAAATATTTTTCAAATCATAAAGAGCTTTCGAAAATATTTTTGCAAAAGGAAAATGTGCCCCATACTCAAGGCTCACAACTGAAACATTTCATAAAAATTTAAGTTCATTGAAAATCAAACAAATCAATTACTCTTTCAATCTTTCAAAATTATAGCTCTTTAACATGTGTCAAGACTATTGGCGATTTCAAGGTATGAGTCAGTTTGGAGTACAATGTGTTTTGGGATCGTTTGTTTTGAATGAGACATGATTCTTCAAATGTTCATTGATTTGTTCAGAAATGATCGAATGATCTTGGAAGCTTCGTGTGCGACTTCTGGAACTGTTTACTAACTTCAAACTCTTTCTCATGATTTTAAGGTGTGTGGAACTTCATTGAACTTCTAGGGGATCATCTCTCGCATGCTAGTCATGTATATTTGACTTCATATTCGAACTGTCGTTTCAGGCTTCGACTCAAATTCACCATTGGTTCAAAATGCCCTTTGCGGGTTTTCATTTCGAACCCTCCTTTTATTTTTTTTATTTTTTTTCTTTTTTCTTGATTATTCATCATGCATTATAAGGTTTAGAAATCTTCTGCAAACAAATGAGTTAACCCCAAGAGGAGATATCAATTCTTAAAAATAGACTCTTCAACTCAAATATCTATGTATGATCAAAATGGACTTTATAGGCATGTAACGTAGGTTATGGTTCGGAGTTATAAAAGAAAGGATACATAGGCTCAAACAAGTGTTTAAGGGTCAATAACCAAGGATCAATTGTTTTCGTTGGGATCTCACTTTGCTCGACTTGAATCTGCTTCCACATATTTTCTTTTTCGGATCACTCTAGACTGCCCATTTTTGGGTTTTCACCCCAGAGTTCATTTCCTTTATTTCATTTTTATCTTCAAGAATTCATGATTTTTCCACGAATATTGGAACCAAAACTTCGAACAATATTGTGTTGCATGCTTCATCTTGAAGATAACTGGACTCAAGATAATCATTTTTGAAGAGGGACCCCACATGTGTGCTTCTCGTTCTGTTCTATTCATTTCATATTTTTTGTCTTCTTTTTTCTTTTCTTTTCTTTTTTTTCTTTTTCCTTCTCTTTTTCATGAATTCAGAACTTTATTTTGATTTGAGCACAAGCCACTTCTTTTGGTTGAAACACGTCTTTATGTTCTTGACCCTTGGTCTATAAGGCTTCATCCTCGTAGTATGATCAGAATCGTCACTTTATTCATGTAAGCAGATATTTTTTCTTTACCCTCAGTGTGGAGGGTGATCCTTGGTTAGGGTTCAAGTCAAAGAAAATTATAAGGCTCAAACGGGGACAACAAATGATAACTTTCTCTTTTTGTGAAGGGATGATGAAGGAATGCCAAATGTCATTTCATACATAGATATTTTCGCAAAAGAGTTACCCTTAGAATAAGAGGTATTCAGAATTAACTCATTTATTCACAGAATCATCTAAAAACAAATAATGAATGATAAAGTTAATCTTTCTTCTCCTTTTTTTTCTTTTTTTCTTTTTTTTTCTTCATACATGCCCCAACTATTTGATCTCATTCGCAGATTTAACACAGGATGCCCCACCTTATCTTCTTGTTGGAAGGTTCGTACACCAGTGAACATTTTAATTTTCATGTCTTTGAGGTATTGGTAAAAAAAGTTGACAGTAGGTCGAACTTTCAAAAACAAAGGCGTGGCTTGGATGTCGTCTTCCTCGGAAAGCTAATCTTGTAAAAAAAAGTTGACTTTAAGTCGAACTTTCAAAAAAAAAACAATGGTGTTACTCCATGATCGTCTTTCTTGGAATGTTTGGCTTTTCCAGTATTGAACATGAGGAATTTAGGATAAAAGATCAAGGAATCTTGTTTTTTTTTGTTTCAAGTGGAATATGAAAAGTTAATCTTATCATATGTCAAAGCTCTATAATCTCAATTCTCAAAAAAGTATTTCATTCATTCGATTTTCAAAGAACTTCAAAATTTATAAATCTGGTTCATTGTTCATAGCCTACTATTTGAAAGCTCATTTTCGAAAATTTATTCACTGCTCAAAATTTATTTACAAAGATGATTTCTCAAAACTGATTTTAATAAAAAATGACAAGTGTCTCCCTTGTGTGGGCACCGAAAATTCTTCCTCTCGAATCTTTTTATTCTTCACCACACATCGCTTCTCGATTATCTACCCATATGAATTATGAATGCATGCAAATGCAATGCGATTGATTAAATGCATAAAAGGTGTTGCTTTAGAATTAACCATTCATAGAACAATTTTCAAAACTTCGATTACGAAAACTTTCTATTTTAAACGGCTAATCGTATATCAGCATCCCTTTATTAGACATTCTAAACATGATGTATGTGAGAAAAAAAACAAAAAAACATAATTAGTACATCATAAACAAATGAATATGTACAAATACAAAGTTAATGCATGGTAAAAAGTGTGTGAGTGTACATATGTAGGTGACCACTAACAATTCTGGTTCATCATGGCTCTAATCGGGTGGACTCCTACGGCTCACTACATGTGGTTCAAGGTTCTAAAAGGGTACCTAAACTGTCCTTACTGGCCTACGAAGGTCAACAAAGACCTCGATCCTCACCCACTATAGGCTCCTATGGACCGAGTTCAGTTTAAGGGGGCTTACTTCTTTAAGCTTGTACGGAGGATTGACCTCTCGAAGACAAAAAGTATGTAAATCCCGGAAGCAACACGCATTCTTGTACGGAGGATTAACCTCTCGAAGGGTAGCGATTGCAACCACTTAAGCGGGACGAAGCTCGGGTTCAGAGCTTATGATATGCTCGTGCGCAAAGGAATTTTGAACACACGATAACCACATACTAAACAATCTCCGTAAAATACGAAAACCTTTAATTTTTGTGATCACCAATAGTTCAAATTCATCTATCCTTTTTTTAGACAACTTATACCCTTTTGTGGCTCGACTCTCTAATGTCCCCAGCGGAGTCGCCAAGCTGTAGACACCATTTTTCGTCCGGGCCTAACTGAGCTGGGCCTTCAAAAGCCCATCCCCAGCAGAGTCGCCAAGCTGTAGACACCGTTTTTCGTCCGGGTCGGAATAAATTGGGCCTTCAAAAGCCCATCAAACATTTGGAGTCGCCATCGATCGTTTTGGGTTGGGTACGACCGAAAAACCTGTAAGACTGGTCTGCGTCAACACCGAGATCATCGTCGGGTTCGGGAGTCGGTTACGAGTGGGGAAGGTTATAGCACCCCCACTACGCCCAAAATTGGTACCTAAGGGTTTTGGTTGTCTAAAAAGAGGAGTCTCAAAAAAGGGATTAATAGCACTACTTAAAAAAATATTATGATGCTAAAAATATGAAAAATGACATGTCACGATAAAGAAAATGCAAATGCATGAGAAAAAAAATAATTAGCAAAACAATTAGAAATTTAATTTCAATCGATTCACTAATTAAAACAAATTCAACCTTAATCTAATGAATTCATGTCAAATTATTAATAAAGTTCAAATCATGCACCTAATTAGACTAAATCAATTTTAATTAGAAACCAATTCAAAAATTAACCAAAAAAAAAATTAATTACCAAATCTTTAAACAATGACCAAATTAGATTTAAAGCAAATTAAAAGGGCTTAAACACTAATCAATTTTATGAAAAGGATCTAATTAAAAAAACTAAACCTAAAGGCCAAAATCTAATTAAAATAAACTAAAAACATGACTAAATTGATGCAAAATAAAACATAAAGGATAAAAAAACCTAAATGTAAATCTCCTAAAAGAAAAAGGACCTAAAGTGTAAATAAACCATAAACTCTATGCATGCGTGAATCCCTTCCCTCCACTGCACGTCTGCACCAATTCCCAACTCATTAAAAGAGTTTTAACATTTTTTTATTCCATTTTTTCTTTCATTTCAAATCAAAAAGAGAGCTCTCACATCTCCCTCAAAGCATACCGTCACTGCCCAGGTGAGTCACCATCTCCGGCCACCGCCTGAGCCGTCATTGTCGGCTGTCGAGTCGACCGTTCGACTCGAAATTTCAGTAGGGGACCCGTCTCAACGCCCCAAGTTCGAATCTGGGGCCGGTTTCGCCGGAAAACACTTCAAACTCCTCAAATTCAACATTGAACTCTTCGACTTCTTCCTCGTCGATCTTTATCCTCCACCGTCGGATCGACTTGATTTCAGATTATGTCATTCCTTCCGTCCTCCTCTATATTTTGACCGTTCGGATTCGACGGCTGATGCTCCATTCGCCGGGAACTTGTGAGAAAACACTTCAACTTTCTCTTTTACTTTCAAATTGATTTCAAGACTGATTCTTTTTTTATTTTGCACGCCTCTCTCTTTTCTGTTTTTCTCCTTCTTTCCCCTCTTTAATTCAACAATTTATAAGTGTTGAAAACAATTAAAATCCCGGTTATGGTGGATATGTGGATGGTTAGTGGCAGATTTGGAGAATAAAGTGGTTGAGAAAATTTAGGAGAGACGTTGAGATCATGTATAGTAGGGAAGAGTCATGGTTTGAGTGGAAACCGATATGGTTTGATTTTAGGTATGGTAATTGGGTCTGGTCAAAATTTGGTGCTTACAAAAGCCTTAAGACAAATTTCTCATCATATGGTTGTTGACAATTGAAGCATTAGTCTTCCCTTGATGCTTGAAGGTCTCTTTTATACTCTCAATTGAGTTTGCAGACGTTGGTGACCGTTGGGATTGATTTGGAGCTATTGGAGCCTTTATTTCCCTCATTAATTGCAGTTATGGAGATGTCCGTATCGGAACACGAGAGGCCGTATCGGAACGTCCTTCTTCAGAACTAGCCGTTTGAAGCATGATGTAGCACCCGTATCGAAATGCCTCTGGTCGTATCGAAATGTTCTTAAGAAGTATCGAAATGGTTATAACCCGTTTCGGTATGGATGACCATTGAGCTGCATTTAAATAGTTGTTGGGAAAATATGACCGTTTGGGAGGTTTTAACTGTTAGGTCAATCGAAACATCAATGGGGTGTTTCAAAATAGAAACCCTTCGTATCGAAACGGGTAAACCCTGTTTCGGTAAGCGTTTTGGCAGTTTCAAAATGTATCGATACAGGTTGCCCCTGTATCGAAACGGGCACCTTAAAAACACTAGTTTGGCTACTTAAAAATGTTTCAAACATTGCGAAAACCTTTTTAAACATCCTCAAACTTATTTTTAAGTTGTCTTTAACTTAGAGAATATTTTAAATTCTTTTCAATCAAGTCCAAAACATTTTTCAATTATTATATCAAATCATATGTCTACAGATTTCAAAACACATTTAACAGTTCTAAACAGTTCAAGACAATTTTCAAATTATTTTCAAAACATTACATAGTCTGCATCCATATCTAAGGCCTTTATATGGTTGGTATAGAAAGGGGCCTATTTGTGTTCATCTTTGGGATCCTTGTTCTTGGAGGCACAATAACATTTTCAGCAGATTGAAAATTGTTATCTTTGAACGAACCCTAAAATTCAGACCAGTCAAAAGAAGGGGAAAAAGTTTCGTGGGGAGGAGAGGGAAGAGATAATGGGGAATAGGTTTAATCTTTCTCGCTGCAACGCGAGAAGGAAATGGAAGAGGGGAATAAGTTTAATCTGATTTTTACTGAGGGAATTTTGTGAAACCTATGTTTGATTTTGATATAATTAAATCTTTAAGGATCAAATTTGAAAAACTTAAAATTATTTTATAAGTCCCTTAATAAGTTTTAAATCACCAACACTTTAAAACTGATTTGAAAAACTCAAACTCAAAATATTTTCTAAGTGTTCCAAGGCCAAACTATTGTAAACCGTCCAGGTGTATCGACACGCTTCCAGCCGTATCGATACCTTTTTTACAAAGTTGGTCACTGCCGGAACTCGTTTCGATACGCACTTAACCGTATCGAAACACCGTATCGAAACAGATTCAATCTGTATCGATACGCTCCTTCGTAAAAGTCTAAAAGAGTTTGAATGGCGTACCAATACGACTTCACCCGTATCGATACAGTTTTAACAAATTTTAAATTCAAGTCGTTTTAAATATTTCGACCGTTGGTGTCAGTTGTTAGGTAACCATATTTTAAATTGGTAGTTGACCCGTATCGATACGGTAAACCCTCGTATCGAAACGGAAATCGACAGTGAGTTATGTTGAGAAAAAGGTATCGATACGGTCTTAGCCGTTTCGATACCCTGTATCGATACGCCTACGTACGTTTCGATACCCCCTATTTATTGTGCACAATGGCTCTTTCTTTTCTGAGACATGTATCGATACGGCTCCCTGAGTACCGATACGGGTAGCTACAGAAGTGCATTTATGGTGGTAAGAGAGTGTTCCAACGGCGCTATTCAAGTTCCCAACCACCCAAACGGCTAAAATTAATAGAGGAGGTATAAATTGAAGTCCTTTGAATGTCAGCAACAACTATTCAACCCACAAGCATCACCAAAGCAAAAATCAAACCCTTGTGCTATTAAAAGTCAAATTATTGTACCCAACTCTAGTGTTTTCAATTGTCATTTTGTATTGTGAGTTTAGGGTGATTAAAATTGTAATTGGGTAGACATTTATCCTTTGAGAGGAATCATTTGAGTTTACCACAACTTTTCTTTGTAAATTGAGTGGATTAAGCTTTGGGTAGAAAGCTTAATCGAATTTGTAAGTTTACCTCCTCATCCAAGAAAAGGAGAAGAATTCAAGTAGTAAATTGGTTGAAAATCCTTAGTGGGAACTAAGGTAGTGGATGCAGAGTTCATTTGGAGAACTTGAATCACTCTAACTACTTTTGTCAATTTTTATTTTTCACTCATTCTTCACACCAAAATTTTTATTGCCAATTCACCCCCTCTTGGTCATTTGCAATTGTTTGATCAACTCAACAATTGGTATCAGAGCTACACTCATTGGAAGAATTACAACCCTCTTGAGTCGATTCTAGGAGAGTTTGATCAACAACTAGTCAAGCAATGGCATCCACCTCCAACTATGAGTCCCAATCCACCACCAAGCCACCATTCTTCAATGGGGACAACTACCCATATTGGAAGAATAGGATGAGGCTTTTCATAAAGTCTACCGACTACATGGTGTGGGATGTGGTTGAAGAAGGTCCATACATTCCCATGAAGAGAGATGGAGAAAGACTCGTCCCAAAGGTAAAAGTCGAGATGACGGATGATGAAAGAAGAAGGATGCAAGTGAATGACAAAGCTCTCCATGTGATATTTTGTGCACTTGGTCTGGATATCTACTCCAAGGTGTCTTCAATCGAAAATGCCAAGGAGGTTTGGGACACCCTCGAGACAACATATGAGGGAACTAGTGATGTCAAGGAGACAAAGATTGGGCTACTCAATCTAAGCCATGAAAACTTCAAGATGGATCCCGATGAAAGTGTCTCCAAGATGTTTGGTCGATTCTCGGTCATTGTCAACGGATTGAAGGGGTTCGGCGAGATCATCCCCGAAGACAAACTAGTGAGTAAATTGTTGTACTCTCTTCCGAAGTCATGGGATGGCAAGAGAACGACTATTATTGAAGCTAGAGATTTGAAGACTCTCAAGCTTAATGCTCTTGATGGATCTCTACTCACCCATGAGATTATGAGGAAGGGAAGAGAACAAGAGAAGAAAATAGTTGAAAAGAAGGATATTGAGAAGAAGAAAGTGGGAATCGCTCTAAAAGCTTCATATCAAGAAAGCGATTCAAGTGAAAATGAAGATGAGTAGATGGTCATGTTGGCCAAACAGTTTACTCGGTTCATGAAGTCAAATCGTGGAAGAAAGTTTATTAGAAATGGAGACTTCAAGAGTAAGAGTAAGGAAGAAGAGAAGGACCAAATCACTTGCTATGAATGCAAGAAACCGGGACACATCCGTTCCGAATGTCCTCAATTGAAGAGGAAGAGCTTTGTGAAGAAGAACAAGCTCAAAGCTCAAATAGCAACTTGGAGTGACGATGAGTCATCCGAGGAAGAGGAGGAAGTGGCCAATCTATGTCTCATGGCCATTGATGATGAACCAAAGGTAAATTCCAACTTATCCAATTTTGATTTTACTTTTGATGAGCTTCAAGATGCTTATGATGAATTGCAAGAGGTTTATGATGAGTTAGTAGGAAAATACAAAGAATCCATTTTGAAAAACAAGAAAACCATTTCCAATTTGAAAAATCAAAATGAGACATTTTCTAAAGCTAACTCCGAATTGGAAAAGAAAGTTTTGTTTTTAGTAAATCTTTCAAATGATCTTAAAACAAAAAATCTTGAACTTGAAAAACTTCTTTCCGATTTTTAAGATTATCACACAAAGGAAGTGGATAATCTTAAAACATCTATTGCTATTGGGAAAAACAATTTTGAAAAAGGAAATCATTCTAAATCCCAATATGTAAAAAAAAACCTTTTATTCCTAAACAAAGAAATTTTAATAAGCAATCTAGAGGTCAAAGAGTTAGGAGTGTTTGGGTTCCTAAGTAACTCATTGTTTCTAACAATATGAATGCTATTGCTTCTTGGATTCCTAAGGGAACCAAAATTTTAAAGGCTAACACTCATGGACCCAAAATGATTTGGGTACCAAAAATTAAGGCCTAATTTCTTTTTTTGTAGGGGGAGCATTGCTACAAGGCTAAAACTTCAAGAAAAATTCTTGATAGTGGATGCTCAAGACACATGACCGGTGACAAGAGTAGATTTGTGGAACTAAAGCCAAAGAGTGGTGGAGTGGTAACTTTCGGTGCCAACTCCAAAGGTCACATTGAAGGGATAGGCTCCATTGGTAATCACTCTTCTATTTTCATTGAAAATGTTTTGTATGTCAACGGTCTTAAGCATAACTTATTGAGTATTAGTCAATTATGTGACAAGGATTTTAATGTTTTATTTGATAAAAATGATTGTAAAATTGTAAACATTAAAACAAATCAACTAATGCTCATTGGTCATCGCATAGGGAACATATACATGGTACATGTAGATGACATTCATTCATCTCATACATGCTTAGTTGCACATGATGAACATGACTCATGGCTTTGGCATAGAAAATTAGGACATGCTAGCATGAGTGTCTTAGAGAAATTAATTTCCCTTAATCTAGTTAGAGGTTTACCCAAACTTAAATTTTCTAATGATAAAATTTGTGATGCATGTTCAAAGGGTAAACAACATAGAACTTCTTTTAAATCCATAAATGATGTCTCTACTAGTAGATAAATGTTTACAATTGATTCATATGGATCTTTTTGGGCCTATTAGAACTATGAGCTTGGGTGGAAAATCATATGCTTTTGTGCTTGTAGATGACTATTCTAGGTTTACTTGGGTTCTATTCTTAAGTACAAAGGATGAGACTTTAGAAAAATTCATCACATTTTTCTAAAATAACTCAAAATGATCTTGAACTCAAAATTTCTCACATTAGAAGTGATCATGGAACCGAATTTCAAAATCTAGGTTTCGATGAGTTTTTGAATGAAAATGGGATTAGCCACAATTTTTCTGCACCTCGCACTCCTCAACAAAATAGGGTAGTTGAGAGGAAAAATCGAACTTTAGAAGAAATGGCTAAAACCATGCTTTGTGAAAATAATTTACCTAAATATTTTTGGGCGGAAGCCACAAACACCGCTTGCTATATTATAAATCGAGTAATGATTAGGCCGATTTTGAAGAAAACACCTTATGAGATTTTAAAATCTAAGAAGCCTAACATTAGCTATTTTCATCCTTTTGGTTGCAAGTGTTTTGTTTTGAATAATGGTAAAGAGAACTTAGGTAAATTTGATGCTAAAAGTGATGAAGCTATTTTCTTAGGGTACTCTTTAAACTCTAAAGCCTATCGTGTATTTAATAAAAGAACTCTAGTAGTTGAAGAGTCAATACATTTTGTTTTCGATGATAACCTCCTTCCGAGGAAGGAATCTTGTGATGATGATGATATAGGAATCCTTGATGCCATTGATGGAGGACAAATGTCAAAGGTGGATGAGGTTCCAACTAAAGATGAGGATGCACAAGATCCACCTCTTGAAGCCTTGAAGGACTTGGCTCTTGAGGAAAGGGAGGTGTCTTACCCAAGGGAGTTAAACTATGTCAAAGGTAGTGAAATCTTGGGTGATCCATCCAAGGGGGTAACTACTAGATCCTCTATCAAATTAATAAATCATGTTACATTTCTTTCATGCATTGAGCCTAAAAATATTAAAGAAGCTTTAAAAGATGATTTTTGGATTTTGGCCATGCAAGAAGAATTAAATCAATTTGAGAGGAATAAAGTTTGGACATTAGTTGAAAGGCCTAATGATCAATCTACTATAGGAACAAAATGGGTTTTTAGGAATAAACTAGATGAAAGTGGTAATATAGTGAGAAACAAGGCTAGACTTGTTGCTCAAGGCTATACCCAAGAAGAGGGAATTGATTTTGATGAGACCTATGCACCCGTAGCTAGAATGGAAGCTATTAGGATGTTGCTTGCATTTGCATGTTATCATAATTTCAAGCTTTTTCAAATGGATGTGAAAAGTACCTTTTTAAATTGTGAAAAATGTCTTTTTAAATGGTTTTGAGGATTCAAAATTTCCAAACCATGTGTTTAAACTAACAAAAGCTCTCTATTGTTTAAAACAAGCTCCTAGAGCTTGGTATGAGAGACTTTCAAATTTCTTAATTGAAAAGAGAAAAGTGGATACAACACTCTTCATAAAAAGATATAACAATGACATCTTAGTAGTTCAAATCTATGTTGATGATATCATTTTTGGTTCTACTAATGAGTGTTATTGTAAAGAATTTTCTAAGCTAATGCAAGGTGAGTTTGAGATGAGCATGATGGGGGAGCTCTCATTCTTTTTGGGACTCCAAATCAAACAAAGGAAAGATGACACCTTCATAAATCAAGCTAAGTACGTGAATGATATGCTCAAAAAGTTCGGCTTGGAGAATGCAAAACCTCAAGCCACACCTATGAGTTCTTCCATAAAGCTTGACAAAGATGAATGAGGTAAGTGTGTTGATTCTAAGCTTTATAGATCCATGATAGGTTCTTTGCTTTACCTTACCGCAAGTAGACCGGATATCATGTTTAGTGTTTGCTTGTGTACTAGGTTTCAAGTTAGTCCTAGAGAATCACACTTAGTTGCCATTAAGAGAATTTTTAGATACCTTAGAGACACACCTACCTTAGGCCTTTGGTATCCTAAAGGTTCTTCCTTTAGCCTTCATGCTTATTCGGATGCAGATTATGGGGGATGTAAGATAGATAGGAAAAGTACTTCCGGGACATGCCAATTCTTAGGTAGTATGCTCGTATCTTGGTTCTCTAAGAAACAAAATAGCGTAGCCTTATCTACCACCGAAGCGGAGTACATATCCTTAGGGAGTTGTTGTGCTCAAGTCCTTTGGATGAAGCAACAACTCTTAGATTATGGTGTTGAAGTAGAAACCATACCCCTTAAGTGTGACAACACTAGTGCCATATGTCTCACTAAGAATCCCATCCAACACTCTAGAACTAAACACATAGAAATTCGACATCATTTCATTAGAGATTATGTTTTGAAAAATGATGTTGTTATTGAATTTGTTGACACCTTGAACCAATTAGCGGATATATTTACAAAACCTTTAGATAAAGAGCGTTTTTGGTCCCTTATGAGAGAGTTAGGTCTAGCTAGCCTATCTTGACCTTTTAGGACCTCTTTGTGCTTAAAATTGCTTGATCTTGTGAAATTGCATGTATGTGTGTTGTAACTCTTGAAAATGTCCATGCCTATAGTTAGGGGGAGTATGATTCTATTAAAATATGTTTAGAACTGTTCATTCATAATTTGCATTCCTTTAGGAGATGTTAAAATCGAGCTTATGGTTGTTCTTTAGGCCTAAAGATGTATTTCTGGGCATAGGGTATCGATACGACTATACACGTATCGATACGAGCACTTCATTAAGCTTCCCAGACTTCTTTTTGCCTTAAACGGGTATCGATACGGTTAAACCCGTATCGATACGAGCTTCAATCGTTTCGATACGGATTGCATCCGTTTCGATACGAGTATCAAACGGGCATTTTTAAGGAAAAGACGTTTCTACCCCCGTATCGATACACCCTCAGGCGTATCAATACTCGATTGCGCAGACAGCTTTTAATTTGGCATTTAAAGTCTTAAACTTTTACCAAAATTAAAATTCTTAAAACCCTAAAAACCCTAGCCGTTTTTGCCTATAAAAGGGCTTTTCCTCCCTCATATTTTCACACCACAACTCAAAAATCTTAAAGAGGTTTTTCATCAAGCAAAGCTCTAAGATCTTTCTCATCAAATTTGGTGCTAGATTTTTCTTCATTCTCTCAAATCCCTATCAAGGTAAAACCCTTTCTTTTTCTTTTTCTTTTTCTTTTTCAATTTTTTTGTTTTGTTTTTGTTTTTGTGTTCATCTTCTTAACAAAAATTTTGTTTTCCAAAATCTTTTCTTCAAATTTTATTTTAAATATTTTTTTACCTTGATCCTTATCTTCAATGAAAGAATCTAAATGCATGATTTTCTTTTAGTTCATGGCACCCAAGGAATCTAGGAAGAGATCACGGGTTTTTCAAACCGGTGAATCATCCAATCCCGGAGAGGTTGCACGTCCAAACTACACCCAAATCTATGAACTTTCCTTTGAAACTCCCGGATCTCTCACATATTTTCGACAATTCAAAAACTACAATATTCGTCCGGAAAGGGTAATATCTATTCCTTTTCTTAACTTGGAGCGGTTCAAATTTGAATATCTTCCTTTGCTCCAACTTTGGAATTTCATGGATTTTCTCTTCATTCCCGGTTTTTATTATCGTCTTTTAGTTTTGATCTTTTATACCAATACCAAATGTTGTTCTAATCGCAATGGGGTTGTTACCGAAATTAATTCTTATCTCATGGGCAAGAAAATTCTCCTTGATGACAAATCTATATGTGAAGTTTTTAATTTGGAGGATGAAAGTCTTGATGATGAGAATGCCTTAGGCCATGTTCTTAGTGGCTCCGTCACCGCCCTCAATGCTTAAGATCGGATCCTCCATTTGATGGTGTCTTGGTGTCTTGTGCAACATCGCCACACCTCTCTCGTCACCTCTTTTACCTATGGTACGACCTTAAGCTATTTCTTTATGAAAAAGGATATTGATTGCTCGTTTGACTATCCAACTCCCCTCACCGATCCTATCGATGAACGCTCTCTTGCACGGGGTAAGTTCCATTATTTTAATGGTAATTGGCTACGTCTTTCCGAGCTACCACCTGAGGCTGCGGCTCAACTTGAAGAACCTCATGGTGATCAAGCTCCTCAAGCTCCTCCACCTCCTCCTCAACCCTCCATGGATGCTCTTATGACATTCCTCAATGAGCAATTCACCGGGTTGCACACGGATATGGGAAATCGTCTTACCGCTCTTGAAACAACCTTTGACACAAGAATGACGAACATGGAGAATCGTCTAACCTCTCTTGAAGGCGGTCATCACTCCTTGAATATTTCCCTCTCCGCCTTCCATGATGAGTGGCGAAATAGCATGAGGAATGATGCTCCAATTGTCGATGAAGAGGAAGATGATGAAGAAGGCGATGATGATGCCTAGTAGCTTCTCCTTGCATCTCATGCATATCATCTAGGATATTTCTATTTATGCACTTTTGTTTTATGTTTTTAGGTCTAAGTTTGCCTTACTTTTAAACCTATGCTTTGATTTTATGTTTTTGTTGGATTTTTAAGATTGATGTTATGCTTAATAATATTTATGTTGCCTATTTATACCTTTGCCTATGTTATGCACTTTCCTATTGTCTCAATATTTTTGATCTAACAAAAAGGGGAGAGAAGCTAGCTCACAACTCACAACACTTTAAAAATTTTGATTTCAACTTAAAAGTTACCTAGCTTAAATCAAGGGGAAGTTAATTTTGCAAAGTTTTTCAAAGTGTCAAAAATTTTAAGTTTTAGTTTTGTTATATCAAAAAGGGGGAGATTGTGAAACATATGTTTGATTTTGATATAATTAAATCTTTAAGGATCAAATTTGAAAAACTTAAAATTGTTTTATAAGTCCCTTAATAAGTTTTAAATCACCAACACTTTAAAACTGATTTGAAAAACTCAAACTCAAAATATTTTCTAAGTGTTCCAAGGCCAAACTATTGAAAACCGTCCAGGCGTATCGATACGCTTCCAGCCGTATCGATACCTTTTTTACAAAGTTGGTCACTACCGGAACTCGTTTCGATACGCACTTAACCGTATCGATACGCTCCTTCGTAAAAGTCTAAAAGAGTTTGAATGGCGTACCGATACGACTTCACCCGTATCGATACGATTTTAACGAATTTTAAATTCAAGTCGTTTTAAATATTTCGACCGTTGGTGTCAGTTGTTAGGTAACCATATTTTAAATTGGTAGTTGACCCGTATCGATACGGTAAACCCTCGTATCGAAACGGAAATTGACAGTGAGCTATGTTGAGAAAAAGGTATCGATACGGTCTTAGCCGTTTCGATACCCCGTATTGATACGCCTACGTGCGTTTCGATACCCCCTATTTATTGTGCACAACGACTCTTTCTTTTCTGAGACAAGTATCGATACGGCTCCTCGAGTACCGATACGGGTAGCTGCAGAAGTGCATTTAGGGTGGTAAGAGAGGGTTCCAACGGCTCTATTCAAGTTCCCAACCACCCAAACGGCTAGAATTAATAGAGGATGTATAAATTGAAGTCCTTTGAAGGTCAGCAACAACTATTCAACCCACAAGCATCATCAAAGCAAAAATCCAAACCCTTGTGCTATTAAAAATCAAATTCTTGTACCCAACTCTAGTGTTTTCAATTGTCATTTTGTATTGTAAGTTTGAGGTGATTAAAATTGTAATTGGGTAGACATTTATCCTTTGAGAGGAATCATTTGAGTTTACCACAACTTCTCTTTGTAAATTGAGTGGATTAAGCTTTGGGTAGAAAGCTTAATCGAATTTGTAAGATTGCCTCCTCATCCAAGAAAATGAGAAGAATTCAAGTAGTGAATTGGTTGAAAATCCTTAGTGGGAACTAAGGTAGTGGATGTAGAGTTCATTTGGAGAACTTGAACCACTCTAACTACTTGTGTCAATTTTTATTTTTCACTCATTCTTCACACCAAAATTTTTATTGCCAATTCACCCCCTCTTGGCCATTTGCAATTGTTTGATCAACTCAACAAATTTTATTTGGGGTAATTAATTTCTTTTAATTTTAAAAAAAATTATTTACTTTCAAAATTTAAAGGCCGAAATTTAAAAAAAATAAGACATGTGTCAATATTTTAATGGATGGCGGTAAAAAAATTAACGGACGTTGACGGCAGGCACCTAAACGGATAACGTTGGAAATGTTAGGCACCTGGTTGACCCGAAAAATACTTTGGGCACCTATTTGAAAAAAAAAAAGTATACTTGAGGCATTTATTTGACACAAGCCAATTTGAACAATAACTTGAACATTTTGATTTGATTTAAATTTTATAAATTTAATTTAATTAAAAAGTTTTAAATGATAAAATATAATATGTCAACTCAAATTTAACTTTGACTTGGTATAAGAAATTGGTTCGTTACTTTTTGCATCAGCCAACATTCTTTCATACCGGGATTGATCCTTCGGGCTATGTTAACTTGTTCCGTCTTTTATGAGCTAAGTATTAATTTGTTATTTGGGTTTTATTAGGTCCTTCGTGCAATGGGTCCAATATAATAATATTTATATATTTTTTCATATAATCATTGATATCTAATTTAATGATTAATGAATTCAAATAGTATAATGTAAAAACTTATTATAGAATGATTTTCAATTTAATTTGTTCTATTCACAATGTTAGAATTCATGTCTCTAACGTGTCATATACTAAATCAATTAATTATCGATATACTATTTATATATTTAAATAGTACAATAATTATGTTTAAGCACATTCGAATTCACAAACTTCACCAATTGTTTTGTCATCAGAGGGTGGAATAATTTGTGATTATTAAATATTAACCAATGCTTTCAAACCCTATTAATTAGAGATGTATTTATAGTTTCAAATTCTGAATGAAACACTTGAGCCAACAACTCTTGTAATCGGCAAAAAATGCTTGGAAAAGGGATGCGAAAAAGAATCAATTTGCAGCACCGTAAGAGAGAGGCTAGTCCCAGAAGTTGCAGGTTCACATTGCATGTAAATAGTACAACATAAAAAACTCGAGGTGGAGTCTTATCGATCCCGGTCGAGTCATCTCTTTTCATTTAGACATGCAGAGATAGCTCAGTTAAAAAAAAAAGGTAAACTACTTCATTGACCACCATATTATTAAAAAAGTTGTGATTTGATTACATTACTTTTTTTCTAAGCAATTAAACCACCAAATTATTTAAATGATATTAATGTGACCACCCGTCGTTAAAAATAACAGAAAAGTTGACGGTGTTTTACATAAAATTGGTATAATTACACATTTGGTCTCCTATATTTAAAAAATCTATCAATTTAGTCCTAATTTTAATCTAATAAAATAAATTAATTATTTAATTATGTCACCACCTTATTGGAGGATTTTAATTATTTTTTATTTAATTTGATTAATTAATTATTTAAAAGTGATGGAAAAGTGTGCTTGCCACTGGGCCAAGCACATTTTTGTAGTGTAAGTTACAACATTTAATATATGTTTTAAATATTTGTTAATGCCCGGAAAAATGAAAACAAAAAAAATGGTCTTTGGTGGATTCGAACAAGTGCCCTTGGAGCAAAAATAAAACATGTTTACCACTAGACCAAGCATATTTTTAAAATATAGTGTACAACATCTAATATATGTCTTGAATAATCGTTAATGTCCGGAAAAATAAAAGAAAGGAAATGTGGTTTTAGGAAAATCGGACACGAAATATTTAACCCAATATAATTTTGATTTATTTAATTAAATTTTAATTTATTCAATTGGGTTAAATATTTTATGTTAGATTTAACCCAATATTTAAACCACATTTTATTTCCTTTTATTTTTCTGAAAAATATATATCTTAAATAAATTAAATTTATATTGGGTTAAATATTTTATGTTCAATTTTCCTAAAACCACATTTTTTTCTTTTATTTTTTCGGGCATTAACAATTATTTAAGACATATATTAAATGTTGTATCTTATTTACTAAAAATATGCTTGGCTTAGTGGTAAGTATGCTCTAATTTTACTCAAAGGGGGCGTTTGGTTCGCGGAAAAGATCATTACTTGGGGGAATGATCTTTTCCGGAATCACATACCCACGTTTGGTTGGAGAGCATTCCCTCCAAAGGGTAATATTGTATTCCCAATCGTAGCCTTTTTTTCATTAAATGGTGGGAATGTGATTCCCTTGGTTTTCTTAGGTATTTGTCAATTCCCACCATTTGGACCATATTACCCTCAAGTTAATGAATTTTGTTCACATGGATCCTTTATTTAATTTAATTAGATGATTAAATATGTGTGATGTAAATTACTAAGTTAAGAGGTAATATTTTCAGACAATATTCTTTTTTATTTATAAGATGTTTATCATCTTATAAAATATTTTAGTAGGTACTTATGATATAATTTTTTATCAGTATTACACAACTTATTTGCTTTAATTTACTTGAGAATCTGTCACAAGTAATAAAAAATTAAAAAAATTGAGCATATTAAAAGTTTAGCATTTAAAAAATTCACAAAAAATATTTTAATAGAAGATAACGAGAGTATGTAAATATAAATTATATTTTTATTAAAAATAATTAATATAATAATTATATTAATAATATGATAAATATATCATTTTTGTAAATTTTAAATAGTATAACAAAAATAATTTTACAACTTTTTGTGCATATGTTTTTAATTTAATATTAAAAGTTTAACATGTTAAAACGAAAATATAACACACAGTCAATTTAGTAAATTTCACTTCCAGATAATCTTATTTACCTCCAACCAAACACAATAATATTACATTCCTACCAAATAAACCAAACAAGGTAATGTAACATTCCAGTAATATGTCAGGTAATGTTACATTCCAGGAATCTTATTCCTAGAGGTAATCTTTCATTCCATGAACCAAACGCGCCCTAAGGGCATTTGTTTGAATCCACCCAAGTCCATTTTTCTTTTTTTTCTTTTTTTCGGGCATTAACATGTATTTAAAATATATATTAAATGTTGTAACTTACATCACAAAAATGTATTTGCCTAGTGGTAAAGATGCTTGACCATTTCCTTAAAGAATGAGGTTGTTGGTTCAACTCTTGCCGGTGGTTTTTTCATTTTTTTCTTCTCCAATCAGGTGACACGTGTAATCACTTTATTGGAGAGGGAAATTAATTAATCAAATTAAATAAAAAATTAAAATTCTCCAATAAGGTGGCGACACATGTCACTACCGAATTAAATAATTAATTTATTTTATTAGATTAAAATTAAGACCAAATTAATAGATTTTTTAAATATAGGGGACCAAATGTGTAATTATATCATTTTTATTTAATAGCAACGTCAATTTTTCTGTTAATTTTAACGACTGGTGGTCACATTGATACCATTTAAATAATTTGATGGTTTAATTGTTTAGAAAAAAATAATGTGGTCAAATCACAAGTTTTCCAATAGAATAATGGTCAATGAAGTAGTTTACCCTAAAAAATACAGAGATAGCTAAGTAAACAACTGTACATTGCATTCCAAAGTAAAAAAGCTGTAACCATTACACCCCAAATTATCAGTTTTGATTTCATATCATAAAATGAAAGAAGAAAGAAAAACAACTCTGATATCATACGAGGGATTGAAACTACTTTTTTTTTTTTTTACCATAGTTTACTTCCTACACCTCCAAGCTGATAATGAAAACAGCGGTTGATCTTGGCAGCAAATTACGACGCAACCATTCTCTTCATGTATCCACTTCTTGAGTCTCTCCTCCCTCGCAAGCTATTATGTTCTTTATTTCCTCTCCAAATAGCATCTTTCCACCTTAAGTCTCTCCAACTCCGAACAATCAAACAATGCTGCATAACAGTGAAGACATTCTAATAGTCTCTCCATTATGATCAGAATCTTGTTCTGTTACCACCATTAGTTTCGGATGCATCAAGGAAGCTATCTACTTTCACTCAACCGGTGACGATGAGTCTGAATCGGGACTAGGGCTATATCCGTTAACCGTATCTTTTTCAAGCAACTCTCCGCAAGTAAACTCCGTTCAAATTCTTCGATCCTAATGGTGATTTCTTTCGATGAAGTTCATCATCAGAGGCCAAAAACGAATGCAGCTGGAGAACAGAGCTGATTGCAAGAGCCTCCCCGGTTTTAACACGCAATTTCTCGACGTCCAGATTCTCTAATTTGCTAACAACCGGGTTGAACTGAAACGGGAGGTCCAATTTCTCAGCTTCTTCAGTCAATCTATGTGCCATTTGATCCAAACTTATTTCCCTTGATGAATGCCAATAATCCTCAAATGAGGCGGCCCTTCGGGCCTCGCACTCAAACCTTGAATTAGTGCAACCCATTGTGCAGGCTCAACCGCATTAAGATCGATTATATGAACCATCTTTTCACCTTCCATTGCTTCGATCACGGCTCGGTTCGTCAGCACAGAGGCCACCTTCAAGAAGGGGAACAAGTCAAAGAACAGTTTTCGAACAAGGATTTCTTCAGAAACCAAAGTTATCCTCGTCGAATTGAGGGCCTTACGAAGTACAAACCATATTAGATTTCTTGAATGGATTCTTTGATTTAGGGTTAGGAAAAGAGGGGAAATTGAAGAATAGAATCGAGAATAAGAGAGAAAAGAAAAACGATAGAATTTCGATATATTGAAACTGAAAAGTAAAGGTTTAATATATACATAAAAGACTTAAACACCTGTCACCCTTAACTTACCAAACTACTCTTAACAGCCCTTAACTAACAAATAACAAACTCTTAATGCCCCCTCAAGTTGCAGCATACAAGTTTTGAATGTTCGACTTGAAGATTGAAGTGTGAAAAGTGGTTATAGGCAAAGCCTTTGTAAAGCAGTCAACAAGTTGATTCTGACTTGAAACATGCAGCAATGTAATAGTCCCATTGTGAACCTTCTCTCGAATAATGTGGCAATCAATCTCTATATGCTTAGTACGTTCATGGTGCACTGGTTTTTCTGCAAGTTTGATAGCAGAGAGATTGTCACAATAGAGGTTAGCTGAGGATGAAACAATGTGTAAATCATGAAGCAAGTAATTAAGCCACTGAATTTCTCAAACAGTGGTGGTCATAGCACGATATTCAGCTTTGCTGGATGATCGTGACAATGTTTGTTGCTTCTTAGATTTCCAGGATATAAGTGCTGAACCAAAGAATATGCAAAAACCAGTGGTAGAACGTTTAGAGTCAGAACACGAGGCACAATCTGAATCAGAAGATGCATTTAGCTTTAGTTGATTAGAAGCAGGAAAAAATAATCCATGACTAGGAGTGACCTTAAGGTATCTAAAGACCCTATGAATAGTAGCCAAATGAGAATTAGTAGGCGCAGATATGAATTGAGATAATTGTTGAATAGCAAAAGAGATGTCAGGTCTGGTATTAGTAAGGTATAAGAGTTTACCAATAATTTTTCTATAAGATGTTATATATCAGTTAAAGGTTCACCTTCATCTTTAGAAAAGGTTTTATTTGGAACCATTGGAGTAGAGATTGGTCTAGAATTAATAAAACCAGAATCCTCTAATAGATCCAGTGTGTACTTCCTCTGACATAGATTTATTCCATTACTGTTCCTAGCAACTTCAAAACCAAGAAAAAATTTTAAATTTCTTAAGTCTTTAATATTAAATGTATCATGAAGATACCTTTTAATCAAATCAATTGAAGTTAGGCTAGGACCAGCAAGAATTATGTCATCAACATAGATGACTAAAACAATAAAATCAGAACCTTCACCTTTAGTAAAAAGAGAAAAATCTGAAGAGGACTGTCTAAAATCCTGTTCTAATAAGGCTGAAGTTAACCTTTCATTCCATTGACGACTAGCCTGTTTTAATCCATAGAGACTCTTCTTTAGATTACAAACTAGACTAGGGGAAGGAGAATTAAAACCAGGAGGCAATTGCATATATATTTCTTTATCTAAATAGCCATGCAAAAAAGCATTATTTATGTCTAGTTGGTGCAAAAACCAATTTTGAGCAGCAACAAGAGCAAGAATTAATCTGACAATAGTTAATTTTGCCACAGGACTAAAAGTGTTAAGGTAATCAATTCTAGGCTGTTGGATGTATCCTTTTGCAACTAACCTAGCCTTATAATTCTCTAAACTACCATCAGAATTCAATTTTGTTTTGTAAACCCATTTACATCCTATAGCTAATTTACCAGGAGGAAGAGGGACAAGTTCCCAAGTCTGATTTCTTTCTAAGGCTAGATTTCCTCATTCATAGCAGTATTCCAACATTCATATTTAATAACTTGATTGTAATTTTTAGGTTCAACAAGGATTTCAGCAGTACAAACATAAGACATGAAAGCAGAAGAAATATGCTGATAAGATATCACCTAGCAATGAAGTGAGGAAAGGTCCTTGGCTTTGGCAAAAAGACTTGATAATCTCTGAGATGTGTAGGCAACTGCTTACTTCTTGTTGGGCGTGTAAGAGCAAGAGGTGGACTTTCTAAAGAATTAGAGGCATCAAGACTAGTCTGAATGATTTTGTCTGAGGATTGATGATTAGAATTACTTTTGGTGGATGTGTTATCAAGAGATGAACTTGAAAGTTTATTCTTTTGTTTATCTTTATGAACAGGATCCATAAAACCAGTATTTTGGCACTATGGAGGAACAACATTATCCACAAGAATTCTCTTTTCTTTGAAAGGAAAAATATTTTCTGAAAAAGTCACATCCCTAGAAACAAAAATGGTTCCACTGTTAAGATCATAAAGTCTAAAACCTTTGATGTTTCTAGGATGCCCTATGAAAACACATTTTACCACCCTAGCATGAAGTTTTATTATAGATTTTGAAAAAATACTAGAAAAAGCAAGGCAACCAAAAGATTTTAAATGTTCACGCTTAGGAGTTTTATTATATAATAGTTCAAAATGAGTTTTATTGTTTAAAACATGAGTAGGAGTGACATTAATTAAACAAGCAGCATGTAAAATGCAGTTAGTCCAGAACATTAAAGGCAAATCAGCTTGCAATCTTAATGATCTAGCAACATTTAAAAGATGTTGATGCTTTCTTTTAACAACACTGTTCTGTTGGGGTGTGTAAACACATAAATTTTGGCGAATTTTTCCTTTGTCATTATAAAAATCATTCATTCCGAATTCCTTAGCATTATCAGTTCTTATGCATTTGATTTTAATAGAAAATTGAGTATTTATTAACTGATAAAAGGATTCAAGTAAACTCCTAACTTTAGATTTAACTTTCATAGGGTAAATTCATAAGAACCTACTCTTATCATCTACAATAGTCAAAAAGTAAAAATGACCATAGATGCTAGCAACAGGGAAGGGACCCAAACATCATCATAAATCAAATCAAAAACACTTTTAGAACATGAGGAACTTGTTGGAAAAGGTAGTCTCTTATGTTTAGACAAAAGACAGATTTCACATTTATGTGTAGAACTAAGACTTACTGGAATACTAGGTTTTAACAAACAGAAATGTTTTATCCTTTGTGTTGAAGGATGTCCTAGTCTAACATGCCAAAGATCAAAATTAGAAACAGAAACAGAAGCATTGCAAGAAGTATTACAAAAATTATTAGAAACAGTACAAGAATCATGAAACTGAAAATGAAAAACAGAAACACTGACATCAATCTGATACAAACCATCAACAACTCTAGCTAAACCAATCCTCTTCTAACTCTTGACTTCCTGAATGAAACAAGAATCAGAGTTAAAAACCAAAGAAATATCACCAGATTTGGTTAACTGAGAAACATAAACCAAGTTGAATTTAAAAAAAAGGTATATGTAAAACATTAAACAAAGTAATACCAGCAGAAATTTTAACAATACCAACATGAGACACTTTTACTAAATTACCATTAGAGAGTTTAACAAATTTATTATCAATACTAATATAATCTGTAAAGTATACCAAGGAACAAGCAATATGATCAGTAGCTCCTGAATTCAGAATCCAGGGAGTTACTGAATTTTGAAGAGATGTAAAACAATTAAGAATAATACCTGACTTCTGAGCTGTATCAAGATCAAAGGCAGAGTTCAGCATGTTCACTCTAGAAGTTTAAACAGAGGAAGAAGCTATAGGAATCTGAGCAGGCCCACGTTCTTATAACAAATTGAGTAAACCCTCATATTGCTCCTTAGTGAAGGAAACATTTTGAACAAACTAACCATGAACCTTAGGGGCATTCTGTAAATTCTGATCACCCTCAGTACCCTCATGTAACCCAATCTGATTTATCTTATTAGATTGTTGACTTCTTTGCCTATAGTTTGGAGGAAAACCATGCTTCCTATAGAATTTATCAATGGTATGGCCATAAAGACCACATAAGACACAAAGGGGGCTTTTGACAGTACCAAGATAAAATTTCTTTGACATATTAGCACTACCAGACATAGCATCATGTCTATCTCCTCTATCCCCAAACTTAGCAACAGGAAATTTATCAACCAAAAAAATATTAGACACATTACTAAGAGAATTAGAAAAGGTTCTTTCATGTTGAACAACTATGACAAAGATTTTATTTAGAGTGGGCAGATGCTTAGTCATGAGGATTTGAGATTTTTGAATCGAGAAATGATCATTTAGACCCCCTAACAAATTTCAATGCGAAATCTTGATTCCTATATTTCAAAGCTAAACAGGAACAAGATCCTAATGGCCTCAAATTCGATATTTCATCCCAGAGAATCTTTAAATCAGCATGATAAGAAGTAACCGAAAGATTACCTTTCTGCATCGCATAGAATTCATGAAGCAAGTCCGATATTTGAACTAAATTCCCTTGATTAAATCGATCATAAAGATCCTTCCAGAGGTCATAAGCTGTGTCGATCCAGATTACACTCTGAACAATATCTGGATGAATAGCCCTCTGCAACCACGAGAGCTCCAGGTTGTTACACTTGACCCACGCTTCATACTGGGAATCATTATCGCGAGCCTCCTTAATGGCTCCAGAAACAATACGAAATTTGTTCTTTGATATTAGCGCCATCTTCATAGATCTAGCCCAGGCGTGATAGTTAGCTCCGGTGAGAAGACTGGAAACAAGAACGAGAGACGAATTCTCGTTTGGATGAATATAAAATTTATCATGTGGATCATCAGTGCGATAAACACAGTTGGAATCATGCGAACTGAAAAAAGAATCATCTTCTTCTGATATCATATTAGATATCTTGAATAGATTCTTTGATTTTGGGTTAGGAAAAGAGGGGAAATTGAAGAATAGAATCGAGAATAAGAGAGAGAAGAAAAACGATAGAATTTCGATATATTAAAACTAAAAAATAAAAGTTTAATATATACATAAAAGACTTAAACACTCGTCACCCTTAACTTACCAAACTACCCTTAACAGCCCTTAACTAACAAATAACAAACTCTTAATAGGCCAGGCTTTGAGGATTCTATCAGCAAGCGTCTCGGTAAAATATACAGCCATTCGCTGCATCGTATCGCCATCCTGCGACGTGAGTTGGGATACTTGCTCAAGTGCAATGTTGGCATTTTCAAGGCTACCATTTGCTACATGATTAGCACAAGTGAGCAACAAATGGATCAAATATAAACCCCTTTCTTCAGATTTCAACTCTCTAAGCCATGGATAATGCTATCCAAATTTCGGTGAGAGTGACACCATGGAGAAAACTTGTAGAGGCGATAATGATGTTACAGATGACGATTCGTCTTGGAACATTGGCACAAAAAGTGTTGGTCTTTTATCTAAATCGTCTTTAGGAGAAAACAATGAAAAAGCTGAATTCTTCCAAAAGACAAAGCTCATGAAAGTATCACCTAATCCAAAAGAAATAAGAAATCCTTACTGGGATTTTGCAATTGATCATAAACCCAAATCAAAGCACATAAAAAGTTCCCAAAATGGGAATATGTGATTCAAGCAAAGTATGAACAGAAGGCATTCTTCCAAGAGAGAGTCAATAAAAGGGGCAATGCTTGAAGGAAAGCTTTGTCCTTTTATGATTTGTTGGCATTTCCATCTTCCAGTGGGATATGGAATTTTCTGAGTAAAGCTATCTTTTTCTCTCAAAGCTTTTGTCTTTTACTTTCCCTCAAGTTGTTTCCTCATCTCTTCAAATTAACTTCAACTTTAAACCCCAAAACTTCAATTTTTAATGGGGTTTTCGTTGTCTTTGCATTAGGTGGATAGGGAACCAGTGAAGCATTTGCTTTGTCATCTTCTCTCAAACAAAAGAATGAGCTCTTCCCTCTTCAGTTTTGTTTCCTAGTGGGGTTTTTTCAAGTGCGGTAAACGGTACTATAGGTCCAAATTATTCGAGTTCGATTCGGTCAAAGCTTAATTTAATTAGATTTGATTAGATTCGACTCAAGTTTAAATTTGACATAAGTTCTTAATGAGTCGAGTTGAATTACTCGATATTCGACTCGAAAAACTACTTGAAAATATAATATATTATTTTTTTGAAATTAAATCCACTAATTTTATAAAACGAGAAAACATCCGAAATTACAATAAAAGTTTATCACTGAGTAAACAAACACCTAAATTCAGACACAAACCTAGAAAACTAAATTAGCAGCTCTAAATCATAAACCCAAATCAAAGCACATAAAAAGTTCCCAAAATTGGAATATGTGATTCAAGCAAAGTATTAACAGAAGGCATTCTTCCAAGAGAGAGTCAATACAAGGAACATGTAAGAACCTACTTAAAAATATAATATATTAAATTTTTTAAAATTAAAGTGAACTAAAATGTATGTTGTTGAATAATAATAATAATAATAATAATAATAATAATAATAATAATAATAATAATTATTATTATTATTATTATTATTATTATTATTATTATTATTATTATTATTATTATTAATGATATAAGAGAGACGAGACAAGTCACTAACTATTCAAATTTAAATTTCTAATGAGTCGAGTAGAACTTAGCACTACTCAAATTCAATTCGGCTCATTTACACCCTAAAAGCTCAGCTGTCTAAAATGGATATTCTTCTTATTCCAAATTTTAGTTTTGGTTTTCTATTTCAAACCCAATATACAGTTGGTGTTATCTAAATCTTTCTTTGTTATATAGATGAAGACAAATAGACAAGTGAGCTAAGCTATCTTTCAAATCTATAATATACTACATTTATCTTTACTTGTTGGATTTGTTCTTAACTCACCCCATTTATATTCACAACAATCTTAATAAATTTAAGTACATATATGATATATTATAAATTGGCATGCATTATTTCATAATCAAAAGTAAGGGTGTTCGCGGTTAACAAAAATACTATAACGGTTAACCTATAAGTTATGTTCTTAGTGTAAAAATTATATATTTTTAGTGGAATTAGAGAGAAAATGCATAGAGAATATACCTAAAAGTACATAAAAATTAAGAACTCTTTCTTAATGGTTAACCCCTAATCAAAAGTCTCCATAAGGCCGACCAAATGGCGAAGTTAGCACAGATTGATGGTTTGGAAATCCGTATCTGTAACCCCCTCGTCCCGGTCTGGACGCTTGACCGATCCGATTGGGCCACACAGGGATAACCGAGGCGAAACCCGTTAAGGCTCCACTTCGGTTACCGACCTAAGAAAGAACTTTTTCATTATTATTATCTTTTCTAGATGAGATGTTAAATCCTATATGAGAAAGGCAACATCGGAAGAAACGATGAGGTAAACAATCAACAACCCAATTAAAACAACTCATTTTAATCATAACAGCAGACCGTATCGATACTCCAAGATAGGGTATCGATATGCCTTGACTAGGTCAACGACCCAAGGTCAAACCAGGGAGACCGTATCGGTACACAGGTTGACCGTACCTATACGCCCTGACTGGTCAACATCTCACGGTCAACGATACAATACCGTATCGATACACTTTAGACATGTACCGATACGCCAAAATCTCATCAAAAACTCAGATTTCCAGAGAGGATTTGGCGTATCGATACGCCCTCTTGTATCGGTACGCTAGGCCAAACTTGAGCCCCAAAGCGTAGGGTCGTATCAATACGGCCCTTGGGCATACCGATACGCCCTGCACTGCAATACTCAAATTTGCAGCCTAAGACTCTAAAACCCGACTCTAGATGCATTTTAAGACTTCCCTAGCCACATACAAACATACATACAACATTTAATAACCAAGATCTCATCATACGAGGCTTCCAAACCAAAAAGGATCACACATTCAAAGGATTCATGCCTTAAACATCCATACATAAAGCATTCATGGCAGCATTTAAACATGTTTTGCAATTCAAACATGGCATCGACAAGCCACACCAACATAAACATATAAAGGAGTCTAACATGCTCCTAAACCAAACATAGACATAACTCCAAAACATTCAAATCCCATTACTTGACTATTACAATCCTTCAATTTAAAGTTCATACTTGAGCTAACCAAAAGCGGCACAAGCACACTTGGAGGCCCCCTTCTTGCACTAGCAACCCACGAACTACGGATCTGCATTGTCGAACAAAAGAGAGCGTAAGCATAAAGCTTAGCAAGGGTAAGCTCATTAAAACAAACCTCGACAATGCAGGGTCCAAGCACGAGCACAACCAAGGTAGAATGCATGATCTTACCTTCGATCCACATGAGCCAAAATGTACATGATGCATGAACATATATTCAATTTTATGCCATGCTCATCAAGTCCATAACCACATCATATGTAAACACATATATTAATCCACATTGGCAACACTTGACACCACATATTGGTACACATCTCACCTCATATTGGCACCTAGCTATGACTCGAATACGCGGATAACACGTTGGAACTCACATCCAACAACAACCATTACCTTACGGTGGGATTACACTCATCACCGTTCACGCGGAGGGGATTCCACTCATCCTTACGCCCCATCGATGGGATTACACTCATCACCGACTAACATATATATAAGAAGGTTTTTCGGATGAACTAGTACTCCATCTTGATGACTACCATCACCAAGACCACGCGCGCATTTGACTCACGTGTGCACACTAAACATCCTAATGATCGATCATTTGTACCCAAGCATACTATTACCAATACTAAACACAATTCACATCATCATTTTATATCACTTCCGTGCTTAGCACGTACTCACCATGATCACCATCATGAACAATCCACATGCATATATCAATGCATCAAACCATGCCTCAACAACATGTATAACACATTATACATAACACCATAATCACAATTTAACAAGAGGCATAAACAACAATTGAATGCAACCAAAGTCTCTAACTAAAGCTTGGGATTAGGCTACCACTCTAATCCCAACTCTAGGTGGGTCTACCAAGCCCGACCTAGTCCACATGCTTGAACCAATACTCGAAAACCATTTAAAACATTTAAACACTCACCGACTATTCCAAGCTCAACCCACTAGCCGGTCAAGCTTCCAACGATTCCGGATTTGTTCCCGATGCTTCACCAACACAATTTCTTGCCTCTAATCATTTCAACACATTCAAACAACCTCAAACCAGTTCACACAACAATGTAGCAACCCGTAACACTAATCAAGCATAAAACATAAGATTTTCAAGCCAAAAACAACCCCAAAACTCCAAACTCGAGCAGCCCTCAAACCCAATCCAAAACTCAAGATTTCAACATCTTTAACACTCTTAAATGCTTCCAAAACGACCCTCAACTATCACCCTAACCTCAGCTCTCAATTTCCAACATTAAACGCACCCAAAACCAACCTTTAAACCCTTCAAAAACCCCATTAAAACCCAAATCCGAAAATCATGGTAAAACTCTTTAAAATTCATATATGTTGGACCTTAAGGGTTGTAATCAACTTATCTAACCACTATAAATCAAAAGCTTTGCTAAAATCTCATAAAGCTTCAACCTTTGATAAAAACTTTGAAAACCCCAACATGCAAAATACATAGTTTTAATTAAAACTAATGGTACCAAAATATAGAGGATGACAAGGCCAAGTAAAAAATGTAGTTACCTTTTGAAAATCACCAACAAGGAGCAAGGAATGAAATGAAATAGTGAAATAGAGAGGAGCTCTCTTCTTGTCGTTGAAATGGGGAAAGGAAGAGGGAGGAAGATGATAAAAGGTTATTTTAAATTAAAAAAGAGGTTTTATTTTTCAAGGGCTTGAAATTACAATAGTGCCATTAATGAGATGACATATTTCAATTATTTGTAAATTTCATAGGATTTGAGTTTCAAATCAATTTGAGTCCAACATAAAATGTTTGCTTTAAAAATATGAAGCCCAAGTAATACTTTATTATTTTAATTATAAACCCAAAACATTATTTTTAATATTATTTTCACCCGACCCCCAAACCCGGGTGTTATAGTATCTATCACACCTCTCCTCTGGAGGTGCTTCATCTTTTATGATTTATGTTGTTCATTTGGTTTGAATTCAAGTTTTTCTTTCGGTCCTTAGGTTTGGCCTAGTGCCTGCTATGCTTTGACGGGTTTTCTCGATATGACTATTTATGTATTTAACTTATTATCATGTTTACTCTTTTCCTTCAACTAAAATTAAAGGTTTTAACGAGACATATGAAAATATTTTTTTCATCAAGAAAAAGTCTCCATAAGCAAGATCAAGTTAAATAAAAAACAAACTAGAAAATTGTGTATTCAATATGAATCATGTTAAACTGAAAACCCATTATATAAATCGAAATATACTACAATATTGAAAGAGGTAAAATTTTCTTACATCATATAAAATTTATTTAGTTTTGTTCATTTACCTCACAAATTGAGCTTTCTCCTCTCTTATTTATCGTAAAATAGTTAATACCAACAGTAATCTTTTTAACCCATAACTCTACTGTTTTCACCTGCAAAGTTTAGGTATAAATATTATACAATAATTATTTATTTGTAGTTTTATGTTGCAATTGTTTTGAAGTGATATAAATATAAATTTTCATGCATTAAGAATATATATTGCATGTATTTTAACACTTCTTGTATTTATGTCCTTACATTCCAATTATTTTCACTTGGTGTATATATATAATTCGAATCCCTAGAGTTTTAATTCTATGGATTTTTTTTGTTTTAAAAAAAAATCTAAGATATAAAACCAGTCGGGTTAGACCCCTAAATAAGAATATAACTCTCTTTATATTTTTTAATTTGGTTATATATATAAATAAATTAGTGCTCATGTGTTTTTTTATATATTTTATTTTATGTATTTTATTTTGTCAAAAGTTACATTTTATCTTTTTTTATAATAATATTTTCGTCTGTTTTCATACAATTTTTTTTCTATTTTTATGACAGTTCTAGTCTGTCCACATGACACGCCGTCCTTTGTGGCAGTATTCTCTTTTGAGAAGTCAGTGGTTTCTTCAGATTTTGATATCATTTTTTGGTTGTTTATAGATATGATTTTACAGCGAACAAATTTACATAAATCATAAGATCATTTTGATTGAAGCATATGGTTGTCGAATTTTATTTTATAGATTTGTGCAGATTCTGTTAGGAAGTGATGGTTTTACTTTTTCTTGTTTTCAAACCCTTTGAGTTTTCATGTATATTTGTTTTATTCTTTAGGATTACTTGTGGTTAGGTTATATCGTGTTTGTAATCTTTTTCATTTCTAAGAAAATTTAGTTTATGTCCTTGTAAAAAAATAAAAATATTATGATTTTTTGTTACAACATAGCAATATTTAAATTCTCAATCTAAATGTGAGATTTGAATCTACATAAGGTGAAAGCGGATGAACATCTTTGATTACTGGGTGAATTAAAGTATTGGAAAATTTTACAACGTGCGACGAACACCAATGAACACCACTAATGATGAACACTATTAAATTAATTAATAAAGATTTAAAATTTTAAGGACCCATCATACAATTAATAATTATTTTTAAAAATTAAATTAAATTATTTTATACATATATTAAAATTTTATTTTTTTAATAAGGGTAAACTATATATTTAGTACCTCACCTATTTTCATATTTCTATTTAACCCTCATTATTTAAATATTATTTCAATTTGACCCTATTCTTTATAAAAATAATTTTACCCTTGACCCTCAACCTAAAACCCTAAACTATTAAACCTATACCCTAAACCATATATCATTAAAAATAATTTTACCATCATCGATTCAATTCAATTCAACCTATACCCTACAAAATTTAAGTTATTCAATAATTGAGTTAGAAATTAAGACAATTAATCATAAAAATAAGAAAATAAGGTAAACAAAACTAAAAGAATTGCGAAGATTGACCTGTCAAGCAACCAGCATCAAACCCTCTGACCCCAAACCCACCTGTCCCCTCACCTTTTTCAAAAAAAATAATAATAATAATTTTTATATATTTATTTTACAATTAATTAATTAATGGATTTCCCATTTCCCATATAAGTCCCCGGTAAACCTGTCTTTGTCTCTTATCTTCCTCCTCTCCATCTCCATGGCCGCCAAGCCTTCTTCTTCAACGTCCAACTCCGAATCCACCGACTACTACCTCATCGCCCCTCCCGGCTTAACCCACGACGAGTTTCGCGAATTAATCCCCACCATAACACAGTTACACACCTACACCATAATTTAATTAATTTTTTAAGAGAATTCAACAATTTATTAAATTGAATTGAATCGATGATGGTGGAATTGTTTTTAATGGTATATGTTTAAGAGTTTAAGGGATTAAAGTTTAATAGTTTAGGGTTTTAGGTTGAGGGTTGAGTATAAAGAATATGGTCAAATTGAAATAATATTTAAATAATGAAAGTTTAATAGAAATACGAAAATAGGTGAGGTACTAAATATATAGTTTATCCTTATTAAAAAAATAAAATTTTAATATATATATAAATAATTTAATTAAATTTTTAAAAATAATTATTAATTGTATGACATGTCCTTCAAATTTTAAATCTTTATTAATTAATTTAATGGTGTTCATCGGTGTTCATCATTAATGATGTTCATCGGTGTTCGTCGCACGTGGTAGACTCATCCTAAAGTATTTTTATTATTAAAAGATTCATTTCTTAGTTGTCCTGTTATTTGTTTTATAGTTAATTTTACCGCACATCCTTAAAACTATGACATTCTAAATTGGTCATTAAAGTTTTTAGCATTTCAATTTTATCTTGAAATTATAGCTCTCATTCTAAATTAGACTCTAAACTTTTGAATATTCTAATTTCATCCCCATATTATGACCTCATTTTAAATTGGTCCCTAAACTTTTAAGCATCCCAAATTATCGTTTATATCACATCATATTATTACATAATACACATAAATGTTTACATGGTAGTTAATAATTTTATAACGATTTCATTAACATGAGATATGATTAACATATATTGATAATTTAATGATGAAATTAGAGTGTTCAAAAGTTTAGGGGAACAATTTAGAACGTGGTCATAGTTTGGGGGATGGAATTGAACGTTCAAAAGTTTTTGGATCAAATTAGAATGAGTTGTACTTTGAGAATGAAATTGAAATGTTCAAAAACTTAGAGACTAATTTAGAATGGGAGTCGTAATTTTAGAACATGTGATGAAATTAACTCTTTATTTTAATCACATTTTAGGTTCAAATTGGTTTAAATGTGACTGTCCAACACCAAAGATATCGAAACTCTATATTGGGATGGGTTTCGATATACCATCTTAGGTATCGAAACCCATATGGTTATTGGAATTCCGGTTTCAACTTTCCAACAAAAAGATATCGATATTAGGGTATCGAAATCACCCCTAGAAGTATAAAAAAAATTAGCTCGAAAATGACATTCTAAGCAACCAAAAATGATCCTAAATGTCCCAAACATCATATAAACATCTAAGGAGATAGATAATGTTTTTCAACAATCAAATAACACATTCTACCATTTAACCAATTCAAGCTTAGAATCATTAATAGCAATCACATTTATACTTAATCCAACATATATACATGCTTCATTTAGTATCCAAAAGGTAAGAGTGTGTTACCTTAACCCAAAACAAAAAAAATGACTTTAAGTTCCTCTAAATTTCCATTTTCGAATCTCTTTAGTAACTTGATCAAAATCAAATGCAAAAACGGGCCAATGATATTAACTTAGGAAGATTAAACCTCACTCTAAAACCTTCCCCAAACCCACTTTGCTCACAACTCCAAATTTCACTTGCTTTTAAGCTCAAAGAATGGTTAAAGTGATGATGAAAATGAGGGCATCAAATGATGAGATAATGAAGATATTTAACTAGAGAATGTCTTTCATGAAACTCCCAAATTTGTAAGAACATCATGGAAAGGAGAATGAAAGATGAGGTAGAGGGAGTGACGGATCTAGAAAGCCAAGAATAGGGGTCTAAAATATTTTTTTCCTCAAATGGGCAGGGACGAATTTAGAAATTTATCTATATGGTGTTATTTTCTTAAATGATATTTAAGAGAAGTCAATTTATTTATAAAGGGTGTCAATTTATTTATAAAGGGGTGTCAATTATATATATTTTTAATTATATATATAAATTATATAAAAAATACAAATTTTTAAAAAAATTAGGCGTCAACAGACACCCCAATCATGAGTGTGGCTCCGCCCACGCAAATGGGTATGCAAAAATAAAAATTTCCTCTACATACTAAACAAAATTAATTTTTTTTCAAAAAAATAACACTAAATTAAACCTATTTAAAAAAAATTAAAAGATGAAGATGCGAATGCACCCACCAAGACTGGGTGCATCCGCCACTGGGTAGAGGAATGAAGAATAAGTGAAGAAGGAAAATAGGGACAAAGAGGGATGAGATAGAGTTGTAGGAAAATTGGAAAGAAAAAAAAAGAAACTTCAATAATTAAATGACTTCAAATAGAAAGAAACGGAACTGCTTAAATGGCCTTAAGGTGGTAAGCTGTTAGAGGATCCCTGTTCATTGAGGAAGATGGTCAGAAGGCATTTCAAAACGGCTTATAACTCTAGTAAGACGTTGGAATTGGTTGACCTGAATTTGGATTTTAAGCGGATCAGTAGCGAACAAGCTAGAGAGTTAGAATCTGGGTTTACAGAAGAAGAAATTTGGTTCGCCCTAAGCTCTTCGGATGGTAACAAAGCACCGGGACCCGACGGTTTTAATCTAAACTTTTTCAAGAAGTTCTGGAATGTATTGAAGATGGATATTCTGAGATTTTTCGAAGATGTATTCACAGGAAAGTCGTGGGAGGAGGGAACAAACCATTCTTATATAACCCTTATTCCTAAGGTCAGCAATCCGGAATCTCTGGATGATTTAAGGCCTATTAGTTTGGTGGGTGGGATGTACAAGTTGCTTTCGAAGGTGTTAGCGCGGAGACTTCGAACAGTGTTGGATTCAATCATTGGGGAAAATCAATTCGCTTTTCTTCAAGGCAGACATATTTTAGATTGCTCTCTTATTTCCAATGAAACTATCGATTTCATGAGGAGGAAAGGGAGGAGTGGAGTAGCCTTCAAAATCGACTTTCAAAAGGCTTATGATACAATAGATTGGGAGTTTCTGTTTAAAGTTCTAAGGAAATGTGGCTTCGGAAGGAAGTGGCGGAATTGGATTAAAAAATGTGTCTCAACAGCAACGATTGCGGTGCTGGTTAATGGTTCGCCAACGGAGGCTTTCTCCATTTCTAGAGGCCTTCGACAAGGATGTTCTTTGTCTCCCTTGCTATTCAACCTAGTTGCTGAAGCATTGAGCTTGTCTATCAAAAAAGCGGTGAACTTAGGCCTTTTTTAGGCTTTTCGATAGGAGGGAATGGCGGGGAAATCACGATAACTCATCTGCAATTTGCAGATGACTTATTAATATTCAGTGGTGGTGAGGAAAGGCAAATGCGAAACGTCAAAAGAGTCCTAAGGGTCTTTGAGCTAGCTTCCGGATTAAACTAAATTTAAAAAAATGCAAGATGTTTGGCATTAATCTGCGGCAGGAGGATTTAGATGTGTGGGCTAAAAATATTGGATGCACGGCAAGCTCGCTGCCTACAAAATACCTTGGATTACCCCTTGGGGTTCGAAAGAATAATGTCGCGATGTGGGAGCCGGTGTTGGGAAAATTTCACAGATGGTTGGAGGGGTGGAAAACTAAGCTGCTATCTATAGGGGGCAGAGTGGTTCTAATAAAATCGATATTATCAAGCTTGCCTATCTATTTCATGTCTTTGTTCCGACTACCATCTTCAGTCGAGAGTCGACTAAATAGTATCATGGCTAAGTTTCTTTGGGGTGGGGATGCCGATAAAAAATGCGTGCATTGGCTTGATTGGAAGAGGGTCTGCGCTGCGAAATCTCAGGGAGGGTTAGGAATCAATAATATTTCAATTATGAACAGAGCCTTGCTTGGGAAATGGTACTGGAGGTATGGCAACGAAACTGATAGTTTTTGGCGGAGATTCATGGAGTATCTAAATCCGAGCCTCCATAGCAAATCGGTGCTTCCAGCTCAAAATTTGAAAAACGTCTCATGGATTTGGGCGGATGTATTGAAGTCAATGCAAAAGGAAGATGATTTAGGGAGATGTATGCGGGAAAATATGGTGCTCCAGGTAGGGAATGGGCAGCGAATCAAATTTTGGTCAGACGTATAGCTGGAGGACCGAGCTCTTAGGGATGTATATCCAAGGATCTACACAGTTGCTTTAAACAAAGTTGGTTGTGTGGCAAAATTTGGTTGTAAAGGCGAGTCTAGCTGGGAATGGAGTATCTTATTAAGAAGACCTCTGTTTGATTGGGAATTTCCCCAATGGGATAATCTTATGGCTAAATTAAATAATTTTAGAGGAAGTCTTGCAGAGGAGGATTGGGTCAAGTGGAACGGTTCTGGAGATGGTTATTTTTCCACAAAGTCGGTCAGGAAATTGTTAGAAATTAACAAACCGGAGAATCTGTTGTGGGAAAATCTGGTATGGGTTGGGATAGCCCCTCCCAAGGTGGAAATTTTCATGTGGCGAGCGTTATGGGGGAGAATCCCTGTCAGAGCCGAATTGGGGAAGAGAGAAATTGGTTCGATTAACATTTCAGGTTGCCCGATTTGCAAGGAAAATACGGAAACAGTGAGTCATCTTTTTATTCAATGTCATGTGGTTTGGTTGGCATGGATGTACTTTTGCAATCTGATAGGGGTGTCCACGGTTCTCCCAAACAATCTGGAGTCATTAGTGGAAATGTGGGGTAACCTTTGCGTCGGGGTCAATGCCAATTGGTGGATTGTGGTGCCATTTGCAGTACTTTGGACGGTTTGGCTCATGCGCAACGACATTGTCTTTAATGAAAAGATTATGGACGGTTCACAGCTTCTTTTCCTGACAAGATTCAGATTAGCCTGGTGGATCAAAAGCAAGGGTGCTAATGATGCATTATCAGTTGATTCCCTTATGACAGACATGTGGTTAGCAAACAGATTGTGGAAGGTCAAGGATAAAAAACAATGTGCACCTAAATGGGTTCCACCTCCTTTGGGTTTTATAAAAATGAATGTGGACGGCGCAATATCGGCGGACAAAACTGGTTGCGGTATAGGGGGAATATTGAGGGATTATAAAGCGAGGAAGCATTTCGAATTTTCGGAAGCTATAGAGTATAATCCTCCTGCTATCGTAGTGCTTCTGGCTATCAATAGAGGAATTGATTTGTTCTTGGCGTCCACCAGTGTTAACAGATGCAAATTGATAGTGGAATTAGACTGTGCGTTGACGATAGATTGGGTTGCTGGCAGGAGGGCTGCGCCGGATGCTTGGTGTCCGATAGTTAATAAAATAAGGGGATTGATTTCGGGAAAAGGGTGGTTTGTTTGCTTTATCCCAAACTGTTGTAATCTGGAGGCTGATCGATTGGCCAAAGAATTTAGTGGCAATTTTTTTCGGGATTGCCCCCCTCAAGGCAGATCGTGGCCAAATATGTGTAACCTTTTAATTTATATCTAATACATTTATAGGCACTCTTTTCCCCCTACCTAGGTTTAGAGGGTTTTTTTAATGAGGCCTGATTTCCTTTCAAAAAAATAAATAATTAAATGACTTAACTAATACAGTGTTCGAATTTAAGTACTCAATCAAAAACATGTTTTTTTTAAAAGAGGATCTTAATTGATTTTCTTCCTTTTGTTTCTATCACAGAGGACTGGGTACTCTTATACCTATTAACTAATTTTATGTTTGCAGTGTTCCTGCATGAATTTTTTTTATATTTATAATTTTAAAAAATTTAATATAAACGAAAAAAATATATACTTCTCGTTAATATCTAATTAAGTTTATATTAATCATATTAATTAAATTATATTTATGCTAATCAAAATTAATTGATTGATAAAATTAACATTATAATCATTATAAATAAGTTTATTAATTAATTGATAAACTAATTATATACTTGGTAAAGGTTTGTTGTTATCATCCATATCTTTTTGTATTCATAAATTAAAGCGTTTAAATCCTTAAATATATTTGATCTCGTGTCCTCTTAAGTATCGTACCAACAACACTAATTGAGTTAAACTCAATCAATAATCTTTATTTTACAACTCCTTTGGGACAACTTAAACAAAGAAAACCGGAAAAGAAAAGAGCAATCAGTTTATTATTTTCAGGTTTTCTTTGGGTTGATTGTCCAGTTGCCTTAGCTTCATATAGCTCCTCCTCCTCTACATCTTCAACTCTTCTTGTATGTGTCTTTTTTTTGGTATCCAATTCAGTCTGTTTATATACACGAAGAGCTCAAATAAGAATCTGCTAAAGGTTTTCGATGGCGGGATATGAAAAGCATTGATAGTTGCCGTCAACAGAACCCAGAAGATTAACGATCACTCAACCGAAAGGCGAAGCGTGTATTGAACAATTTGTTATAGATGATATTCCAAGAGGATTGCTGCGAATAAGAATATCAATGTACGTTCCTCATTTTTTCCTTTTCTTTCTTTACTTTCGGATATAAACCACGTCTCTATTTCATCACTTTTATGCGGACACCATTATTTTACACATAACTTTTAAGTTTCGTACAGATAATTGACTAAAATCACGAATGGAGATGGAATCTTATTGTTCAGAAGCCAACCTCAAATGTTGTCATGTGTCGTATTTAAAAAATTTTAAATTCTAACTTAAACTCTAAATCATCATACACCTAAATCTTGAATTATAAATTTAAACCTTAAATTTTAAATTTTAAATCTTAAACACAAAACACTAAACCCTAAATAAAACACAATACAACAACATTAGAGGTTGTGTGTGGACATGTCTCGGGTGCAGTAATTGAGTGTGTAGATCGGTCTACGGAGGTCAGGTTGAGGGTGTTGAGTGTCCTTTGGCAGAAGCTGCACAAGGTGAGGAAGCGTTAACTTATTTCTCTTAAAGTCTAATGTAGTCCTAGAAACAGTGAAAGACAAAAGACGAAAAGGGCGACCACAAAAAATATAGTAGTATAGGGACTTGTTAATGATCCTCTTTTGGGCTTCGAGGCTGTGCTTGTGCAGCTCACGTAACATTAGAGGTGGGTAAATGGATGGGGGTCTTGACCATTGGAAAAAAGGAAGAAATCATAACAGATATTGTTAAAATTTTTAAGGGTGGTGATAAAGATTGTTGAGGGTGAATGAGGCGAAAAGATGTTTGTTTTTCTTTATTTTATTTTGAATTGTGTCGATTGAATTTGATTTTTGTGATGTTTGTTGGTGTTGGTGTGGTTTGGGTTGTTGCTAATTATTATACATGTTACTGTAGTAAGCGAACCCGACTTGCACCCGGCCGAAATAAACCCGAACCCGAGACTGACCCGACAGATAACTAATTTTACCCGACCTGTTTGGACCCGACCTATTTTGAAACCAACATGTTCTTGACCTGAACTGATATTGACCTAAACTGATATTGACATTGCTTGTTGATAATGATAATTACCTGACATTTGAAGAAGTTATTATTTGATGAATTTAAATTTTTAAAATAAATTAAAAATAATAAATAATTTTTTATACTTAGTAATTAGTAAAAATTATCTTTTAAGTTAATTAATGCTAAGTAAATTAACTTTTAGGTGATACATATTGTCACGGGGCTAGGCTTATATGGCTAGCACGTGCGGCACTTGGTCGGGAAAGGACTTCGAAAGGGACCAAGTAAGCCTTAAAGTCAAGTCTTGGCTTGGCTAGATGAGCGGAAGCATTGCGAAGAAGAAAGGAAAATGAGATGGCTCGAGTGCTTTGCAAAACGAAGAGCCTCGTTAAAACCCCCCCTCTAAGCCTAGTTAGGGAGAAAAGAGTACTCGACGTTGCTATTCTTTTATTGATAGAGAAAATGAGAAAACAAGGGAAATTCAGGATGAATACAAATGAGGGGGTGAGGCTCTATTTATAGCCTGGCACCTCCCGATCTAACGGTCACTATCGATTACAATGGATGGCCAAGATTGGCCTAATCTATCTAACAAAGGCAAGAGAATAGGATCAATGATTCCTTCCATCTTGGTAGGGCTTCTTTCCTTGTGAAAATGATATGAATCTCCATGAACCGGGGAAGATATGGATGTTTGATCCTTGCCTTGAATACCATGGTCAAAGGGGTGAAGATTCCCCAAGAAATGAGCTTGAATGGCCATGGAATGGTGAAATCCGGATAGGCTCTCGGACAGGCCCATGGGTGCGGCTTGGCGTGCTGTTGTGTGCGGCTCGGACAGGCCCATGGGTGCGGCTGCTTGGTGCTGCTCGGACAGGCCCTCGGGTGCGGCTGGACGGGCTGCTCGGACAGGCCCATGGGTGCAGCTGCTTGGTGCTGCTCGGACAGACCCTCGGGTGCGGCAGGACGAGCTGCTCGGTCGGACAGGCCCAGGGTGCCCAACAAGGCCCCTCGGGCGGATGGCTCGGCAGGATCGTAGCCCCTAGGGTGCGGCAGAATGGGCCGGACGGGCTCAGGCCCCTCGGGTGCGTTGGGCGTGGCACGAGGTGCTGGAACCTCGGCCCCAAGGTCTCGGACGTGGGTGCTGGATATGGCCCCTAGGTGTGCGGCAGATTGGGCCCTAGGGTGCACCACGGTAACATTCTCCTCCACCGAATTGAGCGACGCCCTCGTCGCTCGTTGGGCTTCAAAATCGGCAATCTTGTCTTCAAATTGCCACAAGTCTTTGTCTAACTCCCAACTACCTTCGGCTTCGGTTAGACCTTTCCAAAGCACAAAGTACTCGGGCCTTGGTTTGAACCCTTGGCGTCAAATGACTCGATCGACTACGATAGCTTCGACTTCTCTCTCGAACGAAGTCCTAACTCCAACGGGTGCTCGCTTGGAGATGTTTCTTTCCGGATCTTCCTCGTCCTTGTGATAAGGCTTGGAGATGAACCCGACCTGAAATAAACTCGACCTGAAATGAACCCGTCCTAAAGTCAATCCGAACCCGAATTAACCGTTTTGACCCGACCTGAAATGAACCCGACCTAAAATGAATCCGACCCGAAATGAACCCGACTTGAAATGAACCCGACCTGAAATGAACCTGACCTGAAATGAACCCGACTCCGACCCGAATCGAGTCAAAACAGAAAGACGACCTGAAATGACCTGTAACCGATTTGACCCGACTTGAAACTCAACCGATTACCTGTTTTTACATCCCTAGCTTTGAGGACTTTGATTGCAAGTTGAGCTTATGTGATGTTTAGGTTTGTCTAGGTGTTATGTTTGTTTTGGTTTCTTTCGAGTTCTTTTTTCAAGTGTTCTTTTTTTTATTATTTTGTTTCATGTTTAGCTTTCCAAGCATTGGTCTTTTCCTTTGTGTTCTACGAGATATCCGAGTACTCTTTTCCCACAATCTAGGATTAGGGGGTTTTTAACGAGACTTGTGATATTCCCTTCTTGCATGATTTTTCTCTAATAAAATCATACATTGCCGATAGAAAACATTAGAGGTCCGCTTGTAAAAAAAATTTTCCACTGTCGAGCAATGTCGAAACTTGGCGAAAGAGTTTGACGGGAATAGTTTAAAATTTTCAAAAAGTTTAAAGGTTTAAACATTTTTTAAAAAAAGATTTTATTTATATATTTTTAAATAATTTGGGTCCACCTAAATTTTTTAATAATTTTGAGAGGCTTAATGGGAATTTTTAAAAAATTATGATGGAAGAGGGTTGTTGGTACCTATGAATACTAACCGCCACATGTCAGGACCAGACAGCCCACAAATCGTATAAAACAAAAGACATTCGGCGATAGACGAAGCAACACATGTGATCACTGCGAACCATAACGCGTGAAATCACCCGCGAATCGTACGACACCCTTCGCAACCTGTGGCGAACTAGCAAGACTACAAGCAACATCGCATCGAGCGATCACGTGACTACGCACGTGATCGCTACGGGTAACAGAGCAAACCTGAGACGTGACGATACACGTTATCCACACCGATATCGAGTCACCGCAACTCACTATAACACTTGTCCCCCTCGATTGACACGCGCCTCTCTTCATCTACCCTCTTATAAGGGACCATGCACCCCGAAATAAAAGGTCAGATCCCCCATTATACACATAAGCTCTCATGCACAAAACCTGGGCTCTAAAAAACTCCATGAGAACTCTCTCTTCCGGGCACCACTACCGTTAGAGAAGCAAGAGCCACACACGAGCTCTAACCTGGAACAACCATCCCCAGTCCCCGATCATTTTGTCCATCAACAAGGGTTTAAATAAAAATATTAAAAAATTTGACTTACAAAAAATTTCTAAAACTTTCGAGATAACCAAATCCTCATTTTCTAAAAATTTATGGGACCATGACTCCACTAATCTCTATCTCTTTCCGTCACTGTGTATGATTAGTTCGATAGTGTTTGTTTACACTTTTTCTTAATCCTTTGATAATTTTCACGGGGCTAGAGTTTAGCTAGCTAGTCCGTGCAGCCTTAGTCGATGATCTTTAGTTAGAGACTAAGTCAGCCTTCAAAAACTAAGCTTGAATGCTTAGAATGAGCGGAAGCTTTGGAAAAGTGGCTAAGGCAAGACAATGAAGGAAAACAAAGAGAAAGAAAAAAGTGAAGAGAAAAAGTAACTCTTTACTCAAATGAAAGTTCAAGAATGAAATGGATGATTTACAATGGTGAAAGAAGGCCTCTATTTATAGGCTAGCCTTCTTCCATCTAACGGTCTAGGATGAAATGATCCAAGGGCTAAGGATCATCCCATGATATACGCCCTCTAGCTATGGAAGGTTTATCCATATCTTACAAACATGCCTAATATATTGGGGAAGAATCACTCCCAATCATATCTACTCTTAGCATGATTGTAGTACTCATGTTGGAAAGGATATTTTCCATATGTGTTGGTTAAAAGATGAGCTCTCTCCCAAGGTCTTGGTGTCTTGGGCGGATTGGGCATTGATAGGCCCGATTCTCTTGGCCAAAAACTCATTGGCAGCATGCTTGGTGCTGTTTTGGGCCCTAGAGTCGTGGGCAACTCGAATGGGGCTCCCAGGTGTGCACAATGGGTGCTGACTTGGGCTCCATGGCTTGGGCAGCATGGAGGTTACGCGTTTGGGCCCCCCTTGGGTGCAACGAGTGTGCTCCCTCGACTCCCTTTCTCGAGCGTAGCACATGGGGTGCTTGTCTCGTCCCCATGGTGTGCGTGAAGGATGCTAGTTCGGGTCCCTCGGTCGGGTGAAGCATATGGTGTGCTTGGATAGGCCCCTTGGTGTAAGGCCACCTCGATCATGGGCTGGCGGCCGTGAAATAATGCATACACACCTTGCAGATAAAGCTGCTTAAACTCGTGTCTCTTATAATGAATATTATCCTACTTTCCACTGAAACCACTCGTTACATTTAATTTTATATCATCCTCTCCACGATCATACCTAACATCATCTTGATTGTAATATTATCGCATCCAATATTCCCTTAAATCATCAATTTCGATCATAACAGTATCACATTCAATCTTTACGTAAATGGACACCATTATTTTACAGTCATCTACGCTAAATCTTTTATAAATCATTTAATATATTTTTATTAAATAGTGTTACATCAATATTTTCAAAGTATATTGAGGTTCAAATCCATACATGAGTGAATCAAATGAGCATCCATAATTACTGCTAATTAGTGAATCTCATAAATTATTTTAGGGTAAAGTATACAAATGGTCACTAAACTATCCTTGAAAATACAAAATAGTCATCAAACTTTTAAAAGTAACATAATGGACATTAAACTTTAATTTTTGATACAAAATGGTCATTGAGCCGTTAACTGTCGTTGACTGGAAGATGTGGCAGTTACAAAAATTTGTATATAACATATGTAATCTTCAATATTTACACATTCAATCAATTTAGACATCAATAATGAAGGTTAAATTACGAATAGACCGATCGAATGTGTCAATATGGAGGATTAAATATTCTATTATTCAAATTTATGTAACTGTAACGTCACCCACTTAGCGACAGTTAACGACTCAATGACCATTTTGTATAAAAAAAACTAAAATTTAATGCCCATTTTATAACTTTTGAAAGTTTGATGACCATTTTGTATTTTTTAAGATAGTTTAGTGACTATTTGTGTACTTTACCCATTATTTCTACTGGTGTATTTGATGTTTGGACATTATGTGTCCTTGGATGTAGGGCTAGCCCCTTAAATCATTATTAATAAACTCACCTTTTACCTAGAAAAAAATCACATTTATAACACCAAATGTCTTTGTAAATAAAAAATTTATTTTACATTTAACACGTAAATATATACATTTATGACCAGATTTATTTTTTTTTAAAAATATGCTAGCTTGCAATCTATTTTAATAAAAAGGGGAATAAAAGACACCGGGTCAGCCCAAGAGACAACAATGGGACCGACCGGTCCCAAAACACAAACGTTTAAGACATAAAACCAAAAGAAAATAAAGGCAAAAACAATTGAACCTTAAACACAAAAGAGCAAAACTGAGGGAGCTAGGCTGGCGAAGAACTCTAGGCGTCGATCAGGAGAAACCAGGCATATAACGCGATTAGGGACATGCGAGGAGTAAAACTGAGGGTCGGAGCAACGAGCACAAAGATTACCAGCCCTCAATTTGGTCAAACACAACAGACCCAAACCCTAAGGCAGGTCGATCCATCTTCTATCTTATTCAGCTTTTGTCTCAACCACGAAAGGTGCTTCCTCGATGCAGACTTGCGAAACAGAGCTAATGCATGGGCAACTTCATTTCCTGATCCTGGAATGTAATGAAAACGACAATGGTTGAAGATGTTTGCTAAACTTTTAGCTTTCCAGATATAGGCACTGACAAGGGAGGAGTTCTCTTTGCTAGACTGCAGCTTCAAGATGATAGCACGGGAGTCACCCTCCAGCAAGAGTGATGTGAAACCCAGGTCGAGGTGCTAACGCCTCAACTGCGAACGATGATGCCACATTGTGAGACTGGGAACAACTAGCACCCAAAATATACCCCCCGGAATCTCTAATAACACATCCAAATGATGTTGTTTTTGTTGCAAGGAGAAAGCCAACATCAACATTGATCTTGATGGTCGGAGAAGGTGGGGCAGACCAGCGAACCTATACATGAGTTAATGTAGAGGGTAAACGAGCCCGAAGAAGATGCAGCTCAAGACAATATCCCTTAACAAAGGTAACCACTTCCTATGGTCTGGATATAATTCCCTCAAATATAAACTTATTTTGATTCATCCAAAGAGCATAGATTGTGATTATGGTCTTTTCTGTATTTACCTTTCCATTAATCTGCATAATTGATGCTACCCACTCTAGAGAATTAAATGAGAAGTTGTAACAGATTCTTGGATACCCAAAAGATACCAAACCTGTTTAGCAATATAACAATCACAAATAAGATGGATGACATCTTCTGGTGCTTGTTGACAACGAGCACAAATTGGATCCGATGAAACCTTTTTAACACAAAGGTTACATCTACTTGGCACAGAATTCTTTAGGAATTTCCAACATTGAATCTTCATTTTACTAGGAAACTTAGCTTGCCATACCTGCTTAAATAGTGCACTATCCCCTTCACTTATTTGCGGGGCAGAAAGTAAGCATTTGTAATCACTCCTAACAGAATACAAAACCATATGCTCACCACTCCAAACCAGCACGCCAGACTGCACAATGTTAGATAAAGGGATACAGAGAATATCATCAGCTTCTGAGAGAGAGAAATGTTCCATAATTAATTCTGCCCTCCACGTACACGACTCAGGCTCAATCAAGTCTGATACCCAGTTGATAGAAGCCATTGGTTCATAAGTAATGCATTTAAGGATTGGTCCTAGGAGCCAACAGTCATTCTAAACCGATATGAAGGAGCCACACCCCACCTTCCATCGAAGCCCCTTCTCTAAGAAACCTCTAGCACTCCAAATGCTGTGCCACACATACGATGGATTGGAGCCCAAATTCGCATTTAAGAAATCAGAGTGAGGGTGGTACTTAGCTTTAAAGATTCTACTAACAAGCAAAAATGGATTTGTTATGAGTCTCCAGCCTTGTTTGGCTAGAAGAGCCACATTAAATTTTCACATGTCACAAAAACCTAGTCCACCAAATTATTTTAAATTGCTAAGATCCAACCAAGTGCACCAATGAATCCCCATTTTTATCCTTTGAATTCTTCCACCAGAAACAGGTCAGAATAGCTTCAAGCTCTTTACAAAAAGTTTTGGGCAGGAGGAAACAGCTCACAACATAAATGGGAATAGCCTGTAGGACAGCTTTCACAAAGTCCTCCTTTCCACCTTGCGACATAGACTTGGAACTCCAGCTTGACACATAAGAAAATATCTTATCCCGCATATTCATGAAAGCCTCTCTCTTTTTCCGGCCGACAAGAACTAGTAGGCCCAAGTATTTTTCCGGACTAAATCCACTGTTTATATTCAGAATGCATCGCACATCGGTTTTATTTATGTCAGTAACATTAGTACTAAAGAACATACCAGATTTATCAAAATTTACCATCTGACCAGAACACTCTGAGTATATCGATAAAATATCACACAAAGTATTTGCACCCCTACCAGTATTCTCCAAAAATAAAGCTATCATATGTGAAGAAGAGATAGGAGACACTGGGATCCCTTCTATTTATATGAACACTCATATTAGATCTCGCCTGTCGGAGGAGCCCGCGGGATGGAGAGGAGTCACCCACTAACTCGTTCGGGACCACAGAGTAAGACATCGAAGTGACAAAACTCATAATAAGAGATACCCAATTCGGAGCCCCTTCTCTAAGAAACCCCTAGCTGATGTGAGCACGTTTATGCCACCCAACGATGCGACTTCAAACTTTCAGGGAAGTTTGCTTTTTCATTTGTTACATACTGATGTGTAACATTTCTTATACTTATATTATTTATATTAGCATGATTGGTGTGTTTTAACTCAGTTTGATATAATTCATGGTGTGTTTATATATTTTTTTTTGTGTGAGCTAATGAATAAGGTTGCAAGTGTTTACGACTTGTATTAGTGTTTCCATTAAGTTCACAAATACTTTGATGGAAGTTTATTACCTTTTGACGTAGGTACGTAGGATGACGTTACATGTTCCATGCAAATGGCTAAGAGAGAGTGCAAGCTTTGAATATTCCGCATGTGCTGATTGTGCATGCGTGGCAATTGGAGCGGGCATTCAATGGGAGCAGCCGAGAGAGCCATTTGCTCCATTATACACAGTGACGCACATGCAGCCACAATCTCCATGAAATTTACGCATGTGAGGGCTTTGTGGCAAGGGATCAAAACGGTGCAATTTGTTCTCTTCACTACATCAACAAAGGCATGCAGCCGAGAGTCAAATCCTTTTTATTATACACATGTGCGGGCAGCAAAGTGGACGTGTGTGCATGGTCTATGCACGATCAGTCCCATGCGTGACCAGCCTTGTGCTTGTGGCCGAGTGTGCACCATGTTTCGGCCAGCTTTGTGCGCACCAAGATTAGCCCAGCCGAACCAGCCCCATGCAGCAAGGTGCAACCAAGAAATTAATTATAAATACACGTGCAGCTTCTTTTAGTTGTGCGGCAGAAGTTGGATAAAATCAATTGGTTTTCTCCACTTTGAATTTTGAAAAGGCAGCACATTAAACATGTGCCAATTTCCACTTGGCGCCCACTTCATGCACGGCCAGAAACCTTATTTGAATTTTAATTTCAAATTGCCATAAACATTTACCATGTGCTAATTAATTGGGCACACCAAATTTGAATTGCACGGCCATATTGCATTGCCGCCCGTTTAGTAGTTAACATGTTATGTAACCGGCCTCCATCTACTGTATTATTTATATGGCTGAACTCTCTTGTAAAAGGCTAGATTTTTTATTAATAAAATTTTTTGTGAGATTATTCTCTCAATTTCGATTTTCACCGAACTTTCTTTGGCATTTCAGACGTTGTTTGTTGTGTCAAATTTATTTGATACTTCGGGTTCCTAGATCGCTATCTAGTGGGTCCAAGTCCTCCGACGTGAAGCATATTCGATTCGGGTTTGCTCAATAGATTGTGCAGGTTCTTTCGAGCTTTCCGTCTTTGACGTTAGACAGATTCGATTCGGGTTTGTTCAGTAGATTGTTCGAGTTCTTTCGAGTTTAACGTTGCCAAACTTTCGCTGATTTTCCAGCAACGCTTCTGCCATATTTTGGTCTCCGTAACAGCCATGAAATCCCGTTGAAGCCTTCATCCTGTTCGAGTCCAAATCTGTCCAGAAATTCCTACACCTTTATTCTACCTTTTTTTGTTTTTTTTTTTCTTTTTATTATTTTAACTATCTAAAAGCGTCCATTCTTGTGTTTTATTGCAGAGAAATGTTTGCTACGATCCTAGATCCGTTTACGAACAAGGAGCGTTGTTTCTGAAGCAACGTACCCCTTTATCATATGGTAATCAGAGCTTTGGTCGGATTATAGCACTTTCTACACTACAAGAAATAAAAAAAATAAAAAAGTAAAAAAACAAATCGAAATTCTAGAAAGAAAAAAAGTCAAAGTCAAAGTTTGACTAAAAAGTCAAAGTCAACAAAAAAATTCAAAAAAATTCAAAAAAATTTAAAAAAATCAGATTCGAATATTTGGTGTATTTTTACGTTAATATGTGCTGTTGGTTCGTGAAAATGATGAAGGATGATCAAATTTGCCATGGAATGCTTCGAAATCACCTGAAACAACTTCTTCTTGTTTGTTCGGTGATAGGGTCGCTGCAAGCATTCCTATTGCAGTAGGTTCTTTGTTTTCGTTCCTTTATTTCATTTTTCAGCCTTGTTCTTCGTTTCATCACCAAAATTTCAGCCACCTTTCTTTTATTTTCTAACCTTTTATTTTTATTTTTACAGCCCCTAAATTATTCCTAACCTTTGTTTTTTTTTCACCTCTTTAAGTTTTCTTGAAAGTTGACACAGTTAACAAGTCTGAAGGATCGAGTTAGTTCTTTAAAGAACTGATTGCGAGAGATCGAGTGAAAAAGGCAATTGAGTGTGTGAGAACAGAAGGGGAGACAAAAAGAGACATTCAAGTATTCTCCTGAGTGAAACACGAGCGTTTGAGTGCAATTGTTGAGCGATCTGTGAGATTTTTGTTGAGTATGCAGTGAGGTCAATTTTTTTTTTTATTTTCACTAACATATATCTATATATATTGTGTGTTTGTGTTTGTTGTTTTGGTTTTTTAACATGGCAGGTTCTGATGATAATTCGGGTGAACAACAACCATTGAATCTCCAGATGCAAGCCTTAGAGCGGATGATGCAACGAGTGATTTCTAATGCATTGAAACCTATACATTCTCAATTGGATAGATTAGATGGGGGTGGTTCCCATTCTGTTCATGAAGGGATAAATGATGACAATGTTCAGACATTGGCTACCGATGAAACACTTGTTGACAAGAGAAGTCTGAATGATCAACCATTACAGGATGAACCACAACGAAACAACCTCTTCCATACGAGATGCAACGTGAATCACAAGGTATGTATTGTGATTATTGATAGTGGTAGTTGTGCTAACGTTGCTAGTACTCTCATGGTTGACAAGTTAGGACTGAAGACAACCACGCATCCCAATCCGTACAAGTTACAATGATTGAATGATGGTGTTGAAATCAAAGTTACCGAACAAGTTGTTATACCATTTTCATTGGCAAATACAAGGATGAGGTAACTTGTGATGTTTGCTCTATGGATACTTGTCATTTGTTGTTAGGAAGACCGTGGCAGTATGATAAGAGAGTTTTACACGATTGTTACACCAATCGATACTCTTTTACTCATGAGGGCAAAAAGGTAACTTTGGCACCTATGACTCCAAGTGAAGTATATGAAGACGAAGTTCGTTTGAAAGCGAGTATTGCTGCTTGGAAGGCCAACAAAGAGAAGAATGAATGCGAAAAGAAGAAAGCAAATTCACAGGTATTATCTGATTCGACATTTTCTTCTATTTCTTCTTCTAACTTGCAGGTTAATAAGGTGATGCCATGTGAAGTTCCCAAGGTTGCTACTGTTGGTATGTCTAGTGCATTTAAATTCTTTCCAGAAATTCAACAATCTTCTTTACCACAGTTTGGCATTGCTTTCCATTGTACTATTGATTTTTCATTTTTATATGCTGATTTCTTTGGTTGTACATTGGATTGTGAACAACCTTGTGTTGTGATTCTGGATGATCATCGAGATTCTTGTTGTTCTTTGGAGTTGCCTTTGTATGTCATTTTTTCAGGTTTAAGGATGCGCGACGAGCATTGTCTGAGTTTATGTTTGCATTATTCGGAAAGGTACAAGAAAGAAGGCATTTCCATTTGTGTTATTTGTAAAAGAACTTGATTCGAGAGGATGGCATATGTGCCGAGCAAGACGACTGAGGAAGTTCCCTGCCAAGCGAAAGTCAAAATTGTTCCCTTTTGTAATGAGGGTCGATTTGGGGACAAATCGCATTAAAGAAGGGGGGATGATGTGAGCACGTTTATGCCACCCAACGATGCGACTTCAAACTTTCAGGGAAGTTTGCTTTTTCATTTGTTGCATACTGATGTGTAACATTTCTTATACTTATATTATTTCTATTAGCATGATTGGTGTGTTTTGACTCAGTTTGATATAACTCATAGTGTGTTTATATTTTTTTTGTGTGAGCTAATGAATAAGGTTGCAAGTGTTTACGACTTGTATTAGTGTTTCCATTAAGTTCACAAATACTTTGATGGAAGTTTATTACCTTTTGACGTAGGTACGTAGGAGGACGTTGCATGTTCCATGCAAACCGGCTAAGAGAGAGTGCAAGCTTTGAATATTCCGCATGTGCTGATTGTGCATGCGTGGCAATTGGAGCGGGCATTCAATGGGAGCAGCCGAGAGAGCCATTTGCTCCATTATACACAGTGACGCACATGCAGCCACAATCTCCATGAAATTTACGCATGTGAGGGCTTTGTGGCAAGGGATCAAAACGGTGCAATTTGTTCTCTTCACTACATCAACAAAGGCATGCAGCCGAGAGTCAAATTCTTTTTATTATACACATGTGCGGGCAGCAAAGTGGACGTGTGTGCATGGTCTATGCACGATCAGTCCCATGCGTGACCAGTCTTGTGCTTGTGGCCGAGTGTGCACCATGTTTCGGCCAGCTTTGTGCGCACCAAGATCAGCCCAGCCGAACCAGCCCCATGCAGCAAGGTGCAACCAAGAAATTAATTATAAATACACGTGCAGCTTCTTTTAGTTGTGCGGCAGAAGTTGGATAAAATCAATTGGTTTTCTCCACTTTGAATTTTGAAAAGGCAGCACATTAAACATGTGCCAATTTCCACTTGACGCCCACTTCATGCACGACCAGAAACCTTATTTGAATTTTAATTTCAAATTGCCATAAACATTTACCATGTGCTAATTAATTGGGCACACCAAATTTGAATTGCACGGCCATAGTGCATTGCCGCCCATTTAGTAGTTAACATGTTATGTAACCGGCCTCCATCTATTGTATTATTTATATGGCTGAAACTCTCTTGTAAAAGGCTAGATTTTTTATTAATAAACCCCTAGCACTCCAGACCCGGTTGGAAATAAAGTTGCTATTAACTGTATTGAGGAGGAGCAGACGATGATCCAAAAATGAATGTTGGCGATGACCGAGATGAAAATCAGGCATCAAGTCAAACCATTCAGAAGTTGCAACCCCCCGATCGAGTCTTTCGGGAATATTTTTTGCTTCATGCTTTCCTTTCTCCCAAGTAAACCACGCTCTAGAGAAACCAATATCCTGTAACAAACAATCATCCAGATCACCTTTGAACGCGTCCATTTAGCGAGCACTCACTCTCCAACCTTGCTTTTTAGATGCCAACAATATCTCATTAAAATCCCCTAATACAAGCCAAGGGACAGTGGGTAAATCATCACGAGAACGCAACAAATCCCAAGATTTGGCCCTTCTCTGTTCTCCAGGTGCACCATAAAACCCAGCGAACCTCCACTGTTTACCATTAGAATCATCATTGATTAAAACATCTATATGCCTTGCAGAATATGACCAGAGGGTTATATCGCAAGAATTCTTCCACCCTAAAAAAGACCTCAACTTCTACCCCTAGCACTAACATCAATACCATGATTAAACCCGTACTTTCTACGGGTTGTAGCCATTCTCGATGCAGACAATTTAGTTTCAATAAAAAAAATAACTGCCGAATTTTCGTCTCTTAACTTCTGCTAGAGACGACCAATTTTTCGAGGCTTACCCAGCCCTCGGACATTCCACCTTAGGAGTTTCATGATGCACGACAGACCTGAATCTACAGGACGACGATGAAGAGTTATTGACATCAAATTTAATTTTATTATTTACATTCATTTTACACTCTTTTCCTCCAAATTTAGTATCTAATGTTACATTCATTTTATTTCATAATTAATTTTGGTGTATAAATTGTAATCAATGTTTAAATAGTAACTTTAAACATTTAATAAAACAATATTTTTTAGGATAATAAATTTTCAATAAGACCGTTAAAAAAGGAATATACCTCATATCAAGACATCATGCTTATCACGTACACTTACTCTAAATCATCATAACTTAATATTAAAATATCTATGTTTAGAATTGAATGAATCTCAATGGGTACATACTAATAATTAAACATTACATCATTCTTATGTTTATGTTTACGATTAATTTCCTTTTTTTAATCACTGATATCCAATCCATTCATTGATTAGTTTAAATAGGGTATTGTAAAGACCAATAATAGGGCGACCCTCCCAACCTATTTTTTTCCATTCACAATACTAGGATTCGAATCTAAGTTGAAAAGTAGAAAGAATGAAGGAAGTAAAGGTGACGAGTGAATGTGATACATGCATGAGCAAGGTCAAATTACTCATATTAGACAAGGATTTGAAGTTTTTCGATGCAAACAACAAGGTCCAGAATGATCCATGCTTAGGAGGTGTAATGAGATGCAATTTAGATAATAAACTAAAATGTTTTGCAAGGTTGGAGCATCAACCAATTTGAGACGACTTTTCCAATGGGATCCGGGCATTTCTGAGTTGAGTTGTCTTCTAACAGATTGACCGTGATTTAGTTACCTTTCTAATTCATCTTGAAACGCATCAATCAGACATCGAGAACTCAAGATATATTCGTTTCACCGAAGACTGCGCAAGCAAAAAACAGGATATGTGTTTAACTACATGATTTCGTAAATTCAACCCAAAAGCTGGAGGTGTTTGGTAAACAACTTTTTGAAGAATTTTTAGCTTATTTGGGCACAAATAGTCGATTGGTAGTCAAACCCTCCATTTCTAGTGTTTGGTAAACACCTCTCTGAAAGAGCTGATTGTGCAAAACAAGCTAAAAGAGAAAACACAGAAAAATCCAGCGAATTGGAAGAGTTGATTTGCAAAATAAGATGTTAAATGATGTACTTGACCCTATTATTTCCATAATTACGCCCTTGCCATAAAACCTAATCTAATAAAATAGCCTCCATCTTAATACACTTGTTTGAATATGTATCTCTTTCTTGAATATTTATACAGACTTATTTTATTTTCAATGAACTTGTGTAAAATAATTTTTATGCAACGTCTAATGATTAATTAGTTAAATTTTATTTTATTATTCTATTTTTTAGTTGTAGATTCTCAATTATATTTTAGTTAAGAAAATATAGCAAAACATGAAAGTGAAGAAAAAATTGTAGTGTTGATATGTTATACAAGGTTAATAGTATGTATCAATCTCCACAAAGTTAATATTTATAAATATTAAATTTAAAAAAATATTCAAAATGTACAAAAATATTCACTAATTATCTTAAGAATTTTTTTAATACCTTTTCAAAAGTATTTTATCCGAAAATTTTCACCCCAATTAAAGACTTAAGTATTAAAAATATATATGTACTTAACAACTAAATGTATCATACCCTTATTTATCATTTTACCCGCATAAGCTATCTGCTAAGTTTTACCAAACATTTTTATATAAACAATTAATCAAATCAGTTTCTCAAATCAACTAATAAAATCAGTTGGTCAAACCAGCCACTGCAATCATCTACCAACTATAAGCTATCAACCGTTTTCAAAACACCCCAATATATAAAGCCTTTGGGCGAATTAGACTTAGTCCAACCTAATTATTAACATTTAAATTATGTTTTTAGGGTTTTATATACTTTAGGAATCAACCAGCTTTCTCCCAGGTTGTTAGATCAAGTCCAATCCAATAGACCTGATTTCTTTGTTTATTTTATTCATTCTTAGCTTTAGGTTAAAGCCATCCTTCACTTATAAAAGGACGATGACTCATTCATTGTTTTTTAGATTTGAGAGTTTAATAAAAGTGTTCTTTTAAGTATGTGTTTGCAAGTGTCGATAAAACTTGTGTCTTAGAAGCCTTCTTCAACGTTTTCAACTAGTTTGTGCAAGAGAGAATCTTCACACTCCCGATTGCCTATCCAATTGCAGTTAGGAGGGTCAGTTAAAACCTTATCGTGGAGGTTGTCTATTCAATTGCCGGTAGGAGGGTTCCATGGGGCACCTATTATTCATCCAACCATCTTCATCTTCAAACAACCTCCATTGATGCCATCTTCCATAAACAAAGTTGAATTTTTCAGATTTGTTTTATCTATCATTTTCATTATCTTTTTCAATCCTTTTACTTTTATTTTTATTATTCATCATCTAATCTATCATTTTCCTTTTGTCTCTTTAATTTTTTATTCTTAATTTTCAGAATTTCAAGAAACGCCTAACTAGGTTATCTACGAAGGCAGCCTCATATCATTTGGTATCAATTAGGGCGATTCTTGGGAAAATTTTGACATTTTTAGGTGAATAAAGTAAAAAAGAAGCGAAAAAGGTAAAAAACACAAAAATCAAACGAATGAATTTTGAGCCAAAAAATTTTCAAATCAGATCTACATCATCAGAAGAGTTGCCACAAAAAATTTAGAATTTTTGGACATCGGCAACACCTCGAACGAAATTGATCAAGTTTCTACTCGGTTATAGAGTTTTCAGGTTTTTTCTGATTTTCTTTCATTCTTAACTATTAATTTTCGTTTATTTGACATTTTATTGCTTCTTATACATCATCTAACACTTTTTTGCTTCTTGTGTTAGTCGGAAGAATAATAGTTGCATACTTTCTTTCTCCTTGCAACTATAAATCTAATTGGTGTCTAACTTTTCTTTGGATTCATAGAGCTATGTAAGATTCTTTGATAGGATTCATGATGTCACATAAACCTCGACGACGTCCTACACATGCCAAATATGATTATTATAATTATTATGATAATTATTAGGCTAAAGGGGTACTTTTGCCCCTGAGATTTACCCAAGAAATTAATTTTGCCCCTCACCGAAAAATGCATTAAATGTGGCCCCCAGTCTGCGAAATCGATCAAATTGACCCTTTGGCCGACGTTGACCGTTACGGTGTTGACGTGGCAGTTAAAAGTGATGACATGGCGGTCTACGATTCTGATGTGGCGGTCCACGATGCTGACGTGGCAGTACACGTGGGATGATGACGTGGCAAAGAGGAGCTAAATTGATTATTTTAACCGAATTCAGGGACATAATTGATTTTAATTGAATTTCGATAAATTACATAATCTTTAAGCTAAAAAACTAAAAAAATAATTTTTAAATATTCATAAATTATTAGAATTAAAAACATTATAATGAATTAAAAAAATTAAGTAAAAACATTAAATTCAAAATATCAAAAGTTATAAATATAAAAAAATCAAAATTTAAAAATATTTATAAACCATCAGAAAAGTCTTCCATTGTTTCTCGTTATGCTTAGCGTACTAATGTTCTTTGAACATATTTTCAATTGAAACATCTTTGTATTAGAGTAAATAAAATTTTTGATTTATTGTTACTCTAATACAATGGTGATTCCACTTAAAATTTGTTTAACGAATGATAATACTCAAACTGACAAAGTCGAAGACTTTTTCGATGAAAGTGTTCAATTTTTTAATATTTTATAAACATTTTTATTAAGTTTTTATATTTAAATTTTATCTTTTTATAATTTCTAATAATTTTAAACTTTTATAAATTTTTTATTTTAAGTATTTTTTTGAGTATTTCATTTATTTTAATTAACTTTATGGATTTTCACAAAGGATATTTACACCAATATTTTAATCGATTTTTATATAATTTTTTGAGTATTTCATTTTTTGAGTATTTTCAGTAATTGAAGAATATTTTGATATTTTTTTAGAGTCATCACTTTGCTTATTTTTAAAATTATCAAGGACCCAAAGGATATTTACACCAATTTTTTAATCAAATTTTCATATATTCCATTTGTAAAAGTTCATATCAAAAAACCAAATTATTTATCGAATTTTATTCAAAAACTAAATAAATCGATTAAATTAACTTCAAATTTAAACAAATTATTTATCCATTTTTAATATTTTTAAAATTTTAATAATTTCCAAATTCTTATTTTTTAACTTAAATATTAAATAAATTATCAAACTTTCAATTAAAATCAATTATGCCCTTGAGCTTGATAAAAAAATCAATTATTCCCTCGAATTCGGTTAAAATAATCAATTCAGCCCCCTTCACCACGTCATCATCCTATGTGTACTACCACATCAGCATCATGGACCGCCACCTCATCATCCTATGTGTACTACCACATCAGCATCGTGGACCACCACATTAGCATCGTGGACTGTCATGTCATCATCGTTAACTGCCATGTCAGCACCGTAACGGTCAACGTCGGTCAAAGGGTCAATTTGATCAATTTTGTGGATTAGAGGGTCATATTGAGTGCATTTTTTTCGGCAAGGGGCAAAATTAATTTTTTGGGTCGAACTCAGGGGCAAAAGTACCCCTTTAATTATTATGATAATTCTTAAGCTAGATACGATCGTGATGAGTATGAAGAAAAACATTCGAGACATGTTACATGTTCTTGAGAAAAGAAAAGCAGCGAACCAACCAAAGACCCTTGAATCCTTGGTCGATTCCATACATAAATTAACAAAATGGATGGAATGCTTTGATGGGAAATTGTAAATCGTCATAGCAGATCGGAATGTTCCACAAGAGCCAATCCATGCGAGATCCAAGGATGAGGAAGAAATTTGTTCTTTTGAAGAACATGAGAAAAATGTTACTATCAAGAGTTTAGCCTGGCCATATGATGTGGAAGAAATTATTTATCTTGAAGAATATAGGGAAGACGTTACCTTTCCTTGTTATGATGAAGAAGTTGATCATCATCAAAAGGCAACACCTACGAAGGTACCCCGCAATCTAACGGTACCATGGATTGTTTTCTGAATTTCATTTATGCTTGTGATTCCTCTTCTAGCATTGATAACGATTTTGAAAATGAGAATGAGTTGCTGTGCGATGAAAAGAAGAACGATAATAACAATACAAATGAGAAGGAACTTGTACATCACATTACAAAAGTAGTCTTGGCACAAGGATCCTTCAAGACGACTTCTTTTCCATGGTACTTTGATGAACTTCCTTCATTCATTGGTTTAGATTCCAGGACAAATCTTTTTGAGGAGAAAGGGAATGATACATGCATGAGCGGGGTCAAATTAATCATATTGGACAAGAAGTTGAAGTTTTTCGATGCAAACAACAAGGTCCAGAATGATCCATGCTAATAAATCGAACATCGGGAACTCAAGATACGTTCGTTTTACCAAAGGTTGTGCAAGCAGAAAATTGGATATGGGTTTAACTATGTGATTTTGTAAATTCATCCTAAAAGCTAATATATAAAGCCTTTGGACGAATTAGACTTAGCCCAACCTAATTATTAACATTTAAATTATGTTTTTAGGGTTTTATATATTTTAGGAACCATCGACCTTTCTCCTAAGCCGTTAGATCAAGTCTAATCCAACGAACCTTATTTCTTTGTTTATTTTATTCATTCTTAGCTTTAGGTTAAAGTCAGCCTTCACCTATAAAAGGATGATGTCTTATTCATTGTTTTTCAGATTTGAGAGTTTAATAAAAGTATTTCTTTTGAGTATGTGTTTGCAAGTGTCGATGAAACTTGTGTTTTAGAAGTCTTCTTCAACATTTTCTACTTGTTTGTGTGAGGGAGAATCTTCACACTCCGGGTTGCCTATCCAATTGCGGTTTGGAGTGTCAGTTAGAGCCTTATCATAGAGGTTTCCTATTCAATTGCAGGTAGGAGGGTTCCATGGGACATCTATTATTCATTCGACCATCTTCATCTTCAAACAACCTCTATTGGTGTCATCTTTCATAAACAAAGCTGAAATTTTCAGATTTGTTTTATCTATCCTTTTCAATTTTTTACTTTTATTATTATTATTCATCATCTTCCTTTTGTTTCTTTAATTTTTCATTCTTAATTTACAGAATTTCAAGAAACGCCTAACTAGTTTCTCTTGAAACTTCAAGAAAACACCCACATCATTCTTGATCGAGTCTAGCGCATAGGATTGCTCTTGATTCGTGATTCCTCATCCACGACTTGCACTCATATCATAATGATTAGCGACCACAATATACACGAAAGAAATGATGGAGATAATCGATTTGATTGTATAGTTAAATTGATAATTTTATGATTAAGTGGTTAAACTCATGTTGTTGCATTTCTTTAGATCACAAATACATTAATTTTGTTCATACTTAGTCGGATCATGGATGGATTGAAGGGTGAAATAAGAATGTATGATTGAATGACATTAAAATGGGCCAATTAGACAATTGGAGATCATATTGTTGGGAAAGATACAAATATCAAATATGGATCATAGAAAAGATAATGGAAAATATTTAAAAATAAAGGCTTAATTACCTCGTTGGTACATGAACTATACCGAATTCTCAGTTTCATACATAATGTTTTAAAATTCTAAATTTCATTCATGGGGTATTTCGCCGTTAATGTCTTTACCCACTTCTGTTATGGAAGATGATGTGGAACCCTTGGACCAATCATAATTTGACACATGACATTTATTTAAAATTCTAAAGTAGTTCCTTACTCTATTATCTATCAATTTTAATTTCATATTTCCTCTTTCTCCTTTCAATATTTTTACTAGCTACTTTTAAACTTTTTATGATCACCAAATGTCTTTGTAAATAGAAAAAATTAATTTTACATTTAACATGTGAATATATTGAAGTTTGTTATTCGTATTAAAAAATCAATGGAGAAAAAAAATCATTTGTTTTAAAATTCAAATGAAATCTGGGAAGAGAGTTTTTGATCTTTGAATATTAAATTAAAACCCTATAATCCATATATTCAAGTTTGAAATTACATTAAACCCCATTGTTTAATAATTTTTAAATTAAATATTTAACTTGTTTATAATTTTAAAGATTAAGGGTAAAATTGAAAAATAATAAAATGTTAAGGGTAAAATTGAAATTGAAAATTTTAAAACATTATGTATGAAAGTGAGAATTCGGTATAGTTCATGTACCAACGTGGTTATTAAGTCAAAAATAAATTACTCTAAATACCACTAAGTTCTAGGGTTTTGTATTAATTTTGCATGTATTATTGAACATTGGTTTTGACTTCAATTATAGCACTAAATCGTTAAAACTTTAACAAAGTGATGACGTGGCCGCTTTGTTTCCCATTAACTTAAGTTTGTGTATAGATTTTGCCAAAAACATTAAAACGCTTCAATTTTTAGGCATTGAACTTTCTGATCATCGTTGGTGGTTAATCGTTGTATGTCATCGATTATCACTCACGACCAAACTGGTATCAAAACGTTCACATTTCATTTCTCTTTCTCTTCGGATTAGTTTTCCACAGAACACACTAAAAATGACGAAAATTCATCAAAATGTTAAATTTGATAATATTTTGTTGGTAAAATAGAACTGCAAAACCGACTGTTAGCACTGACTGGAAAAATATAAAAACAGTATGTAAATATGTGAACCGTGTCGTGGTATGGTGGTCACTGCCTTAGAAACAAAACTGCCCCGAACAGTGTAGTCGCTTCACGGGCAGGCTGTCCCCCGAGGTGCACACGGACGCTCCTGGAACCGTACACTCGACTCCGGAGTGAACAACAGTGGTACTACTCGAACTAACACTGGAGGAAACAGAGAGAATTGATATATTTTGTAATGTGTTTGATATCTCAAATGGTGTATGCAACACCTCTATTTATAGGCTGAATATCATGTCTATAATTGACATTTCACTATCCAAATAATTACAGAATTAATTCTGTATAACAGCACTATTAAACATGATGTAACAGCTTCACAATAACACCATTTTAATTCTGTAATTTAAGCTTAGTAACCATGCAATAACAGTGATGTTACACCTTGAATTTGACTGAAAAACAGTCTAAATTCATCCACTAGACAGACTGTACATATTCGAATAATTTCGAATAAACTGCACCGGAATCAAAACGTTCGAATCAAACAATTATTCTGAACGTTGCAGTTCAGATATGAATTAAAAAATAAATTCTGATTGATTCGAACAGTTTTCTCAGAAGCTTATAAATAAGAAAAAAATTCTTTCACATATAATCTTTTGTTCATAAGAAAATTCATACGAATGTGGGATATAGCTTTAGTAACACCTGAAGCATTACCAACATTCCCCCACTAATGCGAAAGAATTCATCTGTATCTCAAACACAGACCTCCTCAGACGAGCAATAGCGGAATTAGTTGCTTAAGCACTAGTGAACGTATCTTGAACTAGTACATAGTGATAATGAGCGATCCTTCTCTTAGATAAGTGAAACTAGTCTTGAACTTTCTAAGATAGGGGTAAACTCATAACACACAACTAACTCCTTCATCCACCGAAGTTCTCGATGTGTAAGATATATATACACAAGTGTATATTTGGCCATCTTACCCTCAGGATTCTAGTAAGTGTTTTTAGAAAAAACGGCCCAACGTTTTTCACAGAAGGTGGCTAATCCTTCTCACTTACATAGGTTATTTCATCAAGTTTATCTCAATATAAACCACCCTGAAACCGGGCTATGAAATAATTAAGAACCATTTGTAATGTCTCAACCTCTTATAGACTTATGGTGATTTCTTCAAGTCCATTTAAAATGAACCACCCAGTCTTGGGATAAGAAATCATTAAGAATAAATATTCAACCTCATTGTCGGCGAATTCAAAATGTCCTTCTCAATAAGAGCGGTAAGTCCATCTTGTCCTTCTCATTCCGGTAAATTCATCAAGTCTTTCTCACAAAGACCACCCAAAACATGGGCTATGAATTCATACAAATTTTCTCCAAAAAGAATATATACGCGCGCATACATGTTACCCGAGCCCGAGCCCGAGCCGGACGGTGGCGGCGGCGGCGCGCGAGGACTTCCCTTGTTCTTTCCCACTCAACAAGGGAAGGAGGGAGCATGGGTATAAATACCCTTCCCTAGCTATTTTCCCAACCAATGTGGGATATAGCTTTAGTAACACTTGAAGCATTACCAACATATTTCAATCTCTTCCAATTGTTTGATGAGACTAATTTTGATGTATGTTGTCCGTCCACTCAAAAAATTGTTTCTCAACATCAAATTTTAGAAAAATACAACAAACTCCTCAAATCCGGTGTATGCTTAGTTAGGTGCTGGTTACCTTTTTCGTGTTATTTTGTTGGGAAGTCGATAATTGCTTCGGTCCATTATAGCTCCTTTTATCTTTCACCACTACGATGGTTTATTAATAAAATCATTAGTATGATGTTGAGCAAAAAAACTCCTCAAATTCGAGAAAGTCTCAAAATTCTAAAAAGGGTGAATTTTTTGTGTTTAACTTCATGAGTTTTAATTGAGAAAATTTAAACCGAAAAAGGTAAAGTACTACGAGACGATTTTATCAGTGTCTATGAAACAGGAATAGGACAAAGACTGAAAAGACATAAATTTTGTTTAAGTCATTTACGAGAGATTCTTAAGCTGAAAGTTCTTTTTATTATGAACTTTTCTCTTTTCCTGTATGTTGATCAACTTTCATTTAGGGGTGAGCGTTCGAGCGAGTCGAGTCGAGTCGAGTCAAAAAAATTCGAGTTATTCGAGTTCAATCGTCATATTTTACAACTTGAACTTAAATTGAAATTTTTTCGATTCGAGTCGATTTTAGCGAGTTCGAGTCGAGTTCGAGTCGATTCGATTTTTCGAGTTTGGTTTTAATTTAAACATTTTTCTATTTATATCTACATATATATTTCTTCATATTATTTTTCACATATGTAAAAAAAGATTTTGAATTATATCTACATACATATAAATTGACTCATGACTAAACAATACAATGATTCTAAAAGCACAAAAATAAGAACACATTTTTCATCAAACAAGGTAAACCTGTCCAAATTTCAATTGTAACAATCAAACCAACAAAAAGAAAACTCAAAGTTGAGGGGCTAAATTACAAAAGTAGAAAATTTAATTTAAAAATATGAATTGAAGCTAAATAGGTATTCTAGTTTCTACATTGGTTTAGGAGCATGTGGTTCAATTTTGGTCAAAATTGACTTAAAACGAAGGAGATATTGAAGAAATGAGGAAATCATACAAAGTTAAGGGGCTGAATTGAAAAAATATAAAATTTATTTTAAAAATATAAATTGAAGATAAATATGTATTCTACGCTGGTTTAGGAATATGTGGTTCAAATTTGGTCAAAAATGGACTTAAAATGAAGGAGGAATTGAAGAAAAATGAAATCAGTGACTAAATTGTAAAACTGTAAAATTCGGTTTTTCGATTTTTCAATTTTTCGAGTTGGGCAAATTCCAAACCGACTCGAAATCAAAATTTTTTCGAGTTAATCGAGTTGACTCGAATAACTCGAACAACTCGACTCGAATAACTCGAAATTGAAAAAAAATATCGATTTTTTCGAGTCGAGTCGAGTTTTGCTCACCCCTACTTTCATTCATTGAAAAGATTGAACAAGTTCTTCTCATTACAAACTTCTCATTTTTCCCATAAAAGTTTTGCTTCCTCCTCTTTAGAAAGCTTGAACAAGTTCTCATTATGAACTTCTCATTCTTCCTAAGAAGGCTAAATTGAAGTTTGAAATAGTTTTTCTTTTTATTAACTTCTCATTCTTTCTAACAAGGCTAAATTTAAGTCTGAAGTAGTTCTTCTCATTATGAACTCTTCATTCTTCTGGAAATGTTGACGAGATATTCTCATTATGAACTTTTTTTGTATTCCTTTGGAAAAGTTGTAATACCCTATTTCCCGTCCTAGAAGTTAATAAATAAATTCAATAAAGCATCCTCTAATTATTTCTGAAGAGAAATTGAGTCAATAATTATTTAAATGATTCAATTTAGCCCTTAAAATTCCTAATTTGTTTTGTTAGGATTATATCAAAAAAATGAACAAGTTGAAGGATTAATTCAAAGTGACCAATCCGAATAAGGAGAACAATGCTAGTGTTGCATGCTAAACAATGGTATTGCATAGTTTGCCCTTAGTAATTAGAAGAGTTTAAGTTAATAATTAAGGGCAATTAAGACAAATCCAAATTCCACTAAATTAAAGAGAATAATCATCTTCACTCCTCTTCCTCCTTTGGCCGAATGCTAGGAGAGAGAGAGAGAGAGAGAGAGAGAGAGAGAGAGAGAGAGAGAGAAACCTTGCTGATTTTTCAGCCATTTTTGGAGTGTTAGGAGCTTGATTTAAGCTTAAATTCAAGAGGATTTAAGGCTACCACAAAGTAAGTAAACTAACTTCCAATTATTTTAGATTTCTGATTGATACTAGGATGATTTCTATGTGGAACCACGACTGTATAATTGAAATTAATACTTACATATCCTTGATGGAATGTATGAATATGGATCCTAATGTGATTTCTATGTGTATTTGTATGAACAACAAGAACAAGGGATTGAGGAAATTGAGGAAGAAGCAAATATTAGGCCATCTCAAAGGAGGAGTAAAGGAATCATTATTAAGGATCAAGTTTAAGCTTGGAGTTTGTGAGTGTAGTCCCCTTAGGGTTAGGGATAGTGTCCTAACCATTACTTTTATTTAAAATTAGCAATGTTAAATGCATGAAATGAACCTAAAGTATGGCTGGTAATTTTAGTAAGGGAAGAAGGCTAAATATAAAACATGAAATCATGCTTAAAATGGTTGCTTTGTATTGTGATTAATGTGCATCTTTGGGCTGCTTTGTTTGAGATGTTAGTGTTGAATGATATGCGTATGAAATTACATGTATTGCTGCTATTTTGAATGCTTAATTAAGATATAGTTTGATAAATATACACGATTGTTATGTGTGGCATGAATAGGATGTATGAAGGCTACAAGGAAACATGTATTATTATTAATGAAATGTGAAATGGTATAGCTTGTTTGCTAAATAAATTGGATTGTGTTTGATGAATTTTAAAGCCTTAAAAGACCTTGGATGACTAGTTGTTCATAGGTAGAAGGGCATGCCTTAGAGTCTAGAGCACACTTGTTAACTAGTACTATATGTACTCCCTGAATTATGGTTTAAATGCACTTAAGATGGATGATGTTTGAGCATCCTTTGTTGGTGATCTAAGTGCTGGAAAGAGTTGTTAATTGTTTGATACAAAGGTGTATCCTCTGACTTGATGCTTAAGCATCCTCTGTTTGGTACATTGTACCCCCTGAAAGACTTGTTTACCTTGTCCAAGCTAATCTTGCAGGGCAAAACCTTTATTATCATAATTAAATCTTGTCTTGATCAAGGAAACTGAAGAAGTGCTAATTGACATTATGGATAATTGTATGTAATCATATGAAGGATCAATAAAATGAGATACATGTATATGAATTGTATTCGATTGATTGGGGTAATGGTTCGATTCAAATTACATGAGTTAAATGATGCATTGATCTTGTTTTCTTATTCATGGTTGATTAATGCACCTCATGGATAGATAATTGCTTATAGGAATGATATGGTAGATGACATATTCGGATGATGTATGGACATGTATAAAACCTATGTATCTATTCGAATACTATGTATTAATGGTGATCTATATTTTGGCTGCCAATATACGCTTGTTTAATATTCTTGATGGGTAGAGTTGTGCACATATGAATGTATTTGTGATATATGCTATGATGATGATTGGAAATGTATGTAATCCACACATGAACCCATGTGTGTTAATGAAACTAGCTAGGAGATGCTTAATAAGATTTTAAGCCTAGCTAGGTGATCTCGAACATTAAAATAAAACGTCTAAAAGAATGAAATTAGTATAGAACTACCTCACTAAGCACAAAGCGTACTTATCACTCTTTTGTTCCCTTCTTCCCAACCAATAGGGTACCTTGAGCAAGAAGTTACTAAATCGATCGGAAGCAAATTACAAGATCTTGAGCATGTATGATTTAAGTCTCCTGTTTAGACTCCTAGATGGTGGCATAGAAGTATGTTTAGATGTTCATCTCATGTTGTTTGACATAATTTTGCACATAAGTTGGTGTATGAACCTTATATATACTCCTTGAGTGCTATGGTTTAAGTATGAAAGTTAGGCTTCTATTTTGGGATGTACATATATAGCCAAGTTGTCAATGTTTTGTAAGAAACTTTTTGTTATATGTAAGTATTCTACCTTGGCTAGGTTATGTTCATAAATGTTTGTATATATGATCTTTGCATATAACATATGAAATCAATTAAGATGTAAATGTGATCACTTGTATGTTCGAATGTTTTGGAAATTAAGAGACTAAATTGTTTAAGATTGATGATAGAATCAAATGGCTTGTGAAATTTAACTATTTTCGGTCATGATCTATTGAAGTGTGGAATCTGAAATCGGTGTTAGGTGTTCACATATACTTGTTTTAGAATTGGGTTGTTTGGATCAAATGTAATAGTCTAAACGATTGTTTAAATTGGTAATTGTGATAAGAAATTGATTACACTTATATGTGTATGTCGATTAGGGTAGCTAAACTAAGCTATATTGTGTAAAAAGATAGATGATCGAATGGGTCCATAAATATGTATTTGGATTTATACAATCTTTTAAACATGTTATTAGGAAGTGACAATTTGATGATATAGTCTTGTATGAAATTTGTTTTATGTTGTTTAATTAGAGTTAAAATTTTGATAGCCCACCTTTTTGCATATGCTTTGTTACAATTGGTATATTAAGTTATAAGCTTCGTAATAACTTTGATAATGTTAACCTGTTCAGCATCCCGTAACGCTACTTGCTCCTAACCCGGGCGAGGGGTGTTACATTTAGTGGCATTAGAGCTTTTAGGTTATAGGTCCTATATATCGTATGAGTCTGTCATGCATCATATAGGTTGAGTAATGCCACCTAGGAGTTGTATATCGACATTTCTTGTGGTTATGCTTCCTAACTCTGATTCTGTTTGAATTGTTACTAGAATGTCTGAGACACGGTTAGCTCGAGTCGACTAGAGTCCTCGAGGATCCTCAAATGATGAGGATAGTGTCGGAATGGGAAGGAATCCCCCTACACAAGATAACATTCGAGAACAACCTCAACAGAATGTTGTTAATCCAACTATCCAGAATGCTCAACGAGAGTGCCTCCTGAGCATGAAAGAGATGTTCGATCAACTTTTGACGAACATGGAACAAGATCAACCTGTCCCGATAGTTGCTGTACCAAATAGAGCTCCTATTAAAAAGTTCGCGCAACACCGAGCTTATACATTCACGGGTACTATTGAAGAAAAACCTGAGGAAGCTGAGTATTGGCTGGAAAGAACTACTCAGATATTAACCAAGCAGTTACAGTGTTCGGACGAGCACAAACTCGAATGTGTTGTCGCTTTGCTAGCTGACGAAGCTTTAAGCTGGTGGGAGACAACTACACTAACCGCTTTAGCTGAGTCGATAACTTGGAAATTCTTCGTGGAAGAATTCAAGAAAAAGTACATTAGTGAACAATACTTGGAAGATCGAAGGAAGCGTTTCTTGTATCTGAAGCAAGCAAATCGGCCTATCGAGCAATACATTGCGGATTTCAGCAAGTATTGCAAATATGGTTCCGAGTATATCAAGATAGAGAAGGACAAATGTCGTATGTTTATAGACGACTTAAATGATGAACTGAGTCTGATGTTTACCGCTCTGGGTATCACGGATTTCCAAACCCTGGTGAAATGAGCCATTGCTACGAAAGCCAAAATGAGAGCCACGGAGAAAAGGAAAAGCGGTTATCAAGGCGATAAGAAGCGCAAAAGTGATGACAAGTCCCACCAGAAGTCAAAGAAGGCTAAAGGGCAGAGAGAAGGGTCTTCGTCTTACAATCCTGCTCTCCGTAGTAATTTCACACTGAAGCCACAATCAGTGAACAAACTTGATGTCCCGGTTGTATCTGTCAATAGTACGGGAAGCTCTGAACGGGCTCCAATTTGTAAGCATTGTCAGAAGTAGTATTTCGGTGAGTGCCGTAAGCAATCTAACCTGTGTTTCGCTTGTGGCGGAGATGACCACTATATCCGAGATTGTCCGGAAAGATCGGATCAAGCCCTTGCTCAGAATTCTTCTAATCCGAGTCATGCACTTTCTAACCGAAATAAGAATTCGAGACAAGTACAGTCTGCAAATCAGGGGAAAGGTAGAAGCACTTATTTAAAAGCCACCACTCATCAAGAATAATGAGCCCCAGCTCGAGTCTACCATATTCGTGGCAAAGATGAAGAAGAGTCCCTGGATGTCATCACGGGTACGGTCGAACTAAACCTTACTCTTGTTTATGCTTTAATAGATTCGAGATCAACTCATTCATTTGTATGTTCTTACTTGATAGACAAACTACAATTGAAGTTTGAAATCATTAAAACTGGGTTGATAGTTTCGAATCCTATAGGGGGTAATATGCCTATTAATTTGCTCTATAGAAATTGCCAGGTAACTATTCGGAATGTACCCTTCCCATGTGATCTGTATGTTCCACCTGAATGTGAATTTGACCTAGTATTAGGTCTAGACTGGTTGGGTAGACACGAAACCTGGATATACTGTCAGAATAAAAGATTGTATCTAAGGGGTTTAGGAAAAGAGTCGATCCTATTGATTGACAAGAAACCAACATCTATCTTTGCCGCTAAGGCTTTACATAGACTTTAGGTTAACTGAAATGCCAATTATATCTGAGTTTGTTGATGTCTTTCCCAAGGAACTCCCTGGACTCCCTCTGATTCGAGAAGTTGAATTCAAGATTGAAGTATAGCCTAGAACAAACCCGGTGTCCATTACGCCTTATCGAATGACACCAATCGAATTACAAGAGCTTAAGAAGCAGATTCAAGAGTTATAAGATAAGGGTTTCATTCGACCAAGCACTTCTCCCTGGGGTGCTCCGATCCTATTTGTGAAAAAGAAACACGGGACGATGCGTCTTTGCATTGACTACTGAGAATTGAACAAAGTCACTATCCAGAACAAGTATCCTCTACCCCGAATTGAAGATCTATTTGATCAGCTTAAGGATGCTGGAGTGTTCTCTAAGATTGATCTTCGTTTTGGTTACTATCAGATGAGGGTAAAGGATGAAGATATACCCAAAACTATTTTTAGAACTCGTTACGACCATTACGAATTTCTTGTAATGCCTTTTGGGTTAACGAATGCCCCTGCTGCATTCATGGATTTGATGAACCGAGTGTTCAAGCCTCATCTCGACATTTTGTTGTCCTTTTCATTGACGATATCCTTGTTTACTCCCGTAACAAGGAAGAACATGCCCAACACCTTTAGATTGTACTCCAGACACTCCGAGAACACCAATTATTCGCTAAGTGCGAATTTTGGCTGTCAAAGGTCTCATTCCTCGGACATGTTATCTCGGCTGAAGGAATCAAGGTCGATTCTAAGAAAATTTAGACTATTCTTGATTGGCGTCCTCCGAACAATGTGAGTGAGGTCCGAAGTTTCCTTGGTTTAGCCGGGTATTATCGAAGATTTGTGAAAGGGTTTTCGGCGATCGCTGCACCATTAACCAAGCTTCTTAGAAAGAATGAACCGTTCAAATGGTTAGAAGGACAGCAAAGAAGTTTTGATCAGCTTAAGCAGGCTCTAACTCATGCCCATGTTCTCGTCCAATCGGAGTTGGGAAAAGAATTTGTCGTATATAGTGATGCGTCACATTCTGGCCTCGGATGCGTTCTGATGCAAGAAGGCAATGTAGTTGCATACGCCTCTCGACAACTCAAGCCTCATGAGATGAACTATCCAACACATGATCTCGAGCTAGCGGCCATTGTGTTCGCGCTTAAAATTTGGAGACAATATTTGTATGGCGAGAAATGCAAGTTATTCACTGATCAAAAAAGTCTCAAATATCTTCTCACTCAAAAGGATTTGAATCTAAGGCAAAGGAGATGGTTAGAGCTACTCAAAGATTACGATCTATCCATCGACTACCGTCCGGGTAAAGCTAACGTGGTTGCTGACGCTCTTAGTCGTAAACTGACCCTTGGTATGTTATTCTAAATCGCTAAATGATCAAATATAAATTTCTTCCTAGGGAAGAAAGCATTCGAACACATTCCTTGTTGTACAAGGAAGAGTTTGAAGACTTACTTGTTAAGCAAGTCACCATTCGAACGTTCCCTTAATTTTTTAAGTAATTTATTTGAATCATTTTGTAGCCTCTACATCAATCAATGCACATTTTCGGTTGATCAAGAAATGAAGTTTCTTCTCTGAATTACAAGTGCAATCTAGCTTAATTCCGAGGATCAAACAGTTGCAAAAGGATGATCCTAATCTTCAGAAGATTATTTTGAAGATTGACACTGAGCCTGATCTTGATTTCTCCATCAAACCAAACAGACTTCTCTATTTCTGGGAGAGAGTATGTGTTCCTAACAATGACGAGCTTAAACAAGAAATGCTACAAGAGGCTCATAAGAGTTCTTTCTCTGTACACCCCGGATCTGTCAAGATGTATAAAGACCTGAAACCACTTTATTGGTGTCCTGGAATGAATTCAACCATTGCTGATTTTGTATCCAAGTGTCTGACTTGTAAAAGAGTTAAGGCTGAGCACAAAGTTCATACAGGATTGCTTCAACCGATTGAACTACCGTAATGGAAGTGAGATCGCATTACTATGAATTTTGTCACAGGTTTTCCTTGCACCACCAGGAAGAATGATGTTGTTTGGGTGATTGTGGATAGGTTCACAAAGTTTGCTCATTTCCTCCCTGTTAGTATGAATATGAGTTTGGATAATCTAGCCGAGCTTTACATCAGAGAAATTATTAGACTGCATGGAGTACCAACTTCTATAATTTCTGATAGAGATCCTCGATTTTCTTCGAGATTTTGGAAATCTCTTCAACAAGCTCTCGGAACGAAGGTAACTCTAAGCACAGCCTTTCATCCGCAAACCGATGGTCAGTCGGAAAGGGTGATACAAATATTGGAAAATATGTTACGTGCTTGTGTGATCGATTTCGGGAAGAATTGGGAGAAATCACTACCATTGGTGGAATTTGCTTACAAGAATAGCTACCAAACATCGATCCAAATGGCTCCGTTTGAAGCTTTATATGGAAGAAGATGTCGAATGCCTCTATGTTGGTCTAAATTAGGGGAGAACAAAGTTTTAGGACCTCAGTTGATTCGGGAAACTGAAGAACAAGTCCGAATAATTCACAGTCGATTGAAAGAAGCCTTTGATAGGCAAAAAGCTTATGCTGATACAAAAAGGAGGGACATTCAGTATAATGTAGGAGACAAAGTTTTTCTTAAGTTCTCGCCTTGGAAAAAAGTGTTTAGACTCGGAAAGAAAGGAAAACTCAGCCCTCGCTTTATCGGACCCTTTGAAGTCATTGAAAAGATTGGTCCAGTAGCTTATCAGCTTGCACTTCCCAGTGAATTCGATAAGATCCATAAGTGATTCATGTATCCATGTTGAGAAGATATCGATCCGATCCGTCCCATGTCCTTGAACCTAAAGAAGTTGAACTGAATCCTGACTTAACTTACGCGGAAGAACCGATCTGAATTCTCGATCATGAAGTTCGGAGACTTAGAAACAAAACAGTTCCTCTCGTGAAAGTGCTCTGAAGGAATCATAAGGTCGAGGAAGCAACATGGGAACCTGAAGCAACAATGAGAAAGTAATATCCTGATTTTTTTAACTCAAGTAAGAATTCGAGGACGAATTCTTTTTTTAAGGAGGGGGAATTGTAATACCCTCTTTCCCGTCCTAGAAGTTAATAAATAAATTCAATAAACCATCCTCTAATTATTCCTTAAGAGAAATTGAGTCAATAATTATTTAAATTATTCAATTTATCCCTTAAAATTCCTAATTTGTATTGTTAGGATCAAATAAAAAAATGAACAAATTGAAGGATTAATTTAAAGTGACCAATCCAAATAAGGAGAACAATGTTAGTGTTGCATGCTAAACCTTGGTATTCCATAGTTTGCCCTTAGTAATTAGAAGAGTTTAAGTTAATAATAAAGGGCAATTAAGACAAATCCAAATTCCACTAAATTAAAGAGAATAATCATCTTGACTCCTCTTCCTCCTTTGGCCGAATGTTAGGAGAGAGAGAGAGAGAGAAACCTTGCTGGTTTTTCAGCCATTTTTAGAGTGCTAGGAGCTTGATTTAAGCTTAAATTCAAGAGGATTTAAGGCTACCACAAAGTAAGTAAACTAACTTCCAATTATTTTAGATTGTCGATTGATACTAGGATGATTTCAATTGATTTTTATTTGTATTTCATGGCTGAAATTCTTGAAATATTGCATGTGTATAATATTTATGAGTTTAGGAATGAATTTTAGTTAATAACTATTCTGAAATTTTGAATTGTTGACTTGGATTAGTGAATCGAATGATTTAGGGACAATTTTGAGATGAAGTTTGTGGTTCTGGACTAATATAGAAATTAGAGGTAGTAGGGATCAAACTGGAAAATTTTCAGTAGGAACAAATTGAAGAATAGGTTGTTAACTATAGAATTGAGGCTTTGAATTGGCTGAATTGTGATTAAAACGAAGTTAGATTGAAGAAATTAGTGAACTGGTTCAGTAGAAAATGAAAACTGGGTTAGGGGACTGTTTTGCAATAAAATTGGAAATGATAGGATTAAAATTAGATTAAGTATGATTCTTAAAAATGAACTTTGAAACATGGGATTATATTAGAAAAAGTTTGGTAACTTAAATTGGACTTTGAATGACTTAATTTAGTGAATTGAATAAATTAGTAACATAGGAAACAAAATCGGACTAATCCGGAAATTTTATAAAATTGTGGAATAATCTAATGAATAGAAGGTTTGGTAAGGACTTGAAAATACAGTTAAAGGATAGTATAAACTATATTAGAAAGGGTTTGGGTAATGAATTAAGGTAACAAGGTTAAATTAAGGCTTAAAATACCTTATATGCAAACTGGCAGAATTGAATTCTAGAAATTATACTAACTTTAAACATTAAATTGTATTAATACATAAATGATAAAATTATGAGGCTTACAAGGTTGTATAGCTTGTTGAATTACCTTTCTAGGGATGTATGATAATTGAATTTTGGAGTTGTATATAAAACGTTATGTCCGGTTTAATGACTGGTACTCAAATCTGCCAGATTAGGACAATTTAGTATAATTGAAATTAACACTTACATATCCTTGATGGAATGTATGAATATGGATCCTAATGTGATTTCTATGTGTATTTGCATGAACAACAAGATCAAGGATCAAGTTTAAGCTTGAAGTTTGTGAGTGTAGTCACCTTAGGGTTAGGGCTAGTGTCCTAATCATTGCTTTTATTTAAAATTAGCAATGTTAAATGCATGAAATGAACCTAAACTATGGCTGGTAATTTTAGCAAGGAAAGAAGGCTAAATATAAAACATGAAATCATGCTTAAATTGGTTGCTTTATATTGTGATTAATGTTCATCTTTGGGCTGCTTTGTTTAAGATGTTAGTGATGAATGATGTGAGTATGAAATTACATGTATTGCTACTATTTTGAATGCTTAATTAAGATATATTTTGATAAATATACATGATTTTTATGTGTGGCATGAATAGGATGTATGAAGGCTACAAGGAAATGTGTATTATGATTAATGAAATGTGAAATGGTATAGCTTGTTTGCTAAATAAATTGGATTGTGTTTGATGAATTTTAAAGCCTTAAAAGACCTTGGATGACTAGTTGGTCATAGGTAGAAGGGCATGCCTTAGAGTCTAGAGCTCACTTGTTAACTAGTACTATATGTACTCCCTGAATTATGGTTTAAATGCACTTAAGATGGATGATGTCTGGAAAGAGTTGTTAATTGTTTGATACAAATGTGTATCCCCTGACTTGATGCTTAAGCATCCTTTGTTTGGTACATTGTACCCCATGAAAGACTTGTTTACCTTGTCCAAGCTAATCTTGCAAGGCAAAACCTTTATTATCATAATTAAATTTTGTCTTGATCAAGGAAACTGAAGAAGTGCTAATTGACATTATGGATAATTGTATGTAATCGTATGAAGGATCGATAAAATGAGATACATGTATATGAATTGTATTCGATTGATTGGGGTAATGGTCCTATTCGAATTACATGGGTTAAATGATGCATTGATCTTGTTTGCTTATTCATGGTTGATTAATGCACCTCATGGATAGATAATTGCTTATAGGAATGATATGATAGATGACATATTCAGATGATGTATGGACATGTATGAAACCTATGTATCTATTCGAATACTATGTATTAATGGTGATCTATGTTTTGGCTGCCAATATACGCTTGTTTAATATTCTTGATGGATAGAGTTGTGCACATATGAATGTATTTGTGATATATGTTATGATGATGATTGGAAATGTATGTAATCCACGTATAAACCCATGTGTGTTAATGAAACTAGCTAGGAGATGCTTAATAAGATTTTAAGCCTAGCTAGGTGATCTTGAACATTAAAATAAAACGTCTAAAAGAATGAAATTAGTATAGAACTACCTCACTAAGTACAAAGCGTACTTATCACTCTTTTGTTCCCTTCTTCCCAACCAACAAGGTACCTTGAGCAAGAAGTTACTAAATCGACCGGAAGCAAATTACAAGATCTCGAGCATGTATGATTTAAGTCTCCCGTTTAGACTCCTAGATGGTGGCATAGAAGTATGTTTAGATGTTCTTCTCATGTTGTTTGACATAAGTTTGCACATAAGTTGGTGTATGAACCTTATATATACTCCTTGAGATGTACATATATAGCCAAGTTGTCAATGTTTCGTAAGAAACTTTTTGTTATATGTAAGTATTCTACCTTGGCTAGGTTATGTTAAAAAATGTTTGTATATATGATCTTTGCATATAACATATGAAATCAATTAAGATGTAAATGTGATCACTTGTATGTTCGAATGTTTTGGAAATTAAGAGACTAAATTGTTTAAGATTGATGATAGAATCGAATGGCTTGTGAAATTTAACTGTTTTCGGTCATGATCTATTGAAGTATGGAATCTGAAATCGGTGTTAAGTGTTCAGATATACTTGTTTTAGAATTGGGTTGTTTGGATCGAATGTAATAGTTTAACCGATTGTTTAAATTGGTAATTGTGATAAGAACTTGATTACACTTATATGTGTATGTCGATTAGGGTAGCTAAACTAATCTAAATTGTGTAAAAAGATAGATGATCGAATGGGTCCATAAATATGTATTTTGATTTATACAATCTTTTAAACATGTTATTAGGAAGTGACAATTTGATGATATAGTCTTGTATGAAATTTGTTTTATGTTGTTTAATTAGAGTTAAAATTTCGATAGCCCACCTTTTTGCATATGCTTTGTTACAATTGGTATATTAAGTTATAAGATTCGTAATAAGTTTGATAATGCTAACATGTTCAGCATTCTGTAACGCTCCTCGCTCCTAACCCGGGCGGGGGGTGTTACAAAAGTATGAACAAGTTTTTCTTATTATGAACTCATAATTCTTTCGATAAAGATTTTGCATCTCCTTCTTTGGAAAGTTTGAACAAGTTCTTCTCATTATGAACTTCACATTCTTTCCGCAAAGGCTAAGTTTGAAGTTTGAATCAGTTCTTCTCATTAAGAAGTCTTCGTTCCTTTTAGAAATTTTGACCAGCTTCCTCCTTTTTGGAGAATTTGGATAGGCGAGAAATTCTCATTAGGAATTATTCATTCTTTGCTGAGCGAGTTCTTCTCATTAGGAATTCTTCATTCTTTTTAGGCGAGTTCTTCTCCTTAGGAACTCTTCATTCTTTATCGGGCGAATTCTTCTCAATTGGAAATCTTTATTCTTTGCTAGGCGAGTTCTCAATTAGGTTCTCTTCATTATTTACTAGACGTGTTTTTCTCATTAGGAACTCCTTATTCTTTGCTGGGATAGTTCTTCTCATTTAAACCCAAAGTTGATCTATTTCGTTTTCCAATCTAAAAGGCTGGTACCCTGAACTTTCTTCTTCTCTTTGAAAAGTGATGGCACAAAGGTCATAAAATATTTGCTAGGATCCACTCATTTGAAAACGAAGCCATGGATTAAAGTCTTTGCTTAGGTCCAAAAAAAATTGAATTGAAATCTTTGCAGAGATCTACTTCTCCAAACATGAAGTTGCAGATTTAAAATCTTTGCTGAAATATCTTCCTTCAAACAAGAAGTTACAGATTATAATCTTTGCTAAGATCTATTTCTACATACGCGGAGTTGCATATCGATCTTTGCTAATATTTTTTGAAGCCCATTCATCCAAACTCAAAATTATGGATTGAAGTCTTTGTTGGGATCTACTTCTCCAACCATTTAAAAAGGCTTTCTGACAGCGATGCATATTGCGCGTGTAGCTTCTCTCTTTAAGGTTATGGAAGGTGAAGAATGGACCATTAGATCTTGATATTAGATGGTCTATATTCAAGGGATGGTTCTAGAATAACCCGACGTGGCACCAAATTGAATTAATGCATTAATTAGGGTTTTTAAATCCCACAATATTAAAGAGGCAGCCGAAAGGTTCAAAAACTAAGGGGGCTAGGCTATGTAAGCTAAATATGTAATAAGATTATGGATCTCATTTATATGTAAATGGACACTATTTTTATTTAATGGACTCTTTTTTATATATATTTGGACTATATTTAGTATTTACTTAATATTTGTTTTAAGAGGAAAATATTAATAAAGTAATAGGGGGAGACAAAATTCGGGTATTAAACCTTAAGTAAATGGAGATTTTTTAAAAATAAAATAAATGCCATGTGTCAAATTATGATTGGTCCAACGGTGCCACGACAGCTTTTGTAACGAAAGTGGGTTAACCCGTTAACGACAAAATACTTTATGTATGAAATTGAAAATTTTAAAACATTATGTATAAAAGTGAGAATTCGGTATAGTTCATGTACCAATGTGGTTATTAAGTCAAAAATAAATTACTCTAAATATCGCTAAGCTCTAGGGTTTTGTATTAATTTTGCATGTATTATTGAACATTGGTTTTGACTTCAATTACATCACTATATCGTTCAAACTTTAACAAAGTGATGACGTGACCGCTTTGTTTCCCATTAACTTAAGTTTGTGTAGATTTTGCCAAAAACATTAAAACGCTTCAATTTTTAGGCATTGAACTTTATGATCATCGTTGGGGGTTAATCATTGTCTGTCATCGATTATCACTCACGACCAAACAGGTATCAAAACGTTCACATTTCATTTCTCTTTCTCTTTGGATTAGTTTTCCACAAAACACACTCAAAATTGACGAAAATTCATCAAAATGTTCAATTTGATAATATTTCAATCTCTTCCAATTGTTTGATGAGACTAATTTTGATGTATGTTTCCCGTCATCTCAAAAAATTGTTTCTCAACATCAGATTTTAGAAAAATACAACAAACTCCTCAAATCTGTTGTATGCTTAGTTAGGTGTTAGTTGCCTTTTTCGTGTTATTTTTTTTGGGAAGTCGGTAACTGCTTCGGTCCATTATAGCTCCTTTTATCTTTCACCACTACGATGGTTCATTAATAAAATCATTATTATGATGTTGAGCAAAAAAACTCCTCAAATCCGAGAAAGTCTCAAAATTCTAAAAATGGTGAATTTTTTGTGTTTAACTTCATGAGTTTTAATTGAGAAAACTTAAACTGAAAAAGGTAAAGTACTGCGAGACGATTTTATCAGTGTCTATGAAACAGGAATAGAACAAAGACTGGAAAGACATAAATTTTGTTTAAGTCATTTGCGAGAGATTCTTAAGTTGAAAGTTCTTTTTATTATGAACTTTTCTATTTTCATGTATGTTGATCAACTTTCATTCATTGAAAAGATTGAACAAGTTCTTCTCATTACGAACTTCTCATTTTTCCCATAAAAGTTTCGCTTCTTCCTCTTTAGAAAGCTTGAACAAGTTCTCATTATGAACTTCTCATTCTTCCTAAAAAGGCTAAATTGAAGTTTGAAATAGTTTTTCTTATTATTAACTTCTCATTCTTTCTAACAAGGCTAAATTGAAGTCTGAAGTAGTTCTTCTCATTTTGAACTCTTCATTCTTTTGGAAATGTTGACGAGATATTCTCATTATGAACTTTTTTCTTTGTATTCCTTTTGAAAAGTATGAATAAGTTTTTCTTATTATGAACTCATCATTCTTTCGATAAAGATTTTGCATCTCATTCTTTGGAAAGTTTGAACAAGTTCTTCTCATTATGTACTTCACATTCTTTCCGCAAAGGCTAAGTTTGAAGTTTGAATCAGTTCTTCTCATTAAGAAGTCTTCGTTCCTTTTAGAAATTTTGACCAGCTTCCTCCTTTTTGGAGAATTTGATAGGCGAGATCTTCTCATTAGGAACTCTTCATTCTTTGTTGGGCAAGTTTTTCTCATTACAAACGCTTCATTCTTGGAATGTCACATTTCAAAATTGTTTTTCCCAAAATTGATTTCACCATAAATCAACAAATATTAAATAATGATATTTAACCATTTTCCATATTTTATCTCGCATATAATAATTCAATCCCAAATCTAATTCGAACTCTTACCTAATCCACCGGACTGTCTAATTAACCCATAAACCGCTAGGTCCAAAACTGGGGCGTTACACTTCAAGGGTTCCGACGTTGCTGCTGGTGTGACTCGGGTGTGGAAGATGCTAATCACCTCTTTGCAAGCTGTAAATTAATTACTTTCTTGGGAGAGCTTTTCACGGATGTTGTGTACTGATGAAGGTGTCATCTAAGGCATTTTTCGGGTCTAATGACAGTGGTGGTAAATTCTATTAGAGACGTTATAATGCGATCAAGAGCTTACTGTCCAATATGGCGGAAATTGCTAAACTTTTGAGGAGAATTGGCAAGGTGCAATTTGAATTGGTGCCAATATCAAACAATGGGCTTGTTAATATTTTTACTACAGGTGGGCTCGAAGACAACATTTATTCAAAGCATGGTGGTAAACTCCTTGTGTTGACTAGAAAGGGTTGTTATTAAATTTTACAGTCTGGAGGATCATTTTCATCGATTATATCTTTGCTTGTCACTTCTCAATTTGATTCTTCCTACAAGTGGATACTCTTTTCCTCTATTTAGCTTAGGGAGTTTTTTTAACGAGGTCCACTTTGTAGGTTAATTTTAATAATAAAACAATTTTGCCAAGCAAAAAAAAAAAGAAAGCTTGAACAAGGTCTCATTATGAACTTCTCCTTCTTCTTAAAAACGCTAAATTAAGTTTTGAAATAATTTTATCTTATTATTAACTTTTCACTCTTCCTAAAATGGCTAAATTGAAATCAGAAGTAGTTCTTCTCATTATGAACTCTTCATTCTTCTAAAAATGTTGACGAGATGTTCTCATTATAAACTTTTTACTTCGTATTCTTTTGGGAAAGTATGAACATGTTTTTCTCTTTATGAACTCATCATTCTTCCAATAAAGATTTTGCATCTCCTTCTTTGGAAACTTTGAACACGTTCTTCTCATTATGGACTTCTCATTCTTTCTGCAAAGGCTAAGTTTGAAGTTTGAACCAATTCTTCTCATTAAGAAATCTACATTCCTCTTAGAAATTTTGATCAGCTTCCTCCTTTTTGGAGAATTTGGACAGGTGAGATCTTCTCATTAGGAACTTTCATTCTTTGTTAGGTGAATTCTTCTCATTAGGAACTCTTCATTCATTGTTGGGCAAGTTATTCTCATTACGAACGCTTCATTCTTATCGAAAATGATTGATCCGCCTTCTCATCTATGAAGAGACTGCACCTAAAACAAGTAATATCTATCATTACTAATAATCCAACTTGAAATGATAGAGGATGACCTAAATTTTTCAACTTGAAGCTCTAATTCTTCTATAATTTCAGCTTCCACCATGCTTCGAAGTAAATGATATGCAAAATTAAAATGTTTATCATTAGTCAACTACTTTTAGATTTGTAGTGTTCTTTCTTTTTTGCATCCACTTCTTCCTCTTCTTCCTGAGGCTCTTATGTCCCACATGTTTGTCTTCCTTCATACTTGAGGGTATATGACCTACAAAAAACCAAGTAATTCATCATTAGTCATTCATTCATTTCAAAGTTTAGTCAAAATTAAATTTTTCTTCTTTCTTATCATTTTATTCTCTTTCTCTTCTTGATCTATTACTAATTGATCTTACTCCATGTTTGAAGCTATATAACCTACAAAAGTTAAATTCTTATCGGTGATCATCAATCATCTCTTCCTTTTCTTTTCTCCCTTCTTTTTTATTGATTTTTTTGCAACATGATTTAATTTTCTCCTCTAATTTGAGACATTAAAACTTTTGAGAAATTAAAATGATCATAATTTTTTGAAAAGATTGATTTGTCTCTTCTTCCGTGGACGATTTTGAACAAGTTCATCTTATTATGAACATTTCATTCTTCTTGGAAAAATAAACAAGTTCTTCTTATGAACTTCTCATTTTTTCGGTAAATATTTTGCTCATTCCTTCTTTGTGAAACCGATAAATTGATTTTGATATAAATAAAGAATTTAAGAACTAAATTGAAAAAGAGAAAACGAATTTTTAAGTCCTCAAACCTCTCTATATGTTTAAAGGAAAATAGTTAAGTTAAAAACTCAATTAGTCAAAACTTTTCTAAGTGTTTTTGAAGCCAAAACAATGATTTTCGAGTTCGGAACGGCCATTGGGCGTTCCGGAACACTTTTGAAACTGTTAACCACTGTTTCGAAATGGGTTTCGAAACGTCTTAAGAACATCAGAACGGTTTGACCTGTTTTGATACGGTAGTATCGAAACGACCTCAAACGTTTCGAAACGGTATTCAAACCTGATTTCAAAAATATGACCGTTGAAGTTTTTAACTGATTTTAACTAATTTCATACTTGTCGTTAAGGCGTATCGAAACGCTTCCAAGCCGTTTCAATACAGGCCTTGACAGTGGCAAAGTGTTTCGAAACGAGTTTCGAAACGGGCTCTTAGCGTATCGAAACGATCGTGCCCGTTTCGGTACGGTTTCTTTAATACACCCCAACAGCTCTTTCTTTTTTGGTCTGTTTTGAAACAGGGTCGGGCGTTTCGGAACGGGTAGTTGCTGACTGCATTTATAGAGGGAAGATAACATCCCAACGGCTATATTGATGAATGCAACAACCCCAACGGCTAGAAATTGATGAGAACGTATAAAAGGGACCCCAAAAAGCACCAGCAACAACTATTGATCTCAATAGAAACATCCAAACATAAAAGCCAAGCATTTGTGCCTAAATCCCATTATTTTCTTGTAACCCTAATTGTGAAATTGTAATTTTCATTCTTATCTTGTCAATTGGGTTGAGTGCTTGTAATTGGGCTACATTTTGTATTGAGAGATACTTGTTTTAGCCTTCATCTTCTTTGTATTTTTCAAGTGAGGATTGAGTCAAATTTTGGGTAGAAAATTTGACCGGTTTTGTAACGGTTACCTCCTTAGCCTAGAAAAGGGGAAGAACAATTAGTGGAATTGTTGGAAAATCCTTAATGAAGCTAAGGTATTGGATGTAGAGTTTGATTGAAACTTGAACCACTCTAAATCCTCTTGTCCATCTTTTTAATTGTCAATTCCACTACCAAAAAGTCTAAAAATCCAATTCACCCCCTCTTGGTTTATATCGATCATTTGATCCACTCAACAATTGGTATTAGAGCCTACCTCTTTGAAGAATTAACAACCACAAGAGGAGTTCCTAGGAAGAGTGTGATCTTCCAAAAATCAAGCCATGACATCTACCTCTGGGTCATGCATGTATGAGTCTCAATCAACCACAAAACCACCTTTCTTCAAAGGTGACAACTATGAATTTTGGAAGAATTGGATGCGCCTCTTCATCAAACCCAACGATTATCTTGTTTGGGATGCCATTGAAGATGGTCCCTATGTTCCATTGAAGAGAGACGAAGAAGGAAGATTGGTGCTAAACAAGAAGATTGAGATGAGTGAAGAAGAGAGAAAGAAGATCCAAATCAATGATAAAGCTCTCCACATGTTGTTTTGTTCTTTCGGTCCCGACATCTACTCCAAAGTCTCCTCCATTGAAAGTGCCAAGGAAGTGTGGGATACTCTAGAGACCACTTATGAAGGAACAAGTGATGTGAAGGAGACCAAAATTGGAATTCTCAATCTTAGTTATGATAATTTCAAAATGGAGCCCGACGAAACCATGTCCAAGATGTCCGATCACTTCTCAACAATCGTCAACGGGCTTAAGGGTTTTGGAGAGAGAATCCCGGAAGACAAGCTTGTCCGGAAGCTACTCTACTCATTTCCCGAGTCTTGGGATGGGAAGAGAACCGCCATTATTTAGGCCAAAAACTTGAAGACACTTAAGCTTGATGAGCTACTGGGTTCTCTCCTTACTCATGAGATAATGAAGCAAGGAAGGGAAGATGAAAAGAAAAAGGAAGAGAGAAGAGGAGAAGCTAGAAGTAGAAAAGAAGAAGAAGATAGGAGTGGCTCTCAAAGCTTTATTACATGAGGAGAGCACTTCTAGTGAGGAGAATGACCTTGAAGAATTGGCTATGATAGCCAAAAGGTTCTCACGATTCATGAGGTTCAACCGAGGAAGGAAGATTCAATGAAAAATGGACTTCAAGGGTAAAAACAAAGAAGAAGAGAGGGATCAAATCATTTGCTTCGAGTGCAAAAAACCCAGTCACATTCGTTCGGAGTGCCTCAACTCAAGAAGAAGGGCTTTAAGAAGAAGAAGAAGCTCAAAGCCAAGCTTGCTACTTGGAGTGATGAGGAGTCATCTGAGGATGAGGAACACGAAGTGGCCAACCTTTGCTCATGGCATTTGAGGAGGATTCCTCCATGGTAACCTCTAACCCATCATCTTTTGATCTTAGATTTGATGAATTGCAAGATGCATATGATGAGTTGCAAGAGGTTTATGATGAGTTAGTTGAGAAGTACAAAGAGTCGGTCATTAGAAATAAGAATATTATTTTGGAATTAAATGATAAAAATGACTCACTTTCTCAAGCTAACTTAAAATTTGAGAAAAACATTTTAGGTTTAAAAGATGAACTTAAATTCTTCCAAGATGAAAATGTATACCTAAATAATCTTCTTTCTCAATGCAATAGTGAACACCAAAAGGTGTTAGATGAGCTTAACAAGCTCAAAGAGTCTTTCAACAATGTTGGTAATGTGAAGCATGAAAAATGAGAATCTGTAGAACTAATGTTTTGATATAATAATTGAAAAATGTTTTGGACTGATTTAAAAAGTATTTAAAACAATTTCCAAAGTCCAAATAACTTGAAACTATGTTTAGGGATGTTTTTAAAAGGTTTTACATGTTTTTCAAAGCCAAACTTCACAAAACTGTCCAGGCGTTTCGAAACACCTTAGGGTGTTTCGATACGGTGCATTCCAGTAGCAAAACGTTTCGATACTGGTATCGAAACGGGCTTTCCCTGGATAAGGATTTTGCCCAGCGTTTCGAAACGGGCTACGCCGTTTCGATACGCCTACGTGGCATTGACCACAACGGTCTTAAACCCCAACGGCTACTTCCCAACTAACTTTTAAATGATGGTCGTTTTGATACGGGGACAGACGTTTCAAAACGGGTGTTTCGAAACGGACTAAAGCGTTTCGATACGGGTCCACGTCAGACTACAACGTCTCTTTCTACTTAAAGGGTGTTTCGAAATGGGTTCGAGCGTTCTGAAACGGTGAGCTGCAGAACTGCATTTATGGAGGGAATTAAAGTCCTCAACTGCTCCAATTCAATCCCAACGACTAGCAACGACTATAAACTCATCAAGGAGTATAAAAGGGACCTCCAAGCATCAAGATTAGGTCAATGCTCATATTGTAAATCAACAAATGATCAAATATTGTCTTAGTGCCTAAATTGTCAATTCTTGTATAGACAAACACTAGTGAGCCAAAATTGTCAAATTTGCTCAAGTGTTTTAGGTTTTGGGTGAGTGCTTAAATTGTGCAAACAAACACCTATTAGAGGGATTTGTGTTTGCTTTCATTATCTCTTTGTTAGAGAGGGTTTGATCAAGGCTTTGGGTAGAAAGCTTGATCGGTGTAAAGGGTTTCCTCCTAAGCCTAGAAAAGGGGGCGAATCAATAGTGGTTTGATTGAGAAATCCTTAGTGGAGAGCTAAGGTAGTGGATGTAGACCTTGGTTAGAAGGTTGAACCACTATAAATCATTGTGTCAATTTATTTTCTAGCTTCCTCAACCCTTCCACCCAAATATCCACCTCTCCACCACTTGGTGAGCCAAATCAGTTGAACGAATCGAGCCCCTAAAAACTCAACAATTGGTATCATAGCTTGGCTCAATCGAAGGGGATTCACATCGTATTGAGAAGATCTGGCAAGCTCGATCACTATTTCATCAACCGGCGCAAATGGCACAATCAATCGACAAACCACCTTTCTTTGACGGAACCCACTATGCCCATTGGAAGACAAAGATGAAGTTCTTCATCAAATCTAGAGATTACAAGCTATGAGATATAGTTGAAGATGGTCCGTTCGTGCCTCAAAGAAGCAAAGCGGAGTGGAGTACCGACGATCGTAAGAAGATGGAGCTTAATTGCAAAGCCTTGCACATCTTGTTTTGTGCTTTTGGCCCAACCATCTATGAGAAGATTTCTTCTTGTGAAAGTGCCAAGGAGGTATGGGACAAGCTTGAAGTCACATACGAGGGGACCGATGAAGTCAAGGAGACCAAGATTGGGCTCCTAACCTTAGAGTATGAAAACTTCAAAATGGATCCGAAAGAAAACATCGAGAAGATGTTTGATAGGTTCTCCACCATCACCAATGGTCTCAAAGGCTATGGAGAAGCCATCCCGGAAGAAAAGCTTGTTCGGAAGCTCATCTACTCACTTCCCGAGTCTTGGGACTCAAAGAGGACCGCCATCATCTAAGCAAAGAATTTGAAGACTTTGAAGCTTGATGAACTCATGGGGTCACTCCTTACTCATCAAATCATGAAGAAGAACAAGGAAGATGAGAAGAAGAGGGAAGAAATTAGAGCTATGGGAGAGAAGAAAATTAAAGGGCTAGGCATCAATGCTAGTGCCATGGCTCTCAAGTCCTCCATTTGCCATCACGATGATTCTAGTGAAGAGGAGGATGATGAAGAAGATATAGTCTATATCTTCAAGAAGTGTGCCCTGTTCATGAAGAAAGCTTTGAGAGAGCTTGAACGAGAACCCAAGAAAAAAGAGAGGGCAAGCACTTCAAGCCATAAGAAGAAGACACATGTGGCTACTTGGAATGATGAGGACTCCACCGACGATGAACAAGACAACCTTTGCCTTATGGCCATCGAAGAAGATTCAAGGGTAACTTCTAATTCATCTACTTCATGTTCTTATTCCTTTGATGAATTACAAGATGCTTATGACGATTTGGTTTTAGACTTTAAAAATCACATTTTGAAAAATAATAAAGTGATTTCAAAGTTGAAAATTCAAAATGATTTGATTTCTAAAACCAAACTTGAACTTGAAGCAAAACTCAAGGAGTTTGAACTAAAATGTTTTGAGTTACAAAAATTGCTTCAAAAAGTTCAAGAAGAAAAGGATTTAATTTCCAAGGAGCTTGAACGAAAATACAATTTTGGAAAATCAAATTTCTATGTAAGACAATCTAGTGCCCTAGATTTGTGAAAGGAAAATGTTTTAGAAGTATTTGGGTCCCAAAAGGACTTAGTACTTCAATTAAAAAGGATGACATTGAAAAATATATTCCAAAGGGGACTAAAATTTGTGCTACTAATGTTCATGGATCCAAAGCAATTTGGATACCAAAAATTACTTGATTGTCTTTTGCTAGGTGTGATGGAGATGTTCAACAAGTCAAACATTGAGGGGGAGCTCCATGCACACAAGGAAGAACACTTGAAGAAGGAAGGCTTCACATCCTCCCTTTGGGTTCAAGTGTTGGTAAAAATCTAGTTGTTTTTGCATTTAATTGTTTTATTTCTTCTTATTTCAACTAGATGATCATTTATGTTGGACTAACATCTTTGATGATGCTTTGAGTAAGGGGGAGCCATTTTAAAACCAAATTCTTATTTTTGTCAAATTTTTACCTTTATTGTTATTTTGAACTTAATGTTTTAAATTCTTTTTGATATAACAAAAAGGGGGATAAATGGTTTGAAAAATTGAATTTTCAAATGAATAAGGGGGAGCTTTAATTGATTTATATCTTTAATTCTCTTATTCACATTTTTAAAGTTAAAGGGGGAGAATCCCAAACAATTTTTCAAGATAGTTTTATTATATCAAAAAGGGGGAGATTGTAGAACTAATGTTTTGATATAATAATTGAAAAATGTTTTGGACTGATTTAAAAAGTATTTAAAACAATTTCCAAAGTCCAAATAACTTGAAACTATGTTTAGGGATGTTTTTAAAAGGTTTTACATGTTTCTCAAAGCCAAACTTCACAAAACTGTCCAGGCGTTTCGAAACACCTTAGGGTGTTTCGATACGGTGCATTCCAGTAGCAAAACGTTTCGATACTGGTATCGAAACGGGCTTTCCCTGGATAAGGATTTTGCCCAGCGTTTCGAAACAGGCTATGCCGTTTCGATACGCCTACGTGGCATTAACCACAACGGTCATAAACCCCAACGGCTACTTCCCAACTAACTTTTAAATGCAGGTCGTTTCGACACGGGGACAGACGTTTCGAAACGGGTGTCTCGAAACGGACTAAAGCGCTTCGATACGGGTCCACGTCAGACTGCAACAGCTCTTTTTAATTAAAGGGTGTTTCGAAACGAGTTCGAGCGTTCCGAAATAGTGAGTTGCATAGCTGCATTTATGGAGGGAATTAAAGTCCTCAACTGCTCCAATTCAATCCCAACGGCTAGCAACGGCTATAAACTCATCAAGGAGTATAAAAGGGACCTCCAAGCATCAAGATTAGGTCAATGCTCATATTGTAAATCAACAAATGATCAAATATTGTCTTAGTGTCTAAATTGTCAATTCTTGTATAGACAAACACTAGTGAGCCAAAATTGTCAAATTTGCTCAAGTGTTTTAGGTTTTGGGTGAGTGCTTAAATTGTGCAAACAAACACCTATTAGAGGGATTGTTGTTTTCTTTCATTATCTCTTTGTAAGAGAGGGTTTGATCAAGGCTTTGGGTAAAAAGCTTGATCGGTGTAAAGGGTTTCCTCCTAAGCCTAGAAAAGGGGACGAATCAATAGTGGATTGATTGAGAAATCCTTAGTGGAGAGCTAAGGTAGTGGATGTAGACCTTGGTTAGAAGGTTGAACCACTATAAATCATTGTGTCAATTTATTTTCTAGCTTCCTCAACCCTTCCACCCAAATATCCACCTCTCTACCACTTGGTGAGCCAAACCGGTTGAACGAATCGAGCCCCTAAAAACTCAACAGAATCATCTAAAACAAACCAACCTAGGAGAAAGACTTATAACTACAAACAAAGTGGCTTCCCTAGACATAATAGAACTAAAAATATTAGGAGTGTATGAGTTCCTAAGGAACTCGTCAAGTCTAATAATGTTATTGCCATGTCACCTTGGATTCCTAAGGGAACTAAGCTTTTGGGAGCTAACACTCGTGGACCTAAAATGATTTGGTTACCAAAAACCAAAGCTTAATATCTTTGTTTGTAGGGGGAGCATTGCTACAAGGCCAAAACACAAAGTCAAAATTCATGGTACCTTGATAGTGGATGCTCGAGGCATATGACTGGAGACAAGAGTAAATTCATGGACTTAAAGCCAAAAAGTGGAGGAGTAGTGACATTTGGTGACAACTCCAAAGGCCACATTAAAGGTATTGCCTCCATAGGTAATCACTCTACTATTCTCATTGAAAATGTTTTGTATGTCGATGGTCTTAAACATAATTTATTGAGCATTAGTCGACTATGTGATAAAGGGTTTGATGTCTTGTTTGATAAAAATGGGTGCAAAATTGTTGACATTAAATCAAATAAAATAATGCTCATAGGTCATCGCATAGGTAATATTTACATGGTGCATCTAGATGACATTCACACATCCCATGCATGTTTAGTTGCTCAAAATGAAAATGATGCATGGCTATGGCATAGGAAACTGGGACATGCTAGCATAAGTGTTTTAGAAAAATTAGTTTCCCTAAATCTAGTTAGAGGTTTACCCAAAATTAAGTTCTCAAATGACAAAAATTGTGATGCATGCTCTAAGGGTAAACAACATAAATCATCCTTTAAATCCATTAATGATTTTTCTACAAGTAGGTGTTTACAACTTATTCACATGGATTTATTTGGGACTATTAGAACTATGAGCTTGGGTGGTAAATCTTATGCATTTGTACTTGTTGATGACTATTCTAGATATACTTGGGTTCTATTTTTAAGTACTAAAGATGAGGCTTTAGAAAAATTCATCATATTTTCAAAATTAACTCAAAATGATCTTGAACTTAGAATTTCTCATATTAGAAGTGATCAGGGAACCAAATTTCAAAATTTAGGTTTTGAAGAAATTTTGAATGAAAATGGTATTAGCCACAATTTTTCGGCTCCTCAAACTCCTCAACAAAATGGGGTAGTTGAGAGGAAAAATAGAACTTTACAAGAAATGGCTAGAATCATGCTTTGTGAAAACATTTTACCTAAATATTTTTTGGTGGAAGCCACTAACACCGCTTGCTACATTGTAAACCGAGTAATGATTAGGCCACTTTTAAAGAAAACATCATATGAGATTTTAAAATCTAAAAAGCCTAACATTAGCTATTTTCATCCATTTGGTTGCAAGTGTTTTGTTTTAAATAATGGAAAAGATAACTTAGGTAAATTTGATGCAAAAAGTGATGAAGTTATTTTCTTAGAATATTCTTTAAACTCTAAAGCCTATCGTGTATTTAACAAGAGAACTTTAGTAGTATAAGAGTCTATTCATGTTGTATTCGATGATAACCCCCTTCCGAGGAAGGATTCTTGTGATGATGATGATGTAGGAATCATTGATGCCTTTGATGGAGGACAAACTTCAAAGGAGGATGAGATTCCACCAAAAGAAGAGGATACACAAGATCCACCTCTTGAAGCCTTAAAGGACTTGGCTCTTGAGGAAAAGGAAGTGAGCTACCCAAGGGGGTACAACTATGTCAAAGGTGGTGAAATCTTGGGTGATCTATCGAAGGGGGTAACCACTAGATCTTCTCTTAAACTTATGAATCATGTTGCTTTTATTTCATGCATTGAGCCTAAAAATATCAAAGAAGCATTAAAAAATGATTTTTGGAGTTGCTCAAGGTTACACTCAAGAAGAGGGAATTTGTAACCCCCTTAGCCCGACCTAGACGATTGACCCGAACTACGAAGATTACACAGGGAAAACCAAAGTCGACCCGAAAGTCAACCTTGATTAACGACCCTTTTTTTTCTTTTAAACTTGTCTAGATGCACATTAACCCTAGGCGTACTCTTGAGATAAGCATACTCAAAAATCATAGCAATCGGAAAGCAAAAAGGTACTCAATTGCATAACATACGAATTTAGGGACCAAATTGTAAATTCTGGAAATTAAGAGGACTTTGCAAACTTTTAAGATGCCATTATGAAATTAGTCATGTTTCATGCTTCTATGCCAAATTTCACCTCAAACGGACATCCCAAACTCAAGCAATTGCATAAACACAGTTCAGGACTAAAACGTGAAGATTTCAAAACATATAACCATATAATTCAGTGCCCAACGGTCAAGTGTTCCGGAACAGGGGCTGACCGTTCCGAAATGCGGGACCGTTTCGAAACCTGTTCCGAAACAGGGCTTGGCAGTAGCAAAAGTGTTTCGGAACGGCTCTACCCGTTTCGAAACACCAAGGCCATTTCAGACCCTTGTTTCGAAACAGTAGTACCCGTTCCGATACGGGCTGCCCAGAAATGCAGAAATTATCTAGTTTATCACACATTCGACCCATCAAACACATCCCTATGACCCCCAAATCATGCCAACAAGTCATCATGCATCAAAGGAACATATTTGCATCATCAAAACATATTCATGGCATCAATTAGGGAAAACCACAATCTATAGGCATGCCTCTTATTACCCAAAACCAACAAACATCAAACCATCAAAGCAAACACCAAAAATGTCCAATTACATATCCAAAACATCATAGGCATCATGCCAAACTTAGGGAGTCCAAAACATCTCCCAAAAACACAACCTAGGTTCCCATTGCCAAGTACCAAAAACTAATAGTGTTGTAAAAATAGTCACCATACATGAGCTTAGTCTTTCACTTGGATTCTTGACCTCCTTGCTACCCTTAAAGCACTTCAATTCTCTGCATTATTGGTTCAAGAAGGAGAGCGTAAGCACATATGCTTAGTGAGAAATGCTCTAATGAAACAACACAATAATACACTTTATAAAACACCTTACAAGGCTTTTAAATTCATAATATCATTACTCATGCAACAATGCATACACAACAAGCATCTCATGCTTCATTACATCAACATGTCATATTGGCTTTCAAGTGATTCCGTAACCATTTTTCAACACAAAACACAATCGGATACGCGGATTACAAGCGTTGTCCCATACGCTTCATACACACTACCAAACACACAAGGTGGAGTTTACCGGTACAATCACAACCCCTCAACACCCGTGATGGAGTCTAACGGTACAATCACAACCCCTCCACATCACTCATTGGTAGTTGTATAACATCACTAACGAGAGCACGGGACACACAACACAAGATCTTCACATGGCATTTTAACCACCATTATGATCTTAGACATCTCGTTAGTGTACTTGGATGAAGTTTACGGTACCATTACAACCCCTCAACATCCAAGGCGACTTTATTCACGGTGTACCCAATCCTATAGCCGGCTAACTATATCCGATTCAAGTACTTTTAAACCAACACTTCACTTGCCAATATACATCATTTACCATCATCAATTCACTGTTTTAAAGCATTAAACAAAGCCATTAAACAATCATGCATCACTATGCATCAAACCACATTTATCAATGTTAAATAAGGATCTCTTACCTTGAGCATCCTTCAACACATGGCTTTCAAAACCAGCATTAAACATGCTAAAATATGCTTTCAAAACAGAATTTAAACATGCAAATTAAACATATTGCATCCAACCATCTCATGGTTCATCAAAGAGAGAGTTTCTCCGAAAACTTACTCTTGAGCTTAGTTAAGTTGCTTAGACTTAAACTAAGCTTCTGAAACCTTCAAACATTGGTTTCAAAGCTGAAAACCAAACTTCACTCACCAATTCCGTTTCGCAAGCTTGCCGAAACGCCGTTCAAGCCTCCGGATCAACACCACAAGGATCCGAAGATGTCTCCCCTGTTTTAAACACATCAAAGCAGAGGATTAATGCATCATCATGCATTAAAATCTTCAGCCATTACACCTAAACTCGCTGCTCTCACCAAAACTCACATTTCGGCTACCAAACACAACCGAAAACACATCCAAACACTTCCACAACATTACCCAGCCAAGATCCAACACTTCTAAACATTCTTAGACATCAATTAACATCCAAAAAGAACCTAATCACGTCCTTATACCTCCAGCTATAGCAGAACACCAAAATCACCTCAAAAACCACCATTTTCACAAGTAAAAACTTAGGAAAATCAACCTATTCGGGATTGCATTGATTAAACCTCAATTACACATCATTAAACATCCAAAATACATTAAAAAGCATCTCAAAACAGAACCCAAACAACCTCCACGAAATTCTTCAAGATTTGATCAAAATCTCAAGTTTTAAACCAAATTCAAGATCATAACATTAAAACATTTAATAAAACTTAATTTAAGGATTGAGAACTTGGGAATTTCAGTAAAGAACTGAGTATTTAGAGGAGAAGGACATTTATGCCTCTAAATGTGGATTTCTCCTTGTTTAGAGCCAAAATCCTTGAAAATTCAATAAGCAAATGCAGAGGATTTGATGTAGAAATGATTAGGAATCATTTGGGGATTGAAATCTCATCATTTGGTGTGGAAATCAAAAGAAAAGTTGTTGTGGAAATGTGTTTGGCTAAGGGAATTTTGAGAGAAAATGAAATGGGAAAATTTTAGCAAAAGTTAGTTATGAAACTAAAACATGATTTTTCCCTTTTTTCTTTTTATTAATTAAACATTAAATGAGTCTTTAAAAATCAAGAAAAAAATTTGGAGAAATCCTCCCTTGGGTAAATTAGCTCCTTAAAGATTCAAAGTTTCAATCCTTTTAAAACTGTCACGAACTTTTCAAAAATTACATTTTAGTCACTAACTCGAAATGTCATACTTCCAAGCCTCATTTTGTAAAATTGATTTCACCACTCTCTTATATATGTTAAAAAAGGATTTTTAGATATTTTTCCATATTTTTAATGCATCCCGAACTAGGCTTTCCCTAAAACTACCTTTTGTATTCGAACCGAAATTTAGACCGGTCCGGTTCAGACCCTAAACTTCCAAGCCCAAAATTGGGGTGTTACAACTCCCCCCCCCCCTTAAGAAATTTCATCCTCGAAATTTACCTGGAGGAAAAAGGTATGGAAACTGCTTCATCATATCATCCTTCTGTTCCCACGTGGCTTCCTCAGCACCACGATGCTTCCACAACACCTTTACCAACTCAATGGTCTTGCCTCGAAGAACTTTACTATCCGAATCCAGAATCTCCACCGGTTCCTCATCATAAGTCAAATCCGGATTCAACTCTACTTCCTCCACAGGCATAACATGCGAAGGATCTGATCTATACCTCCGAAGCATAGAGACATGAAACACATCATGAATCTTTTCCAACTCTCGCGGTAACCTCAACTTGTACGCAACAGGATCCACACGCTCAATCACCTCGTATGGTCCAATGTACCTAGGGCTCAACTTACCCTTTCGGCCAAACCTCATCACCTTTTTCCAAGGCGAAACTTTCAAAAACACACGGTCACCCACCGCATACTCAATCTCCTTACGCTTCAAATCCGCGCAAGACTTTTGTCGATCAGAAGATGCCTTCAATCGCTCACAAATGAGCTTCACCTTCTCGGTGGTTCCTTTCAACAAAGCTGGCATCGAAACCAACTTCTGACCTGTTTCAGCCCAACAAAGAGGAGTCCTACACTTCCTCCCGTACAATGCTTCATAAGGTGCCATTTGAATACTTGCCTGATAGCTATTATTATAGGCAAACTCCAACAGAGGTAAATGTTTCTCCCAAGAGCCCTGAAACTCAATCACACAACACCTTAACATATCCTCCAACACTTGGATAACTCGCTCAGACTGTCCATCCGACTGTGGATGATAAGAAGTACTGAAATTCAACCGTGTACCCAAAGCCTGGTGCAAACACTTCCAGAAACGCGATGTAAACCTCAGATCTCTATCTGACACAATCGACTTTGACACACCATGCAGCCGCACAATCTCAGCAATGTACAGCTCCGCAAGCTTGTCCAAAGTGTACGTAGTATGCACGGGTATGAAATGCGCACACTTCGTCAGGCGATCCACAATCACCCACACCGAATTCTTCTTCGATGGCGAAAAGGGTAAACCAGACACGAAGTCCATGGTAATCCTTTCCCACTTCCACTCAGGAATCCTCAACGGTTGCAACAACCCTGAAGGAAACTGATGCTCAGCCTTAACTCGTTGACATACAATGCACTTGCTCACAAACTCAGCAACATCTTTCTTTAAACCCACCCAATAGTACTCATCACGAAGATCACGGTACATCTTAGTACTACCAGGGTGCATAGCAAAAGGACTACTATGAGCTTCAGTCAGAATAGTACGCCTCAACCCAGCATCATTGGGCACTACTATCCGACTCCCAAAGCATAAGACTCCCTCATCATTAAAGCAAAAATCCGATGGCCTATCCTCAGCAATATCCTGAACATGTGGCACCAAGGAATCATCCAACAACTGCTTATCCTTTATCAACTGAACCAAGGATGGTTTCACTTGCAACTCAGCCACAAGACCACCATCACGTGAAATGCTCAAACTAGCAAACATAGCCCTCAACTCCACTGCCACCTTCCTACTCAAGGCATCCGCTACAACATTAGCTTTACCTGGATGGTACTCGATCGTCAAGTCGTAATCCTTAAGCAACTCCACCCAACGTCGTTGCCTAAGATTCAACTCTTTCTGAGACATCAGATACTTCAAACTCTTGTGATCCGTGTACACAGTACACTTCTCACCATACAGGTAATGTCTCCAAATTTTCAAAGCAAAAACCACCGCAGCTAACTCAATGTCATGCGTAGGATAATTGCGCTCATGCACCTTCAACTGGCGCGATGCATAAGCCACCACCTTACCCTCTTGCATCAACACACAACCCAAACCAACGTAAAACGCGTCACTATACACCACAAACTCTTCCCCTGATTCAGGTTGAACCAAGATAGGAGCTTGCGTCAAAGCTGCCTTAAGCTTCTCAAAAGCATGTTGTCTCGCTTCCGTCCACTCATACTTAACATCCTTCTGCAACAACTTCGTCAAAGGTGCAACAATCTTTGAAAACCCATCCACGAACCTCCGATAGTATCCCGCCAAACCAAGAAAACTACGGACTTCATGAACAGACTTAGGAGGCTTCCAATTCATCACTGCCTCAATCTTCTGAGGATCAACACGAATCCCCTCAGCAGAAACCACATGACCAAGAAACACAACTTTTCTGAGCCAAAACTCACACTTGCTCAGCTTGGCATAAAGCTGGTTCTCCAACAAAGCCCGCAACACAATCCTCAAATGCCCCTCATGCTCCTCCTCAGTACGAGAGTACAAGAGAATATCATCAATGAACACCACAACAAATTTATCCAAGTATTCGTGGAACACCATATTCATCATGTCCATGAAAGCTGCAGGAGCATTCGTCAAACCAAACGGCATCACAAGAAACTCATAATGCCCATACCTCGTTCTGAAGGCTGTCTTTGGCACATCCACATCCTTCACCTTCAACTGGTAATACCCTGATCTTAAGTCAATTTTAGAGAACACAGCCGCTCCCCGAAATTGATCAAAAAGATCATCAATTCTCGGCAATGGATACCGATTCTTGATAGTCAACTTGTTAAGCTAGCGGTAATCGATGCACATTCTCATAGTGCCATCCTTTTTCTTTACAAACAAGACCGGTGCACCCCAAGGTGACACACTCGGCCGAATGAAACCACGATCAAGCAACTCCTGAAGTTGCGTCTTCAGCTCCTTCAACTCTTTAGGTGCCATTCGATAAGGAGTAATTGACACTGGAGTTGTGTTTTCATACAGCTCAATTCCAAACTCCACTTCGCGATTAGGAGGCAATTCAGGCAACTCCTCCGGAAACACACCAGGAAACTCTCGCACAGTCCTGATATCTTGCACTCGCAACTCCTTAGAGCTAGGATTCTTCACAAAGGCTAGGTAGGCTTCACAACCTTGCCTCAGCATCCGGCTCGCTTCCAATGTAGACACCACATTGGCAAGAAACTTCACATTCTCACCCACCACCACTACCTCATAATCATCTGCAAGCTTCAACGAACTCGCTTATTCTCAAAATCCACCACAGCTCGATGTTCAACAAGCCAATACATGCCAAGGATTACATCAAAACCATAGAAAGGCAATTCCATAAGATCAATCGGAAAAACATGGTTTTGCACAACCAAGGGACATCTTCTATAAAGCTTCCGTGTCACAACAGTCTCACCAAAAGAACTAGTTACACGCATACCAACATCCAAAGACTCAACATGCAAACCAAGCAATTGAGCATGTTCACGCAATATGTATGAGTGTGTAGATCCAGAATCAATCAAGGAAAGTAATGACAAGGATTGCAAAGTGAAAGTACCTGCGATCACATCCGTGTCATTTCTTCCCTCCCGCTGCGCATACACTCGGGCCTGGCCACAACCCTCAGGCTGAACAGCCACCACATGAGCCACATTCCTTCCACCATCCTCTCCGCGCTGGAAGTTACCACGGCCGCGCCCACGACCTCTCTGTGGTGCAACAACTCCAGGAGCACGTCCCTGACCACCACCGGCCAACAGAGGACACTCCCTCCTCATATCATCTGCCGAACCACAGTTCCAGCACGAATTACCGGTCACCACAGCAGGAGTCTGCACCTCTCTCGCTGCCCGAGGACAATCACGCCTCAAGTGACCACGCGATCCACAGGCCCAGCATGTGTTCTGATCAGCTCTCGCCCTGTCTCCCTGAACAGGCGCACCTTGCCCACCACCACGACGCCTAGCCGAAGACTGATACCTCCGATCACGTCCTCTCTTGTTCCGTCCACCACCGGAACTATACTCAGCAGCTCTCTTGCCCGTACTAGAACCATCACTCCTAGAGGACAAGCTCAGATTCAGATCAATATCCTTCGCTCTACTAACCAGCACATCAAAGTCAGTGTACTCAGCGGCCAGCATATAGGTCTTTACATCCGTCACCAAACCATAACGGAAACGTTCACACCTCTCCCGCTCATCAAAGATAAGCTCAGGTGCGTACTGACTGAGACAGACAAACTGAACCTTGTACTCAGCCACTAACATGCTCCCTTGAGTAAGAGACATGAACTCCCTTTTCTTTTCATCCAGGTATCGCACACCCAGATACTTTCGCTTGAACGCGTTCAGAAAGAACGTCCAAGTTACATCAGCTTCCTCCATTCCGGAGACAGTGGTCGTCCACCAGGTATGCGCATCATCGTGTAGCAGCAATACCACACAACCTAGCTTCTGCACATCATTGCAATTCATTTGTCCCAAAACTCTCTTGGTACTTTCCAACCAAGACTCGGAACCCTCCGCAGACAAACCTCTGAACTCAGTCCCTCCCAGACTGCGCAAACGTTCCAAAGGTAGTCTAGCATTAGCATCGCCCTGATGCCCAGCTCCATGAGCTCCAGCTACTGCCGCCTGAAAGGCTCCAGCAATAGCTTGAATCAAAACTGTCATGTCAGGAGCAGCTTGCCCCTGCCCAGCTTCAGGTCCAGCGACCCCAGCACCAGCACCAGCTCCAGCACCAGTTCCATCACCTCCAGCACCAACACCACCGGGTGGAGGAGGTAAATCCACTACATTCTCCGTATTATCTTCATTCTCGTTTTTAGCCATAGCTCGCGTATTAATCCTCGTCTCTCTACGAGGTCCCATTCACTAACAATGCACTAACACAAATGCAATAAACATAATCAGGCTCAGCAAGGTAAGAAATCCAAGTACTCAAGCTCATTTTCAAATAAAAACAAGTCATTTCATTAGTTTTGGTATGGCAATGGGTCCCTCTAACATACTTCACCACAGCATACATCATAATTGCAACATACTTACAAATCACACATCATACTTTCACTCAAAACGCATACAAATCGATCATACATATATCACCCACATAACCATTCACAATTACTCGAGAACTCAGCTCTGATACCACCAAATGTAACCCCCTTAGCCCGGCCTAGACGGTTGACCCGAACTACGAAGATTACACGGGGAAAACCAAAGTCAACCCGAAAGTCAACCTTGATTAATGACCCTTTTTTCTTTTTAAACTTGTCTAGATGCACATTAACCCTAGGCATACTCTTGAGATAAGAATACTCAAAAATCATAGCAATCGAAAAGCAAAAAGGTACTCAATTGCATGACATACGAATTTAGGGACCAAATTGTAAATTCTAGAAATTAAGAGGACTTTGCAAACTTTTAAGATGCCATTATGAAATTAGTCATGTTTCATGCTTCTCTGCCAAATTTCACCTCAAAAGGACATCCCAAACTCAAGCAATTGCATAAACGAAGTTCAGGACTAAAACGTGAAGATCTCAAAACATATAACCATATAATTCAGTGCCCAACGGTCAAGTGTTCCGGAACAGAGGCTGATTGTTCTGAAACGCGGGACCGTTTCGAAACCTGTTCCGAAACAGGGCTTGGCAGTAGCAAAAGTGTTTCGGAACGGCTCTACCCGTTTCGAAACACCAAGGCCATTTCAGACCCCTGTTTCGAAACAGTAGTACCCGTTCCGATACGGGCTGCCTAGAAATGCAGAAATTATCTGGTTTATCACACATTCGACCCATCAAACACATCCCTATGACCCCCCAAATCATGTCAACAAGTCATCATGCATCAAAGGAACATATTTGCATCATCAAAACATATTCATGGCATCAATTAGGGAAAACCACAATCTATAGGCATGCCTCCTATTACCCAAAACCAACAAACATCAAACCATCAAAGCAAACACCAAAAATGTCCAATTACATATCCAAAACATCATAGGCATCATGCCAAACTTAGGGAGTCCAAAACATCTCCAAAAAACACAACCTAGGTTCCCATTGCCAAGTACCAAAAACTAATAGTGTTGTAAAAATAGTCACCATACATGAGCTTAGTCTTTCACTTGGATTCTTGACCTCCTTGCTGCCCTTAAAGCACTTTAATTCTCTGCATTATTGGTTCAAGAAGGAGAGCGTAAGCACATATGCTTAGTGAGAAATGCTCTAATGAAACAACACAATAATGCACTTTATAAAACACCTTACAAGGCTTTTAAATTTATAATATCATTACTCATGCAACAATGCATACACAACAAGCATCTCATGCTTCATTACATCAACATGTCATATTGGCTTTCAAGTGATTCCATAACCATTTTTCAACAAAAAACACAATCGGATACGCGGATTACAAGCGTTGTCCCATACGCTTCATACACACTACCAAACACACAAGGTGGAGTTTACCGGTACAATCACAACCCCTCAATACCCGTGATGGAGTCTAACGGTACAATCACAACCCCTCCACATCACTCATTTGTAGTTGTATAACATCACTAACGAGAACACGTGACACACAACACAAGATCTTCACATGGCATTTTAACCACCATTATGATCTTAGACATCTCGTTAGTGTACTTGGATGGAGTTTACGGTACCATTACAACCCCTCAACATCCAAGGCGACTTTATTCACGGTGCACCCAATCCTATAGCCGGCTAACTATATCCGATTCAAGTACTTTTAAACCAACACATCACTTGCCAATATACATCATTTACCATCACCAATTCACTGTTTTAATGCATTAAACAAAGCCATTAAACAATCATGCATCACTATGCATCAAACCACATTTATCAATGTCAAATCAAGGATCTCTTACCTTGAGCATCCTTCAACACATGGCTTACAAAACCAGCATTAAACATGCTAAAATATGCTTTCAAAAACAGAATTTAAACATGCAAATTAAACATATTGCATCCAACCATCTCATGGTTCATCAAAGAGAGAGTTTCTCCGAAAACTTACTCTTGAGCTTAGTTAAGTTGCTTAGACTTAAACTAAGCTCCCAAAACCTTCAAACATTGGTTTCAAAGCTGAAAACCAAACTTCACTCACCAATTCCGTTTCGCAAGCTTGCCGAAACGCCATTCAAGCCTCCGGATCAACACCACAAGGATCCGAAGATGTCTCCCCTGTTTTAAACACATCAAAGCAGAGGATTAATGCATCATCATGCATTAAAATCTTCAGCCATTACACCTAAACTCGCTGCTCTCACCAAAACTCACATTTCAGCTACCAAACACAACCGAAAACACATCCAAACACTTCCACAACATTACCCAACCAAGATCCAACACTTCTAAACATTCTTAGACATCAATTAACATCCAAAAAGAACCTAATCACGTCATTATACCTCCAGCTATATCAGAACAACAAAATCACCCCAAAAACCACCATTTTCACAAGTAAAAACTTAGGAAAATCAACCTATTCGAGATTGCATTGATTAAACCTCAATTAGACATCATTAAACATCCAAAATACATTAAAAAGGCATCGCAAAATAGAGCCCAAACAACCTCCACGAAATTCTTCAAGATTTGATCAAAATCTCAAGTTTTAAGCCAAATTCAAGATCATAACATTAAAACATTTAATAAAACTTAATTTAAGGATTGAGAACTTGGGAATTTCAGTAAAGAACTGAGTATTTAGAGGAGAAGGACGTTAATACCTCTAAATGTGGATTTCTCCTTGTTTAGAGCCAAAATCCTTGAAAATTCAATAAGCAAATGAAGAGGATTTGATGTAGAAATGATTAGGAGTCATTTGGGGATTGAAATCTCATCATTTGGTGTGGAAATCAAAAGAAAAGTTGCTGTGGAAATGTGTTTGGCTGAGGGAATTTTGAGAGAAAATGAAATGGGAAAATTTTAGCAAAAGTTAGTTATGAAACTAAAACATGATTTTTCCCTCTTTTCTTTTTATTAATTAAACATTAAATGAGTCTTTAAAAATCAAGAAAAAATCTGGAGAAATCCTCCCTTGGGTAAATTAGCTCCTTAAAGACTCAAAGTTTCAATCCTTTTAAAACAGTCACGAACTTTTCAAAAATTACATTTTAGTCACTAACTCGAAATGTCATACTTCCAAGCCTCATTTTGTAAAATTGATTTCACCACTCTCTTATATATATTAAAAAAGGATTTTTAGATATTTTTCCATATTTTAAATCATCCTGAACTAGGCTTTCCCTAAAACCACCTTTTATATTCGAACCAAAATTTAGACCGGTCCGGTTCAGACCCTAAACTTCCAAGCCCAAAATTGGGGTGTTACAGAATTGATTCTGATGAAACCTATGCACTCATAGCTAGAATGGAAGTCATTAGGATGTTGCTTGCATATGCATGTTATCATGATTTCAAGCTTTTTCAAATGGATTTTAAAAGCGCATTTTTAAATGGTTTTATAAATGAGGAAGTGTATGTGGAACAACCACCGGGTTTTGAAGACTCAAATTTCCAAATCATGTTTTCAATCTAACTAAAGCACTTTATGGTTTAAAACAAGCTCCTAGAGCTTGGTATGAAAGACTTTCCAACTTTTTGATTGAAAAGGGCTTTGAAAAAGGTAAGGTGGACACTACACTTTTCATAAAAAGGTTTAAAAATGACATCTTAGTAGTACAAATATACGTTGATGATATTATTTTTGGATCTACTAATGAGTGTCATTGCAAGGAATTTGCTAAGTTAATGCAAGGTGAATTCGAGATGAGCATGATGGGTGAGCTCTCATTCTTTTTGGGATTCCAAATCAAGAAAAGGAAGGATGGCACCTTCAACAATCAAGCAAAGTACATCAAGGATATGCTCAAGAAGTTTGGCTTGGAGAATGCAAAGCCTCAAGCCACACCAATGAGCTCATCTAAAAAGCTTGAAAAATATGAAGGAGGGAAGTGTGTTGACTCTAAGCTTTATCGCTCTATGATTGGATCTTTGCTCTACCTTACCGCAAGTAGACCGGATATCTTAGAGAATCTTTAGGTACCTTAGAGATACCCCTTGTTTAGGTCTTTGGTACCCTAGAGACTCCACCTTCAACCTTCATGCTTATTCGGATGCGGATTATGGGGGGTGTAAAATCAATAGGAAGAGTACTTCGGAAACATGTCAATTCTTAGGTAGTATGCTCATATCTTGGTTCTCTAAGAAACAAAATACTGTAGCTCTTTCTACCACCGAAGCCGAGTACATATCCTTAGGGAGTTGTTGTGCTCAAGTCTTTTGGATGAAGCAACAACTCTTAGATTATGGTATTAAAGTTGAAACCATACCCCTTAAGTGTGATAACACTAGTGCCATATGTTTAACAAAAAATCCCATCCAACACTCTAGAACCAAACATATAGAAATAAGGCATCATTTCATTAGAGATCATGTCCTTAAGGAAGATGTTGCTATAGAGTTCGTTGACACCTTAAACCAACTAGCGGACATTTTTACTAAGCCTTTAGATAAAGAGCATTTTTGGTCCCTTATGAGAGAGTTAGGTCTAACTAGCCTATCTTGACCTTTTAGGGCCTTTTTGTACTTAAATTGCTTGAATTCTTGAAAAATGTCATGCTTACGTGTTTTTACTCCTAAATTCATCCATGCTTATAGTTAGGGGGAGTATGTTTATGTTTGCACATGTTATTCCTGCTCATTCATGTCATTTATGCATATAGGGCCTCATGAAATTCATTTTTCTGCAATTTTATAGCCTCATCTGCACTTCCAGGCCCAGGTGTATCGAAACGAGTCCAATTGTTTCGATACGGGTGCCTTAAAAGATTCATCTGAGAGTAGGGTGTTTCGAAACACCTTCAAAGGGTTTCGAAACGATTTTGCTACTGCCAAGGGGTGTATCGTAACGTGTTTCGATACGAGTCAACGTGGGATTCGATACGGTTAAATCCGTATCAGAACGGTCAGATGGACTTGAAACGTCAGTCAACGTTTTCGGTGCAAGCGTTTCAGAACGGTCGAGCCTGTTCCGAAACGGGTATGCGGACAGCTTTAAAGAGGGTTTTTAATGTTAAAACTCACTTTAAATTAAAACTCTTTCAAAACCCTAAAAACCCTAACCCGGTTTTCCCTATAAAAACCCTACAAACCTCATTGTTTTTCATCAAATCTTGAGGGCTTTTACACACAAACTCAAGTCTAAGCAAGCATCAACAATCTTGTGCAAGATTTTCCATTTATTCATCCAAAATCCCAATCTAAGGTATTTTTTCATCTTTTTCTTTTTCCTTCAATTTTTATTCGAATCTTAGGTTAGAAAACTTTAATTTTGTATAGATTATGTGTTTTGCTACTTAGGTTTTTCAAATCTTGTAAAAAAAATTCAAAATCTTAAAATTTTTTATTCGAATATATTATTTTTCATTCGTATTTTTTTATTTTTTTTAAATTGTTTTCTCTTAAAAAAATTTAATATGTATCTATGTTCTTAAAAAATTTTTTAAAACCTAAGTGCGATTTGTCATTGGATTGAATTAAGGATTTTCATGCATACACTTCAATTTTTACAAATTGCTTGCTTTATGTTTTTAGGATTTTTCAATGGAACCCGCTAACAAGAAACGTAAGGCACCTCAATCGGGTGAAGCTTCAAACCAAGCCGCTATCCGTCCCAACCTCACCCAACTTTTTCTCAAGAGTCTTAAAACTCCATCGATGTGGGAACGTTTCACTTATGTCCAGGAGATTGCCATTCGTCGTGAGCGTGTTGTTGACATCTCTTTCCTTGATTCCGAGCGCTTTTACTTCCGTTATCTCGAGCGTTTACAAGAATGGAGCTTCATGGCTTTCTTAAGCATCTCAGATATTTGCTACAAGCACATGGTTCTCATCTTCTACTCAAATGCCCAACTTATTGATAATGAAGATCACTCCGAAGTTGTTGGCATTGAGTCATTTATCTTGGGGAAGAGGATCGTCATCGACATCCCCTATCTAGAGACTACTCTTGACCTTAAGAACGAAGGCATTGAGGATGAAACCTATTGTAACGCCCCGGTTTTGGGCTCAGAAGTTTTAGGCGTTGACCGGTTCGGTCAAAGTGCTGATCGAATATATAAGAGTGAATTTAGGAAAGCCTAGTTCGGGTTGCATTAAAAATATGGGAAAATGTTCTAAAATCATCTTTTAATATATAAAAGTGAACTGTGAAATCAATTTTGGAAAATGAGGTTCGGAAGGTTGACATTTTGGCTAGTGACCAAAATGTAATTTTTGAAAGTTTGGTGACTGTTTTATAAAGGATTGAAACTTTGAATCTTTAAGGAGCTATTATTCCAAAAAGAGTTTCTCCAGATTTTTCTAAGATATTTTAAGGCTTTATTCTGATTTTAAAGTTTATGAAATGTGGAGGGAAATCATTTTACCATTTCATAACTAACTTTTCTATTTTCTCTCAATTTTCCTTTTCTCTCATTTTCTCTCAACCCAAACACATTTCTCCAGATTTTCTTCTCTGATTTTTTCATCTAAATCACTCATTTCAACTCTCTTTTGATTCCTAATCATCTCATCAACAAAACCTCTCAATTTGCAAGTTGTTTCATCAAGCTTTTTGGCTCTAAAAGGGAGAAACTCAAGGTTTGGAGGTAAGAACGTCCTTCTCCTCTAAAATATCAGTTCTTTACTGAAATTCCTAAGTTCTCAATCCTTGATTTGTGATTTGTTAAAGGCTTTTCAATTGAGATCTTGATTTTGGCTTAAAATGCAAGATTTGGTGATTTTGGTGAAATTTTCGTGTGATCTGTTTAAGCAGGGTTTTGAGGTGTCAAATTGATGTTAAATGAATGCTAAATTGATTAGAAGTTGAGGTTTAATCAATGCAATCCCGGATAGGTTGAATTTCCTAAGTTGTACTTGAGTTTTTGGTTGTTTTTGGAGTGTTTTTGGTGATCTGTTATACCTGGAGGTATAAGGATGTGTTTGTGATCATTTTGGATGTTAATTGATGTTTAAAAATGGTTAGAAGTGATGGATCTTGGCTGGGTTAAGTTTTGGAAGTGTTTAGAGGTGATTTCGGTTGTGTTTGGTAGCCAAAGTGTTGGTTTTAGGATGAGCAGCGAGTTGTGTTGTTGTTGCTGGTGTTTTTAATGCATAAAGATGCATTAATGCTCTGTTTTTGTGTGCTTGAAACAGGGGAGTTTGATCCGTGAGCTTTAGAGGTGTTGCGGAAGGTTTCGGATGCTTGGAAGGCTTGTTGGCTAGCCTTGTTTTGTGTATCGGTGAGTGAAGTTGGGTTTTCAGCTTTTAAACCAAGGTTTGGAGGTTTTGGGAGCTTAGTTTAAGTCTAAACAACTTTTCTAAGCTCAAGAGTAAGTAAATGGATTTCTTTCTTGGTTTGTGATATGAAATGGCTTTTAAAGCAATTGTGGTTGATGATTGATATGCATGTGTTTTGCATGATTTAAATTCTGTCTTGAAAGCATATTGTAAGCATGGTTTAATGCTTGTTTTGAAAGCCACATGTGAAGGATGCTCAAGGTAAGAGATCCTTGGTTTTGTACATGGAAATTGTGGTTTTGATGCATGGTGTTGCATGTTGTTCAATGGCTTTGTGTAATGCTTTAAAACAGTGAATTAATGATGGTAATTGATGGTTATTGCATTGTGGTTATGCATGTGAATTATTGGACTAATGATGGTAAGTTGGTTATATTGGCAAGTGAAGTAAGTGGTTCTTGGTTCTTTGATTGGATATAGTTAGCCGGCTATAGGATTGGGTGCACCGTGAATAAAGTCGCCTTGGAGGTGGAGTGGTTAAGAGTGAACCGGTAAACTCCCTTCAAGTATCCTAACGAGATGGTTAAGGTCATAATGGAGGTGGAGTGCCCATTCGAGGACCTTGGTTAAGCAAAGGTTATATGGTGGTTAAAAGTCCATATGTGAGAACCTTGTGCTTGTTAAGATCACAATGGAGGTGTAATGCCCATGTGTGGATCTTGTGTAGGGTGTCCCGGATCTCGTTAGTGATGTTATACAACTACCAATCGGTGATGCAAAGGTTGTATGGTGTTTGAAAGTCCATACATGGGAACCTTGTGCATGTCAAGGTTGTATGGTGTTTAAAAGTCCATACATGGGAACCTTGGGAAAAGTTGAGGTTGTATGGTGTTTAAAAGTCCATACATGGGAACCTTGGGAAAAGTTGAGGTTGTATGGTGTTTAAAAGTCTATACATGGGAACCTCGGGAAAAGCTAAGGTTGTATGGTGTTTAAAAGTCCATACATGGGAACCTTAGGATGTTGAGGTCAAATGGTGTTTAAAAGTCCATTTGGAGACCTTGGATTGGTAGTGTGTATGAAGCGTGGGGGACAACGCTTGTGATCCGTGTATCCGATCGGGTTGTTGAGTTGAAAAGTGGATGTGGATGATCACTTGGAAGCCAATGTAATGTTCTTGATTATAAAGAAGCATGAGATGCTTGAAAGGTGCAAGGTTGCATGAAAAGTGGTTAATGCTTGTGAATGCATGTTTACTTGTTAAGTTGAACAAGTGTTGATTATCATTGGTAAATGATGCATGTGTGCATGGAATCTCTTAAATGCATTGGAGTCTTGTTAAGACTTGTTTTAAAAGGCATGTGATGATAATGTTGTGGTTTATAAGTTGCCTTTGGTTAATGCATGTGTTGGATTGATTGAGCAAATGGTTTTAAAGGGTTTCTTGCTTGAATGGTTTTCAAGTATAAGAAAGGTATGTTGTGAAATGGAAGTGTTTTCCAAGGTTTTGAATTTAGTTTTGCATATGGTGTTTATGCATGGAATGGTTAAATGGATGATTTTGCAAGTTGTGCTTTGAAAAGGTTTTCTTAGCTTGCTAAGCTAAGGGTTGGTTTTCATGTATGTGTAATGCATGGTTTTAAGCATGATGTTGAAAAGGAGTTTTCAAACTTTGCTTGGTAAACAATTCAGGTTTGTTTTAAAAGTGTTTTGTGACCCGCTGCATTGATGGTGTTTTGGTTTTGAGCATTCCTCACTAAGCATTATGTGCTTACGCTCCTTTTTGTCCATCAATGCAGATTCTTGAAGTTTGGACAGCGAGAAGCAAGGGATTCAAGGAGGACTCCATTTGAGATGTATGTCTCGGTGAATAGCTATAGTTAATAAAGGCAATGAGGGTAGAATCTCTTGGAATGTGTTTTTATGTTTGTATGTGTTCGAACAAGGATGATTTAATGTTGTTGATGTTGTTGGAACATGTTATTGGCTTATATGAGATTGATTTGGAAAGGTTGTGCTTAAATGGTTGCTTGTGTAGGAAGCATGCCTTTAGATTTGGGGCTTTTCGTATATGTTGATAAATTGTTGAATTGCTGATGCAAGAATGTCTCATATATGTTGAATTGCATGTTGGTAAAGTTTGGTGGCTTTTGGAGCATGTTTGGTTGATCAATTGCATGTTTAAGTATGCTTTATGCTGCATTTTGTGCAGGGTGTTTCGGAACAGATGATACCGTTTCAGAACGGGTGCCCTGAACCAACCCAGGCATCCGAAACGGGTGACACCGTTCCGAAACGGAATGGCTACTGCCAGACCCCCGTTGCGGTACACGTTGCGGAACGGCCCCGTGTTTCGAAACGGGCTCTGCCTGTTTCGGAACGGGTGACCGTTGGGGGCTGACATTGGCGGTTAAATGTTTTGAAATGTTTGCGTTTTGGTCCTGAATCTTGTTTGTGCAATTGTATGAGTTTGGGGTGTCCGTTTGAGCTGAAATTTGGCAGAGAAGCATGAAACATGATTAATTTTAAGTTGGTAACTTAAAATCTGGTTAAGTCCTTAAAGTTTTCAGAAATTACAATTTGGTCCCTAAAGTTGTAATTTGTTCAATTGGGTCCCTGTTTGATCTTTGATGTTTGTGATCTTCGAGTATGATGTTTGTGTGCTCATAATTAGGGCTAATGTGCATCTATACAAGTTTAAAAAGAAAAAAAAGGGTCGTTAATCAAGGTTGACTTTCGGGTTGACTTTGGTTTTCCCCGTGTGACTTTCTTAATTCGGGTCAACCGTCTAGACCGGGTTAAGGGGGTTACATTTGGTGGTATCAGAGCTGAGTTAGGAATGCTTGGGGAAAACGGTAAGTTGTTGTGATGTGTGTTTGATGTTTACCTTGATGTGTGGTTGAAAGTTGGTTGAAACACGTGTTTCTGAGCAAATTGTTGATGTTTCTGAGCAAGTTGCTGATGTTTTCAAGCATGCTTTGTGGTTGTGAATCTTGGTTGAGCTTATGTGGTTTTGTGCTAATGTTGTGAGCTGGTGATATGCTTGATGAACATGTAATGAGTATGTTATGTTGCTATTATGCTGTTGCAAGTGGATGCTGTTTGGTGTAAGCATGATCAAAGTATGTTGTTTGATATGCTTGATGTTGTGATATTCATGTTTGTTTTGACTGTTATGTCATGTAAAAAGGGGAGGATTCGGGATACCCATTGCCTTATTAATATAGCTATTGTGTTATTTTGGAGTTGGAGTTTGAATCCTTGCTTAAAGCTGGTCTAACTGGGTTGTTTGTTTGTTTGTTGTGAATGTTTGTTTGTTGTTAGTAGTATGGCAAAGTCAATGAAAGAATGGCAGTTGGGTGAGGTGGTTGCTGCCTTGGGGCAGGTTGTTAAGGCATGGAATTCACCCTTTTGTAGAGGTGTTTTGTCTCAGTCTTCTGTGCCTGGAGTTGAGATGGTAAGGCAAGGGAAAGAGGCTGGTTCTGTGATGAAGAGTTCATCATCTGTTGTTCAGGAGGTGTTGGGAACATCTCAGGCTATGGTAAAGGTAAAGTCAGTGGATGTGCTGGCTGAGGGATGTGTGGGTTTACCGAAGCAGCGTTTGCTTGATTTGGGTGCTGTGGAGTATCATGGTTCTTCACCGGAGATGTTTGAGGCCTGGTTGGCCAGTGTGATTCTGATTTTGGATCAGGAAGGCTGTGATTATGCTTGTAAGATGGGAAGTGTTGTTTCTTTGATGCTGAAGGATGCTTGTGCTTGGTGGACATCTGTGGCAGTGGCGTCACATATCCATGATATTGACTGGGATTTCTTTGTATCTGCCTTTTATGAAAGGTATCTTGGAGAGAAGTTTCCAAGGAATAAGCAATGTGAAGGTAGTGCTGTTGTGGAGCAAGTGCTGCTTGAGCACGAAGTGGAAGTTCAGCCACGGGTATGTGACCGTTGTGAAAGGCAACATGTTGGAAGTTGTTGGGGCGCGGGTGCTTGCTGGAACTGTGGTTCTAAAGTTCATATGAAGCGTGATTGTCCTCTTGGGGTGAAGTCAGCTTCGGTGATAGCCAAAGGGTCTCTGAAAGGTCGTGGGCACGGCCGAGGCAAGGCTCAGAGGTGGCAGAAAGAGCAGAAGGTTGTGAAGAGTTTGGAAAATGAAGTTTGCTGGAAATGTGGGTCTGCTGGACATATGAGACGTGATTGCTTGATGTTGGCTCGGAACAGCCAAGGTTCTTTACCGCAAGGAGTTGGTGATGACCCTAGTGTGTTAGCTGGTGCTGCAGTGGTGCGGCAGGAGGATGATGGTTCCGCAAGGAAGAGAGCTCGTCTGATGAATCTTCAGGGTGGTGTTGTGTTTTCAGGTAACCTTGTTAAGTAATCTTTGCTCTAGTTACCCTGGTTTGGTTTCTGTTGGTTTTTCCTTGCGTAGTAAGTCTAGTCTTGTTGCTAGCATGTTTGGGGTAATAGTTGTAGTTTGGAAATATCTTTGGTGTGAAGAAGGTCTTAGTGAGTATCTTGTGGTTAATGGTTGTTGGAATGACGGAGTTAGATAAGTTAGAGGTGAGTTAGGAGGTTGTTCTTAGACGGATTTTGAGGATGTTATTGGAGGGTGTGAGCTGGCATTCATGCACAGTTAAAATCATTGTTATATGTTATATTATATATGTGCTGGTCCATGCATACATGTGGCATGACATTAGAGGTTTTGCATACATGTACATCAGGCATTGATAGGGCATGTAGGTGATCATGCATACGATGTTCACACTCGCTAAGAACTAATCAGATCTGTTAGTGTGGTGGTTGGGTTAGGTTGGATGATGGGTTTTTGGAGGTTGTGTTGGTGCTGAGTGGGAGTTAGAAGTAATGGTGAATATTAAGCTAGTACTGGAGATAGTGAGAGTAGTATAGCCTGTTGGTAGAAGGATAGTGGTTGTTGCTTAAAGAGTTTAGTGGTTTGGTGGTGGAGAGTACCGGTTGAGGTTAGAATCGGTCAGGTGGTTTGAATGGTTAAGTGGAAGGGGTAGTTCCTTGGTGCTAAAGGATGTTGCAGTTTAGTGGATGTGTTTTCAAGTGTTGAAGCAGCTTAGCATTTAAGTTGTTGTGGAAGGGTTGTGTCTGTAAGTGTTGGTTCTTAGTAACCTTTGAGGAGTTGAGAAGATGATCTGTATGTTTAAGCTGGGCGATGTTCTAGTAAGGCGGGTGTTGTAGTCAAAGCTTGTGGTGGTTAGGCAATGAAAGATCGAAGGCCATTGTAATTTGAAAGGATTCTTGTGAGAAGTGGTTGGTTGGTTGTGAGTGTATGATCTTCTTTTGAAGACAGCTGGTGGTGTATGAAGTGGCTGTCGGAGTCGAGTTGGGGTTGTGCTGTAAATTTTGGAATCTGGGAGGGTAGTCCTTGTGAGTTGTTATGGTAATGATGTTAGCGGCAGATGTAAAGGATTATCAGCATTCGTTGAGGAGTTTGGGTAAGCAGTTGATGCTTAAAGATTTTTGCTTGTTGGGGAAGATCCTTGGAAGAGGTTTGAGAGTTGCAAGAGTTTGGAAGCAGAGAAGTTTGCATAGTGGCTGATTTGGGTTGGTTGGTGTCACTGTGTGAACAAGTCTTGGGAGTTGTGAGTTGTAGTGATGTGTGCTGTAAAAGTTGAAGTTCTTCAGGTTGAGGTTGGGGCTGTGTACAGTTCGGTTATGTGAAAGGTTAAGTTGTGGCTATCTTTGAGTGTTCTGGGTTTGTGAACAGTGTGTGGTGGTGCTAAATTTGGTGGAGGTTTTGTGTGGATAGTAATCAGTGGTAGTTGAGGCTGTTGTGTTGCCTTGTGTGTTGGTTTGAGAAGGTTGTTTTCTCTTTTCGCCGGTTGAAATTTCGAGGACGAAATTTCCTAAGGGGGGGAGAGTTGTAACGCCCCGGTTTTGGGCTCAGAAGTTTTAGGCGTTGACCGGTTCGGTCAAAGTGCTGATCGAATATATAAGAGTGAATTTAGGAAAGCCTAGTTCGGGTTGCATTAAAAATATGGAAAAATGTTCTAAAATCATCTTTTAATATATAAAAGTGAACTGTGAAATCAATTTTGGAAAATGAGGTTCGGAAGGTTGACATTTTGGCTAGTGACCAAAATGTAATTTTTGAAAGTTTGGTGACTGTTTTATAAAGGATTGAAACTTTGAATCTTTAAGGAGCTATTATTCCAAAAAGAGTTTCTCCAGATTTTTCTAAGATATTTTAAGGCTTTATTCTGATTTTAAAGTTTATGAAATGTGGAGGGAAATCATTTTACCATTTCATAACTAACTTTTCTATTTTCTCTCAATTTTCCTTTTCTCTCATTTTCTCTCAACCCAAACACATTTCTCCAGATTTTCTTCTCTGATTTTGTCATCTAAATCACTCATTTCAACTCTCTTTTGATTCCTAATCATCTCATCAACAAAACCTCTCAATTTGCAAGTTGTTTCATCAAGCTTTTTGGCTCTAAAAGGGAGAAACTCAAGGTTTGGAGGTAAGAACGTCCTTCTCCTCTAAAATATCAGTTCTTTACTGAAATTCCTAAGTTCTCAATCCTTGATTTGTGATTTGTTAAAGACTTTTCAATTGAGATCTTGATTTTGGCTTAAAATGCAAGATTTGGTGATTTTGGTGAAATTTTCGTGTGATCTGTTTAAGCAGGGTTTTGAGGTGTCAAATTGATGTTAAATGAATGCTAAATTGATTAGAAGTTGAGGTTTAATCAATGCAATCCCGGATAGGTTGAATTTCCTAAGTTGTACTTGAGTTTTTGGTTGTTTTTGGAGTGTTTTTGGTGATCTGTTATACCTGGAGGTATAAGGATGTGTTTGTGATCATTTTGGATGTTAATTGATGTTTAAAAATGGTTAGAAGTGATGGATCTTGGCTGGGTTAAGTTTTGGAAGTGTTTAGAGGTGATTTCGGTTGTGTTTGGTAACCAAAGTGTTGGTTTTGGGATGAGCAGCGAGTTGTGTTGTTGTTGCTGGTGTTTTTAATGCATAAAGATGCATTAATGCTCTGTTTTTGTGTGCTTGAAACATGGGAGTTTGATCCGTGAGCTTTAGAGGTGTTGCGGAAGGTTTCGGCTGCTTGGAAGGCTTGTTGGCTAGCCTTGTTTTGTGTATCGGTGAGTGAAGTTGGGTTTTCAGCTTTTAAACCAAGGTTTGGAGGTTTTGGGAGCTTAGTTTAAGTCTAAACAACTTTGCTAAGCTCAAGAGTAAGTAAATGGATTTCTTTCTTGGTTTGTGATATGAAATGGCTTTTAAAGCAATTGTGGTTGATGATTGATATGCATGTGTTTTGCATGATTTAAATTCTGTCTTGAAAGCATATTGTAAGCATGGTTTAATGCTGGTTTTGAAAGCCACACGTGAAGGATGCTCAAGGTAAGAGATCCTTGGTTTTGTACATAGAAATTGTGGTTTTGATGCATGGTGTTGCATGTTGTTCAATGGCTTTGTGTAATGCTTTAAAACAGTGAATTAATGATGGTAATTGATGGTTATTGCATTGTGGTTATGCATGTGAATTATTGGACTAATGATGGTAAGTTGGTTATATTGGCAAGTGAAGTAAGTGGTTCTTGGTTCTTTGATTGGATATAGTTAGCCGGCTATAGGATTGGGTGCACCGTGAATAAAGTCGCCTTGGAGGTGGAGTGGTTAAGAGTGAACCGGTAAACTCCCTTCAAGTATCCTAACGAGATGGTTAAGGTCATAATGGAGGTGGAGTGCCCATTCGAGGACCTTGGTTAAGCAAAGGTTATATGGTGGTTAAAAGTCCATATGTGAGAACCTTGTGCTTGTTAAGATCACAATGGAGGTGTAACGCCCATGTGTGGATCTTGTGTAGGGTGTCCCGGATCTCGTTAGTGATGTTATACAACTACCAATCGGTGATGCAAAGGTTGTATGGTGTTTGAAAGTCCATACATGGGAACCTTGTGCATGTCAAGGTTGTATGGTGTTTAAAAGTCCATACATGGGAACCTTGGGAAAAGTTGAGGTTGTATGGTGTTTAAAAGTCCATACATGGGAACCTTGGGAAAAGTTGAGGTTGTATGGTGTTTAAAAGTCTATACATGGGAACCTCGGGAAAAGCTAAGGTTGTATGGTGTTTAAAAGTCCATACATGGGAACCTTAGGATGTTGAGGTCAAATGGTGTTTAAAAGTCCATTTGGAGACCTTGGATTGGTAGTGTGTATGAAGCGTGGGGGACAACGCTTGTGATCCGCGTATCCGATCGGGTTGTTGAGTTGAAAAGTGGATGTTGATGATCACTTGGAAGCCAATGTAATGTTCTTGATTATAAAGAAGCATGAGATGCTTGAAAGGTGCAAGGTTGCATGAAAAGTGGTTAATGCTTGTGAATGCATGTTTACTTGTTAAGTTGAACAAGTGTTGATTATCATTGGTAAATGATGCATGTGTGCATGGAATCTCTTAAATGCATTGGAGTCTTGTTAAGACTTGTTTTAAAAGGCATGTGATGATAATGTTGTGGTTTATAAGTTGCCTTTGGTTAATGCATGTGTTGGATTGATTGAGCAAATGGTTTTAAAGGGTTTCTTGCTTGAATGGTTTTCAAGTATAAGAAAGGTATGTTGTGAAATGGAAGTGTTTTCCAAGGTTTTGAATTTAGTTTTGCATATGGTGTTTATGCATGGAATGGTTAAATGGATGATTTTGCAAGTTGTGCTTTGAAAAGGTTTTCTTAGCTTGCTAAGCTAAGGGTTGGTTTTCATGTATGTGTAATGCATGGTTTTAAGCATGATGTTGAAAAGGAGTTTTCAAACTTTGCTTGGTAAACAATTCGGGTTTGTTTTAAAAGTGTTTTGTGACCCGCTGCATTGATGGTGTTTTGGTTTTGAGCATTCCTCACTAAGGATTATGTGCTTACGCTCCTTTTTGTCCATCAATGCAGATTCTTGAAGTTTGGACAGCGAGAAGCAAGGGATTCAAGGAGGACTCCATTTGAGATGTATGTCTCGGTGAATAGCTATAGTTAATAAAGGCAATGAGGGTAGAATCTCTTGGAATTTGTTTTTATGTTTGTATGTGTTCGAACAAGGATGATTTAATGTTGTTGATGTTGTTGGAACATGTTATTGGCTTATATGAGATTGATTTGGAAAGGTTGTGCTTAAATGGTTGCTTGTGTAGGAAGCATGCCTTTAGATTTGGGGCTTTTCGTATATGTTGATAAATTGTTGAATTGCTGATGCAAGAATGTCTCATATATGTTGAATTGCATGTTGGTAAAGTTTGGTGGCTTTTGGAGCATGTTTGGTTGATCAATTGCATGTTTAAGTATGCTTTATGCTGCATTTTGTGCAGGGTGTTTCGGAACATATGATACCGTTTCGGAACGGGTGCCCTGAACCAACCCAGGCGTCCGAAACGGGTGACACCGTTCCGAAACGGAATGGCTACTGCCAGACCCCCGTTGCGGTACGCGTTGCGGAACGGCCCCGTGTTTCGAAACGGGCTCTGCCTGTTTCGGAACGGGTGACCGTTGGGGGCTGACATTGGTGGTTAAATGTTTTGAAATGTTTGCGTTTTGGTCCTGAATCTTGTTTGTGCAATTGTATGAGTTTGGGGTGTCCGTTTGAGCTGAAATTTGGCAGAGAAGCATGAAACATGATTAATTTTAAGTTGGTAACTTAAAATCTGGTTAAGTCCTTAAAGTTTTCAGAAATTACAATTTGGTCCCTAAAGTTATAATTTGTTCAATTGGGTCCCTGTTTGATCTCTGATGTTTGTGATCTTTGAGTATGATGTTTGTGTGCTCATAATTAGGGCTAATGTGCATCTAGACAAGTTTAAAAAGAAAAAAAAGGGTCGTTAATCAAGGTTGACTTTCGGGTTGACTTTGGTTTTCCCCGTGTGACTTTCTTAATTCGGGTCAACCGTCTAGACCGGGTTAAGGGGGTTACACCTATTTTTGTACTCACACCAGTTCCGTGCTTTCCTTAGATGCTCATGATCGGTTCCTCCACTTGATGATTTCATGGTTTCTTCGCCCCTCTGGAGGTAAATTCTCTCACATTCGTCAAGTTGATTATTTTTGGTTGGAATGCTTTCGCCGTGGGGAACAACCTAACCTTGTCAAGATTATGTTCGCCGAGATGGTCAACAATGTGAAGCTTCGTGAAACCGATGCTCTCAAATCCTTCACATATGGGACTGTTTTGAGCCATATCTTTGGCGTGCTCAACCTTGATTGCACTTATGACTCTCCGGAACCCCGTAAGCAAAAGATTGGTGAATCTTCTCTCCACAAGTCCGGATTCCATTACAACCTTGGCCGTTGGGAACGAGTTGATAGGGATGCCCCTCCACCTCAAGCTCCGGGTCCTAACAATGAAGCTCTTATGGCTTTTCTCACCGAGCGGTTCAACACAATGGAGTCGGGTCTTGGTGCTATAAATACTCGTTTGCAAATATGTAGACTTGTCATTCTCTACCTTTTATGGTCAATGGATGGCTTTTCGTTGCTCTCAAGATAGGAACGGTGATGATTCCTCGGATGTTGATGGTGACGACGACGAGGCTTAGGTTTTTCATGTCATATCATATTAGATTATCATATTAGGACTAAGTTTGCATCTTTATTTCCTTTATGTTTTATGAATCTATGCTTTGATTACTTTGTTTGGGATTAAGCTTTGGACCTTATTGTTTAAGTTTTATGTTTTGGATATTTGAATTCTATGAATCTATATTATGTTGCTTATTGCTTTTAACCTTGTTTCTTCTCTTTGAGCCTTGTTTATTATTTTTGATCTAACAAAAAGGGGAAGAAGTAATCTAAGAGCCAAAATTCGTTTTTAAGTGGTTTTGAGTTTTAAAACTTGAATTTTAAATCTTTTCAAAACTTTTAAACCCATCTTAAATTGAGGGGGAGTTAGAATATATTCAAGATTTCAAAACGTTTAAAAATTCTAACTTTGGTTTTGTTATATCAAAAAGGGGAAGATTGTGAAACCCGATAAATTGATTTTGATATAACTAAAGAATTGAAGGACTAAATTGAAAAAGAGAAAACAAATTTTTAAGTCCTCAAACCTCTCTATATGTTTAAAGGAAAATGGTTAAGTTAAAAACTCATTTTGTCAAAATTTTTCTAAGTGTTTTTGAAGCCAAAACAATAATTTTCGAGTCACCGTTTCAGAACGGCCATTGGGCGTTCCGAAACACTTTTGAAACTGTTAGCCACTATTTCGAAACGGGTTTCGAAACGGCTTAAGAACATCGGAACAGTTTGACCCGTTTCGATACGGTAGCATCGAAACGACCTCAAACGTTTCGAAACGGCATTCAAACCTGATTTCAAAAATATGACCGTTGAAGTTTTTAATTGATTTTAACTGATTTCATACTTGTCGTTAAGGCGTATCGAAACGCTTCCAAGTCGTTTCGATACACGCATTGACAGTGGCAAAGTGTTTCGAAACGAGTTTCGAAACGGGCTCTTAGCGTATCGAAACGATCGTGCCCGTTTCAGTACGGTCTCTTTAATACACCCCAACAGCTCTTTCTTTTTTGGTCTGTTTCGAAACAGGGTCGGGCGTTTCGGAACGGATAGTTGCAGACTGCATTTATGGAGGGAAGATAACATCCCAACGGCTCAATTGATGAATGCAACAACCCCAACGGCTAGAAATTGATGAGAAGGTATAAAAGGGACCCCAAAAAGCACCAGCAACAACTATTGATCTCAAAAGAAACATCCAAAAATAAAAGCCAAGCATTTGTGCCTAAATCCCATTATTTTTTTATAACCCCAATTGTGAAATTGTAATTTCCATTCTTATCTTGTCAATTGGGTTGAGTGCTTGTAATTGGGCTACATTTTATATTGAGAGATACTTGTTTTAGCCTTCATCTTCTTTGTATTTTTCAAGTGAGGATTGGGTCAAATTTTGGGTAGAAAATTTGACCGATTTTATAACGGTTACCTTCTTAGCCTAGAAAAGGGGAAGAACAATTAGTGGAATTGTTGCAAAATCCTTAGTGAAGCTAAGGTAGTGGATGTAGAGTTTGATTGGAACTTGAACCACTCTAAATCCTCTTGTCCTTCTTTTTAATTGTCAAATTCACTACCAAAAAGTCTAAAAATCCAATTCACCCCCCTCTTGGTTTATATCGATCATTTGATCCACTCAACATTCTTGAAAAGTTTGGACAAGTTCTTATCATTATGAACTTCCTATTCCTCCCACAAAGGCTAATTCAAAGTTTGAACCAGTTCTTCTTCTTATGAACCCTTCATTTTTCTTGGAATGTTGGTCCACTTCCTCTTCTTTTGAGAAATTTGACAAGCGAGCTCTTCCCATTAGGAATTTTTCATTCTTTGATGAGCAAGTTCATCTCATTAGAAACTCTTCATTTTTTTGGACAAGTTCTTCTCTTTAGGAACTCTTCATTCTTTATCGGGTGAATTCTTCTCAATATGATATCTTTATTCTTTGCTATGCGAGTTCTTAGCTAGGAACTCTTCATTCTTTACTAGACGTGTTCTTCTAATTAGGAACTCTTTATTCTTTGCTGGGAAAGTTCTTCTCATTTGAACCCAAAGTTGATCTATTTCGTTTTCCAATCTAAAAGGCTAGTACCCTGAACTTTCTTCTTCTCTTTGAAAACTGATGGCACGAAGGTCATAAAATCTTTGCTAGGATCCACTCATTTGAAAATGAAGCCATGGATTAAAGCCTTTGCTTATGTCCAAAAAAATTGAATTGCAATCTTTGCAGAGATCTACTTCTCCAAACATGAAGTTGCAGATTTAAAATCTTAGCTAAAATATCTTCCTTCAAACAAGAAGTTAAAGATTATAATCTCTGCTAAGATCTATTTCTCCATACACGGCGTTGCATATCGATCTTTGCTAATATTTGTTGAAGCCCATTCCTCCAAACTCAAAATTATGGATTGAAGTCTTTGTTGGGATCTACTTCTCCAACCATTTAGAAAGGCTTTCTGACAGCGATGCATATTGCGCATGTAGCTTCTCTCTTTAAGGTTATGGAAGGTGAAGAATGGACCATTAGATCTTGATATCAGACGGTCTATATTCAATGGATGGTTGTAGAATAACCCGACGTGGTACCAAATTGAATGAATGCATTAATTAGGGTTTTTAAATCCCACAATATTAAAGAGGCAGCCGAAAAGTTCAAAAACTAAGGGGCCTAGGCTTCTTTATGTAAGCTAAATATGTAATAAGATTATGGATCTCATTTATATGTAAATGGACACTATTTTTTATTTAATGGACTCTTTTCTATATATATTTGGACTATATTTAGTATTTACTTAATATTTGTTTTAAGAGAAAAATATTAATAAAGTAATAGGGGTGACAAAATTCGGGTATTAAACCTTAAGTAAATGGAGATTTTTTAAAAATAAAAAATGCCATGTGTCAAATTATGACTGGTCCAAGGGTGCCACGTCAGTTTCTAAAACGGAAGTGGGTTAACCCGTTAACGAAAAAATACTTTATGTATGAAATTGAAAATTTTAAAACATTATGTATAAAAGTGAGAATTCGGTATAGTTCATGCACCAACGTGGTTATTAAGTCAAAAATAAATTACTCTAAATACTGCTAAGCTCTAGGGTTTTGTATTAATTTTTCATGTATTATTGAACATTGGTTTTGACTTCAATTACATCACTAAATCGTTCAAACTTTAACAAAGTGATGACGTGACCGCTTTGTTTCCCATTAACTTAAATTTGTGTAGATTTTGCCAAAAACATTAAAACGCTTCAATTTTTAGGCATTGAACTTTCTGATCATCGTTGGTGGTTAATCGTTGTCTGTCATCAATTATCACTCACGACCAAACAAGTATCAAAACGTTCACATTTCATTTCTCTTTCGCTTTGGATTAGTTTTCCACAAAACACACTCAAAATTGACGAAAATTCATCAAAATGTTCAATTTGATAATATTTCAATTTCTTCTAATTGTTTGATGAGACTAATTTTGATGTATGTTGCCCGTCATCTCAAAAAATTGTTTCTCAACATCAGATTTTAGAAAAATACAACAAACTCCTCAAATCTGGTGTATGCTTAGTTAGGTGTTAGTTGCCTTTTTCGTGTTATTTTGTTGGGAAGTCGGTAACTGCTTCGGTCCATTATAGCTCCTTTTATCTTTCACCACTACGATGGTTCATTAGTAAAATCATTATTATGATGTTGAGCAAAAAAACTCCTCAAATCCGAAAATGTCTCAAAATTCTAAAAAGGGTGAATTTTTATGTTTAACTTCATGACTTTTAATTGAGAAAATTTAAACCGAAAAGGGTAAAGTACTACGAGACGATTTTATCAGTGTCTATGAAACAGGAATATAACAAACATTGAAAAGACATAAATTTTGTTTAAGTCATTTGCGAGAGATTCTTAAGTTGAAAGTTCTTTTTGTTATGAACTTTTCTCTTTTAGTGTATGTTGATCAACTTTCATGCATTGAAAAGATTGAACAAGTTCTTCTCATTACGAACTTCTCATTTTCCCATAAAAGTTTCGCTTCTTCCTCTTTAGAAAGCATGAACAAGTTCTCATTATGAACTTCTCATTCTTCCTAAAAAGGCTAAATTGAAGTTTGAAATAGTTTTTCTTATTATTAACTTCTCATTCTTTCTAACAAGGCTAAATTGAAGTCTGAAGTAGTTCTTCTCATTATGAACTCTTCATTCTTCTGGAAATGTTGACAAGATATTCTCATTATGAACTTTTTTCTTTGTATTCCTTTGGAAAAGTATGAACAAGTTTTTCTTATTATGAACTCATCATTCTTTCGATAAAGATTTTGCATCTCCTTCTTTGGAAAGTTTGAACAAGTTCTTCTCATTATGGACTTCACATTCTTTCCGCAAAGGCTAAGTTTGAAGTTTGAATCAGTTCTTCTCATTAAGAAGTCTTCGTTCCTTTTAGAAATTTTGACCAACTTCCTCCTTTTTGGAGAATTTGGATAGGCGAGTTCTTCTCATTAGGAACTCTTCATTCTTTGTTGGGCAAGTTTTTCTCATTACAAACGCTTCATTCTTGGAATGTCACATTTCAGAATTGTTTTTCCCAAAATTGATTTCACCATAAATCAACAAATATTAAATAATGATTTTTAACCATTTCCATATTTTATCTCGCATATAAATATTCAATGCCAAATCTAATTGAAATCTCTAACCTGGTCCACCGGACCGTCTAATTAACCCATAAACCGCTAGGTCCAAAACTGGGGCGTTACACTTGAAGGGTTCCGACGTTGCTACTGGTGTGACTCGGGTGTGGAAGATGCTAATCACCTCTTTCCAAGCTGTAAATTAATTGCTTGCTTGGGAGAGCTTTTCACAGATGTTGCGACTGATGAAGGTGTCATCTGAGGCATTTTTCGGGTCTAATGACAGTGGTGGTAAATTCGATTAGAGACCTTATAATGCGATCAAGAGCTTACTGTCCAATATGGCGGAAATTGCTAAACTTTAGAGGAGAATTGGCAAGGTGCAATTTGAATTGGTGCCAGTATCAAACAATGGGCTTGTTAATATTTTTGCTACAGATGGGACTCGAAGACAACATTTATTCAAAGCAGGGTGGTGAACTCCTTGTGTTGACTAGAAAGGGTTGTTGTTAAATTTGACATTTTGGAGGATCATTTTCATCGATTGTATCTTTTCTTGTCACTTCTCAATTTTGATTCTTCCTACAAGTGGATACTCTTTTCCTCTATTTAGCTTAGGGAGTTTTTTAACGAGGTCCACTTTGTAGGTTAATTTTAATAATAAAACAATTTTGCCGAGCAAAAAAAAGAAAGCTTGAACAAGGTCTCATTATGAACTTCTCCTTCTTCTTAAAAAGGCTAAATTAAGTTTTGAAATAATTTTATCTCATTATTAACTTTTCATTCTTCCTAAAAAGGCTAAATTGAAATCAGAAGTAGTTCTTCTCATTATGAACTCTTTATTCTTCTAGAAATGTTGACGAGATATTCTCATTATGAACTTTTTGCTTCGTATTCTTTTGGGAAAGTATGAACATGTTTTTCTCATTATGAACTCATCATTCTTCCAATAAAGATTTTGCATCTCCTTCTTTGGAAACTTTGAACACGTTCTTATCAGTATGGACTTCTCATTCTTTCTGCAAAGGCTAAGTTTGAAGTTTGAACCAATTCTTCTCATTAAGAAATCTGCATTCCTCTTAGAAATTTTGATTGGCTTCCTCCTTTTTGGAGAATTTGGACAGGTGAGATCTTCTCATTAGGAACTTTCATTCTTTGTTAGGCGAATTCTTCTCCTTAGGAACTCTTCATTCTTTGTTGGGCAAGTTATTCTCATTACGAACGCTTCATTCTTATCGAAAATGATTGATTCGCCTTCTCATCTATGAAGAGACTGCACCTACAACAAGTAATATATATTACTACTAATAATCCAACTTGAAATGATAGAGGATGACCTAAATTTTTGTAACCCCCTTAGCCCGGCCTAGACGGTTGACCCGAACTATGAAGATTACACGGGGAAAACCAAAGTCAACCCGGAAGTCAACCTTGATTCACAACCCTTTTTTTTCTTTTTAATCTTGTCTAAATGCACATTAACCCTAAGTGAGTTCCCATAAAACTTATTTAAGAAAGGCGCAGCGATTCGATAGCAAACAGGGACTCAATTGCACTTATTACAAAAATAGGGACCAAAATGTAAATTCTGTAAATTAGAGGGTCCTTACTGATTTTTATGTTATCAATATGAAATTAGCAATGTTACATGCTTCCCTGCCAAATTTCGCCTTAATTGGACATCTCAAACTCATATAATTGCAAGTTCAACTTTCGGGACTAAAATGTGAAGCTTGCAAACTTCAGCACCATTCAAATCAGTGCCCAACGGTCACCTGTTTCGAAACATTCACAATCTGTATCGAAACGCGGGAGCATCACTCTTCCGTTTCGATACTTGTTCCGAAACACGACTCTCCAGTAGCCAAAACGTTTCGAAACATCCTTTGGCGTTTCGAAACACGAAGGCCATTTCAGGCCCCCGTTTCGAAACACTAGAGGGTATTTCGATACGGTTTGCCCAGAAATTGCAGCTTTTGCTGGTTTTACATGCATAAACCCATTCAAACACCACCTAATGACTCCCTAATCATGTCAACAAATCATCATACAAAAATGGTACATATTTAGGACGCCCTAACACATTCATATCATCAAACATACAATTTCACAAGTCTAGAGGCATGCTTCCTATTATCAAAACCCAAAAAGGCAAACAAACTTCGAATCAAGCATTTAAAGGCCATTTACAATTCGAACCAACAAAGGCAACCATGCCACAACCTTAGGGAGTTCAACACATCTCCCAAAACAAATCTTAGGTTCCCATTGCCAATTTATCAAAACTAATAGTGTATGAAAACTTCACCATACGTGAGCTTGGACTTCCTTGGATGAACTTAGCTTCCTTGATGCCCAAAGCACCTCAATTATCTGCATTATTGGTAAAAGAGAGCGTAAGCACAAATGCTTAGTGTGGCATGCTCTAAACAAAACCAATACAATAATGTATTTTTAGAAAACACTCTTAACAAAGCTTTTAAACCACATGATCATCTCTTTCCCATGCTACCTTGCATCCTTTTCAAGCATCTCATGCTTTGTTACATTCAAATACATTATATTGGCTTTCAAGTGATAGTTCATAACCATTTCAACACAAGACACAATCAGATACGCGGATTACAAGCGTTGTCCCACACGCTTCATACACACTATCGGACTACACAAGGTTCACACTCAAGAGCAATCTCTTACAAAACAGTCACTACTAAACTTTGCCAAAATCGCATTTTGGTCACTACACCGAAATGTAGTATTTCCAAACCTTATTTTGTAAAATTGATTTCACCACTCTCTTATATATATTAAATGAGGATTTTTAAATATTTTTCTATATTTTTAAAGCATCCTGAACTAGGCTTCCCTAAAACCTCATTTTATATTCGAACCGTTTATCAGACCGGTCCAGTTCAGATCCTAAACTTCTAAGCCCAAAATTGGGGTGTTACAACTCTCCCCCTCTTAAGAAATTTCGTCCTCGAAATTTAGCTGGAGGAAAAAGATAAGGAAACTGCTTCTTCATGTCTTCCTTCCTTTCCCACGTGGCTTCTTCAACACCACGATGCCTCCACAACACCTTAACCAACTCAATGGTCTTACCTCGAAGAACTTTACTGTCCGAATCCAGAATCTCAACCGGCTCCTCGTCATAGGTCAAATCTGGATTCAACTCCACTCCCTCCACAGGCATAACATGCGAAGGATCTGATCTATACCTCCGAAGCATAGAGACATGAAACACGTCATGTATCTTTTCCAACTCTTGCGGTAACCTCAGCTTATAAGCAACATGACCCACACGTTCAATCACCTCGTATGGTCCAATATACCTAGGGCTCAACTTACCATTCCGGCCAAACCTCATCACCTTCTTCCAAGGTGAAACCTTCAAGAACACACGGCCACCCACTTCAAACTCAATCTCCTTACGCTTTAAATCCGCGTAAGACTTCTGTCGATCAGAAGCTGTCTTCAACCGCTCACAAATGAGCTTCACCTTCTCGGTGGTTCCTTTCAACAAAGTCGGCATCGAGACCAACTTCTGACTTGTTTCAGCCCAGCAAAGAGGAGTTCTGCACTTCCTCCCATACAAGGCTTCATAAGGTGCCATTTGAATACTTGCCTGGAAGCTATTGTTATAAGCAAACTCCACCAAAGGCAAATGCTTCTCCCAAGAGCCTTGAAACCCAGTCACGCAACACCTCAACATATCCTCAAGCACTTGGATAACACGCTCAGACTGTCCATCTGACTGTGGATGATAAGAAGTACAGAAATTCAGCCGCGTACCCAAAGCTTAATGCAAACATTCCCAAAAACGCGATGTAAACCTCGGATCTCTGTCTGACACTATAGACTTTGGCACACCATGCAGTCGCACAATCTCAGCAATGTACAGCTCTGCAAGCTTATCCAAAGTATACATAGTGTGCACAGGTAAGAAATGCGCACACTTCGTAAGGTGATCCACAATCACCCACACCGAATTCTTCTTCGATAGCGACAAAGGTAAACCAGACACAAAGTCCATGGTAACCCTTTCCCACTTTCATTCAGGGATCCTCAACGGTTGCAGCAACCCTGAAGGAAACTGATGCTCAGCCTTAACCCGCTGACAAACCATAGACTTACTCACATCTTCTGCAACATCTTTCTTCAATCCCACCCAATAGTACTCATCCTTCAGATCACGATACATCTTTGTACTACCAGGGTGCATAGCAAAAGGACTACTATGAGCTTCAGTCAGAATAGCATGCCTCAACTCCGCATCATTTGGCACTACTATCCGCCTTGCGAAACACAAAACTCCATCATCATTAAAACAGAAATCCGATGGGTTATCCTCAACAATATCCTGAACATGTTGCACCAAGGAATCATCCAACAATTGTTTATCCTTTATCAACTGAACTAGAGATGGTTTCACTTGCAATTCAGCCACAAGACCTCCATCTCGCGAAATACTCAAACTAGCAAACATAGCTCTTAACTCCACTGCCACCTTCATGCTCAAAGCATCCGCTACAACATTAGCTTTCCCCGGATGGTACTCGATCGTCAGATCGTAATCCTTAAGAAACTCCACCCAACGTCGTTGCCTAAGATTCAATTCCTTCTGAGACAGCAGATACTTCAAACTTTTATGACCCGTGTACACATTACACTTCTCACCATACAGATAATGTCTCCAAATCTTCAAAGCAAAAACCACCGCAGCTAACTCAATATCATGCTAGGATAGTTGCACTCATGCACCTTCAACTGTCGCGACGCATAAGCCACCACCTTACCCTCCTGCATTAACATACACCCCAAACCAACATAGGACGTGTCACTATACACCACGAACTCTTTTCCCGATTCAGGCTGAACCAAGATAGGAGCTTGTGTCAGAGCTGCCTTAAGCTTCTCAAAAGCTTGTTGTCTCGCTTCTATCCACTCATATTTAACATCCTTTTGCAACAACTTTGTCAAAGGGGCAGCAATCTTTGAGAATCCATCCACAAACCTCCGATAATATCCTGCCAACCCAAGGAAACTACGGACTTCATGAACAGACTTAGGAGGCTTCCAATTCATCACCACCTCAATCTTCTGAGGATCAACGCGAATCCCCTCAGCTGAAACCACATGACCAAGGAACACAACTTCCTTTAGCCAAAACACACACTTGCTCAGCTTAGCATAAAGCTGATTTTCCAGAAGCGCCTGCAACACAATCCTCAAATGACCTTCATGCTCCTCCTCAGTACGAGAGTACACAAGGATATCGTCAATGAACACCACAACAAACTTATCCAAGTATTCATGGAACACTCTATTCATCATGTCCATAAAATCTGCAGAAGCATTCGTCAAGCCAAACGACATTACAAGGAACTCATAATGCCATACCTCGTTCTAAAGGATGTTTTTGGCACATCCACATCTTTCACCTTAAGCTGGTAGTACCCTGACCTTAAGTCAATCTTGGAGAACACAGTCGCTCCCCGAAATTGATCAAAAAGATCATCAATCCTTGGCAAAGGGTACCGATTTTTTATAGTCAACTTGTTCAGCTGACGATAATCAATGCACATTCTCATAGTGCCATCCTTCTTCTTCACAAACAAGACCGGTGCACCCCAAGGTGACACACTAGGCCGGATGAAGCCACGGTCAAGCAACTTCTGAAGGTGCGTCTTCAACTCCTTAGGTGTCATGCGATAGGGAGCAATGGACACTGGAGTTGTGTTTTCATACAACTCAATTCCAAACTCCACCTCTCGACTAGGCGGCAATCCAGTTAACTCCTCCGGAAACACTCCGAGAAACTCTCGCACAGTTCTGATATCTTGAACGTGCAACTCCTTAGAACTAGGATTCATCACAAAGGCTAGGTAAGCCTCACAACCTTGCCTCAGCATTCGGCTTGCTTCCAACGTAGACACCACATTGGCAAGAAACTTCACATTCTCACCAACCACCACTACTTCGTAATCATCCGCAAGTTTCAACGAAACTCGCTTGCTCTCAAAATCCACCACAGCTCGATGCTTAACAAGCCAATTCATACCAAGGATTACATCAAAACCATAGAATGGAAACTCCATGAGATCAACAAGAAAAACATGGTTTTGCACTTTCAAGGGACATCTCTTATACAACTTTCGTGTTACAACTGTCTCACCAAAAGAACTAGTCACACGCATACCAACATCCAAAGACTCAACAGGTAAACCAAGCATTTGAGCATGTTCACGCAATATGTATGAGTGTGTAGATCCAGAATCAATCAAAGCCAGCAAGGATAAAGACTGAAGAGCAAAAGTACTTGCGATCACATCAGTGTTGTTGCGCTCCTCGCGCTGAGCATACACCCTCGCCGATCCTCCTCCCTCAGGTCGAACAGCTACCACGTGAGCAACTCCTCGCTGTCCTTCCTCCCTTCTCTGAAAATTCCCTCGACCACGCCCACGACCTCTCTGAGGTAAAACTACCCCAGGGGCACGTCCCTGACCACCACCGGCCAACAAAGGACACTCCCTCCTCATGTGGTCTGCCGAACCACAATTCCAACATGAGTTACCTGTCGCTGCAACAGGAGCTTGAACCTCCCTCGCTGCTCGAGGACAATCTCGCCTCAAATGGCCACGAGATCCACACGTCCAACACATGTTCTGATCAGCCCTCATCCTATCTCCCTGAACAGGCGTATCATGTCCTCCATTACCACGCCTAGCAGTAGACCGATACCTCCTATCTCGTCCTCTCTTGTTCCGTCCACCACCAGAACTATGATCAGCAGCTCTTTTTCCCGAGCTAGAACTAACGCCTCTGGAAGACAAACCCAAGTTCTGCTCGATGTCCTTCGCTCGACACACAAGCACATCAAAATCTGTATAATCAGTCGCAAGCATATATGTCTTCACGTCCGTCACTAACCCATAACGGAATCGTTCACACCTCTCCCGCTCATTAGGGATCAGCTCAGGTGCATACTGACTAAGGCGAACAAACTGGATCTCATACTCAGCTACCGTCATGTTGCCTTGCACAAGAGACATAAATTCTCTTTTCTTCTCATCTAGGTATCGCACACCCAGATACTTCTGCTTGAACGCATTCAGGAAAAACGTCCAAGTTACATCATTGTCCTTCATTCCAGAGATAGTGGTCGTCCACCACGTATAAGCATCACCATGCAGCAGTGACACCACACAACCCAACTTCTACACATTATTGCAGTTCATTTGCCCCAAAATTCTCTTGGTACTCTCCAACCAAGACTCAGATCCCTCTGGAGACAAACCGCTGAACTCAGTCCCTCCTAGACTGCAAAGACGTTCCAATGGTAATCTCACATTAGTATCATCTTGATGCGCAGCTCCATGAGCTCCAGCTACTGCTTTCTGGAAGGCTCCAGCAATAGCCTGAATCAACACAGTCATGTCAGGAGCAGCTTGCCCCTACACACCTTCGGGTCCAGCGACCCCAGCACCTGCACCAACATTTCCAGCTCCAGCACCACCATCACCACCAGGTGGTCCACCGCCAGGAGGAGGAGGTAAATCCACAACATTCTCAGCATTCTCTTCATTTTCATTCTGAGCCATAGCTCTTAAACATAATTAGGCTCAATAAGGTAAGTAATAAACATAATTAGGCTCAATAAGGTAAGTAATCCAAGTACTCAAGCTCATTTTCGAAAACAATTCCTTTCATTAGTTTTGATATGGCAATGGGATCCCCTAATACACTCCCACATAACATAACATCACAATGGAAACCATGCATCACAATGCACACAACTTTCTTTTACCCAAAAGGCACATCATGCAATTACACATACAACATCCACATCACAAACCCCAATTACACGAGAACCTGGCTCTGATACCAACAAATGTAACCCCCTTAGCCCGGCCTAGACGGTTGACCCAAACTACGAAGATTACACGGGGAAAACCAAAGTCAACCCGAAAGTCAACCTTGATTCACAACCCTTTTTTTTCTTTTTAATCTTGTCTAAATGCACATTAACCCTAAGTGAGTTCTCATAAAACCTATTTAAGAAAGGCACAACGATTGGATAGCAAACAGGGACTCAATTGCACTTATTACAAAAATAGGGACCAAAATGTAAATTCTGTAAATTAGAGGGTCCTTACTGATTTTTATGTTATCAATATGAAATTAGCCATGTTACATGCTTCCCTGCCAAATTTCGTCTTAATTGGACATCTCAAACGCATATAATTGCAAGTTCAACTTTCGGGACTAAAATGTGAAGCTTGCAAACTTCAGCACCATTCAAATCAGTGCCCAACGATCACCTGTTTTGAAACACTCACAATCTGTATCGAAACGCGGGAGCATCACTCTTCCGTTTCGATACTTGTTCCGAAACACGGCTCTCCAGTAGCCAAAACGTTTCAAAACATCCTTTGGCGTTTCGAAACACGAAGGCCATTTCAGGCCCCCGTTTCGAAACACTAGAGGGTGTTTCGATACGGTTTGCCCAGAAATTGCAGCTTTTGCTGGTTTTACATGCATAAACCCATTCAAACACCACCTAATGACTCCCTAATCATGTCAACAAATCATCATACAAAAATGGTACATATTTAGGACGCCCTAACACATTCATATCATCAAACATACAATTTCACAAGTCTAGAGGCATGCTTCCTATTATCAAAACCCAAAAAGGCAAACAAACTTTGAATCAAGCATTTAAAGGCCATTTACAATTCAAACCAACAAAGGCAACCATGTCACAACCTTAGGGAGTTCAACATATCTCCCAAAACAAATCTTAGGTTCTCATTGCCAATTTATCAAAACTAATAGTGTATGAAAACTTCACCATACGTGAGCTTGGACTTCCTTGGATGAACTTAGCTTCCTTGATGCCCAAAGCACCTCAATTATCTGCATTATTGGTAAAAGAGAGCGTAAACACAAATGCTTAGTGAGGCATGCTCTAAACAAAACCAATACAATAATGCATTTTTAGAAAACACTCTTAACAAAGCTTTTAAACCACATGCTCATCTCTTTCCCATGCTACCTTGCATCCTTTTCAAGCATCTCATGCTTTGTTACATTCAAATACATTATATTGGCTTTCAAGTGATAGTTCATAACCATTTCAACACAAGACACAATCAGATTATGAACATTTCATTCTTCTTGGAAAAATAAACAAGTTCTTTTTATGAACTTCTCATTTTTTCGGTAAATATTTTGCTCATTCCTTCTTGAAAAGTTTGGACAAGTTCGTATCATTATGAACTTCCTATTCTTCCCACAAAGGCTAATTCGAAGTTTGAACCAGTTCTTCTTCTTATGAACCCTTCATTTTTCTTGGAATGTTAGTCCACTTCCTCATCTTTTGAGAAATTTGACAAGCGAGCTCTTCTCAATAGGAATTCTTCATTCTTTGCTGAGCAAGTTCATCTCATTAGAAACTATTTATTTTTTTGGAAGAGTTCTTCTCTTTAGGAACTCTTCATTCTTTATCGGGTGAATTCTTCTCAATATGATATCTTTATTTTTGCTAGGCGAGTTCTCAGTTAGGAACTCTTCATTCTTTACTAGACATGTTCTTCTTATTAGGAACTCTTTATTCTTTGTTGGGATAGTTCTTCTCATTTGAACCCAAAGTCGATCTATTTCGTTTTCCAATCTAAAAGGCTAGTACCCTGAATTTTCTTCTTCTCTTTGAAAACTGATGGCACGATGGTCATAAAATCTTTGCTAGGATCCACTCATTTGAAAACGAAGCCATGGATTAAAGTCTTTGCTTAGGTCCAAAAAAATTGAATTGAAATCTTTGCAGAGATCTACTTCTCCAAACATGAAGTTGCAGATTTAAAATCTTTGCTGAAATATCTTCCTTCAAACAAGAAGTTACAGATTATAATCTTTGCTAAGATCTATTTCTCCATACACGGAGTTGCATATCGATCTTTGCTAATATTTGTTGAAGCCCATTCCCCCAAACTCAAAATTATGGATTGAAGTCTTTGTTGGGATCTACTTATCCAACCATTTAGAAAGGCTTTCTGACAGCGGTGCATATTGCGCATGTAGCTTCTCTCTTTAAGGTTATGAAAGGTGAAGAATGGACCATTAGCTCGTGATATCAGGCGGTCTATATTCAAGGGATGGTTCTGGAATAACCAATGTGGCACCAAATTGAATGAATGCATTAATTAGTGTAACACCCTCGTCCCGGTCTGGACGACTGATCGGTCCGAGTAGGCTACACGGGGAAAACCGAAATGAAACCCGTTAGGGCCCCACCTCGGTTAGCAACCCTATTATTTTTTTATTATTATCTTGTCTAGAGGCATTCATACATCCTAGGTGAAACACGACAGCAGAAACACAACGAAAGGAATACGAAGCATACGAAACAAGCAATTAAAACAGCCTATTTTACTCTTTTCAACAGACTGTATCGATACACTAGAAGGGAGTATCGATACGCCTTGACTAGGTCAGCAGCCCATAGTCAACACAGGGAGACCGTATCGGTACACTGGTTGACCGTATCGATACGCCCTCATTGGTCAACCTCTCACGGTCAACGATAAACAACCGTATCGATACGCCTAGGTCCCGTTTCGATACACCAAAATCTTGTCAACATCTCAGATTTCCTTAGAGGTTTTTGCGTATCGATACACCCCCGTGTATCGGTACGCTAAGCCTAATCTGAGTCCCAAAGTGTAGGACCGTATCGATACGGCCCTTGGGTGTACCGATACACCCTGCACTGCAAAACTCAGATTAGCAGCAAAACGCACAAGGACCCAACTCTAGATGCAATTTACGACTCGCCTAGCCACAAACAAACACCCATACAACATTTAACAACCATGGATCAGCATACGAAGCAATTTAAACTAACAACAGAGCATTGACATCAAAGCATCCCCACTTAAGAGAAACTTGCATTCTAATCATACATATACTAGACCATATCATTCCTAAGAAGCAAACACTTACATAAACACTTCATAACAAGGTTTACATGCCTTAAGACATAACACACAAGCAAATGTGGAACATGGTCATAAGCCTTTAAACACAAGCATTTAAGTAACAACGTAAAATGGTTTACAAATCCATCAACACAAAGCATTAACACATAAAGCCAACACAAAGGAGTCTAGATACACGCTCCTAAAACACGTAGTATTTCCCATTGCTAAACTACTACATTATTTAATAAACTATACTTGAGCAAACTACCACACGCTTGGACGCCCTATTCTTGCTCCTTGCTAACTCCAAGCTAATGATCTACACTGTCGGAAAAAGGAGAGTGTAAGCATAAATCTTAGTGAGCGGGGCTCAAAAACATAACAACGACAATGCAGGGCTCAAAGCTTTCTTTAAAATAAAGGCCAACGCATACAATCCATCCAACGACATAATCCTCTTACCAACATACAAGTTCAACCACAAGTCAACAATATAGATATTTATCGTGGCATCACACTTCATGGTATGCATAAAGGCATAATCCTAGACTCAAAACAAATCCATTAAGAGGGAATGATATAGTGAGACACAAACATGAACAATCCATGGTATGCACAAGCATAACCAAAACACACACGGTGGGACTACACATCACAGTTTCGACTAGTAGTTTTCCGATGGGACTACACATCAATGTACTCTTCTACTAGCCACTACCGGCGGGACTACACATCACCGGAGTCTCATACTAGTCCCTACCGGCGGGACCACACATCACCGGAGCAACGACAACCATCACGTGAGGTTCGACACCAACCATGCGACACGATATACAAATCACCATCATGCGACATGAACACACTATATCATGCACGACCAAAACAACTTGTAACAAAAACCACAATTATGCACAAACTTACTACTTACAATCTTACCAACCGCAAGTGGTCTTACTTACCATTTTCATGCACAACCTGCACCAACTTACAAATATTTTACAAGGCATATCAACATTACCATTAATTCCATCACGCATGATTAACAACATAATAATAAACAACATGCTTCCTCCCAAAGTATTGGAATTTCATGCATAACAAATTATCACCACAAGTAATGAAAAACAAACGGTAAAAAAAGAATTTAAAAAGGCGATTCACATCAACTTACTCTTGAGTTTAGATTGACCTTTCAAGCTCAATCTAAACTCTTTCAAAACCATCTTTGAACCAAAACGTTGCTTAAAAACAATTCCACTCACCATTCGCACACCAATGCAAACCACAAAGTCGTTTCAAGCTTTCAAACTTGCCGGAACCGCATCTGAACCACCCAAGGCCAAATCCTCTGTTTCTAACCAATCAAAAACAATGTATTAACCTCTTAATCAACCACAAATTTACTGTTACACGTCAGCTCTCAATTCTCCAATATTTTCTCAACAATTCAAAGCCGAAATCCTCCCAAATAATCCCATTTTCGTACTCCAGCAAAACCCAGCCATTTCCTCTCAATTTAAACACTTAAAACACTCCAAAACATGTCCAAAACATCACCCTAAGGCTGTATAACCATCAGCCCTTCATTTCCCCACATAAACACCTTAAAAACTCCCATTTTCCACTCCTAAAAATCACCTACAGCAGTAGCAACGGGAATCCATTCAAACCAGCACCATTACCACTTAAAAATCATCAAATAACATCTAAAAACACCTATCCAATGTCACTATAACATCAGCCCAACAATTTTTCACAAAACCCCTCCAAAACACAAGTTTTGACACTTTTAAAACACCCCCAAAAACCCATTTCGGGATTTTTGTTAAAATCCCACCATTTTAAGATATAAGGTGTCTTAGGGCAAGATTAGTTCATAACTTAACTACACAAATCAAAAACAAGTCAAAAGGCCATTAAAGTTTCGTACTTTTCTTTAAACTTTGAAAACTTGAAACACTAGAAAGATGATGTTTTTGAAATCTAAAACCATGGAAAAGCTTGGAATAAGGAGGAGAAGTTAAAAATGAAATTACATTGAAAGGAGCTCTTGAAATGATGAAGAAAGGTGATGGAATAGTACCAAGGGTTTGGGAGGTTTTATGAATTGTGATTTTTAGTTTTTGAAAGGGGAGGACGAGGATGAATAGCAAAAACCCTTTTTTTCTCATCTTTTTCATAGTTGCAAAAATTTACAAGTTTTCCATTAATGAATTTCAAATCCCCTTTTTTCTTTTTTTAAACCAAAGTCTAATTTAATTAAACTGAATCCAACGACTCGAACCCGACTCACACACTCAACTTCCGACCTTAAAACCCGGGTGTTACAACTCTCCCCCACTTAAGGAATTTCGTCCTCGAAATTACCTGACGGAAAGTGATACGGAAACCGTTTCTCCATATCTTTCTTTCTCTACCCCAAGTGGCTTCTTCCACACTTTTTTGTCGCTATTTAACCCGGACAAGCTCGATAAATCTTCCACACAACACTGAAGGTCAATAATACACATCTCAACACGATCTCTATTATTTGAATATCTCTCTCTGACTGATCATCGAACTGAGGGCGACACGATGTACTGAAATTTAGACGGGTACCCAAAGCAACATGCAGACATTCCCGACAGCTAGCTATAAACCTCGAATTTCTACCTGACACAATCGACTTCGACACACCATGTAATTCACAAACTCACTGATGTACAAATCGGCTAACTTACGTATGAACGACTATGAAATGAGCACACCTTGTGAAACGGTCAACAATCACCCTAACTGAATTCTTCTTAAAGGAAGTCAAAGGCAAACCCGATATGTTGAGTTGTGTGGAGCTCGATTCGATCAACCAATTTTGCTCACCAAGTGGTGGAGAGGTGGATATTTGGGTGGAAGGGTTAAGGAAGCTAAAATGAAGATTGACACAATGATTTATAGTGGTTCAACCTTCTAACCAAGGTCTACATCCACTACCTTAGCTTCCTACTAAGGATTTCTCAACCAATTCCACTAATTGATTCGTCCCCTTTTCTAGGATTAGGAGGAAACCCTTACAATCGATCAAGCTTCTACCCAAGCCTTGATCAAAACCCTCTTTTACAAAGAGACAAATGAAAGCAAACTTAAACCCTCTAATAGGTGTTTGTTTGCACAATTAAGCACTCACCCAAAACCTAAAACACTTGAGCAAATTTGACAATTTTGGCTCACTAGTGTTTGTCTATACAAGAAATGACACTTAAAGCACTAAGACAATTTCTTGATCATTTGTTGATTGACAATTGAAGCATTAGTCTTCTCTTGATGCTTGGAGGTCCCTTTTATACTCCCAAATGAGTTTATAGCCGTTTAGGACCGTTGGGGTTGAAATAGAGTCGTTGGAGCCTTTAATTCCCTCCATAAATGCAGTTCTGCAGCTCCCCGTTTCGAAACGCTCGAAGCCGTTTCGAAACACCCTCAATATAGAAAGAGCCGTTGCAGTCTGTCAGGGTACCCGTTTCGGAACACACCCTTGCCGTTTCGGAACGCGTATCGGAACGCCCTAAGCCCGTATCGAAACGACCTGCATTTAAAAGTTAGTTGGGAAAGAGCCGTTGGGGTTTATGACCGTTGTGGTCAGTGCCACGTGGGCGTATCGAAACGGCCTAGCCTGTTTCGAAACGCTGGCCCCGTTTCGATACGAGTTTCGAAACGTTTTGGCCACTGGAGGCACCTGTTTCGAAACGCCCTAAGGTGTTTCGAAACACTTGGTCAGTTTTGTGAAAATTGGCCTTTGAAAACATGAAAAACCTTTATGAAAAATTCCTTAAATATTATTTCAAGTTGTTTGGACTTTGGAAATGTTTTAAATACTTTTTAAATCAGTCCAAAACATTTTTCAATTATTATATCAAAACATTAGTTCTACAATCTCCCCTTTTTGATATAATAAAACCACTTGAAAAATTGTTTGGAATTCTCCCCCTTTAACTTTAAAAAGTGAATAAGAGATTAAAATTTTAATTCACATAAGGCTCCCCCTTATTCATTTGAAAATTCAATTTTTCAAACCATTTCTCCCCCTTTTTGTTATATCAAAAAGATTTAAAACATTAAGTTCAAAAATAACAATAGAGGTAAAAATTTGACAAAAATGATAATTTGGTTTTAAAATGGCTCCCCCTTACTTAAAGCATCATTGAAATGTTAGTCCAACATATATGATCATCTAGTTGAATTAAAAAAATAAGACAAATAAATTCAAAACAACTAGAAAATTTTACCAACACTTGAACGCAAGGGAGGATGTGAAGCCTTCCTTCTTCAAGTGTTATTCCTTGTGTGTATGGAGCTCCCCCTTAATGTTTGACTTGTTGAACATCTCCATCACACCTACAATAGACAATCAAGTAACTTTTGGTATCCAAATTGCTTTGGATCCATAAACGTTAGTTGCACAAAATTTAGTCCCCTTAGGAATCCATTTTTCAATTTCATCCTTTTTAATTGAAGTATTAAGTCCTTTTGGGACCCAAACACTTCTAAAACATTTACCATTTATAAATCTACGGGCACTAGATTGTCTAACATAAAAGTTTGATTTTCCAAAATTGTTTTTCTTTTCAAGCTCTTTGGAAATCAAATCTTTTTCTTCTTGAACTTTTTGAAGCAATTTTTGTAAATCAAGACATTTTAACTCAAACTCTGCAAGTTTTGCTTCAAGTTCAAGTTTGGTTTTAGAAAGCAAATCATTTTGAATTTTTAACTTTGAAATCAATTTATTGTTTTTCAAAATGTGGCTTTTAAAATCTAAAACCAAATCATCATAGGCATCTTGTAATTCATCAAAAGTATAAGAACATGAAGTAGATGAATTAGAAGTTACCCTTGAATCTTCTTCGATGGCCATAAGGCAAAGGTTGGCTTGTTCATCGTCGGTGGAGTCCTCATCACTCCAAGTAGCCAATTGTGCCTTCTTCTTATGGCTTGAAGTGCTTGCCTTCTCCTTTCTTTTAGGTTCTCGTTCAAGCTCTCTCAAGGCTTTCTTCATGAAAGGGGCACACTTCTTGAAGAGATGAACTATCTCTTCATCTTCCTCCTCTTCACTTGAGTAGACATGATGGCAAGTGGAGGATTTGAGAGCCATGGCACTAGCATTGATGCCAAGCCCTTTGATTTTCTTCTCTCCCATAGCTCTAATTTCTTCCCTCTTCTTCTCATCCTCTTTGTTCTTCTTCATGATTTGATGAGTAAGGAGTGACCCCATGAGTTCATCAAGCTTCAAGGTCTTCAAATTTTTGGCTTCGATGATGGCGGTCCTCTTTGAGTCCCAAGACTCGGGAAGTGAGTAGATGAGCTTTCGAACAAGCTTCTCCTCCGGGATGGCTTCTCCATAACCTTTAAGACCATTGGTGATGGTGGAGAACCTATCAAACATCTTCTCGATGTTCTCTTCCGGATCCATTTTGAAGTTCTCATACTCCAAGGTTAGGAGCCCAATCTTGGTCTCCTTGACTTCATTTGTCCCCTCGTATGTGACTTCAAGCTTGTCCCATACCTCCTTGGCACTCTCACAAGAAGACATCTTCTCATAGATGGTTGGGCCAAATGCACAAAACAAGATGTGCAAGGCTTTGCAATTAAGCTCCATCTTCTTGCGATCGTCGGCACTCCACTCCGTTTTACTTCTTTTAGGCACGAACGGACCATCTTCAGCTACATCCCATAGCTTGTAATCTCTTGATTTGATGAAGAACTTCATCTTAGTCTTCCAATGGGCATAGTGGGTTCCGTCGAAGAAGGGCGGTTTGTCTATGGATTGCGCCATTTGAGCCGATTGATGAAATAGTGATCGAGCTTGCCGGATCTTCTCAATAGGATGTTAATCCTCACCGATTGAGCCAAGCTCTGATACCAATTGTTGGGATGTATGGAGCTCGATTCGATCAACCAATTTTGCTCACCAAGTGGTGGAGAGGTGGATATTTGGGTGGAAGGGTTAAGGAAGCTAAAATGAAGATTGACACAATGATTTATAGTGGTTCAACCTTCTAACCAAGGTCTACATCCACTACCTTAGCTTCCTACTAAGGATTTCTCAACCAATTCCACTAATTGATTCGTCCCCTTTTCTAGGATTAGGAGGAAACCCTTACAACCGATCAAGCTTCTACCCAAGCCTTTATCAAAACCCTCTTTTACAAAGAGACAAATGAAAGCAAACTTAAACCCTCTAATAGGTGTTTGTTTGCACAATTAAGCACTCACCCAAAACCTAAAACACTTGAGCAAATTTGACAATTTTGGCTCACTAGTGTTTGTCTATACAAGAAATGACACTTAAAGCACTAAGACAATTTCTTGATCATTTGTTGATTGACAATTGAAGCATTAGTCTTCTCTTGATGCTTGGAGGTCCCTTTTATACTCCCAAATGAGTTTATAGCCGTTTAGGACCGTTGGGGTTGAAATAGAGTCGTTGGAGCCTTTAATTCCCTCCATAAATGCAGTTCTGCAGCTCCCCGTTTCGAAACGCTCGAAGCCGTTTCGAAACACCCTCAATATAAAAAGAGCCGTTGCAGTCTGTCAGGGTACCTGTTTCAGAACACACCCTTGCCGTTTCGGAACGCGTATCGGAACGCCCTTAGCCCGTATCGAAACGACCTGCATTTAAAAGTTAGTTGGGAAAGAGCCGTTGGGGTTTATGACCGTTGTGGTCAGTGCCACGTGGGCGTATCGAAACGGCCTAGCCTGTTTCGAAACGCTGGCCCCGTTTCGATACGAGTATCGAAACGTTTTGGCCACTGGAGGCACCTGTTTCGAAACGCCCTAAGGTGTTTCGAAACACTTGGTCAGTTTTGTGAAAATTGGCCTTTGAAAACATGAAAAACCTTTATGAAAAATTCCTTAAATATTATTTCAAGTTGTTTGGACTTTGGAAATGTTTTAAATACTTTTTAAATCAGTCCAAAACATTTTTCAATTATTATATCAAAACATTAGTTCTACACGATACGTAGTCCACTGTAATATTTTATCACTTCCATTCTGAAATTCTCAACGGCTGTAACAAACCTGACGGAAATTGATATTCTGCCTTAACACACTGACAAACCATGCACTTGCTCACAAAATCGACAACATCTCTTTTCAGACCAACCCAAAAGTACTCATCTTTCAACCCACGATACATCATTGTACTACCCGGATGTATAACCAAAAGACTGTTATGAGCTTCACTCAAAATAGTATGTCTCAATTCACCGTCATTCGACACAACTATTATGTCTCTAAAACACAAAACCCCATCATCTCTGAAACTGTTTTCTGTATGTCTTACTTCCGCTATATTTTGCACGTGAGGTGCCAAATATCTATCTTGCAACTGTCTCTCTCTAATCATCTGGCTCAACGTAGGTCTAACCTAAAGCTCGGCCACTAACCACCAGCACTCGACAAGCTCAATCTAGCTAACATAGCTCGTAATTCAACTACCACTTTTCTACTTAAGCATCGGCTACTACGTTGGCTCTCCCGGATTATACTCAATCTTGAGATCATAGTCCTTAAGCAATTTTAACCACCTACGTTGTCTATGATTCTACTATTTATGTGTCATCAAAATTTTTCAAGCTCTGATGATCTGTATACACTATGCATTTCTCACCATACAAGTAATGCCTCTAAATCTTCTTCCAAGCAAACACAACTACAGCTAACTCTATGTCACGTGTCGGATAATTTTGCTCGTGAGTCTTCAACTGTCTCGAGGCATAAGCCACAACTCTCCTGTCTTGCATGAGTACACAACCTAATCCTACATATGAAGCATCACTGTAGATCATATAGTCCTTCCTCGACTCCGACTGAATCAAAATTGGTGCGTTGGTCAAGGCTTCTTTCAATTTCTCAAAGGCTTGCTGTCTCGCATCTGACCACTCAAACTGAACATTCTTCTGAAGTAACTTTGTCAAATGAGCGGTTGTCTTCGAGAACCCATTCACAAACCTCCTATAGTATCCAACTAAGCTTAGAAAACTATGAATCTGTGTCACAGACTTCGGTTGCTTCCACTCAACAATGGCTTCTATCTTCTTCGGATCAACTCTAATCCCATCGGCCGACACTACATGTCCTAGGAAGACTACCTCTCAGATCCAGAACTCACAATTACTCAATTTTGCATACAATTGGTTGCCTAACAACGTCTGTAAAGCTATCTTCAAATGCCGGTCATGGTCTTCCTCGGTACGCGAATACACCAAAATATCATCTATGAAACAATCACAAACTGATCTAAGTACTGATAGAAAATTCTATTCATCAAATCCAAAAAGCAGCTGGCGCCCTAGTCTAACCAAACGACATAACCAAGAATATATAACGACCATATCTAGTCCTAAAAGCTGTCTTCGGAACATCAACCTCCTTTACCTTCAACTGGTAACACCCGAATCTGAAGTCTATCTTAGAAAACCTTGAAACTCTTCTAAGCTGATCGAACAAATCTTCAATTCTCGGCAACATATACTTGTTTTTCACTGTCAACTGATTCAACTATCTGTAATCTATACACATTATCGTATTGTCATCTTCCTTCTTTACTAACAACACAAGTGCACCCCGAGGCGGAGAACTCAGACGGATAAAACCTCTATTTGACAACTCTCGCAACTGAGTCTTCAACTCTTTCAATTCTTTCGATGCCATACGGTAAGGAGCAATAGACACGGTGTAGAATCGGAATACGTCTCGATAGCAGACTCAATTGCTCTATGTTCTGTAAGCCAGTCCATGCCCAGAATCACATCAAAACCATAAAAAGGCAATTCCATCACATCTACTGGAAACACGTGACCCTAAACCATCAACGGACATCTTTTGTACATCTTTTTGACCAGAACTGTATCCCCGAAGGAGCTAGTAACCCTAACACTTACCTCTAATATCTCACAAGGTAAATTCAACAACCTCACATGCTCACTCAAAATATACGAATGCGTAGATCCAGAATTAATCAGAGAAAACAAACTCAATGACTGTATCGAGGAATTACCTGCTATAGCATCGACATCACCCTGAAGTCAACTCGTAGGTCTTCACTTCTTTTACCAACTCATCTCAGGATCGGTCACATTGTTCTTCATCAACAGGAACCAACTCATATGCACGCTGAACCAAACAGACAAACTGTACCTCAAACTCTATTACGGCCATACTGCCCTGAACTAGAGCGATGAAATCTCTCATCATTCACATTCTCTGAAACCTCGGATTCATGATTACTAGCTCCAGGCCCACGCCTCGGCCTCAAACTTGCCAAGGACAACAATACAACAACAAACAAAACACGCAAGCAAAATATATGGGGTTAGCAAGAGCAAGGGTCCAAGGTGCTCAAGTATATTCCTTTACAAAATCCTTTCAAATAAGTAATAGTAGCAATGGGAGCTCGACACTACGCCTCAACACAAGCATCATTCTAACACATGCTTTCAAACACCGTGCGAACAATCAAGAATACAAGGCAAAACATTAACTGAGATATAGCAACAACATAACACTTCAAACTTACCTCACTTACCTACTCGAGGTCTCGGAACCTCAGGCTCTAATACCACCAAATGTAACCCCCTCGTCTCGGTCTAGACGACTGACCGGTCCGAGTAGGCTACACGGGGAAAACAAAAATGAAACTCGTTAGGGCCCCACCTCGGTTAGCAACCCTATTATTTTTTATTATTATTATCTTGTCTAGAGGCATTCATACATCCAAGGTGAAACACGACATCGAAAACACAACGAAAGGAATACGAAGCATACGAAACAAGCAAAAACAGCCTATTTTACTCTTTTCAACAGACCGTATCGATACACTAGAAGGGCGTATCGATACGCCTTGACAAGGTCAACAGCCCATAGTCAACACAGGGAGACCGTATCGGTACACTGGTTGACCGTACCGATACGCCCTCATTGGTCAACCTCTCACGGTCAACGATAAACAACCGTACCGATACGCCTAGGTCCCGTTTCGATACGCAAAAATCTCGTCAACATCTCAGATTTCCAGAAAGGTTATGGCGTATCGATACACCCCCGTGTATCGGTACGCTAAGCCTAATCTGAGTCCAAAGTGTAGGATTGTATCGATACGGCCCTTGGGCGTACCGATACGCCCTGCACTGCAAAACTCAGATTAGCAACAAAACGCACAAGGATCCAACTCTAGATGCAATTTACGACTCGCCTAGCCACAAACAAACACCCATACAACATTTAACAACCATGGAACAACATACGAAGCAATTTAAACTAACAACAGAGCATTGACATCAAAGCATCCCCACTTAAGAGAAACTTGCATTCTAATCATACATATACTAGACCATATCATTCCTAAGAAGCAAACACTTATATAAACACTTCATAAAAAGGTTTACATGCCTTAAGACATAACACACAAGCAAATGTGGAACATGGTCATAAGCCTTTAAACACAAGCATTTAAGCAACAACGTAACATGGTTTACAAATCCATCAACACAAAGCATTAACACATAAAGCCAACACAGAGGAGTCTAGATACACGCTCCTAAAACACGTAGCATTTCCCATTGCTAAACTACTACATTATTTAATAAACCATACTTGAGCAAACTACCACACGCTTGGACGCCCTATTCTTGCTCCTTTCTAACTCCAAGCTAATGATCTGTATTGTCCGAAAAAAGAGAGCGTGAGCGTAAAGCTTAGTGAGCGGGGCTCAAAAACATAACAACGACAATGCAGGGTTCAAAGCTTTCTTTAAAATAAACGCCAATGCATACAATCCATCCAACGACATAATCCTCTCACCAACATACAAGTTCAACCACAAGTCAACAATATAGATATTTATCGTGGCATCAAACTTCATGGTATGCATAAAGGCATAATCCTAGACTCAAAGCAAATCTATTAAGAGGGAATGATATAGTGAGACACAAACATGAACAATCCATGGTATGCACAAGCATAACCAAAACATACACGGCGGGACTACACATCACCGTTTCGACAAGTAGTTTTCCGATGGGACTACACATCAACGTACTCTTCTACTAGCCACTACCGGCCGGACTACACATCACCGGAGTCTCATACTAGTCGCTACCGGTGGGACCATACATCACCGGAGCAACGACAACCATCACGTGAGGTTCGACACCAACCATGTGACACGATATACAAATCACCATCATGCGACATGAACACACTATATCATGCACGACCAAAACAACTTGTAACAAAAACCACAATTATGCACAAACTTACTACTTACAATCTTACCAACCGCAAGTGGTCTTACTTACCATTTTCGTGCACAACCTGCACCAACTTTCAGATATTTTACAAGGCATATCAACATCACCATTAATTCCATCATGCATGATCAACAACATAATAATAAACAACATGCTTCCTCCCAAAGTATTGGAATTTCATGCATAACAAATTATCACCACAAGTAATGGAAAACAAACGGTAAAAAAAGAATTTAAAAAGGCGATTCACATCAACTTACTCTTGAGTTTAGATTGACCTTTCAAGCTCAATATAAACTCTTTCAAAACCATCTTTGAACCAAAACGTTGCTTAAAAACAATTCCACTCACCATTCGCACACCAATGCAAACCACAAAGTCGTTTCAAGCTTCCAAACTTGCCGGAACCGCATCCGAACCACCCAAGGTCAAATCTGTTGTTTCTAACAAATCAAAAACAATGTATTAACCTCTTAATCAACCACAAATTTACTATTACACATCAGCTCTCAATTCTCCAATATTTTCTCAACAGTTCAAAGTCGAAATCCTCCCAAATAATCCCATTTTCGTACTCCAGAAAAACCCAGCCATTTCCTCTCAATTTAAACACTTAGAACACTCCAAAACATGTCCAAAACATCACCCTAAGGCTGTACAACCATCAGCCCTTCATTTCCCCACATAAACACCTTAAAAACTCCCATTTTCCACTCCTAAAAATCACCTACAGCAGTAGCTACGAGAATCCATTCAAACCAGCACCATTACCACTTAAAAATCATCAAATAACATCTAAAAACACCTATTCAATGTCACTATAACATCATCCCAACAATTTTTCACAAAGCCCCTCCAAAACACAAGTTTTGACACTTTTAAAACACCCCAAAAACCCATTTCGAGATGTTTATTAAAATCTCACCATTTTAAGATATAAGGTGTCTTAGAGCAAGATTAGTTCATAACTTAACTACACAAATAAAAAACAAGTCAAAAGGCCATTAAAGTTTCGTACTTTTCTTTAAACTTTGAAAACTTGAAAAACTAGAAAGATGATGTTTTTGAAATCTAAAACCATGGAAAAGCTTGGAATAAGGAGAAGTTAAAAATGAAATTACCTTGAAAGGAGCTCTTGAAATGATGAGGAAAGGTGATGGAATAGTACCAAGGGTTTGGGAGGTTTTATGAATTGTGATTTTTAGTTTTTGAAAGGGGAGGAAGATGATGAATAGCAAAAACCCCCCTTTTTCGCATCTTTTTCATAGTTGCAAAAATTTACAAGTTTGCCATTAATGAATTTCAAATCTTTTTTTTTTCTTTTTTTCTTGTTTTTTAAAACCAAATTATAATTTAATTAAACCGAGTTCAACGACTCGAACCCGACTCACACACTCAACTTCCGACCCCAAAACCCGGGTGTTACAATTAGGGTTTTTAAATCCCACAATATTAAAGAGGCAGCCGAAAGGTTCAAAAACTAAGGGGGCTAGGCTTTTTTATGTAAGCTAAATATGTAATAAGATTATGGATCTCATTTATATGTAAATAGACACTATTTTTATTTAATGGACTCTTTTTTATATATACTTGACTATATTTAGTATTTACTTAATATTTTTTTAAGAGAAAAAATATTAATAAAGTAATAGGGGGAGACAAAATTTGGGTATTAAACCTTAAGTAAATGGAGATTTTTTAAAAAATAAAATAAATGCCATGTGTCAAATTATGACTGGTCCAAGGGTGCCACGTCAGCTTCCGTAACGGAAGTAGGTTAACCTGTTAACGACAAAATATTTTATGTATGAAATTGAAAATTTTAAAACATTATGTATAAAAGTGAGAATTCGATATAGTTCATGTACCAACGTGGTTATTAAGTTAAAAATAAATTACTCTAAATACCGTTGAGCTCTAAGGTTTTGTTTTAATTTTGCATGTATTATTGAACATTGGTTTTGACTTCAATTACATCACTAAATCGTTCAAAATTTAACAAAGTGATGACGTGGCCGCTTTGTTTCCCATTAATTTAAGTTTGTGTAGATGTTGCCAAAAACATTAAAACGCTTCAATTTTTAGGCATTGAACTTTTTGATCAGCGTTGGTGGTTAATCGTTGTCTGTCATCGATTATCACTCACGACCAAACATGTATCAAAACGTTCATATTTCATTTCTTTTTCTCTTCGGATTATTTTTCCACAAAACACACTCAAAATTGATGAAAATTCATCAAAATGTTCAATTTGATAATATTTCAATCTCTTCCAATTGTTTGATGAGACTAATTTTGATGTATGTTGCCCGTCATCTCAAAAAATTGTTTCTCAACATCAGATTTTAGAAAAATACAACAAACTCCTCAAATCTTGTGTATGCTTAGTTAGGTGTTAGTTGCCTTTTCGTGTTATTTTGTTGGGAAGTCGGTAACTGCTTCGGTCCATTATAGCTCCTTTTATCTTTCACCACTACGATGCGTCATTAATAAAATCATTATTATAATGTTGAGCAAAAAAAGTCCTCAAATCCGAGAAAGTCTCAAAATTCTAAAAAGGGTGAATTTTTTGTGTTTAACTTCATGAGTTTTAATTAAGAAAATTTAAACCGAAAAAGGTAAAGTACTACGAGACGATTTTATCAGTGTCTATGAAACATGAATAGAACAAAGACTGAAAAGACATAAATTTTGTTTAAGTCATTTGCGAGAGATTCTTAAGTTGAAATTTCTTTTTATTATGAACTTTTCTCTTTTCCTGTATGTTGATCAACTTTCATTCATTGAAAAGATTGAACAAGTTCTTCTCATTAAGAACTTCTCATTTTTCCCATAAAAGTTTCGTTTCTTTCTCTTTAAAAAGCTTGAACAAGTTCTCATTATGAACTTCTCATTCTTCCTAAAAAGGCTAAATTGAAGTTTGAAATAGTTTTTCTTATTATTAACTTCTCATTCTTTCTAACAAGGCTAAATTGAAGTCTGAAGTAGTTCTTCTCATTATGAACTCTTCATTCTTCTGGAAATGTTGACGAGATATTCTCATTATGAACTTTTTTCTTTGTATTCCTTTGGAAAAGTATGAACAAGTTTTTCTTATTATGAACTCATCATTCTTTCGATAAAGATTTTGCATCTCCTTCTTTGGAAAGTTTGAACAAGTTCTTCTCATTATGGACTTCACATTCTTTTCGCAAAGGCTAAGTTTGAAGTTTGAATCAGTTCTTCTCATTACGAAGTCTTCGTTCCTTTTAGAAATCTTGATCAGCTTCCTCATTTTTGGAGAATTTGGATAAGCGAGATCTTCTCATTAGGAACTCTTTATTCTTTGTTGGGCAAGTTCTTCTCATTACGAACGCTTCATTCTTATCGAAAATGATTGATCCGCCTTCTCATCTATGAAGAGACTGGACCTACACCAAGTAATATCTTTCATTACTAATAATCCAACTTGAAATGATAGAGGATGTCCTCAATTTTTCAACTTGAAGCTCTAATTCTTCTATAATTTTAGCTTCCACCATGCTTGGAAGTAAATGACATGCAAAATTAAAATGTTTATCATTAGTCAACTATTTTTAGAATTTTATTGTTCTTTCTTTTTTGCATCTATTTCTTTCTCTTCTTCATGAGGCTCTGATGTCGCACATGTTTGTCTTCCTCCATACTTGATGGTATATGACCTACAAAAAAATCAAGTAATTCATCATTAGTCATTCATTCATTTCAAAGTTTGGTCAAAATTAAAATTTTCTTCTTTCTTATCAGTTTATTCTCTTTCTCTTCTTGATCTATTACTAATTGACCTTACTCCATGTTTGAAGCAATATAACCTACAAAAGTCAAATTCTTATCGGTGATCATCAATCATCTATTCCTTTTCTTTTCTCCCTTCTATTTTTGATATTTTTGCAACATGTTTTGACTTTCTCCTCTAACTCGAGACATTAAAACTTTTGAAAAATTAAAATGATCATAATTGTTTGAAAAGATTGATCTGCCTCTTCTGCCGTGGACGATTTTGAAGGAGTTGTTCTTATTATGAACTTTTCCTTCTTCTTGGAAAAATAAACAAGTTCTTGTTATGAACTTCTCATTTTTCCGGTAAATATTTTTCTCATTCCTCCTTGAAAAGTTTGGACAAGTTCTTCTCATTTTTAACTTCCTATTCTTTCCTCAAAAGCTAATTCGAAGTTTGAACCAGTTCTTCTTGTTATGAACCCTTCATTTTTTTTTGGAATGTTGGTCCATTTCCTCATCTTTTGAGAAATCGGACAAGTGAGTTATTCTTATTAGGAATTATTCATTCTTTGCTGAGCGAGTTCTTCTTATTAAGAATTCTTCATTCTTTTTTAGGCGAGTTTATCTGTTTAGGAACTCTTCATTCTTTATCGGGCGAATTCTTCTCAATTGGAAATCTTTATTCTTTGCTAGGCGAGTTCTCAATTAGGTTCTCTTCATTATTTACTAGACGTGTTCTTCTCATTAGGAACTCCTTATACTTTGCTGGGATAGTTCTTCTCATTTAAACCCAAAGTTGATCTATTTCGTTTTCCAATCTAAAAGGCTGGTACCCTGAACTTTTTTCTTCTCTTTGAAAACCGATGGCACAAAGGTCTTAAAATCTTTGCTAGGATCCACTTATTTGAAAACGAAGCCATAGATTAAAGTTTTTGCTTAGGTCTAGAAAATGTGAATTGAAATCTTTGCAGAGATCTACTTCTCCAAACATGAAGTTGCATATTTAAAATCTTTGCTGAAATATCTTCTTTCGAACAAGAAGTTATGGATTTTAATCTTTGCTGAGATCTATTTCTCCATACACGGAGTTGCATATCGATCTTTGCTAATCTTTGTTGAAGTCCATTCCTCCAAACTCAAAATTATGGATTGAAATTTTTGTTGGGATATACTTCTCCAACCATTTAAAAAGGCTTTCTAACAGCGGTGCATATTGCGCGTGTAACTTCTCTCTTTAGGGTTATGGAAGGTGAAGAATGGACCATTAGATCTTGAAATCAGACAGTCTATATTCAAGGGATGGTTCTTGAATAACCCGACGTGGCACCACATTGAATGAATGCATTAATTAGGGTTTTTAAATCCCACAATATTAAAGAGGCAGCCAAAAGGTTCAAAAACTAAGGGGGTTAGGCTTTTTTATGTAAGCTAAATATGTAATTAGATTATGGATCTCATTTATATGTAAATGGACACTATTTTTATTTAATGGACTCTTATATATATATATATATTGACTATATTTAGTATTTACTTCTCAAACCAAGCCCTAGGGGCCTGTTTAAGACCATACAGAGATTTTCTTAACCTGCAAACAAGTTGATTCCCAGAAGAGTCAGTCTGCTCAAACCATGGGGGTTGCTGCATATAAACCTCCTCTGAAAGGTCCCCATTCAAGAATGCATTATCTATGTCAATCTGCCTTAACACCCAACCATGACTAAGAGCAACACTTAGCATTATCCTTACTGTGACTGGCTTAACCACCGGGCTAAAAGTCTCTGAATAATCAAAACCAGCTTGTTATGAAAAACCCTTAGCAACAAGTTTGGCTTTGTGCCTGGCAACACTCCCATCAGAATTCAGCTTAACCTTAAAAAGCCACTTACACCCTATAGGGACCGTATCTAAAGGCAAGGGTACTAACTCCCAAGTGCCCTTACCAATTAGTGCACTAAGCTCTTTCTGAACAGCATCTCTCCAGTTTTCAAAAGCTAAAGCTTGATGAATATTAGCAGGTACATCAGAAACAGTTTCAGCAAGAAATACCTTTGGTTTGAAAACACCATCCTTGGACCTGGTAATCATTGAATGAGAAGGAGCAGGTACACTGACAGGCACACTAGTAGAAACATCTTCTGAAGCACTTACAGTAGCACCTACAACAAGTAATATCTATCATTACTAATAATCCAACTTGAAATGATAGAGGATGTCTTCAATTTTTCAACTTGAAGCTCTAATTCTTCTATAATTTCAGCTTCCACCATGCTTGGAAGTAAATGATATGCAAAATTAAAATATTTATCATTAGTCAACTATTTTTAAATTTCTATTGTTCTTTCTTTTTTGCATCCACTTCTTCCTCTTCTTCCTGAGGCTCTTATGTCCCACATGTTTGTCTTCCTCCATACTTGAGGGTATATGACCTACAAAAAATTAAGTAATTAGTCATTCATTCATTTTTAAAGTTTGTTCAAAATTAGAATTTTCTTTTTTCTTATCATTTTATTCTCTTTCTCTTCTTGATCTATTACTAATTGACCTTACTCCATGTTTGAAGCTATATAACCTACAAAAGTTAAATTCTTATCGGTCATCATCACTCATCTCTTCCTTTTCTTTTCTCCCTTCTTTTTTTCGATTTTTTTGCAATATGATTTAACTTTCTCCTCTAACTTGAGACATTAAAACTTTTGAGAAATTAAAATGATCATATTTTTTGAAAAGATTAATCTGCCTCTTCTTTCGTGGACGATTTTGAACAAGTTCTTCTTATTATGAATCTTTTCTTCTTCTTAGAAAAATAAACAATTTCTTATTATGAACTTCTCAATTTTCCCAGTAAATATTTTGCTCATTCCTTCTTGAAAAGTTTGGACAAGTTCTTCTCATTATGAACTTTCTATTCTTCCCACAAAGGCTAATTCGAAGTTTGAACCAGTTCTTCTTGTTATGAACCCTTCATTTTTCTTGGAATGTTGGTCCACTTCCTCATCTTTTGAGAAACTGGACAAATGAGCTCTTCTCATTAGGAATTCTTCATTCTTTGCTGAGCAAGTTCATCTCATTATGAACTCTTTATTCTTTTTTGGGCGAGTTCTTCTCTTTATGAACTCTTTATTATTTATCGGGAAAATTCTTCTCAATATTAAATCTTTATTTTTTGCTAGGCGAGTTCTCAATTAAAACTCTTCATTCTTTAGTAGACGTGTTCTTCTTATTAGGAACTTTTTATTCTTTGTTGGGATAGTTCTACTCATTTGAAGCCAAAGTAGATCTATTCCGTTTTCCAATCTAAAAGGCCGGTACCTTGAACTTTCTTCTTCTCTTTGAAAACTGATGGCACAAAGGTCTTAAAATCTTTGCTAGGATCCACTCATTTGAAAATGAAGCCATAGATTAAAGTCTTTGCTTAGGTCCAAAAAATGTGAATTGAAATCTTTTCAGAGATCTACTTCTCCAAACATGAAGTTGCATATTTAAAATCTTTGTTGAAATATCTTCCTTCAAACAAGAAGTTATAATTATAATCTTTGCTGAGATCTATTTCTCCATACAAGGGGTTTTAGAGCGATCTTTGCTAATCTTTGTTGAAGTACATTCCTCCAAACTCAAAATTATGGATTGAAATTTTTGTTGGGATCTACTTCTCCAACCATTTAGAAAGGCTTTCCAACAGCGGTGCATATTGCGCGTGTAACTTCTCTCTTTAGGGTTATGAAAGGTGAAGAATGGACCATTAGATCTTGATATCAGACTGTCTATATTTAAGGGATGGTTCTAGAATAACCCGACGTAGCACCAAATTGAATGAATGCATTAATTAGGGTTTTTAAATCCCAACAATATTAAAGAGGCAGCCGAAAGGTTCAAAAACTAAGGGCTTAGGCTCTTTTATGTAAGCTAAATATGTAATAAGATTATGGACCTCAAGTTTAGAGGTAAATGGACACTATTTTTATTTAATGGACTCTTTTTTATATATATTTGGACTATATTTAGTATTTACTTAATATTTGTTTTAAGAGAAAAAAAAATACTAATAAAATAATAGGGAGACAAAATTCGGGTATTACACCATCTTTTATAATTAAATTCTCAAATCATATATTAATACGATTTTGTTGGTTTATTAGGTTGATGTGGACGGAATATATACTAGCTTGTTCCGGTTCACCTTCAATGTTTGTCTTTGTGCTACTGCCACATCACAATTTCAGACAAAACTAACCCTTTTTTTTACTATTTTTCATTAATTAAAGTGTATTTGATTTCTAAGTATGTTTAATCTCACATCATATCATGTGTTATACAAACGATAATATTAACTGAGTTACGCTCAATCAATTACAAATAAAGATGAGATAATTTTTATTGATAACATTTTATACTAAGAAAAATTACACACAATCATAAGCCTTAAACTTTATTTTATAACTCCTTTAGGACAATTTAAACAAAGAAAAGAGCAATACATTTGTTACTTTCCATCATATGGTTTAATAAACTAGAAAGCTAGCTTGGATATGGTTCCATGCTAGAGGAATCACTCACCCACATCACAAACAACAAGCCTATATATATCTAAATAGCAAGCTGAGGTGATTCATTCCGGCTAAGCACGGCAGAGGAAGCCCTTACTGTAAGCATAATCGACGAGCTTTTCGAACTCCTCGGTGTCCAAGTTAATAACATTGTTAGTGTCGTTGTTAGCAACACAGAGGGCTTCTGTGGCTTGCTTGTTAGGCAATGGTGCATCGAGGTGGTAGAAAGCGTCTTTGAGTTGCTCCTTGTTCAGCACTTTGCCGCCGTAAGCATATCTTGTAAACAAATCTTTCAGGTCTTTTTTAGAGTTCTCGCTCTCCTCCTTTCGCATCCGATAGCTCCTCCTCATCTTCGACTCTTCTTGCTTGGGGTTTCCGACTCGTTCTGTTTATATACACGAAAGGCTCGAATAAGAATCTGTTAAAAGTTTGTCGATGGTGGACACGGAAAGCATCGATAATTGTGGGTCGACCGAACGCGAAGAATTTACGATCACTCAACCGAAAGGCGAAGCGTGTATTGAACAATTTGATGTTTATGAGAATCTCATGCGTGGTGTGTATACATTTGGTATAGCTAATATTCCAAGAGGATTGCTGCGAATAAGAATATCAATGTACGTTTCTGATTTTCCTTTTCTTTCTTTACCTTCGGCTATAATCCACGTCTCCATTTCATCACTTGTTTCTTTGTGGCCACCAATATTTTACAAACTTTTAAATTTCCTACAGATATTTGCCTAAAATCATATAAGTGGAGATGGAATATTATTGAAGTTTTGGCAGACGAGTAGATTGAAGTTTCAAGTATTGATTGTTGTGGAAAGCTTTTGTTTAGGTAGATTGAGGTTGGATGTAAGTTGATTGTGACAAGAACAATTAACAGTTATGGCAATTTAATTGACAAAGAAATGTGGGTGTAGGTACTACAAATGTTTCCTGGGAAAAATTGATTTGTATGGTTAGAGTATTGATGTTCAAAAACCCAACATCGATGTTCAAAAAATTGATCTGGGGTTTGCGGCGACTATGGTGTTTCCGGCACTGATGATGATAACAATGAGGGTTTGTTATTCGTATTAAAAAAATCAATGGAGAAAAAAATTCAAATAAAATCTGGGAAGAGAGCTTTTTATCTTTGAATATGAAATTAAAACCCTATAATCCGTATATTCAAGTTGGAAATTACATTAAACCCCATTGTTTAATAATTTTTAAATTAAATATTTAATTTGTTTAAGGGTAAAATTGAATAATAAAATGTTAAGGGCTAATTTTGTAATTAACCCTTAAGTAAATGGAAATTTTTTTCAAAATAAAATAAATGCCATGTGTCAAATTATGACTAGTCCAAAGGTGCCACGTTAGCTTCCGTAAAAGAAATGGGTTAACCCGTTAACGGTAAAATACTTTACGTGAAAATCATATAAGTGGAGATAGAATATTATTATCCATTTATATATTTTTATAATTATTGTTATAATTATTGAGACGATAATGAAGAAAAACAAAAGATCGCAAAAGCAACAAAAAAATTAAGACATTTACGTGAAAATCTCAAAGGAAAAATCACGAGTAGAGGAAGAGAATTTTTCACTATGTAAAAAAAAAGAGATTACAACTAAATGAACAAACCCTTAATCCCTTATATCTATTTATAAGAAAAGAGACATGTTTCCAAAGGAAACCTGCATAGAAATAAAGTATATTCAAACTAAGTACTTTTCAACACATATCCAAGAGCTCCACAAGGATTTGAATAGCTCAGACTAGAATTTGGATCACAACTCTAACAATTATTATATAGGTGATTATTTTATATATTGGTAAAAGATATTTTTTAGAAGCGGGTCTTAAATATTGTCATGTATCAAACTCTAAACCTTAAACCTTAAATTCTAAATCTTAAATCTAATCTCAAAAATCTAAACGCAAAAATCCTTAACCTTAAATAAAATATATAACAACATTAAAGGTTCATTTTAAAAAAAAGAATTTCCTTACTACTGCACGAAATAATTTTCAGACGAAACAATGTATGCCATGATAGGGCATGACCTATCCTCAAATGTGCATTGCAGCTGTAAAAATAATAGTAAAGTAACATTTTTATTTCTAAAACATTATATTAAAATGACATCCTCTAATAAAATAATGTAGAGGTAAAGATTCACCATAACTTTTGTTGAGGATCATACCTAATTTCGTAATGATCGTAACATTATCACATCCAATATTCCCTTAAATCATCATCTTCGATCATAACAATATCACATTCAATCTTTAGGTAAAGTTCAAGTGGACACCATTTAAAGTTGTTTCGTATTGGCTAAAGGAGTTACTTTGCCCTCGAGTTCGACTCAAATTAGCAATATTGCCCCTCACGTGAAAACGTGTTCAATTAGGTCTTCCAGTTCGCACATTACAATAAATTAGCCCATTGACCAACGTTGATTGTTAAAGTGATAACGTGGCAGTCAACTATAATGACATGGCAGTCAACAGTGCTGGCGTGGCGGTCCACGATGCTGACATGGTAGTGCATGTGTGATGATGATGTGGTAGAGGGGCTGAATTAATTTTTTAAACCGAATTCGATGACATAATTGAATTTTTTGCTGAGTTTAGGACCATAATTCATTTTAATTGAAAGTTCGATAATTTTCTTAATCTTTAAGCTAAAAATAATAAATTACTAAAAATTTAAAAATATTTAAATACTCATAAAATATTAAAATTAAAATTACTAGAATTTAAAAAATTAAATAAAAAACATAAAATTAAAAATATAAAAATTTATAAATATAAAAACTTAAAATTTTAAAATATTATTAGCCATCGGGAAAGTGTTCGATTGTTTCTGGCTATGCTAAGCCTACAAATATTCTTTAAACCGAAACGACTTTAGCCATATCAGTGCAATTTTTTTCACTTGAGCTACTGCCAAAATTCGTATTGAAACGATCCTAAGGCATACCGATACGGGTTAACTGCCTTTTAAAAAATTGCTCGTTCCCAATAACTGACAAGTAATTGTCAAAAATAATAAATGCTAAGATTTTACAAATCTCTAAGACCATATTGAAACGGAAAGGTCGTGTCGATACAAAATGCTTAAAATTCTTAAACCCTAAAGAAGGTTGTATCAAAACAATATAATCTTGTATCAAAATGATTTCTTCCAGTAGACAAATAAAGTTTGATCGTATTGAAACACACTTGGGTGTATTGAAACACCTGTACATTTTTGTATTTGTTTGGCTTAAAAAATGCTTAGAAAATTTTATAGGGTTTAAGTTTTGACTTTGAAAAACAATTTGGGCTTAAAATTACTTGTCAATTGTGAGACTTTAATGTACTTCAAATTTTATTTACTTTGCAAATAAGTCTCTAAAACAATTTGTTATATCAAAATCAAACATAAGTTTACAATCTCTCCCTTTTTGATATAACAAAACCAAAGTAAATTTTTAAGTACTCCCCTTTCTTTTAGCTATGTTTTGGAAGAAAAAAAATTAGCTTAACCATTCTCCCCTTTTTGTTAGATCAAAATCAATGAAGAACCAAAGAATATAACCAAGATATAAAGCAATAAAACATAAGGCAAAGCAAAATTAAAGCAACATAATATCATTAGGCATAATAAACCAAAGCAAAGGTTCCAAAATATCCAAACATAATATCTAAAGTTAAATCCTAAGAACAAGAAATAAAAGCATAGGTCCTAAAAGGAAAAACATAGATAGGTACATAAAAGGGAAATCTTAAAAGATGATATGCAATGAGATGCAAAATTCAAGGTTCGTCTTCATCGTCATCTTCACCATCATCATCGTTCTTCCTAGATTGCCTCCAATCATGATGAAATGCCGCAAGAGACATGTCCAAAGAAGTTTGTTTAGAAGCAATCGAAGCAACACGATCATCAATGGACTTGCGGTGATTCTCAAGGACGGTGACTCGCTCTTCCAAAGATGTGAAACGAGTATCAATAGCGATAAATCAGGCATTCATGTTGGTGTCCATTGAGCCAATCGATGTGTGCAAGCTTGTGAATTGCTCGGTGAGAAAGGCCATGAGTGTCGCGTTGACGGTTGAGCACTTTGAGGTAGAGCCGCTTGACGAAGTTCGTCGGGAATAGCATCGGGTGGAAGCTCGGCGAGACAAACCCACTCATTGTTGATGTAATGAAATTTAGCACGAATGAGGGAGGTCTCATTGATTTGATCCTTGAGACGCGATGGTTCATCATGAGAGTAATATATCTCTAATTGAGTAAACAAGTAACTCAAAGCGGTGTCGTAGGTAAAAGAAGTAACCTGATCGGTGTGACAATATTGAACAAGGTAAACCATCTCGGCAAACATGATTTGAGCAAGATTTTGGCGTTTCTCTACACGGAAACATTGAAGCCAAAAATCATCAACTTGGCGGATGGATGAAAATTTTCCACCGGAAGGGCGGAACCACCAAGTGATCATCAAGTGAACAATGCGATCATGAGCATCGAGAACGATAACAGAACCACTCAAGAAATGTTCTAATGAGTCCTCATCGGCTATACCCACATCTTCAAGACCAAAAGCATCAGTTAAAGTCTTAACGATAACCTGAAACTTCTTCTCTATCAAAGAAGATTCAATAGCAACCACGGTCTTTTTGTTGGGACCAACAATACACTTGGCTTTGACATAAAAATTCAAAACAAGATTTTGTATAGGTGGTAATGCCAAAAATTTCATAAAGCTCCAACGCCTTAAAAGATGAAGATATCGAAATTGAAAACGCTTGGAATCTAAAAAGGGAAGGGATACAACCCGATCGTGACGAATATCATGAGTTTGAAATTGGCGAAAATAATTCATCTCGTCTGTGGTGCGAAAACACCTTGGGTAAAATAACCGCAAGATTTGGGTGAGTAATCCCATCATTCTCAACATTGGAGGATTCTCCAACTTCCGTAGTTCTTGCTCTCTTTTTAGGAGCCATAGGAAAATCTGAAAATAAATCAAGGCACAAGAAAACAATGTATGCATAACCATCACATTTGATCCAAAAATAATCCAATTGATCAAGGTAGGAAAAGAAAATTCTATACAATATAGGTTAAAAAACATATACATATATAAAAGGAATTTTGGTAAGAATTAAAAAAACAGTAAAATTAAATATACGGTATAATTTTATATTCCAAAAAAATTTGATTTTGATAGAAATTTTTGCAAAATCTTGAAAACTCATATTATATATGTATTATATGTACAAAAAATTAGCATAAAACAATATAGTAAAATAAAAAAATTGAAAGAAAATATTTTTACCTTGATGAGGGATTAGGGATGAATGTTTGAAGATGATGCACAATTTGATGAAATAACCTTGAGTTTTGAGTTTTGCGTTGTGGAGTAAAAACCCTCAAAGATTTGTGTAACAACAAAGGGTTTTGATGGGTATTTATAGAATGAAAACCTAGGGTTTGGGGGAGAGATTGAGTCTGAATGAAAGTAGGTTTGAAGATGGAAACCAATTAATGACTCAAATTAATAATTTGTTTACGCGTTTACGCGTACCGAAACACCTTACCGTAATGGTACATGTTTAACTGTACCGAAACCCAATTAAGCTTCCTCGTATCGAAACGTGTTTAACCGTTTCGATACCATCTACCTAAGATTTAAGCTTAGGGATTTGCTCAAGCATGTCGTATCGAAAAAACCTTGCTCGTTTCAATACACCTTGCCCAGAAGATACATTTTGGGCACAAAGGTATCCAAAAATTGGATTTCTAATGATCCTAAATGCATCGGGCATGAGATATGAACAAGATATATGGAGTAAAGCAGATACATACTCCCCCTAACAACAAGCATAGATCTATAAATATTAGAATCGACACACTTACCTTCCTCATCTTTGTCAAGCTTGATTGATGAGCTCATTGGAGTGGCTTGAGGCTTTACGTTCTCTAAGCCAAACTTCTTGAGCATGCCCTTTATGTATTTTGATTGATTGGTGAAGTGGCCATCTTTCATTTTCTTGATTTGAAGCCCCAAGAAAAAAGAGAGCTCTCACATCATGCTCATCTCAAATTCACCTTGCATTAGCTTAGAAAATTTTTGGCAATAAAATTCATTAGTATAGCCTAAAATAATATCATCAACATATATTTGAACTACTAAGATGTCATTTCCATGTCTTTTAATGAAAAGTGTAGTATCCACCTTGCCTTTTTTCAAAACCTTTTTAAATCAAAAAGTTTGAAAGCCTTTCATACCAAGCTCTAGGATCTTGTTTTAAACCATAAAGAGCTTTAGTTAGTTTGAAAACATGATTTGGAAATTGTGGATCTTCAAAACCTGGTAGTTGTTCAACATACACTTCTTCATTTATAAAAATTATTTAGAAAATCACTTTTCACATCCATTTGAAAAAACTTGAAATCATGATAGCGTGCAAATGCAAAAAGCATCATAATAGCTTCCATTCTAGCTACGAGTGCATATGTTTCATCAAAATCAATTCACTCTTCTTGAGTGTAGCCTTGCGCAGCAAGACTAGCCTTGTTCCTCACTATGTTACCACTCTCATCTAGTTTGTTTCCAAATACTCACTTAGTTCCTATAGTAGATTGGTTAATATGTCTATCAACTAATGTCCAAAATTTATTTCTCTCAAATTGATTAAGTTCCTCTTGCATAGCCAATATCCAAAAATCATCTTTTAATGCTTCTTTGATATTTTTAGGCTCTATACATTAGATGAATGCAACATGATTCATAAGTTTGAGAGAGGATCTAGTAGATACCCCCTCTGATGGATCACCCAAGATTTCACCACCTTTGACATAATTGAACTCCCTTGGGTATGTCACCTCATTTTCTTCAAGAGCCAAGTCCTTCAAGTCTTCAAGAGGTGGATCTTGTGCTTCCTCTTCTTTAGTTGGAATCTCATCCACCTTTGATGTTTGTCCTCCGACAATGGCTTCAATGATCCCTACATCATCATCATCATCACAAGATTCCTTCCTTGGAAGGAGGTTATCATCAAAAACAATATGTATAGACTCTTTAACAACCAAAGTTCTTTTATTAAATACCCGGTGGGCATTAGAGTTTAAGGAATAACCCAAAAATATTACTTCATCACTTTTAGCATCAAATTTACCTAAATTGTCTTTTCCATTGTTTAAAACAAAACATTTACAACCGAAAGGTTGGAAATAGCTAATGTTAGGCTTTTTGGATTTCAAAATCTCATAAGGTGTTTTCTTTAAAATGTGTCTAATCATTACACTATTAATAATATAACAAGCCGTATTAGTGGCTTCTGCCCAAAAATACTTATGTAAATTGTTTTTACAAAGCATGGTCCTAGCCATCTCTTCTAAAGTTCTATTTTTCCTCTCAACTACCCCATTTTGTTGAGGAGTGCGAGGAGCCAAAAAATTATGGCTAATACTATTTTCATTACAAAAATCTTCAAAACTCATATTTTGAAACTCGGTTCCATGATCACTTCTAATATGTGAGATTTTAAGATCAAGATCATTTTGGGTAATTTTTGTAAATGTGATGAAATTTTGTAAAGCCTCATCCTTAGTAGTTAAGAATAGAACCCCAAGTGTATCTAGAAAAGTCATATACCAATACAAATGCATATGACTTACCACCCAAGCTCATAGTTCTAATAGGCCCAAATAAATCTATTTGGATTAATTGTAACACCCAACTAGTCAAAAATACCCTACTAGTCGAAAAATCATTAATGGGTTTAAATGAGGTTCTCTTTTGTTTACCCTTAGCACAAACATCACATATTTTATCTAATGAAAATTTTAGTTTGGGTAAATCTTTAACTAGATTTTGGGAAACTAATTTTTCTAAAACACTTATGCTAGCATGCCCTAGTTTCCTAAGCCAAAACCATGCATCATTCTCATCATGTGCAACTAAACATGCATAGGATGAATGTATGTCATCTAAATGCACCATATAAATGTTTCCTATGTGATGATCAATGAGCATTATTTTATCAAAATGAACATCAAAACCTTTATCACAAAGTTGAGTAATGCTCAATAGATTATGTTTAAGACCATTGGAGTTGTCACCGAAAGTTACCACTCCACCATGCTTTGGCTTGACCTCTATAAATATACTCTTGTCTCCGGTCATGTGTCTTGAGTATCCACTATCAAGGTATCGTGTGTTTTGACTTAATACTTTGGCCTTGTAGCAATGCTCCCCTTACAAACAAAGATTAGTTATTTGATTTTGGTACCCAAACCATTTTGGGTCCATATGTGTTAGCTCCCAATATCTTGGTTCCCTTAGGAATCCAAGATGAAATAGAAACAATATTATTAGAAGGTACAAATCCCTTAGGAACTCATACACTTCTAATCCTCTTAGCTCTAGGATGCCTTTGAGAGCCACTTTGTTTGTAGCTAAAATGATTTCTCTTTACATATTGGGTTTTTGAAGAACTACCATTTTCAAAACCATTTTTCCCAATAGCAAGAGAAGTTTTAAGATTATCCACTTCCTTAGTGTGATAATCTTGGAAATCGGAAAGAAGTTTTTCAACATCAATATTTTTATTTTTAAGCTCATTTGAAAGATTTATCAAGTATAAAACCTTCTTTTCCAATTCGGAATTGATTTTTGAAAGAGACTCATTTTGAGATTTCAAATTGGAAATATTTTTGTTGTTTTTCAAAATAGACTCTTTATATTTCTCAACCAATTCATCGTAAATGATAACTGCATGAATATCCTTGTTTCCATACCTTTTATACTATAGCATTTGCCTGTTCTTGAGCCCATACCATAGCATTTAGACTGCAATTAGGTTGCATTTTCTTCTTCTCAATGCATATTTATTTTTGCTGGTTATTAGTCCATGTTGAGGGGTACTGCTCGGAAGGTTGGTTTTGGGTTTGATAATGCGCAGGAAAGGAGTCTAGCGAGAGAAAGTTGGAACCAGAAATTGCTATAGCATAGTGGAAGTGGATATTGGCCAACACGTGAGCTGTGAGAAGCACGTGAGCTACAGAAGCACGTGAATAGGTAGAAAATGACAGCCTGACATGTGCAGCAATCGGTACCCGCCTGCAGACTGTCCTCCTTGTCCCCTCGTGGCAGAGCTTGTCGGTGGATATTCCTTGGGATCATCAAGGAATATTTAGGGCACAAAACCCTTAAACCCTCCACTATATAAAGAGGGAGAAAAGCATGAAAAAGGGAGAAGAGGCGGAAGAGAGCAAAGAGAGAGAGAGAGAGTTGCAAGGAGAGAGAAGTGTTCATCTTCATCTTCTCCACTTGGTGTCCTCCATCGTTGAAGCTCTAAGGAGTGGCCTCGCCGGCCTCGAGAGAGGCGGTGGGCTTAAGAAAATCGGGTTGTCCATGACGGAGAGGGAGTTCACCTTTCTTTCTGTCGCTTTAGCATTTCCTGTCTATATCTTTATCTTTGGGATATTATCACAATGATACGTTGGATGATATTGCCCATCCACGAACTGTTTTAGGTGGCTTGGGTTTGATGGATGATTTTATTTTAAGTACTTTTTAATGCATGATGTAGCTTTTTCAGTGTTTATCATGTTCTATACTTTGCTTATGCGTTTTATTTCCTTAAAGTTGTAAGAGCCCTCGAGAGTTGGTCGTTCTTTAAGTGTTTGTTGAGGTTAGTAATCGAGAGAGCTAGCCTTAGAACCCCCATAAGCAATGGAGTAGATGTCGAGAGGCAGACTCTAACCTACCTTAGAGATAAGTGATAGGTCTCAAGGGCTAAAAAGGATAGTTCATGAAGGGTAGGGGAGTGTTAAGAGTTTACGCTGAGAGGTATTGATGTAGCATTTCTGACTCCAGTTTCCTGGCTAGAGATAGTTTAGGAACACTTTTAGCAAATCCCGCATAGCATAGAAGATAGCTGAAGAGCCTTAGTATCGTTGAGAAGCTTAGTTTAGGTTGCCCATCATTCCCAGCCAGTCATTCCGTAGTGAGTTTCGCATACGAAATGGGACATGTTCATCATATTGTTATCTCATCTTTCTTTGCACTGTTTTGCTACAACATTATTTTATACCATCTCTTTTACTATAGCATTGTCACCTACAAAAAGTTCATTCAATATTGTTACGACAAACCGTAAATACCTCCAATCCCTGTGGAGACAATACTCGCTCACTCACTTTATTACTCGTTCGACGTGTATACTTGCACCATATTTGTGTATCATTTATAGTACACTACACGCAAGCAACAAGTTTTTGGCGTCGTTGCCGGGGATTGGCAATTGGTTGTTTACGGTTTTTTGTTAATATCGCTTGTTCTTTTTGTTTTTGTACATATTTATTTTGGGCTTTTCATTTTTCTTTTCAGGCGTCCTGCTAGTGCATGACCAGAAGAAGACCTAGAGGACCTCTACAATCACCTATTTCTAAAATTGAGTATTTCTTGCGACTCAGGAGACGTGTTTGAAGAGAAGAGACCATAAACATGAATAGAGAAATACCACAACCTCCAGGTAACAGAGATGCTATGGCAAATGACCAGGGAGAAGCGGCTCGTCCTCGAGCAATTAGAGATCATTTGACTCCTATCTTAGACGATCTCTATCTCAGAATAGTAGCTCCAGAAATTTAGGCAGCCCAGTTTGAGCTTAAACTTGTTATGTTCAACACGTTGAACACTATTGGTCAATTTGGAGGTATGCCTCATGAAGATGCAAGACAACATATGCGTGCATTCTTGGAAGTTTGTGGCTCGTTCAGACGACAAGGAGTGCACGAGGATGTGCTAAAGCTTAAATTGTTTCCATATTCTTTACGAGATCGTGCTAGAGCATGGCTAAGTGGAGTGCCAGCTGGATCAATGGAGACTTGGATAGATCTATGCAAAAGTTTTCTGCTACGGCATAATTCACCCAATAGAAACACTCAGATTAGAAATGATATTGCTTCTTTTCGTCAAGCTGATGAAGAATCCATGTACGAGTGTTGGGATCGATTCAAGGGATTATTTAGGAAGTGCACAAATCATGGTTTTCATGATTGGATCCAAGTGGTTATGTTCTATAATGAAGTGAATGCTCCTACAAGGATGATGTTAGATGCTTTAGCAAATGGGAGCTTGTTAGACAAATCACCGAAGGAAGCATTTGACATTCTTGATCGGGTAGCCAACAATGACTACCAGTTTCCGACCACAAGGCTTGGAACAGGGAGGAGAACCCAAGTAGTTCGAGAGAGTGAAGCTGATGACTCGGTAGCCACCCATTTAGCTGCTATCACCGATATGCTAAAGAACCTCCAACGTCCCAACGAAGTCAAGGAAGTGAAGTCCGCAACCTCATGTCTCAGTTGCGATGGTAATCACCATTTAAGTGAATGCCTTGACAATCAAGAGTCAGCCAACTATGTGGGGAATTATAACCGCAACAACAATCCATACTCTAATACCTACAACCCAGGATGGCGTCAGCATCCAAATTTCAGTTGGGGTAATCAAGGGCACAACAATTTTGCACAGCCAGCGCCACAACAAAATATGATCGAAGCACCACCTTCTAACCAGATGATGCCATGGCAAGGTCACAAGGGAGCATCATCTTCATCAAACAGTTCGTTGGAGACTACATTCAAAGAATTTATGGCTATGACAAAAGATTTTATGGGAACCACGAAAGTTTTGCTACAGGATCATGCAGCAAACATTAAGAACCAGGGAGCCTTATTGCAAAGCCATAGTTCTTCTCTCAGAGCCTTAGAGACACAAGTTGGTCAGATAGCTCAAACCTTGCATGCACGTCCACAAGGAAGTTTTCCTAGTGACACTGAAGCCACTACGCACCATAGCAAGGAGCAATGCAACGCACTCACATTAAGGTGTGGAAAGGAAATTAACAAAGAAGACAAGTTTAGGGGAAAGGAGAAGGAGGAATCTCAGCCTTACTTGCCTTACGAAGAAGATAACTCACAAGACCCTTCAGCTGAAGAGAAGGGTGAGGAAGTCATAGCAAAAGAAACACCGGAGGAGGAGCCTACTTTTGCTACAGCAAAAGATGCAACTCCACCAGTCCAGATAAATGAAGTTAGACCCCCAGCTCCTTTTTCTCAACGACTCAAGAAGCAGAAAGAAGACCTTCAATTCTAGAAATTCATAGATATCCTGGACAAATTACATATCAATGTCCCATTTCTGGAGGCCATTGATCAGATGACAACATATGCAAAGTTCCTTAAGGATATAGTTACAAAAAAGAGGAAGGTCGAGAAGCAAGAAATTGTCGCTATAGCAAAAGAATGATGTTCTATGTGGAGTAAGATGCCACCTAAGAGGATAGACCCAGGTAGCTTTGCTATCCCATGCTCTATTGGCGATAAGTTTGTTGGAAGAGCACTTTGCGATTTGGGATCAAGTGTAAACTTGATGCCTAAGTCGATTTTTTGGAAACTAGGAATACAAGAGGCACAGCCCACCAAGGTTGTGCTACAGCTAGCAGATCATTCTCATGTTTGCCCAGAAGAAAGAATTGAAGATGTCGTGGTAAAAGTGGATCGATTTATCTTTCCAGTCGACTTCTTAATCCTCGACTGTGAGGCTGACTGCAACACACCCATTATCTTGGGTAGGCCATTTTTAGACACCGGGCGAGCTTTAATCGATTGTGAGAAGGGTGAGTTCATGATGCGAGTGGTTGATCAGACGGTCACGATCAATATTCATGGCACCCTCAAGTATGCAGACAATCTAGGACTATGCCAATATATAGATGCTACAGCACAGAGTGGAACTGTTGAGTTTTGCTGTAGCAATGATATGCAAATGGAAAAGTTTGAAGCACTCTGCAAAGATGATGATTCAGACCTAGAAGAACTCTCAAGGGAACTGGAGCAGTCTAGTCGACTCGAAGCTAGACCATGTACGCACTTTGAACCTCTTAATTTTTCAAAATTTGTACCTCTTAAGCCTTCCCTTGAGCGTGCACCTACTCTAGAACTAAAACCTTTGCCATCACATCTTAAATATGTTTACTTAGGAAGCAATGAAACTTTGCCTGTGATAATCTCATCTAGTCTCACACCTAAGCAAGAAACTAGCTTAGTAAATATGTTGTTACAGCATAAAAATGCACTAGGGTGGACTATGGCTGCTTTGAAGGGTGTAAGCCCTGTTATATGTATGCACAAAATTTTGCTTGATGATTGTCACAACAATTCTGTTGAGCCCCAAGGAAGATTAAACCCAATCATGAAGAATGTAGTAATGAAAGAGATAATTAAGTGGCTTGATGTTGGAGTAATCTACCCGATATCCGATAGCTCATGGGTTATCCCAGTGCAATGTGTACCAAAAAAGGGAGGCGTGACCGTAGTAAGTAACGAGAAGACTGAGCTATTGCCTACTAGAACCGTCACGGGGTGGGGGATTTACATGAACTATAGGAAGCTCAACAAGGCAACTAAGAAGGACCATTTTCCTCTCCCATTCATTGATTAGATGTTATATCAACTAGCGGGCAAGGCATTCTACTGCTTCCTCGATGGGTATTCTGGGTACAATCAGATTGCTATAGCACCCGAAGACCAAGAGAAGAAAACTTTCACATGCCCTTATGGAACTTACGATTTCCGTAGAATGCCCTTTGATCTCTGCAATGCCCTAGAAACTTTTCAAAGATTTATGATGGCTATTTTTTCAAACATGGTCGAGGATTTTTTAGAAATTTTCATGGATAACTTCTCGTTCTCCGGAGATGACTTCGACACATGCTTGGGCAATCTCGCTAAGGTTCTAAAGAGGTGTGAGGAAGCTGACTTGGTGCCCAATTGGGAAAAATGCCATTTCATGGTAACGAAAGGAACGATCTTAGGCCACAAGATCTCGAAGCAAGGGATAGAAGTTGACAAAGCAAATGTCGAGGTCATTGAAAAACTACATCCCCCACTACTGTCAAGGGAGTAAGAAGTTTCCTAGAGCATGTTGCTTCTATAGGAGATTCATTAAGGAGTTTTTGAAGATCTCAAAGCCACTATGCAATTTGCTACAGCAAAATCAACCATTTGTGTTTGACAAAGATTGCCATAGCGCGTTTCAAGAACTGAAGGAGAAGCTTATCTCAACATCATTTGTCATTCCACCAGATTGGAACGAGCCATTTGAGCTGATGTGTGATGCAAGTGACTGCGCCATCGGTGCAGCACTTGGACAACGCTGAGGTAAACTCTTTCATGTTATTTATTATGCTAGTTGCACTTTGAATGATGCACAAATCAATTACACCACTACTGAGAAAGAATTGCTTGATGTAGTATTTTCCTTTGATAAGTTTAGGTCATACTTGATAGGCACTAAGGTTATAGTTCATACCGATCATTCAACCATCAAGTACTTAGTGACTAAAAAGGATGCTGAGCCTAGACTTATTAGATGGATACTCTTGCTACAAGAATTTGATTCAGAAGTTAGAGATAGGAAAGGATGTGAGAACCAGGTAGCTGATCATCAATCTAGGCTAGAAAATGCTATCGCACAAGGTAGTAAATATGAAATTAAGGAGGAATTCCCTGATGAGAAACTGTTGTCTGCTACCGCAATTCTGTGGTATGCTGATATAGTTAATTATCTTGTTAGTGGTATTTTACCTTCTAATTTATCTAGCCAGGGACTCAAGAAATTCAGACATGATGCAAGATTCTACTATTGGGATGAACCCTACTTGTTCAAGCAATGTCCTTATTAGATCATAAGGAGATGTGTTCCAGAAGAAGAATATCATAGCATTTTGCACTATTGTCATTCATCACCATGTGGAGGGAATTTTGGTGGTGCTAGGACTGCTGCAAAGATTCTGCAAGTAGGATTCTATTGGCCTACACTTTTCAAGGATGCGCACGAGTTCTACAAGACTTGTGATAGATGCCAAAGAACGGGGAACATCTCCAGGCGAAATGAAATGCCACTGCAAAATATTTTGGAAGTTGAAATCTTTGACGTGTGAGGAATTGACTTCATGGGTCCGTTTCCCGCATCATATGGAGATTTATACATTTTGCTAGCAGTCGACTACGTGTCAAAATGGGTGGAGGCTGTTGCCACCCCGAGGAACGACTCCAAGACAATCATGAAGTTCCTTCACAAGAACATCTTCACGAGGTTTAGAGTACCCCGAGCCATCATGAGTGATGAAGGAACTCACTTTGACAACAAACTCATTGCTAAAGCATTACATCAATATGGAGTCAGGCACAAGATTGCTACAACATATCATCCGCAGACGAACGGACATGCTGAAGTTTCAAATCGTGAAATCAAGCAAATCTTAGAGAAGGTGGTCAACCCTAGGAGAAAAGACTGATCCCCCAAGTTGGATGAAGCACTATGGGCATATAGAACAGCCTTCAAGACGCCTTTGGGCATGTCACCCTTCGAGCTCGTATTTGGCAAGGAATGCCATCTACCCGTTGAGCTTGAGCATAAGGCTTATTGGGCAAACAAGAAACTCAACATGGATGCCCAACTAGCTGGTGAAAGAAGGTTTCTAGAGCTTAATGAGCTGGAAGAATTTCGAGCCCAAGCATATAAGAATGCTCGCATTTACAAAAGAGAAAACCAAGAAGTGGCATGACAAACATATTTTGCCAAGGCATTTCTCAGAAGGTCAACAAGTGCTTGTCTACAATTCCATGCTAAAGCTTTTCCCTGGAAAGCTGAAATCAAGGTGGTCAGGACCATTCATCATACACAAGGTGTACCCTCATGGCGCGGTTGATATCAAAAAGTTGGACGATGTTGAAGTCTTCAAAGTCAATGGCCAACGCCTGAAGGTGTACAGTGGAGCCTCTGTCCTCAGAGACAACTCACGCTTGGATCTACACGATCCTTGAGAGTTTGCTTCTCTAAACTTTATCCTTTATGCTATAGCATGTTCGTAAATAATGCTTTTCTTTTTAGTTTAGTTTTTGTGTTATCGTTGTCTTTATTTTCTTATCTTTTCACGTGACCCTCGTACAAGCTTTCTCTTTTATAGTACCATGTTAGGTACAGAGGCAGGAGAGCATGGTCGTCTACAAGGTTGGTAGCAAAAAGGTAAAGGACATGGAGTTTTGTTTTTATCCACTTTAGGGAGTATAAAAAAGAAGAGAGAAAGAGGAGAGGTTTTATCCGAAAAGTGGGGGAGGATAAATTAAAAAAGAGAGAAAAAAAAACAAAAAACTGAGAGAGAGAATATTCATCCAATTAATGCGGTAAAACCCTAGCCACAAAACCTATTTATTCTCTCTCCAGTCGTCATCCATCACATTAACTCTCAGCTTTTTCTCTCTCCTTTAAAGCCGACATGCGTCCCCATCACCTCCCTTTTCCATTTAATCCGTCTGTTTACCCTTCACCTTTTTCAACTTCCCACACTTTACCATCATCACCAGTCCCTTCATCTTCTTCATAATCTTCTTCAACATTCAATCCTTTTCTTCTTCCCTTTCAACTTTTCAATTTTCTCCAAACACCAAAAAGCCTTCATCACTTTCCCTTCACATATTCACTCCACCCTACTTCCACAAAAATCTCCATGGCACGTTGCAAGAATGCCCCTAAAACTTCTGATCGCCCTAAAAAAAACCCCAGTCCTGGAGATTACTAAGTTTGTCGATGACGCAGCAAAGGAACGATGGAAGAAATTGAAGGATAGAAACGTTCTTCTGGAGTTAGGGTTCAAATACCCTAAGGAGGGGGAGACCAGTTCGACCAAGCAATCATGGACATCATCGGTTCGCATGAATGGAAGTCATTTGCTGCCCACCCTGAGAAAATTTTCTCTTCACTTGTAAAGGAGTTCTACACCCATCTCACAAGCCCTACTCAGTCTACTATCCACGTGCGTGGCGAGCAAATCAAGTTCATCGTTGCAGCAATCAACAAGTACTATGGGTTGAAGCAGACTGTGGACCATCACACCACATTCGTGATGACTATGGACGCATAAACGCAATGCGAGGTGTTAGAGGACATTTGTTTTGAGGGCACAGTGCTGGACAATAGTAGATCAGTATAAAGAGGTCGCCTCAAGCCAAAGGCTAAGGTATGGAATCACTTCGTGCGACACAAGATAATGCCCACATTGCACGCAGCCACTGTCCATATCTCTAGGCTATTTCTTCTCCACTATATATTGCATGGTAGACATATAGATATAGGAAAAATTATTGTGGATGAAGTTTATGCTTGTTTAAAAAGGCCTCATAGTTCTTTAGTGTTTCTTAACCTGATAACAGCCTTGTGCAAGAGGAAGGACGTCTTTGTAGACGATCTTGTGGATGTGAAAATTTCAGGAAAAACATGTCTCACACCAGCCCTAGTCACTGAGCTCCAAGGATTCAACGAAGATGTCCCTCAATAGATGGTGGACGAGGTGCTAAAAGTTTTTCTGCAGCAATGACAGTTGCATTGGTGGCCACAACAAAAGACTTGAGCGTTGAGCTCAACCTGATGAAGGCACATCAGTGGGCGTACTTTATGTATGCCCACCATCGTGATGGTTTTATAGCATATTGCTTCAACAAACTTGTCTTGGACCAAAACATTTCATTCCCTCTATTTCCCCTGGAGTTATTGCAAGCCCCCACCACTGCCACAACAAGCCCAGCCCATCCAAATCAAAGCAAAGTTGACCCAGCTCAGTCCAGCCCCCTACTAAGAAAAATACTACAAGAAAGAAGACGCATGCGACTCCTACTGCCCAACAAAAAAAAAAAGAAACTCCCTTGGTTACACCTCCTGTCGAAGAAACCACCTCTGCACCCACCCTGACCAAAATGAGAAAATGCAGCAGGAATGCTACCAACCCTGCGCCTTCACGACTGGATAACTCACTACTAGAGTCGGACCATATATCAAGTGATCATGAGAACCCCCCCCCCCCTCAAAAGGATACAACCCAGTACCCACGTCTGAGCCGGCCCCGCACAAACAGAGGATGCTACAGCATCCAGACCTAATACATGCATCAAACATACCACTGGTAGTGTCCGCTCTTCACCCAGTGCTCAGCCAGTCTCTTCCGAGAGTGTGGACGATATCGCAGATCCCCACCACTACTCGTCTGAAACTTCCATGGACAACACCAGCAGTACCACATAGCCTTCGCACCCAGGAGGTAACTAACTTTTTTTCTTTTCATTTTTTATCATTTTTCATTGCATATAGTATAGATTAGTTCATGCATTGAGGACACTACATCCCTTAAGTTTGGAGGTGTCGGTGTTCATAGTTAGTATTTTGCTTTAGCATATGCATAGTAGGAAAGAACAAAAAATTTACTATGGCATTCTGTTTATTCTAGAGACAGCTTATGAATATATCTATGATGTCTGGTGAAGAAAACTTAAAGGCTTGAACTAGTTTAGAACAAACACAACTAGTTGAGATCTATAGAACTGACCTTAGGATCTAGTTGTAAAAAATTTACATAGTTGCTCTCTTTCTATAAGTAAGTTCGTTAGAAAATTTTTTAGGAAGAACCCTAGTGAACTCTGATATGTAAACTCTAGAGAACTTAAGAAAAAATAGACGTCCTTGTGCTAAAACACATGAATAAATGCTACGACATATTTGTATAAGGACACTCTGCTTTGCTATAGCATACTACAGTGGTAAAAAAGAGAGAGAAAGTAAAAATAAAGTTTTGCTATAGCATACAAGTGAATGAAAGTTGTCATGGGATGACTCGACCTACTAGCTCGGGGGTGAGAAGTTTGCTCCTTGCTCATCTAGAGCTAAGAACGGTATGTGTGATGAGCTGACACTCTTCGTAGCAGAAAACCTTCATCTTTGGGAGTCTGAAATTTAGAAAAGAGCTAGAGAGCATGGCTAGGGTATAACTAGGGAGCTTTCTTGAAAATTTGTCTTACTAGCTTAAGTATAGGAGGAAGGCAGCCACGCACACACGCACACAGCTTAGTCCTAAGGAATGTTCTTAAGGATCTCTCTTCTAGTTGTTTATATTTTAATTGCCTATGCCATTTCTGAGGACTGAGATATTGCCATAGAAATTCTCTGCCGTCAATCTTTGCCATAGTATTTCTTTTGTTCTGTTCTACTCATTTCTTGAGGACAAGCAATAGCTTAAGTTTGGGGGTGTGATAACTACATGAATATCCTTGTTTTCATACCTTTTATACTATAGCATGTGCATGTTCTTGAGCCCATACCATAGCATTTAGGTTGCATTTTCTTCTTCTCGGTGCATCTTTATTTTTTATGGTTATTAGTCCATGTTGAGGGGTAATGCTCGGAAGGTTGGTTTTGGGTTTGATAATGCGCAGGAAAGGAGTCTAGCTAGAGAAAGATGGCGCCGGGAATTGTTATAGCATAGTAGAAGTGGATATAGGCTAACACGTGAGCTGTGAGAAGCACGTGAGCTGCAGAAGCACGTGAATATACAAAAAAGGACAACCTGACATGTGCAGCAGCCAGTACCCACCTGCAGACTGTCCTCCTTGTCCCCTCGTGGCAGAGCTTGTCAGTGGATATTTCTTGGGATCATCAAGGAATATTTAGGGCACAAAACCCTTGAACCCTCAACTATATAAAGAAGGGGAGAAGCATGAAAAAAGGGTTAAGAGGCAAAAGAGAGCAAAAAGAGAGAAAGTTATTAGTAGAGAGAAGCGTTCATCTTCATCTTCTCCCCTTGGTGTCCTCCATCGTTGAAGCTCCAAGGAGTGGCCTCGTCGGCCTCGAGAGAGGCGTTGGGCCTAAGACAGTCGGGCAGTCCATGGCAGAGAGGGAGTTTAGCTTTCTTTCTGTCACTTTAGCATTTCATGTGTATATCTTTATCTTTGGAATATTATCACAATGATACGTTGGATGATATTGCCCACCCACGAACTATTTTAGGTGGCTTGGGTTTGATGGATGATTTTATTTTAAGTACTTTTTAATGCATGTTGTAGCTTTTTTAGTGTTTATCATGTTCTATGCTTTGCTTATGCTTTTTATTTCCTTAAATTTGTAAGAGCCCTCGAGAGTTGGTCATCCTTTAAGTGTTTGTTGAGGTTAGTAATCGAGAGAGCTAGCCTTAGAACCCCCATAAGCAATATAGTGGCTGTCGAGAGGCAGACTCTAACCTACCTTAGAGATAAGTGATAGTTCGTAAAGGGTAGGGGAGTGTTAAGAGTTTACACTGAGAGGTATTGTTGTAGCATTTCTGACTCCCAGTTTCCTGGCTAGAGATAGTTTAGGAACACTTTTAGCAAATCTCGCCTAGCATAGAAGATAGCTGAAGAGCCTTAGTATCTTTGAGAATCTTAGTTTAGGTTGTCCATCATTCCCAGCCAGTCATTCCGTAGTGAGCTTCGCATACGAAAGGGGACATGTTCATCATATTGTTATCTCATCTTTCTTTATGTTGTTTTGCTACAGCATTATTTTACACCATCTATTTTACTGTAGCATTGTCACCTACAAAAAGTTCATTCAATATTGTTACAACAAACCGTGAATACCTCTAATCCATGTGGAGACGATACTCACTCACTCACTTTATAACTCGTTCGACGTGTATACTTGCACCATATTTGCGTATCATTTATAGTATACTATATGCAAGCAACAGTAAACATCTTGCAACTCATCATAGGCATCATATAGTTCATCATAAGTAAGAGATGATGAGTTAGAGTTTACCATAGGTTCCTCCTCAAGGGCCATGAGGCAAAGGTTAGCCACTTCATGCTCCTCATCCTTGGAAGATGACTCATCATCACTACAAGTTGCTACTTGAGTCTTGACCTTCTTTTTCTTTTCAAAGCTCTTCTTCTTTAGTTGAGGACAATCGATGCGAATGTGACCCGGCTTTTTGCACTCATAGAAAATGAATTTGTTTTTTCTTCTTCTTTGTTCTTGTTCATGAAGTCTTTTCATCTTGAAAACTTTCTACCACAATTGCACTTCATGAACCTTGAGAATCTTTTGGCTACCATAGCCAATTCTTCAAACTCTTCTTCCCCACTAGAAGTGCTCTCCTCTTGTGGTAGAGAGGCTTTGAGAGCTACTCCTTGCTTCTTCTTCTCAACCTCTTGCTTGACTACTCTTCTTTCTTCTTTTCTTTTCTCTTCTTCTCTCCCTTGTTTCATGATCTCATGAGTAAGGAGAGATCCTACCAACTCATCAAGCTTCAAGGTCTTCAAATTTTTTGTCTCGATGATTGTGATTCTCTTCCCATCCCATGATTCAGGAAGTGAGTATAGAAGCTTCCGGACTAACTTGTCTTCGGGGATGATCTCTCTAAAGCCCTTTAAACCATTTACGATGATGGAAAAGTGATCAAACATCTTCGTTACGGTCTCATCGGCCTCCATCTTGAAGTTCTCGTAACTAAGGTTAAGGATCCCTATTTTCGTCTCCTTCACATCATTTGTTCCTTCGTATGTGGTCTCAAAAGTGTCACACACTTCTTTGGCACTTGTGGTCGAGTACACTTTGGAGTAGATGTCCGGTCCGAGTGAGCAAAATAGCATGTGCAAGGTTTTGTCATTCACTTGCAATTTCTTCTTATCCTCTTCACTCATCTCCACCTTCTTCTTCAAAACAAACCTTTCTTCTTCATCTCTCTTCATGAGAATGATTGGTCCATCTTTTACCACATCTCATATGGTTAATCATTTGAATTGATGAAGAGACGCATTTAGTTCTTCAAATATGGATAGTTATCCTCATTGAAGAAAGGTGGTTTGGTGATAGATTGAGACTCGTACATGCTTGACCTGGAGGTAAATGCCATGGCTTGACTTAGAAGTTGATCAAAACTCTTATAGGATCTCCTTTTGTGGTTGTGAAGCCTTCAAAGAGGTAGACTTTGATACCAATTGTTGAGTGGATCAAATTAACTGATATAGCCAAGAGGGGGTGAATTGGCACTTTAAAAATTGGAGGGAGCAAAAAGAACAAGTAAAAATGATAGACAAGACACTTATAGTGGTTCAAGCTTCTAAACAAGCTCTACATCCACTACCTTAGCTCCCACTAAGGATTTTCAATAAATTCTCCACTAATTTGTTCTTCCCCATTTTCTAGGCTAAGGAGGCAACCTTTTCAAATGTTCAATCTTTCTACCCCAAAGATTGAACCACAAGACTCTCATTTTACAAAGAAGAATATTGGCTATTATAATTGATCTCTCACAAGATAAATATAACCCAATTAATTTACAAACACTCCTCAAACTCTCAAATTTGATTTACAATAAGTACTCAAGGAGTTGGGTACAAGAATTTGACAATAAGTACTAAGGTTTGGATTTGATTGCTTGGATGTTGCTTTGAGGTTCAATAGTTGTTGCTGAAGCTTTTGAGGCTTGTATTTATACCCTTGCATTGATTTCTAGCCGTTAGGGTGGTTGAGGTCATCAATAACGACGTTGGAGCCTTTATTTCCCACCATAAATGCACTTCTGCACATGTACGTATCGAAACACGAAGGCCCGTACTGATCCATGTCTCAAAACAGAAAGAGTCACTGTAGGTAATAAATAGGGGCGTATCGAAATGTGGGAACGCGTATCGAAACGGTATAAGGGGTCGTATCGAAACGACTTTGGCTGTACTGATGTAATTTTTCTCACTCTAGCTATTGCCAAAATCTGTATCGAAACGGCTCTAATGCGTACCAATACGGGTTAAATTCCTTTTAAATAATTGCTCGTTCCCAATAATTGAAAAATAACGGTCAACAATAATAAATGCTAAGATTTTACAAATCTCTTGGACCGTATCGAAACAACAAGGTCGTATCGATAGAAGATGCTTAAAATTCTTAAACCCTAATAAAGGTTGTATCGAAACAGTATAAGCATGTATCGAAACGATTTCTTCCAGTAGCCAAATAAGGTTTGGTCGTATCGAAACGCCTGTACGTTTTTGTATTTGTTTGGCTTAAAAAATGCTTAGAAAATTTTATAGGGCTTAAGTTTTGACTTTGGAAAACAATTTGGGCTTAAAATTACTAGTCAATTTTGAGTCAATTGTGAGACTTTAATGTACTTGAAAATTTATTTACTTTACAAATAAGTCCTTAAAACAATTTGTTATATCAAAATCAAACATAGGTTTTACACAATAGAATCATCCTTGTATTAAGGTAGAAAAAAACAAAAAATTTCCTTCGTTTTTCTATATCAAATATTAACGAGCGTCAATTTAATATAGAAAAGTGAAAGAAAATTTGATTTTTATTGTTACTTTAATACAATGTTGATTCCACTGAAAATTTGTTTAACAAATGGTAATACTCAGACTGACGAAGTCAAAGACTTTTTCGATGAAAGTGTTCAATTTTTAATACTTTATAAACATTTGTTAATTTTTATATTTATACTTTATCATTTTTATTCTCTAATACATTTTAATTTTTTATATTATTTTTATTTTCAATAATTTTTTAAATATTTTTATTAAGTTTATGAATTTTTTAAAGTTGAAGAATATTTTGATTTTTGTGAGTGTTCTCACTTTGCTTATTTTAAAATTATCAAGAACTCAAATGATATTTATATCATTTTGTTAATCGATTTTTGATATATCCCATTTCTAAATGTTAACTTAAAAAACCAAATTATTTATCTAATTTTATTCAAAAACTAAATAAATCGATTAACTTAAAATTTAAACAAGTTATTTATACATTTTTAAAATTTTAATAATTTCATAAATTTTTATTTTTCTAGCTTATATATGATATAAGTTATCAAACTTTCAATTAAAATGAATTATGCCCCTGAACTCAGCAAAAAAAATCAATTATGCCCTCCAATTCTGTTTAAAAAATCAATCCATCCTCTCTGCCACATCATCATCACATATGTACTGCCATGTCATCATCATGGACTAACACGTCAACACAGTTGACTGCCACGTACTACCACATCATCACTTTAACGGCCAACGTTGGTCAAGGGGTTAATTTGCTGCAATGTGGGAACTGGAGGACCTAATTGAACGCGTTTTAGCGCGAGAGACAACATTACTAATTTGGGTCGAACTCAGGGGCAAAATAACCTCTTTAGCCTTTCCTATTCTATTATCCATCAATTTTAATTTCACATTTCATCTTTCTCCTTTCAATATTTTTACTAGCTATTTTAAACTTTTTATGATCACCAAATGTCTTTGTAAATAAATAATAATAATTTTACATTTAACATGTGAATATATACATTTATGACCAAATTTAATTTCGAAAGTTACAATCTTTTTCCTCTAAATTTAATTTGGTATTGAAAAATAAACTATGTGAACTCACACAATAAAAAACAAATATATATATATATAACATTAAAAATCTTCTTTTATTTTCCACACTTTCATCCTCTGCCACAACATGTATTTATAGGATGAAATACATATGTAACTTAACAAAATTAATTCTAAGTAATTAATATTTCTAGACAATAGACACAAACTCGTGTTCATTTAATAAATTACAACTCAATTTTAATTAATTAAATATCATGTATTAATATCATTATTAAAGAAATTTTAACTTCTAAAATCTCTTTAAACTTGAACTAACTCTAAGCAAACTCCGAAACTTGCAGAATATATCATACTTCAGGGGCTTGATGAAAATATATGCAACATGGTCAAACAAACTTATCTAATCCAATTGCACTTCTTTCTTTCCAATACATTCACGAATAAAGTGATATTATGTGTCAATAGGGTTCTTTTGATTATGGAACATTGATTCTTTGTAAGAGCTTGAAGAGACTTGTTATCAATCAAAATTTTTGTAGTCTTTTCTTCTAAGAGCTGAATTTCAACCAACAAACTTCGTAACCAAATAGCATGACAAGCACAAAATGTAGCAACAACATACAATCAACTTCGTAGCTAGAAAGTGTGAAAAATTAGTTGTTTCTTAGAACTCTATAAGACATATGTATCTCCCATGAAAAATACATATCCGCTCGTGTTTTTTCTACCATCTTTGTCTCCTCTAAAATCACTACCACATTGTCCCACAAGCTTGAATGTATTTGATGATCTATAAAAACAAGCAATATTTTAGAGTACCTTGAAGATAAAGAAGAATTCTCTTTATCATCATTAGATGAGAAGATGAGAAATTATTCATAAAACGATAAACTAGTCCAACAACAACAAAAAAACATGAGATCTTGTAGAGGTTAGGTACCCTATTGTCACAGACTTATTTCTTCAAGCTCAAATCCGTGCGGCACTAACACTCTCGGCACGATGCTAGTAAGCCTTAATGTCGCAACGCTATGGCAAAACGAAGGAGCATGAGTGTTTACAAGGAAACTACCTTGTATTGCATAACGGAAGCTTTACAAGAGTTTGTGTGAATGACTACTTGGATGCTTTACAAATGAGAGGGGTGGCCCTATTTATAGGCACCAACCTCCTCGACGGACGTCAGGATCGTTTTGATCCAACGGCTACAAAGTTGCCTCCAAAAATATCTACTAAGCCTAGATATTTCTAGATAAGTTCATACTTATCTACTTACATCCATAATATTCTAGACTACTCCTAAATGGTCTAAAAGCTCTAACATATTCTAAGTTACTCTAGAATATTCCGGAGTCGTCCGGAGTGGTCCCGAGCCTTCCGGACTTGTCCCGAGCCTTCTCGATCATTCTCGGGTCTTCTAGGTTCTTCCAGGTGAGCCTAGATTGATGTGGAGCCTTCTAGAACCCCTTGGATGAGTTTGGAGACGTGTGGGGCCTTCTAGGCCATTCTAGATCATGCCTTGGTCCGCTCTTGGCCTTATAATGCTTAGAGCATCTCATTTCTTCTTTGTTCGGGCACGCACTGCGCACCTGGGTGGCACACCTCGGTGCTGCTCGGTGCTCCTGGGCGGGTGTGCCCCTCGGTTGGCTGGGTCGCGACCAGGCGGGGCGTGACACTATGCTCTCCATGAGACTTACGTACATCCTAGGGTCTACTTTCTTTCCTTCATCAAATTTGGAAAGCTTAATTGAACATTCCATCGTGGTGTTGATAGATTTACACCCATGCATATTAAATTTCTCATGCACCTTCTTGCAATATCTTTCTTGAGAAAGAAAAATTCTAGGATCAGTTTACATCACCTCAAGGCCCAAGTAATAAGACGTAAGCCCAGTCAGCCATTTTAAATTCTTTTGACATACTCCTTTTAAAATCTTCAATATTTTTTGGGTTGTTCCCTAAGAATATGAGTTTATCTACGTGGAGACAAACAAACAAAAAAAAATATCATGTTTTTGGATTTCAACATAAAATACATACTCATAAGTACACCTTTTAAACTCACTATCTTAAAAATACTTGCCAATTCTCTATTAAAACGCAAATATTATTAGGAGCAATATCCATATTAATGGTATTGGGTTGATTTGTCGGTTGCAAGGTATTTGTTAATTTGGGGTAGCTATTAGTGCGGATGGAGCAGCTGCCATGGTTTGTTTTGGGTTAGTTGTCAATGTGTATGGGCCACATGTATAGTTTGTTCAGTCTGTTGGATCTGCCCTTTATACCAACTTCTAAACTGATTAATCATCCAAGTATTTTCCGTCAATGGTTGACAAACGCTGGCACCACTTTGATCACAACTTCAATGCTGGTTGACAAAGTAATGTTTACTACTGTCATTCATTAATCATATTTGTAATTTTTTTTGTTTAACCACTAGTTTTTAAATTATTGACCGACTAATTCAGATCAAATTTTATAAAGTTCTATTATAAGGTGTGCCTTCCAACCCAGTTTTTTCCATTCACAATCTTAGAATTTGAACAGTTAATTTTACTTACAAAACCTAATACTTCATACATACTAGATCAACTAATTCTTTGTAGCTTTAATTAAGTGGAGCTAAGTTCGACACTCCCAAACACATGTAAGGGTTTGTCATATGATAACCATTGGGTTTTTTTTACGGAAAGAAAGATCATTCATTCATTAAAAAAATTTGCATACAAAAAGATCGAAAAATCAACCCGAGAGAAAGTATATCGGAAATTCCACCCGAAAACAAACAGCTCATAGGCGAGAACAACAAGATCAATAGTCTTTCAAAGAGAAAAACCTTCGTTGAAAAGATGTCACTCCATCTTATCGGATAGCAAGAGACAACTCTGGTCAAATAATCAATACCATAAGAGCTCAAAAGACTGAATCAGACCCCCTTTTCCACAAATTAGGTCATATTCAACAAAGAATCATCTAAAATTAAACTTAAACCAACAAAGACCGACATCAAAAATACTTGTTTAAGAAATCGATCTCAAACAAAGCTAAATTCCTTGTCTTTAAAACATGACTGCCCTTATACGATGCAATAATATGAGATCTCATAATCTTATGACAGGGTCAGAGAAGAGACATCCGCGACAAAGACAATGCAGGTTTAGGGTTAATTACTATATATCTTTATTTAAAAATAAATTTATTAGTTATTAATATGCTTAATTCTAGAATAAATAAGTGCTTAAATTATAATGTTTTTTTTTTGTTTTGGGTGCTTAAAGTTTATTTTAGTTAAAATATGTACTTTAAGTTTTAGTTTTATTATTTTAAGTGTATAACGTTTTAATACCTTATCATTTTAAGGTTGCTCCGTAAAAAAAGTCCTTCACCCAATGAATGCATGACACATAGTTTAATTGTTAATCTTTTATTTAAAACAAACTTTAACCTTACCAAAATTCACACAAAAAAATCTCAAATTTCAAAAACCTAACCAAAATCGCAAATCAGTTGTTGATGTCGTCGTCGTCAGAATGAAATTTCTTCCTCGATTAGCATGTTGTTTGTCGTCCTTTCGGTTGTTGTTCGCCGGTAGTTATTCAAATGAAACTTTTGCGTTTGACATTTGATTGGGACATTGTTCGTCGATTTCAGTGATGGAAGGATGTAGTAAACGGTCGTGAGGGTCTTCCGACGGATTGGTGGGCGGCAGCGTGTCGATTAACAGTGGCATCAACTAAATTTGAGATTTGAGTTTTTGGGTATTAGAGTTTTAAAATTTTGGTGTTATTTGGTGAGTTTAGGAAATTTTAGGTTTTTTACAATTAAGTTTAAAAGTTTTTTAAAAATAAATTAAATAAATTAACTATGGCTTCTATGGGTCAAATAATGGTTGAGTGTTGAAATTTTTAACTGCGTGCACCTAAAAAAAATTTAGGCATCTATTCTGATCAAAATGAACTTTAAATATCTAAAACAGAAAAAGTATAATTTAAACACTTATTTTATAATTAAGTCTTATTAATATAATAAATTAATATTTATTATAAAATCATAATGGATGGAAAGGGTGGATGACATAACTATACTAAAATTCTAATTCAATTTAAAACAGGTTTAATTATGTTTTGGGTCCCTGGAGTTTATAAATTTATTTAAAAAAACTAAGTGGTGTGCAAGATTGTAAAACCTATGTTTGATTTTGATATAACAAAGTATGTTAAGGATTAAATTGAAAACTTGAAATAGATTTTTAAGTCCCTCAAATGATTTATAAATCATCAAGGCTTTAATCTGATTTGAAAAGCTCAAACTCCAAATATTTTCTAAGTGTTCCAAGGCCAAAGTATTGAAAAACGTCCAGACGTATCGACGCTTCCAGCCGTATTGATACTTTTTTTACAAAGTTGGCTACTGGAAAGACGTGTTTCGATACGCCCCTCACCGTATCGAAACAGCGTATCAAAACATATTGAATTTGTATCGATACGCTCCCTCTGTAAAAACTGAAGGAGTTTGAATGGCGTACCGATACGGTGTCCCCCGTATCGATACGGATTTTATGGAATTTTAAAATTGAAAGCCTTTAATGTTTTCGACCGTTGATGTCAGTTGTTAGGTAACTGAAATTTAAAGTGGTGGTTGTCCCGTACCGATACGCTCCTTGCCGTATCGATACAGAAACTTCCAGTGAGCTCAGTTGAAAAAATTGCATTGATACGGATGTTCCCCGTATCGAAACAATAAGCTACAGAAGTGCATTTATGGTGGAAAGAGAGGGTCCCAACGGCTATATTCATTACCCTAACCACCCAAACGACTAGAATTGATAGAGAAGCTATAAATTAAAGCTAATTGAAGACCAGCAACAACTATTGCATAAAAGACAAACATCCTTACAAAAATCCAAGCTCAAAGTGCTTTGTGAAACCGATATTTTAATTTTGATATAACTAAAGAACCTAAGGACTAATTTGAAAATGTGAAAAAGAATTTTTAAGTCCTCAAACCTCTCTATATGTTTTAAACAATATGCCTAAGTTAAAAACTAAATTTATCAAATGTTTTCTAAGTGTTCTTAAAGCTAAAACAATGATTTTCGAGTCACCGTTTCGAAACGGCCTAAGGCGTTTCGAAACAGTTTTGAAACTGTGAGTTCATGTTTCGGAACGGGTATCGAAACGATTTCAACACTGCCAACCCGTGTTTCGAAACAAGTTTCGAAATGGCTTAAGAATATTGAGACACCGTATCGAAACGACATCCAGTGTTTCAAAACGGTTCTTAGCGTATCGAAACATTTCTAACCGTTTCGATACGAGCTCTTTAATGCACTCCAACAGATCTTTCTATTTTGATCTGTTTCGAAACAGGGTCGGGCGTTTCGAAACGGTTGGTTGCAGACTGCATTTATAGAGGGAAGATAACACCCCCAACGGCTCTATTGATGAATGCAACAACCACAATTGCTAGAATTCAATGAGAATGTATAAAAGGGACCTCTAAAAGCTTCAGCAACAACTATTGAACAAAAAGCAAACATCCAAACATCAAATCCAAGGATTTGTGCCTAAATCCCATTATTGCTTGCAACCCCAATTGTATTTTTCATTATTATCATTTCAATTGGGTTGAGTGCTTGTAATTGAGCTATATTGTGTATTGAGAGATACTTGTTTTAGCCAACAACTTCTTTGTTTCATTTGTGTGAGGATTGGGTCAAATTTTGGGTAGAAAATTTAACCGAAAATTGTAAGGGTTTACCTCTTTAGCCTAGAAAAGGGGAAGAGCAATTAGTGGAATTATTGCAAATCCTTAGTGAAGCTAAGGTAGTGGATGTAGAGTTCAATTGGAACTTGAACCACTCTAAAATTCCTTGTCTACTATTTTTATTTGCAAATTCCACCACCAAGAACTTTAAAAACCCAATTCACCCCCCTCTTGGTTTATTTCGATCATTCGTTCCACTCAACAATTGGTATCAGAGCCTACCTCTTTGAGGATTAACAACCACAAGAGGAGTTCCTAGGAAGAGTGTGATCATCCAAAAATCAAGAGATGGCATCTACCTCCGGTTCGAGCATGTATGAGTCTCAATCCACTACAAAACCACCTTTCTCAATGGTGACAACTATCCGTTTTGGAAGAATCGGATGCGCCTCTTCATCAAGTCCAACGATTACTTGGTTTGGATGTCATTGAAAATGGCCCCTACATTCTATTGAAGCAAGATAGTGAAGGAAGATGGTTTTGAAGAAGAAGATGGAGATGAGTGAAGAAGAGAGGAAGAAGATCCAAATAAATGACAAAGCTCTTCACATGCTCTTTTGTTCTTTCGTTCCGGACATCTACTCGAAAGTCTCATCCATTGAGAGTGCCAAAGAAGTGTGGGATACTCTTGAGACCACCTACGAGGGAACCAACGATGTCAAGGTATGAGAATTTCAAGATAGAGCCCGATGAGACGGTGTCCAAGATGTTTGATCGCTTCTCAACCATAGTCAATGGGCTTAAAGGGTTTGGAGAGACTATACCGGAAGACAAGTTTGTCTGGAAGCTACTCTACTCACTTCCCGAATCTTGGGATGGGAAGAGAACCGCCATCATAGCAGCCAAAAACTTGAAGACTTTAAAACTTGATGAGCTAGTGGGTTCTCTCCTTACTCATGAGATTATGAAGCAAGGAAGGGAAGAAGAGAAGAAGAAGGAAGAGAAAAGAGTAGAAAAGCTAGAGGTGGAAAAGAAGAAGAAGATGGGAATATCTCTCAAAGCTTCATTACTTGAGGAGGGCTCTTCTAGTGAGGAGGATGAGCTAGAAGAATTGGCTATGATAGCCAAACGATTCTCACGCTTCATGAGGTCCAACCGGGGAAGAAAAATTGAAAGAAAGATGGACTTCAAAGGTAAAAACAAAGAAGAAGCAAGGGATCAAATCATTTGCTTCGAGTGCAATAAATCCGGCCACATACGTTCGGAGTGCCCTCAACTCAAGAAGAAGGGCTTTGAGAAGAAGAAGAAGAAGCTCAAAGCCAAGCTTGCTACTTGGAGTGATGAGGAGTCATCCGAGGATGACGAACAAAAAGTGGCCAACCTTTGCCTCATGGCACTTGAGGAAGATTCCTCCATGGTAACATCTAACTCATCATCTTTAGATTTTACATATGATGAATTAAATGATGCATATGATGAGTTGCAAGAGGTCTATGATGAATTAGTTGAGAAATACAAGGAGTTGGTCATTAAGAATAAGAAAATTATTTCGGAATTAAATGATAAAAATGACTCACTTTCTCAAGCTAATTTAAAATTTGAGAAAAAGATTTTAGGGTTGAAAGATGAACTAAAATTCTTCCAAGATGAAAATGTTGACCTTAATAATCTTCTTTCTCAATGTAATAGTGAACACCAAAGGGTGTTAGATGAGCTTAACAAGCTCAAAGAGTCTTTTAAAAATGTTGGTAGCGTGAAGCATGAAATAGGTGAATCATCAAAAACAAACCAACCTAGGAAAAAGACTAATAACTACAAACAAAGTAGCTTTCCTAGACATATTAGAACTAAAAGGATTAAAAGTGTATGGGTTCCTAAGGAACTTGTAAAATCTAATAACATTGTTGCTATGTCTTCTTGGATTCCTAAGGGGACCAAGTTATTGGGAGCTAACACTCGTTGACCCAAAATGATTTGGGTACCAAAAACAAAAGTTTAATATCTTTGTTTGTAGGGGGAGCATTGCTACAAGGCCAAAGCACAAAGTCAAAACTCATGGTACCTTGATAGTGGATGCTCGAGGCATATGACCGGAGACAAGAGTAGATTCATGGATCTAAAGCCAAAAAGTGGAGGAGTGGTGACATTTGGTGACAACTCCAAAGGCCACATTAAAGGTATTGGCTCCATAGGTAATCACTCTAATATTCTTATTGAAAATGTCTTGTATGTCGATGGTCTTAACATAACTTGTTGAGCATAAGTCAATTATGTGATAAAGGATTTAATATTTTATTTGATAAAAATGGGTGCAAATTTGTTGACATTAAATCTAATAATATTATGCTCATAGGTCATCGCATAGGTAACATATACATGGTGCATCTAGATGACATACATACATCTCATGCATGTTTGGTAGCACAAAATGAAAATGATGCATGGTTGTGGCATAGGAAACTAGGACATGCTAGCATTAGTGTTTTAGAAAAATTAGTTTCCCTTGATCTAGTTAGAGGTTTACCCAAGATTAAGTTTTCAAACGATAAAATTTGTGATGCATGCTCTAAGGGTAAACAACATAAGTCTTCCTTTAAATCCATTAATGATGTTTCTACAAGGAGGTGCTTACAACTTATCCATATGGATTTATTTGGGTTAGGACTATGAGCTTGGGTGGTAAATCTTATGCATTTGTTCTTGTTGATGATTTTTTCTAGATTTACTTGGGTTTTATTTTTAAGTACTGAAGATGAGGCATTAGAAAAATTCATCACATTTTCAAAACTAACCCAAAATGATCTTGAACTTAAAATTTCTCATATTAGAAGTGATCATGGAATTGAGTTTCAAAATTTAGGGTTTGAAGAGTTTTTGAATGAAAATGGTATTAGCCACAATTTTTCGGCTCCTCAACAAAATGGGGTAGTTGAGAGGAAAAATAGAACTTTACAAGAAATGGCTAGAACCATGCTTTGTGAAAACAATTTACCTAAATATTTTTGGGCGGAAGCAACAAACACGGTTTGCTACATTGTAAACCGAGTAATGATTAGGCCAATTTTAAAGAAAACACCTTATGAGATTCTAAAATCTAAAAAGCCTAACATTAGCTATTTTCATCCATTTGGTTGCAAGTTTTTTTTTAATAATGGAAAAGACAACTTAGGTAAATTTGATGCAAAAAGTGATGAAGCTATTTTCATAGGATATTCTTTAACCTCTAAAGCTTATCGTGTATTTAACAAGAGAACTTTAGTAGTAGAAGAATCTATACATGTTGTATTCGATGATAACCACCTTCCAAGGAAGGATTCTTGTGATGATGATGATGTAGGAATCATAAATGCCTTTGATGGAGGACAAACTTCAAAGGAGGATGAGATTCCAACAAAAGAAGAGGACACACAAGATCCACCTTTTGAAGTCTTGAAGGACTTGGCTCTTGAGGAAAAGGAAGTGAGCTACCCAAGGGAGTGCAACTATGTCAAAGATGGTGAAATCTTAGGTGATCCATCCAAGGGGGTAACCACTCGATCTTCTCTTCGACTAATGAATCATTTTGCATTTATCTCATGCATAGAGCCTAATAATATAAAAGAAGCATTGAAAGATGATTTTTGGATTATGGTTATGCAAGAAGAGTTAAATCAATTTGAGAGAAGTAACGTTTGGACATTAGTTGATAGGCCTAGTAATCAATCAACCATAGGAACTAAATGGGTCTTTAGGAACAAACTAGATGACAGTGGTAACATTGTGAGAAATAAAGCTAGACTAGTAGCACAAGGTTACACTCAAGAAGAGGGAATAGATTTTGATGAAACCTATGCACCCGTAGCTAGAATGGAAGCCATTAGGATGTTGCTTGCATATGCATGTTATCATGATTTCAAGCTTTTTCAAATGGATGTTAAAAGCGTGTTTTAAATGGCTTTATAAATGAGGAAGTGTATGTAGAACAACCATCGGGTTTTGAAGACTCAAAATTTCCAAATCATGTTTTCAAACTCACTAAAGCTCTTTATGGTTTAAAACAAGATCCTAGAGCTTGGTATGAAAGACTTTCAAACTTTTTAATTGAAAAAGATTTTGAAAAAGGCAAGGTGGACACTACACTTTTTATAAAAAGGTATAAAAATGACATCTTAGTAGTACAAATTTATGTTGATGATATTATTTTTGGTTCTACTAACGAATGTCATTGCAAAGAGTTTGCTAAGCTAATGCAAGGTGAATTCGAGATGAGCATGATGGGGGAGCTCTCATTCTTTTTGGGACTCCAAATCAAGCAAAAGAAGGATGTCACCTTCATCAATCAAGCAAAGTACATAAAGAATATGCTCAAGAAGTTTGGCTTGGAGAATGCAAAGCCTCAAGCCACACCTATGAGCTCATCTACAAAGCTTGACAAAGATGAAGGAGGTAAGTGTGTTGACTCTAAGCTTTACCGTTCTATGATTGGATCATTGCTTTACCTTACCGCAAGTAGACCGGATATCTTGTTTAGTGTTTGCTTGTGTGCTAGGTTTGAAGCTAGTCCTAGAGAGTCTCACCTTATAGCCGTTAAGAGAATCTTTAGGTACCTTAGAGACACTCCTTGTCTAGGTTTTTGGTACCCTAGAGACTCCACCTTCAACCTTCATGCTTATTCGGATGCGGATTATAGGGGATGTAAAATCGATAGGAAGAGTACTTCGGGAACTTGTCAATTCCTAGGTAGTATGCTCATATCTTGGTTCTCTAAGAAACAAAATAGTATAGCCTTATCTACCACCGAAGCCGAGTACATATCCTTAAGGAGTTGGTGTGCTCAAGTCCTTTGGATGAAGCAACAACTCTTATCGAAAAGTCAGTCAACCTTCCGTGCCCGCGTTTCGAAACGGTCAACACCGTTCCGAAACGGGTTAGCGGACTGCTTTAAAGGGGCTTTTAATGTTAAAGTTCAACTTTAATTAAAACACTCCCAACACCCTAAAACCCCAAAACGATTTTCTCCTATAAAAACCCTCTAAACCTCATTGTTTTTCACCAAATCTTGAGGGTTTTTATTCTTAAACACAAGTCTAAGCAAGCATCAACAACTTTGTGCAAGGATTTTCATTTATTCATCCAAAATCCCAATTTAAGGTATTTTTTCATCTTTTTCTTTTTCCTTCAATTTGTATTCGAATATTAGGTTAGAAAAATTTAGCTTTGTATAGTTTATATATTTTGATACTTGGGTTTTTCAAAACTTGTAAAAAAAATTCAAAATCTTCAATTTTTTATTCGAATATATATATTTTCATTCGTATTTTTTTACTGTTTTTTTGTTTTTCTCTTAAGTTTTTTTTTGTTTTTTTTTTGTTTTGTTTCTTTGTTTTCAAAACTTGTTTTTAAACCTAAGTGGGATTTACCATTGGATTGAATTAAGAAATTTCATGCATACACTTAAACTTGTTTTTAAATTGCTTGTTTGATGTTTTTAGGATGTCTATGGAGAACGTTAACAAAAAGCATAAGACGGGTCAAACAAGTGAATCAGGTATTCGTCCTAATCTCATCCAGTTGTTTCACAAAAGTCTTCTTACTCCAGAGATGAGGGAGTGTTTCAATTATGTCAAGGAGTTTGAAGTTCGTCGTGAGCGTGTTGTTGACCTCTCGTTTCTTGACTCCGAGCGCTTTCTCTTTTGTGACCTCCCCCGTTTAAGAGAATGGGATTTCCTTGTCTTGTTGAGTATCCTGGATATTTTCTACAAGCACATGGTTCTTCTCTTTTACTCAAATGCTCAATTTATTAATAGTGAAGACAACTCCGAAGTGGTTGGCCTTGAGTCTTTTATCTTGGGAAAGAAGATTGTCATTGACATCCCTTTCTTGGAGACTACTTTTGCTCTTAAGAACGAAGGAATCGAGAATGAGAGTCACTTTGGTTCTCACACCAGTTTGGTGCTTACCTTGGATGCTCACGATAGGTTCCTCCACTTGATAGTCTCGTGGTTTCTTCGCCCCTCCGGAGGTAAATTTTCTCACATTCGTCAAGTAGATTATTTTTGGCTTGAATGTTTTCGTCGTGGTGAGCGCCCTAATCTTGTTAAGATCGTGTTTGCCGAGATAGTCAATAATGTTAAGCTTCGTGACACCGATGCTCTAAAATCTTTCACTTATGGGACTGTTTTAAGTCACATCTTTGCAAAGCTTAATCTTGATTGCACCTATGACTCACCGGAACCCCGCAAGCAAAAACTTGGTGAATCTTCTCTCCGAAGGTCCGGCTTTCGATATATCAACAATGGGCAATGGGAACGTGTTGATAGGGAAGCACCTCCACCTCAAGTTGAACCTCAACCACAAGCTCTAGTTGCGAACAATGAAGCTCTCACGGCTTTTCTTACCGAGCGGTTCAACACTTTGGACACTAACATGTCTAGAGGTTTTGGTGCTATCAATACACACTCGCAATCCATAGAGGATCGTCTCCTTGCAAATGAGAATCGACTCACATCTCTTGAGAATCAACACACAGCTATGGACATGTCCTTCTCCACCTTTTATGGCCAATGGATGAGTTTTCGTCGTTCTCAAGCCAAGAACGATGATGATTCCATGGATGATGATGGTGACGACGACGAGGCTTAGGATTCTCATGTCATCTCATATTAGTTATGCATATTAGGATTCAGTTTGCATCTTTATTTCTTATGTTTTATGAACCTATGCTTTGATTTTATTTGGGATTATGCTTTGAACTTATTGTTTACGATTTATGTTTTGGATATTTTAACTTTATGAATTATATTATGTTGCTTATTGCTTATTGATTATTGCTTTTAACCCTATCTCTTCTCTTGGAGCCTTGTTTATTATTTTTTATCCAACAAAAAGGGGGAGAAGTAATCTAAGAGCCAAAATTCATTTTAAATGTTTTAAGTGTTTTTAAGTTTTTAAACCTTGAATTTAAATCCTTAAATCTTTTTAAAACTTTAAAAACCCATCTTAAATTGAGGGGGAGTTAGAATGTATTCAAAATTTTCAAAACTCTTAAAAATTCTAACTTTGGTTTTGTTATATCAAAAAGGGGAGATTGTGAAACCGATATTTTAATTTTGATTTAACTAAAGAACCTAAGGACTAATTTGAAAATGTGAACACGAATTTTTAAGTCCTCAAACCTCTCTATATGTTTTAAACAATATGCCTAAGTTAAAAACTAAATTTATCAAATGTTTTCTAAGTGTTCTTAAAGCCAAAACAGTGATTTTTGAGTCATCGTTTCGAAACGGCCTAAGGCGTTTCGAAACAGTTTTGAAACTGTGAGTTCATGTTTCGAAACGGGTATCGAAACGATTTCAACACTGCCAACCCGTGTTCCAAAACATGTTTCGAAACGACTTAAGAATATTAAGACACTGTATCGAAACGACATCCAGTGTTTCGAAATGGCTCTTAGCGTATCGAAACATTTCTAACCGTTTCAATATGGGCTCTTTAATGCACCCCAACGGCTCTTTCTATTTTGGTCTGTTTCGAAACAGGGTCGGACATTTCGAAACGGTTGGTTGCAGACTGCATTTATGGAGGGAAGACAACACCCCCAACGGCTCTATTGATGAATGCAACAACCACAACGGCTAGAATTCAATGAGAAAGTATAAAGGGGACCTCTAAAAGCTTCAGCAACAACTATTGATCAAAAAGAAAACATCCAAACATCAAATCCAAGCATTTGTGCCTAAATCCCATTATTGTCTTGTAACCTCAATTGTATTTTTCATTCTTATCATTTCAATTGGGTTGAGAGCTTGTAATTGGGCTATATTGTGTATTGAGAGATACTTGTTTTAGCCAATTACTTCTTTGTTTCATTTGTGTGAGGATTGGGTCAAATTTTGGGTAGAAAACTTGACCGAAAATTGTTAGGGTTACCCCCTTAGCCTAGAAAAGGGGAAGAGCAATTAGTGGAATTGTTGCAAATCCTTAGTGAAGCTAAGGTAGTGGATGTAGAGTTCAATTGGAACTTGAACCACTCTAAAATTCCTTGTCTACCATTTTTATTTGCAAATTCCACCACCAAGAACTTTAAAAATCCAATTCACCCCCCTCTTGGTTTATTTTGGTCATTCAATCTACTCAACATGCTTATTTTTCTATCTCTTGTAAAACCCTAAATTGTGTATTGTTCAATTCTGATCTTGTAATTAAATTTGGGTTGAGTGTTTGTACTAAAAGGGGCAATCTTGTATTGAGAGATATCTTTCTTGCCTTTATTTTTTCTTTGTTCTCTTGTGAGGGTTTGGTCAAATTTTGGGTAGAAAATTTGACCGATTTTGTAAAGGTTACCTACTAAGCCTTGAAAAGGGGAAGAACAATTAATGAATTGTTGGAAAAACCTTAGTGGTAGCTAAGGTAGTAGATGTAGAGTTCATTTGGAACTTGAACCACTCTAAAATTCCTTGTTCTTCATTTTTAGCCATTTTATTTACTCCAACAATTTTTAAAAGCCCAATTCACCCCCTTCTTGGCTTTGATCAATCCATTGATCCACTCAACAATTGGTATCAGAGTCTACTTCTTTGAAGGATTAACAACCACAAGAGGAGTTCCTAGGAAGAGTGTGATCAACCACAAATCAAGTCATGGCATCTACCTCCGGGTCAAACATGTACGAGTCTCAATCAACCACCAAACCGCCTTTCTTCAACGATGATAACTACCCCTTTTGGAAGAACCGGATGCGCCTCTTCATTAAATCCAACGATTATCTAGTTTGGGATGTCATTGAAGATGGTCCCTATATTTAGATGAAGAAAGACGATGAAGGAAGATTGATGCTAAAGAAGAAACATGAGATGAGTGAAGAAGAGAGAAAGGAGATTCAAATCAATGATAAAGCTCTTCACATGTTGTTTTGCTCTTTCAGTCCCGACATCTACTCCAAAGTTTCCTCCATCGAAAGTGCTAAGGAAGTGTGGGATACACTTAAGACTACTTATGAAAGAACAAGTGATATGAAGGAGACAAAGATTGGAATTCTCAATCTTAGCTATGAGAATTTCAAAATGGAGCCCGACAAAACCGTGTCTAATATGTTCGATCGTTTCTCAACAATCGTCAACGGGCTAAATGGTTTTGGAGAAATAATCTAGGAAGACAAACTAGTCCGGAAGCTACTCTACTCACTTCCCGAGTCTTGGGATGGGAAGAGAACCGCCATCATTGAGGCCAAAAATTTGAAGACACTCAAGCTTGATGAGCTAGTGGGTTCTCTCCTAACTCATGAGATAATGAAGCAAGGAAGGGAAGATGAAAGGAAGAAGGAAGAGAGAGGAGTGGAGAAGCTAGAGATAGATAAGAAGAAGAAGAAGATAGGAGTGGCTCCCAAAGCTTCTCTACATGAGGAGAGCACTTCTAGTGAAGAGGAAGACCTAGAAGAATTGGCTATGATAGTCAAAAGGTTCTCACGGTTTATGAGGTCCAACCGAGGAAGGAAGATTCAAAGAAAAATGGACTTCAAGATCAAAAACAAAGAAGAAGAGAGGGGTCAAATCATTTGCTTTGAGTGCAAAAAATCGGGTCATATTCGTTTAGAGTGCCCTCAACTCAAGAAGAAGGGCTTTGAGAAGAAGAAGAAGCTCAAAGCCAAGCTTGCTACTTGGAGTGACGAGGAGTCATCCGAGGATGAGGAACACGAAGTGGCTAATCTTTGTCTCATGACACTTGAGGAGGATTCCTCCATGGTAACCTCTAACTCATCATCCTTTGATTTTACATTTGATGAATTGCATGATGCGTATGATGAGTTACAAGAGGTATATGATGAGTTAGTTGAGAAGTATAAAGAGTCGGTTATAAGAAATAAAAAGATTATTTCAGAATCAAATGCTAAAAATGACTCACTTTCTCAAGCTAACTTAAAATTTGAGAAAAATGTCTTAGATTTACAAGATAAACTTAAATTCTTTCAAGATGAAAATTTAGACTTAAACAATCTTATTTCTCAATGCAATAGTGAACACCAAAGGGTGTTAGATGAGCTTAACAAGCTCAAGGAGTCTTTCAAAAATGTTGCTAATGTGAAAAATGAGATAGGCGAATCCTCTAAAACTAACCAACCTAAGAGAAAGACATATAACTATAAACAAAGTGGCTTACATAGGCATAATAGAACTAAGAAAATTAGAAGTGTATGGGTTCCTAAGGAACTCGTCAAGTCTAATAATGTTGTTGCTATGTCACCTTGGATTCCTAAGGGAACCAAGCTTTTGGGAGCTAACACTCGTGGACCCAAAATAATTTGGGTACCAAAAACCAAAGCTTAATATCTTTGTTTGTAGGGAGCATTGCTACAAGGCCAAAGCACAAAGTCAAAATACATGGTACCTTGATAGTGGATGCTCGAGGCACATGACCGGAGACAAGAGTCAATTCATGGACTTAAAGCCAAAAAGTTGAGGAGTAGTGACATTTGGAGACAATTCCAAAGGCCGCACTAAAGGTATTGGATCCATAGGTAATCACTCTACTATTCTCATTGAAAATGTCTTATATATCGATGGTCTAAAACATAATTTATTGAGCATTAGTCAATTATGTGACAAAGGGTTTAATGTCTTATTTAATAAAAATGGGTGCAAAATTGTTGACATTAAATCAAATAATATAATGCTCATTGGTCATCGCATAAATAATATATACATGGTGCATTTAGATGACATTCATACATCTCATGCTTGCTTTGTTGCACAAAATGAAAATGATGCATGACTATGGCATAAGAAACTAGGACATGCTAGCATTAGTGTTTTAGAAAAATTAGTTTCCCTAAATCTAGTTAGAGGTTTGCCCAAAATTAAGTTCTCAAATGACAAAATTTGTGATACATGCTCTAAGGGTAAACAACATAAATCATCCTTTAAATCCATTAATGATGTTTCTACAAGTAGATGTTTACAACTTATTCACATGGATTTATTTGGGCCTATTAGAACTATGAGCTTGGGTGGTAAATCGTATGCATTTGTACTTGTTGATGACTATTCTAGATTTACTTGGTTTCTATTCTTAACCACTAAAGATGAGGCTTTAGAAAAATTCATCACATTTTTAAAATTAACTCAAAATGATCTTGAACTTAAAATTTCTCATATTAGAAGTGATCATGGAACCGAATTTCAAAATCTAGGTTTTGAAGAGTTTTTAAATGAAAATGATATTAGCACAATTTTTCGGCTCCTCGAACTCCTCAACAAAATGGGGTAGTTGAAAGGAAAAATAGAACTTTACAAGAAATGGCTAGAACCACGCTTTGTGAAAACAATTTACCTAAATATTTTTGGGCGGAAGCCACAAACACCGCTTGCTACATCATAAATCGAGTAATGATTAGGCCACTTTTAAAGAAAATACCATATGAGATTTTAAAATCTAAAAAGCCTAACATTAGCTATTTTCACCCATTTGGTTGCAAGTGTTTTGTTTTAAACAATGGAAAAGATAACTTAGGTAAATTTGATGCTAAAAGCGATGAAACTATTTTCTTAGGTTATTCCTTAAACTCTAAAGCCTATCGTGTATTTAATAAGAGAACTTTAGTAGTAGAAGAGTCTATTCATGTTGTATTCGATGATAACCTCATTCCGAGGAAGGATTCTTGTGATGATGATGATGTAGGAATCCTCGATGCCTTTGATGGAGAACAAACTTCAAAGGAGGATGAAATTCCAACGAAAGAAGAGGATACACAAGATCCACCTCTTGAAGCCTTGAAGGACTTGGCTCTTGAGGAAAAGGAAGTGAGCTACCCAAGGGAGTACAACTATGTCAAAGGTGGTGAAATCTTGGGTGATCCATCCAAGGGGGTAACTACTAGATCTTCTCTTAAACTCATGAATCATGCTGCTTTTATCTCATGCATAGAGCCTAAGAATATAAAAAAACATTAAATGATGACTTTTGGATTATGGCTATGCAAGAAGAGTTAAATCAATTTGAGAGAAGTAATGTATGGACATTAGTTGAAAGACATAGTAATCAATCTACTATAGGAACTAAATGGGTATTTAGGAACAAACTAGATGAGAGTGGTAACATTGTGAGAAATTAAGCTAGATTAGTTGCTCAAGGTTACACTCAAGAAGAGGGAATAGATTTTGATGAAACCTATGCACTCGTAGCTAGAATGGAGGCTATTAGGATGTTGCTTGCATATGCATGTTATCATGATTTCAAGCTTTTTCAAATGGATGTTAAAAGCGCATTTTTAAATGGTTTTATAAATGAGGAAGTGTATGTGGAACAACCACCGGGTTTTAAAGACTCAAAATTTCCAAATCATGTTTTCAAACTAACCAAAGCACTTTATGGTTTAAAACAATCTCCTAGAGCTTGCTATGAAAGACTTTCAAACTTTTTAATTGAAAAAGATTTTGAAAAAGGTAAGGTGGAGACTATACTTTTCATAAAAAGGTATAAAAATGACATCTCAATAGTAAAAATATATGTTGATGATAATATTTTTGGATCTACTAATGAGTGTCATTGCAAAGAGTTTGTTAAGTTAATGCAAGGTGAATTCGAGATGAGCATGATGTGGGAGCTCTCATTTTTTTGGGACTCCAAATCAAGGAAAGGAAGGGCGGCACCTTCATCAATCAAGCAAAGTACATCAAGGCTATGCTCAAGAAGTTTGGCTTGGAGAATGCAAAGCCTCAAGTCACATCAATGAGCTCATCTACAAAGCTTGACAAAGATGAAGAAGGTAAGTGTGTTGACTCTAAGCTTTATCGCTCTATGATTGGATCTTTGCTTTACCTTACCGCAAGTAGACTGGATATTTTGTTTAGTGTTTGCTTGTTTGCTAGGTTTCAAGCTAGTCCTAGAGAGTCTCATCTTATAGCCGTTAAGAGAATCTTTAGGTACCTTAGAGGTACTACTTGTCTAGGTTTTTGGTACCCTAGAGACTCAACTTTCAACCTTCATGCTTATTCGGATGCGGATTATGGGGGTGTAAAATCGATAGGAAGAGTACTTCGAGAACATGTCAATTCTTAGGTAGTATGCTCATATCTTGGTTCTCTAAGAAACAAAATAGTGTAGCTCTATCTACCACCGAAGCCGAGTACATATCATTAGACAATTGTTGTGCTCAAGTCCTTTGGATGAAATAACAACTCTTAGATTATGGTATTAAAGTTGAAACCATACCCCTTAAATGTGACAACACTAGTGCCATATGCTTAACCAAAAATCTCATCCAACACTCTATAACCAAACATATAGAATAAGGCATCATTTCATTAGAGATCATGTATTTAAGGAAGATGTTGCTATAGAGTACGTTGACACCTTGAACCAACTAGCGGACATTTTCACCAAGTCTTTAGATAAAGAGCGTTTTTGGTCCCTTAGGAGAGAGTTAGGTTTAACTAGCCTTCCTTGACCCTTTAGGACTCTTTTTAAGGTTAAAATTTCTTGAATTTGTGAAATTGCATGTTTATGTGTTGTTGATCTTGAAAATATCCATGCTTATAGTTAGAAGGAGTATGCTTATGTTAAAATATGCTTAGAACTGCTCATTCATCATTTACATTCATTTAGGAGGTGTTAAAATTGAGCCTTTGGTTGTTCTTAAAGCCTAAAATGCATTTTGGGCATAGGGTATCGATACAGCCTTATGTGTATCGATACGAGTACTATTTTAGCTTTCCAGATTGTATTTTGCCTAAAACGGGTATCAATACGATTAAACTCGTTTCGATACGAGCTAAAAGTGTTTCAATGCGGATTGCATCCGTTTCGATACGGACCTTGAACTAAGCGTTTCAAGGAAATTACGGTTTTACCCATGTATCGATACACCCTCGAGCGTATCAATATGCGATTGCGCAGACAACTTCTTTAAGGCATTTAAAAAGTCTTACTTTTACCAAAATTGCTTTTACAAAACCCTAGCCGTTTTTCACTCTATAAAAAGCCTCTCAATCCCTCATATTTTCACACCACAACTCAAAATCTCTTGAGAGTTTTTAACATCAAGCAAAGCTTTTCAAGCTTTTCATCAATTTGGTGCAAAGTTCTTCTCCCATTCCTCTCTATCAATACCAATGTATAAGTCTCTTTTTTATTCTCTTTTGATTTTCGTTTTAAATTTTCTTTTGTTTTTGTTTTGATTTCTCAACAACAATCTTTTTTAAAACCTTTTGTTTTTTGTTTTGTTTCTAAAAAAATTTAACAAAAACCTTGATTATTGATTTTCAATGGGTTGAATGAGAAAGTTGATGCATACACTGTTTTTGATCTTTTCTCTAGTCAATGGCACCTAAAAAGAGAGCACGTACTAGTGAAGCTGGTGAAGGTTCCAATGTCGAAGATGGTACTCGCCCAAACCTCACTCATATCTATTCCAAGTGCTTTAAGACCACCAGAGATCTCACCTACTTCCGACAATTTCAAAACTATAAAATTCGTCTGGAGAGGGTAATTTCCATTCCTTTTCTTAACTCGGAGCGTTTCAAATTTGATTACTTACCTTTGCTCCCATAATGGAAATTTATGGATTTTCTACAAATTCCTGGCTTTTTCTATCGCAATTTAGTCTTTATTTTCTATACTAATGCCAAGTGTGTTGCCAATCAAGCGGGTGTTGTTACGGCCGTGAATTCTTATCTAATGGGTAAAAAGATCACCATCGATGTTCAATCTATTTGTGATGTGTTTAAGCTAGAGGATAAGGGTCTTGATGATGAGAATGCTCTTGGCCATGTCTTGGGAGGTTCCGTCACCGCTCTAAATGCTCAAGATCGGATCCTACATTTGATGGTTTCTTGGTGGATTAGGCCCTCGGAAGGAAAGTATTCCACTATCCGCCAAGTTGACGATTTTTGGATTCGGTGCTTCCGTCAAAGACAACGCCCAAATCTTGCTTGAATTATGTTTGCGGAGATTGTCTATCTCGTGCAACATCGCCACACTACTCTTGTCACTTCCTTCACTTATGGTACGGCTTTGAGTTATTTCTTCACCCAAAAGGAGATAGATTGTTCTCACGACTACCTGACACCCCTCACCGATCACATTGATGAAAGATCTCTTGCAAGGGAAAGTTTCATTACTTTAATGGTAGTTGGCTTCGTCTATTCGAGCTCCCTAGCGATGTCGTTCCGAAAGAAATTGCCAATCCTCAAGCCGCTCAAGCTCCTCCTCCACCTTCCATGGATGCTCTCATGACTTTTCTAAACGAGCAATTCACGGCTTTGCGCACGGGAATTTCCTCCATGGATCAAGTGATGAATTCGGGGTTTACCGCTATTGACACACGCTTTACAAGCCTTGAAGATCGGATGAAGAATGTGGAGACGCGTCTCACTTCCCTTGAAGACGGTCATAACTCGATGAACATATCTCTTACCGCTTTTCATGACGAGTGGCGTCAAACTAGGAGGAATGGTGATGCAAATGAGGAGGATGATGAAGATGATGAAGATGGCGATGGAGATGCGTAGTAGCTTATCTTTGCATATCATTCATGTCATTTAGGATATTTATTTATGCATTTTGGATTATGTTTTTAGGACTAAGTTTGCATTCTAAAACATATGCTTTGATTTTCTGTTATTTGGATTTTATGTTGATGTTATCTTTCTTTTAAACTTAATGGTTATCTATATTATGTTGCTTGGTTATTATTTATGCCTTTTGCCTATGTTTATCAATGTATCTATTTTTGATCTAACAAAAAGGGTTGAGGGAACAAGCTCACACTTAAAATATTGATTTTCAACTAAAAGTTTACCTAGCTAATATTAAGGGGGAGTTATTTTGCAAAGTTTTTCAAAGTGTCAAAATTTTCATGTTTTGGTTTTGTTATATCAAAAAGGGGGAGATTGTAAAACCTATGTTTGATTTTGATATAACAAAGTATGTTAAAAATTAAATTGAAAACTTGAAATAGATTTTTAAGTCCCTCAAATGATTTATAAATCATCAAGGCTTTAATCTGATTTGAAAAACTCAAACTCCAAATATTTTCTAAGTGTTCCAAAGCCAAAGTATTGAAAAACGTCCAGGCGTATCGACGCTTCCAGCCGTATCGATACCTTTTTTACAAAGTTGGCTACTAGAAAGATACGTTTCGATACGCCCCTCACCGTATCGAAACAACGTATCGAAACAGATTGAATCTATATTGATACGCTCCCTTTGTAAAAACTGAAGGAGTTTGAATGGCGTACCGATACGGTGTCCCTCGTATCGATATGAATTTTATGGAATTTTAAAATCGAAAGCCTTTATGTTTTCGACCGTTGGTGTCAGTTGTTAGGTAACTGAAATTTAAAGTGGTGGTTGTCCCGTACCGATACGCTCCTTGTTGTATCGATATGGAAACTTCCAGTGAGCTCAGTTGAAAAAATTGCATCGATACGGATGTTCCCTGTATCGAAACGGTCTATGTCCCGTACCGATACGCTTACCCGCGTATCGGTACGCCCCTCTTGTAATTGTGCAACAGCTCTTTCTGTTTTGAGACAGGTATCGATACAGGTCCTCGCGTACCGATACGGTAAGCTACATAAGTGCATTTATGGTGGAAAGAGAGGGTCCCAACGGCTATATTCATTACCCTAACCACCCAAACGGCTAGAATTGATAGATAATGTATAAATTGAAGCTAATTGAAGAACAGCAACAACTATTGCATAAAAGACAAACATCCTTACAAAAATCCAAGCTCAAAGTGCTTATTTTCCTATCCCTTGTAAAATCCCAAATTGTGTAATGTTCAATTTTGATCTTGTAATCAAATTTGGGTTGAGTGTTTGTACTTAAAGGGGCAATCTTGTATTGAGAGATATCTTTCTTGCCTTTATTTATTCTTTGTTCTCTTGTGAGGGTTTGGTCAAATTTTGGGTAGAAAATTTGACCGGCTTTGTAAATGTTACCTCCAAAGCCTTGAAAAGAGGAAGAACAATTAGTGGATTGTTGGAAAATCCTTAGTGGTAGCTAAGGTAGTGGATGTAGAGTCCATTTGGAACTTGAACCACTATAAAATTCCTTGTTCTTCATTTTTAGCCATTCTATTTACTCCAACAATTTTTAAAAGCTCAATTCACCCCCTCCTGGCTTTGATCAATCCATTGATCCACTCAACAGTTGGTATATGACATTTGTTGTAGACTTATCCCTGTCGAATGATGTTGGTTACAATATTGTTAGAAGAGTTTTGCCTCCCATAATTTCTAAACACAATAATAAAATTACACTATAAACTAATAATTCAATTGTGTTATCTAAACATAATTTTACTACACCTATATAGAGGACGATTTTGGTAATAGAATTTGAGGGGGTCTATTTAAAAATTTTATAATATTTAGACGTCTAAATTAATATATAAAAAAATTCAATTTTTCATAAAATCTCGAATTTTAAAAATTTTACAAAACAATCTCCAAATCCCTAAAATTACCCAAATTCCCAAATCGATGCCGCTTCCGTTGCCGATCGCCGCCCTTGAGCAAACCCCTCTGGTTGTCGGACCAGCGCGGTCATTTCCACAACACGGCAACGCCGCCAATGGCGGGCAGCCGAACGTCGAACGCGAAATCAACATTCGGCTGGTACGTCGTTCGACATTTTCGGCGACGCCGTGTTGAGGGAAATAACCACATTGGTCTGATGACCAAGGGGGTGTGCTCAGGGGAGGCGGAAGCGGCGGCAATTTTGGGAGTTTGGGTTTGGGTAATTTTAGGGATTTAGAGACTATTATGTAAAATTTTCAAAATTTCGGGATTTTCTAAAAAATTGAAAATTTTGGGTGTTTTTCTTGTTAAAAAATTAAAAAAAATTCAAATTAGTGCCACGTGTCAACCATTGATTGATAAAAGAATTTTTCTTAACACCCATTAACGGTCAGGCACCTAAAATTATAACTTTTGAAACTTCGGGAACCTATTTTTACAAAAAAAAATACTTTAGGCACCTAAAGTTCAAAACAAGTTATACTTTGGCACCTATTTTTTATTTAAACTTTTTAAAATGGTATTCAATTAAAAGTGTTAAATGTTTTGAAAGTTAATAAGAATGTTTTAAATTTTTAAAGGAATAAAATTAAAATTTTAAACTTTTATGAACAAAATATTAAATTCTTAAAATTTTAGAACGGTCTAGACTGCCACTATGATTACCGTCCGCCCCTGAATATATGGTACGGTCACAACAACCAAATAATATATAACCAAAGTTTAAATAACTTTTTATTTTGTGTTATAAAATGATGATTATAATAATATTATTGAACTCTCAAGCACTTCAAGATTATCCATTACAATTTCATTTCTTTCCTAAGAAAAACATGTCAACTCTTATTATAATGGACAGTGTTATTGGTTTAATGAATTTCACGTGGCAATATATTATTGATTGCTTCTACTAATAATTTATAAAATCAATTATTAGTTTATTATGTCTAATATTTCGATATTAAAAAGGTAACACCCCCTTCCTGGCCTGGTCGAGAACTGGGTCGGAGCGTGCTACTAGTAAATAGTACGGTGATCGGTGCAAAAAATTCAATTCATGAACAATATATGTGCAATGTTATACTATAAAATATTACCGAATATACAACTTAGTCCAATGCATCCATTATGAAGCGATAATTAATCATTTAGGACCAATTCTTAACTATTACAAGTTTTAGAGACTAAACTATAAATCTAATAAATTAGAGGTCCTTCGATGCAATTGATTATATCTTAATGAAATTCAAAACAATATTAATAAGTTTGTAAATTTTCATACTATTCGGAATTCATTTACTCATCCAATTTAATCATCCTAATTTCAGTTAACAATGTAAACCTTCAATCTATGTCTTTTAACCAACTTAACTAACCCTGTATCGAAATGTCTTGATGTTGTTTCGATACGGGGTCACGATGGTCAACCTTGGTTGACTTGGCTCTTTACCTGTATCGATACAAATAAGCCATGTTTCGGTACGGGTTTACTTTCATTGACTTTGACACGTTCCGATACAGGCTAGGCCCATATCGCAACAAGAAATTCCAGTGGCAAAACGTTTTCATACAGCTCCAAATCGTATCGATACGCCTTGTTCCTTAGGTTCAGTGACGCTTAACTGTATCGATACGCCATTACCCTGTATCGATACGACCTGACCTGTAATGACAGATTTTGTTGATTTTTAATCGAAATGACCTACCAAGCGATGCTCAAATGCAATGAAACTTATACACATTACAAGCATACCAAAATGGGCAAAAAAGACTAGTTCAACTACTTTTCCACCTTCCTAGGAGTTCATAAAGTCAAAATACATTATTTTGTCTTGTAGTGACTTGTCTTGCCTTGACTTTTTCGATCTTCCAAAAGGGGTCGATTCCTTAACCTTAAATGCATGAGAAGAGACACATTAGGCATACATTTCCAACTGAGGTAGTCATATACAATATAAATATAAATGAGTGATGCATGTACATATTCCCATGCTTATCAATATCAATATCATGCTCCAACATAAAATATTTAACACATCAATTTCTTAATTAACCCTTGGATTGAATCAAGATAGTGGACACACGAATTCCTACGCCTCGCCAAATTAAAAAATGGTCGAGCCCTCTGCCTCACCAATATGACCAATACCAAAACACATCCCTCCGCCTCACCAAATCAATATAGGTCGTAGCCTTAGGACCATAGTCCAATCGTACATTGAGCTCGTGAATTCTATGGCCTGCCAATTGTATCCAAAGTCCATTCAAATCCAAGGTTTCAATGATAATATTCGTATTTAATATTCAATGATCAATATCTTCAATGTTATTATTAGTGAACATGTTTCAATATCAATAACTCATGATGTCAATGTCAATGTTCAATGTCCGATGATTCATTTGTAATATATCAATAACAATAAATATGTCAATAACAATGCACAAGGACGATGTCAATATCTATGTCCGATGTTCATTACCAAACTTACCGGTACTTACCAATATATTCGTTTAACAATTCGATGCAACTTCCTTAAGAAAAATGTTAGCTATATGATCGAAATCAACAATAATTGTAACGCCCGAGTTTAGGGCCTAGGAGATAATCAGGTTTGGCTAAACCGGTTCGAGTTAAACTAATTTTGGAGAAACAGCTTTAATAAACAAATTTTAAGGCTTTTAAAGAAAAAGGGGTAAAATGGAATTTTGAAATTAAAGAAAAGGGTTTTGAAAATATCATCATCTCCAAAAAAAAGCCATTTCACGTTATCTTCTTCAAAACCCCCCATTTTCACTATTCCATTGACTCAAGTCTTACACCCAAGCAAAGCTTTCAAGGTAACTTCTCCTTTACTTTGATTTTTACTTATTTGACTTGTCATCAACGAAACCTTTCTTCTAAATCCATTATATTTTATTTTGGTTTTGGGTTGGAAAATGGGTATTTTACACTTGATTTTCATGGGTTTGATTTCCCATGGTTATAGATGTGATTTAAGCTAATTTTTGGTTGGTTAAACATGTTGGAATATTGGCTTAATATTGGAAAACCTGAAATGGGTCAAAAAAGGGGATTTTTGAGTTGAAAAGATGGAGTTTTGGCTTGGCTTTGGGTTGATTTCGGGGCTAATGGTTCTTTAGTTGTTGAGGGATGTCTTTAGATGATATTTGAGGTGTTTTAATGTTGGAAATTGATGGGTTCAGCTTGGGGTTTTGTTAGAACGAATTTGGAGAGGTTTTGGGTGAAGTTTTGGGTTTGAATCAATGTGTTTTATTTCAAGAAGTTGGATTTCGGGTTGTTGTTGATTTACATGTATAATAGCATCCTAATGTTATGTTTTGGGTTGCCTAAAAGAAGAGGAAGTTGGATTGGGCACTTCGGACGCGAGACCGGGTAGTTCAAAGGCTTGAATCGGTGTTTTGGCTAGCGTTGGTGTGTTGGCTGGTGAGTGGAACTATTTTCTAAGCCTTAACTTGGTTAATGGTGTGATTTGGGAGTTTAGATTGAGCTTGATAAGTCAATCTAAGCTCAAGAGTAACTTTTTAAGTGTTTCAATCCTTATTTTCGATAATATCTACTATGCATTTGAATGATTTTCATAGTTCATGTTACCTTGAATATCAATGTGTTATGCTTGTGATTGCCTTATTTGATTTCCATATTGGTTATGGTTGTGACCATGAGGAAACAAGGTAAGTGTTGGTTTGGTGGGTATTGACATGTGAAATCTTGTTATCAAATATAGTTGGTCGACCAATAGGATGTGAGTGCACTCGAGATAAAAGTCGCGCGTGGCCTTAGTGATGCTAAATTCCACTAAGGAGGAGTACGGTGATGTGAGATTCCACTGGGAGCTATGTTTTACTATACGTGTAAGTACGGTGATGTGAGATTCCACCGGAATTGTCTAGTGGGTTTTGAGAACTATCCGCATATTCGAGTAAAAATGATGGATGCCAATATACCCATGGTGCTCTATATTCTCATGGTTAAGCATATTTCATTGTTCTTTTCCATTTATGCTTATGCATGTAGTGTGTTACTTTGCTTGTATTATGAGAATGAGCATGAGGTAAGCTTATTGCTTGTGACAGTATTCGGTAAATTCACGAGATGATAAATGCATGTTGTTGTGTGTTCAAGCATGGGGGAAATGATTTGGAAACAGTTTTGGTTTCAAGCAATCTATGTTTTAAAACTGCATTGTTGTAGCTACCGTTTTGAGCACCGCTCACTAAGCTTAAATGGTTTCGCTCCTTTTTCCAACAATGCAGGCCCTTAGACCTACGGAGTAGCTCGGGGAACAAGGGAGAATCCAATGGAGTTTGGTTTGCTCAAGTATGGTTTTGGACTTTCAATAATTAATATTAAGCAATGGGATAGGACTTTTGGTTAAGGGGTTGTTGTTATGCCTCCTTGCTTTAGACAAGTTTGCTTGGTTGTGTGTGGCTTGTAATGCCTCATATTCTGTTGAAACATGCTTTGCTTTAGCTTTTGACCTTGTTGGTGAATGTTAAGCATGAGTGTTTTCCCTTATGCTTATATCTGCTGAAATCAATCTTTCTGGGCAGGGCTGTATCGATACGGTCCCCTATTTTAAGAAAGGCGTACCGATATGCGGGGGCGTACCGATACCCACATTGGTATATGGAATCTGAGATTTTGACGAGAAATTGGGGTATCAATACGAGCCTTAGGCGTACCGATACGGTCCCTGGTGTTGACTTTGGGAGTTTGACCATTTAGGGTGTATCGATACCAGCCTTGAAGGGTATCGATACGGCCTCTTGAAGTTGACTTTGGGGAGTTTGACCGTTGAAGGCGTATCGATACGGCCTGTAGTAAATCATTAAAAATCAACCTCTAAATGTCTAGTTTGCTTGGTTCATGTTCGTGTTTGCTTTTCCGCTGCATGTCTCCTCACATAAGTTGCATAATGTCGTTTAGACAAGATAATCTTAAAAGAAATTTTTAGGGTTGCTAATCGGAGTGAAGCCTTAACAGGTTTCTCTTCAGTTTTCCCCGTGTAACCCGTTCAACACAATCTAGTGGCTAGCACGGGTCGAGGGGGTTACAATAATGGATTCGGGAAGGCTCCTCGCCTAATCCCGAGACTCTGACTACACTCACCTTGACAATCCGAAGCTTTCAAGGCTCTCGGATGATAATCCCTTGTTCCTAACCTTCGGTGAATTTGATGGATACTTCTTTTTGTTATCTTGAGCTAGGAAATCGATAAGGAGATTATTAGGATCGATATTACGGTATCAAAATCAATATAATGATATCAAAATCGTTATCCAAATTCAATATAAACAACAACGATGAATTATCCATGGATGGTCAAAACCCTAGCTTAAGATTAAGCTTGATACATCCATGGAATCCAATGATTGATTGAGGAATATTGCTTACCCGAACGATAAGAATGATTCAATATCAATAAATCGAAGAAGAACTAAACTTAAGTTCCTCTCCAATATAGGTATGTGCTTAGAAGATGATGATGAAGGCGAGGGAGGTGTTTGCTAGACAATTATAGGTAAGCTTTTCCTATGCTCTTTTTCTTATTTGATTTATCCTTTAAGGTATTTTTCTTTCCTTTACATGAAGGAAGCTTGCTAGATTAACCCGCGTATGGGTGAATATAATTGATGAGGGGCTAATCGCAAGGTTAGTCCCTCAACTTTTAATTCTCTATAGATTTTCCCTCGAACTTTCTAATAACTATAATTTAGTCACGAATTAGGTTTCGATATTTTTCGATAGGGTCCAACAACAATAATTTAACTCAATTAGAGTCCAATATCAATTAATTAATGAACCGATACAATATTTAGACTTTATCGATGTGAGATTTCCGATCACCAGAATCCTATTTCGACTAAACTGGATTTTGGGGTGTTACAACTCCCCCCCCCCCCCCCCGTTAAGAAAAATTCGTCCTCGAATTTTACCTGAACCGAAGATATGAGGATATTGTTGTTTCATGGTCTCTTCAGGATCCCAAGTAGCTTCTTCAACAGTATGGCTTCTCCATAGCACTTTAACCAATGGTACAAACTTATTACGAAGCCTCTTTACTTTTCTTTCTAGAATCTGAACCGGTTCTTCCTCGTAGGACAAATTTGGATGAATTTCTACAGATTCAAGTTCCACAATGTGTGAAGGATAAGAACGGTATTTCTGGAGCATCGATACATGGAAGCATCGTGGATTTTACTCAATTCAGAGGGTAACAATAATCGATATGCCACGAGGCCAACTCTTTCAATGACTTTAAAGAGTCAAATGAATCGGGGACTTAATTTTCCATTCTTGCCAAACCTTCCACGGTGATACTTAGAGAAAGGCTTTTTCACCAACCTCATATTCAATATCTCTTCTCTTGAGGTCGGCATAGGCCTTCTGCCAGTCAAAGGCAGCTTTCAGGCGATCATGAATGATGGTAACCCGTTCTTCAGTTTCCCGAAGTAAGTCCGGGCCTAACATTTTGCCTTCACCAAGTTCAAACCAACACAATGGAGTCCGACATCGTCTGACATACAATGCTTCATACGGAGCCATTTGGATTGAAGCCTAGTAGCTATTATTGTAAGGCAAATTCAATAAGGGGTAGGAATTTCTCCCAAGTTCCACCAAAGTCGATGATGCATTCTCGAAGCATACCTTCCAAGATTTTTATAGGAAGGTTCAATAACAACACAGTTTTCCAAGAGTTCAATGAAAGAGTCTTTCGATAATTACCTGAATTACCCTTTCTGACTGGCTGTCAGATTGAGGGTGAAAGGCTATGCTAAGATTAACTCTGGTGCCCAGAGCTCCTTGTAAGGTTCTTCATAACCGAGATGCAAATCGGGGATCTCGATCGGAGATAATAGACATGGGTACTCCATGGAGTCGAATCATTTCCTTGATGTACAAATCAGCTAATTTAGGGAGACCGTAGTCAATTCTAACTGGTATGAAATGAGCTGACTTGGAGAAACGATCTACAATGACCCATATGGCATCATGTTTTGCGGGAGTTAAAGGTAGACCACTAACAAAATCCATGGTGATCTTCTCCCACTTCCATTTCGGTGGATCGATAGTTTGCAACAATCCGGTAAGAACACAATGTTCTGCTTTAACACGTTGACACGTGAGACATTTAGATATGTAATCGACTATGGCATGTTTCATGCCCGGACACCAATAGAGTTCACGGAGGTCTTTATACATCTTTACGGACCCAGGGTGAACAGAAAAAGAACTTGAATGAGCTTCAGAGAGAATATCAGTGCAGAGAGATTCATCATTAGGTACACAGACTCGATCATGGAAACACAAGAGCCCTTCAGAATTAATTCTGAAGTCAGGGTTATCCGATAACTTAGAGACAATAGATTGAAGCTCAAGATCTTGCTCATGCAAAACCTTGATTCATGCGAAAATGGTAGACTGAACTTGAAGTTCAAATACAAGACAAAAATGATTCCGAAGTCGGAAGTGAGCATTAATTGCCCGAGGGGCTACAAGATAGTGACATTACAATGAGTTAATGTGCCATATGATACATATAACTCTATATTTACTATCAATACTTACCAGGCAAAGGTTTGCGGCTGAGTGCATTAGCCACAACGTTAGCCTTGCCCGGTTGATAATCAATGACAAGGTTGTAATCTTTAAGAAGTTTCATCCACCTTTTCTTGTCAAAGATTTAACTCATTTTGGGTCAATAGGTACTTAAGACTTTTATGATCACTGAAGAGATAACATATTTCTCCGTAGAGATAATGTCTCACAATTTTCAAAGCAAAGACAACTGCAGCCAATTCAAGGTCATGAGTAGGATAATTCATTTCGTGCAGCTTAAGTTGTCTCGAAGCATAAGCAATGACTTTGCTTTCTTGCATCAATACACATCCTAACCCGAGATGTGATGCATCATTGTAAACTGTGTAGTCATTTTCGGACTCGGGTTAGGTCAAGACTGGTGCATAAGTCAATACTTGTTTCAATTGATCGAAACTCCGTCATTGATCCTCAGTCCAAACAAAAGGATCCTCTTTCCTCAATAACTTAGTCAAAGAAGTGGCTATCATAGAGAACCCTTTTACGAATCTTTTATAATAGCCAGCAAGCCCAAGGAAGCTTCTGACTTCACCAATGTTCTTCGGTGGATGTCAATCTATGATAGCTTGAATCTTCTTCGGTACACCTAAATACCCAAAGCCACCACAATGTGTAAAGGAAAGCAACTTCGGTGAGCCAGAACTCACACTTAGAGAATTTTGCTTACAATTGCTTCTCCTGTAAGGTTTGAAGCACGATGCGAAGGTGGTCTCGGTGTTCTACAACATTTTTGGAATAAATCAATATATCATCTATAAACACCACTAAGAATTTATCAAGATAGGGTCTAAAGACTCGATTCATCAAATCCATAAAAGTTGTCGGTGCATTGGTTAACCCAAACGGCATCACCAAGAACTCATAGTGTCTATATCTCGTACGGAAAGCAGGCTTCGGTACATCACAATCTTTAACTCTCATTTGGTAATAGCCTGACCTTAAATCGATCTTGGAAAATACAGAGGCATCTTTTAGTTGATCGAACAGGTTGTCTATTCTAGGCAATGGATACTTGTTCTTGATGGTCACTTTGTTCAACTGTCGGTAGTCAATACACAATCACATAGAACCATCTTTCTTCTTTACAAAGTAGACCGGAGCTCCCCAAGGTGAAGAGCTCGGTTGAATAAAACATTTGCTTAACAACTCTTGAATTTGAGCTTTCAACTCTTTTATTCAATAACTGACATACAACATGGTGCAATGGAAACTGGAGCAGTCCCAGGTTGCACCTTAATGCCAAACTCTACTTCACGGGTTGGGGGTAATCCCAGAAGTTCATCAGTAAAGACATCGGGAAATTCACATACATTGTCAATGTCTCGTAACTGAGTTTCACCTTTCGCTTCTAACGTCAAAGCACACAATGAAGGATTCATCGCATTCATCAAGACAACGTTTTCCTTACCAAGACCCCGAAGATACAACTTTCTCCTACAACAATCTACCCAGGCTTGATGCTCACTAAGCCAATCTAAACCTAGGATGGCATTGAACTCGTGGATCGGTAAAGCCAACAAATTGGCCATGAACGGAATCCCTTGGATCTTTAAGGGGCAGTTCTGGCATACTATCCTTATAGTGACACAATCTTCTAAAGGATTAGTTATGGAGATTCTCGATACAATTGGTTCAGAAGACATGTTATATTTCTTAACTATGATGGTGCTTATAAAGGAGTGAGTAGAGTCGAGATCAATCAATGCATATAAAGGATGCGAATATAAATCAATGGTACCTGCAATGACATCAGGATCGTCCTCCTCTTCCATGCTCCTTACATGATACATTTGGGCAGAGGCTTTCATGTCTTGCTTGTTGAATGGTTTCCCCGAACCACTTGATCTTCTATAGGTTCCCATTGATCCTTTCTTTGATTTTTTACCTCGAAAGGATTGAGCAGGTGAGGCAGCAGTAGTCGGGTGGCAGTAGTCTTAGTTGTATTCAATGGGCAATCACGAATGAAGTGACCTTTCTCACCACAATAATAACAAGCTCCATTTTGCTTACGGCATTGACCTGCTGGATGCTTATTCTGACAGTAATTACAAACTGGATGTTGGTTGCTCTGATTCGAACCTCTGGTGTTATCATTAGATGTTGCCTTAGTAAAGGACTGTGTCACAGATTGAGGCCTATCAATATTTTCGGAATGAGAGGGTTGTGGATAAACATTCTGCTTAGGGCCTTGATATCTTCCTTTCTTGTTCCACTTTGGAGGTTGAGAATCATCCCTAAACCTCTTCTTAGATTTACCGAACACACCGGCTCATTGAGCCCTTTGCTAGCTTCGGCGGCCTTAACTCGGTTCACGAGGTCTCGGAAATCAATGATGCTCAATGCATTAAACATAGGGCGTAACTCATCATTAAGCCTTGCAATGAACATCCGGCATTTCTCTTCCTCCTTGATGTATTCAGCACCGTATCTACAGTACTTGCAAAAGTCATGGATGTACTGCTCGACCGGTCGTCTGCCTTGCTTGAGATGGAGAAAGATATTTCATCTTTCTGCGAGATAGAACTCACTGATGTACTTCTTACGGAATTCCTTGAGAAAGAACTACCATGTTATAGTGTCCTTGGAGACCGTCAATGTAGTAGTCTCCCATTAGTGGAGTACCTCGTCAGCCAACAACGCGAGGCCACACTCGAGTTTATACTCGTCTGAGCACTGCAATTGCTTGTTCAGGATCCGTAGAGTGTTGTCCAACCAATACTCGGCAATCTTAGGATTACCATCATCTTGACCAGTAAAGGTATAAGCTCGATATTGGGATAGCTTATCAATAGGAGCTCGAGTATGTTGCACAGCGGGAGCAATAGGTAGGATAACTTGTTCAGCCCTCATTGCAGTCATAAATTGCTTGAACATGTCAGCCATGTTCCTATAACATTCAGCTTGAGCAATATGTGTTGCAGGCTCGGCATTCTAAACAGGAGGGTCATGCGGATTCGGTGGATTCGGAGGATTTCCTCCTCTTATCTCCTCGCCATGAGTAGAGGAGCAGGTAGCAGGCTCTTCAATATGAGCTTCATTAGTTTCAGACATATCTATGCAAAAGATCGGATTAGTCGAAAAGTCACAATATATAACTCCTAGGTGGCAAAGTAACACAATAAAAATGCAATAAGCTTTGGTTTAGTCCTAGAATCGACTAAACTCTAGCTCCGATACCACAAATTTAACACCCTCTTCCCGGCCAGGTTGAGAACCGGGTCGGAGAGTGCTACCGATAAATAGTACGGTTATCGGTGCAATAAAATTTCAATCCATGAACAATACATGTGCAACGTTATACTATAAAACGTTGCCGAATATACAACTCATTCCAATTCATCCATTATGAAGCGATAATTAATCATTTAGGACCAATTCTTAACTATTACAAGTTTTAGAGACTAAACTGTAAATCTGATAAATTAGAGGTTCTTCAATGCAATTGGTTATACATTAATGAAATTTAAAACAATATTAACAAGTCTATAAATTGTCATACTATTCGGAATTCATTTACTCATTCAATTTAATCACCCTAATTTCAGTGACCAATTTGTGACCAATGTAAACTTTCAATTTATGTCTTTTAACCAACTTAACTAACCATGTATCGAAACGCCTTGATGTTGTTTCGATACGGATGCACGATGGTCAACCTTGGTTTACGTGGCTCTTTACCCGTATCGATACATGTAAGCTCTATTTCGGTATGGGTTGACTTTTATTGACTTTGACTCGTTCCGATACATGTTAGGCCCATATCGCAATAAGGAATTCCAGTGGCAAAACGTTTTCATATAGCTCCAAACCATTTCGATGCGCCCTGCTCCTTAGGTTCAATTATGCTTAACCGTATCGATACTCCACTACCCCGTATCGATACGGCATGACATTAATGATAGATTTTTGCTGTTTTTTAATCGAATTGACCTACCAAACAATGTTCAAATGCAATGAAACTTTACACACAATATTTCAATGCTATAAACTATTGGCATGCTAAATTTCATGATCATTCGAATACGTTTACTAGATTTTCACCTGTGTGAGCCATATATGTCATTTTTACCAACTTTTAGCCATACCAAATGTCATTTTAAGGCCTTTAATAACATTACAACTTATAGACATTACAAGCATACCAAAATGGGCACAAAAGACTAGATCAACTAGTTTGTCACCTTCCTAGGAGTTCATAAAGTCAAAATACATTATTTTGGCTTGTAGTGAGTTGTCTTGCCTTGACTTTTCCGATCTTCCAAAAGGGGTCGATTCCTTAACCTGAAATGCATGAGATGAGACATATTAAGCATACATTGCCTAGTGAGATAGTCATATACAATATAAATATCAATGAGTGATGCATGTACATATTCTCATGCATATCAATATCAATATCATGCTCCAACATACAATATTTAACACATCAATTTCTTAATTAACCCTTGGATTGAATCAAGATATTGGATACACAAATTCCTACGCCTCGCTAAATCAATAAATGATCTAGTCCCTCTGCCTCGTTAATATGACCAATACCAAAACACATCCCTCCACCTCGCCAAATCAATATAGGCCGTAGCCTTAGAACCGTAGTCCACCCGTACACTGAGCTCATAAATTCTATGGCATGCCAATTGTATCCAAAGTCCATTCAAATTTAAGGTTTCAATGACAACATTGGTATTCAATATTCAATGATGATTTCAATTATCAATATCTTCAATGTTATTATTAGTTAACATGTTTCAATATCAATAACTCATGATGTCAATGTCAATGTTCAATGTTCAATGATTCATTTGCAATATTTCAATAACAATAACTATGTCAATAACAATGCACAATGACGATGTCAATATCTATGTCTAATGTTCATTACCAAACTTATCGATACTTAACAATAGATTCATTTAACAATCCGATGCAACTTCCTTAAGGGAAATGTTAGCTATATGATCGAAATCAACAATAATGAATTCGGGAAGGCTCCTCGCCTAATCCCGAGACTCCGACTACACTCACCTTGATAATCCGAAGCTTTCAAGGCTCTCGAATGATAATTCCCTTGTTCCTAGCCTTCAGTGAATTCGATGGATACTCATTTTCGTTATCTTGAGCTAGAAAATCAATAAGAATATTATTAGGATTGATATTACGATATCAAAATCGATATCTGAATTCAATATAAACAACAACGATGAATTATCCATGGATGGTCAAAATCCTAGCTTGAGATTAAGCTTGATACATCCATGGAATCCAATGATTGATTGAGGAATATTGCTTACCCGAACGATAGCAACAATTCGGTATCTATAAATCGAAGAAAAACTAAACTTAAGTTCTTCTCCAATTGAGGTGTGTGTTTAGAAGAAGATGATGAAGACAAGGGATGTGTTTGCTAGACAATTCTCGGTAAACTTTTCCTATGCTCTTTTCCTTATTTTATTTATCCTTTAGGCTATTTAGCTTTCCTTCACATGAAGGAAGCTTACCAGATTAACCCACGTATGGGTGAATATAATGGGGGAGGGGCTAATCGCAAGGTTAGTCCCTCAGCTTTTAATTCTCTATAGATTTGCCCTTGTATTAATTACATAAACTAAAATTCGAGACCTATTAATTGGTTGAATAGTCGAGAATGTTCGTATTGTCTCATCTTATATTGTATGATTTTAAATTTTAATATTTATCTTATAAATATAAATACCTCTCTACTTAACCAAAAAAATTACATAGAGTAAAAGTTCATTATTTATTCAATTTTTGATAAGGGGAGAGAGAAGTGGGTCATAAACTTGATCCCTAATGTCATCTAAAACTAAAGTAATATCATTTGTCATTCGAGAGCAAAACACTAAAAAATTAAACTCTATACTTTAATTCTAGATCCTAAACCATAAAACTTAAATTACAAGTTTAAATCTTAAAAATATTTTTTTCAGTATTGGGACATGTATAGAGCACCAAAAAGGAGCGGAATATTTCTAGTCGTCATTGCATTATAGGTTTTGTTTTGTTTTTTTGTTTTTTTTTTTACAAATCCTAATTCTAATTCTAATCCTACCTAGGGGAGGGGAAGGGAGACTCTATGGGAAAGAAATTGTGCTCCTAGTGAGTCTAAAACCCATGACCCAAGGAGGAATTATATCATGGGTCACTCCCGCCACGTCATCCATGGGACCAACCTATAAAAATCATCCATCTCATTAATTTTACCATATCATATTTTTACCAAGTGAATCTTCACTCATATTTACTGTAAATCAAATTTAAAAACAGTTTTTACCAAGTGAAGTTTCACTTTGTAAAAAGATGACATGTAAAAACTAATGAGATGGATGATTTTTATAGGTTGGTTCAGGGGTGAAGCCAGAATTAAATATTAGGAGGGGCCGAAATATTGAATTTTAATAAATACACTGACTTATTACGTATTTAAACTCAAAATTTAAAAGGTGGTGCCTAATTTGTCTAATATTTAAACTTATAACGATCAAGTCGACTATTAGGGGAGAATCATGAGCGTTTGTTTAGGGCCCCAACCAGCCTATGACCCATAAAAATTAATTATTCTTATTTTCTAAATTTTATTTTTTAAAAAAATGAATAAATTTATTCTCTTTTTCAAATTTCAAATTTTAATTTTTTGTCAAATTTAATTTTCTTCTTATTCTTCTTCAATCTAACGATAAAAAATAAATGATACAGTATTCTTCATAGTTCATGTATTTATTGTTCAAAATTAAACTCCATATCATACACACAATTCAATCCCTTCAAATTTTCTAAACAAAACAATGAAAATAATGTGTTTGACAAAGTTTGATAATGTTTCTATGATTTATTAATGAAATATTAAATTAATTTTTCAAAATATTGAGATATGTTTTTGCTTTATGGTCCATTTCTTAGTTTTCCCTCTATAAAGGTTCATTTTTTTAGTCATTCAGGGCTCGAAAATGTCTGAGACGATCCTAATAAAGACCTAAATTGTTATTAGACTAAAAAATTTGAAAATACATACCCATTTTTCTTTGGTTCAACCATACTTAATTAAATATCTAATAAATCACTGTATTTTTAATTTAAATACTAATTTTTGCATGGACCAAAATACTATTTGACCAAAATTTATCTGATGTAAAAAAATTTAACAGGGGTCGGGCCCTTTGAGCCCTACATAGCCCGCCATTGGGTTGGTCCCATGGATAACGTGGCATGAGTTACCCATAATATAATTTCTCTAACCCAAGAAAATATAAGAAAACAACGATGGACGTAGTTCGGTCAACCGGCCAAATGTAATTGCTCCATTACAGTTTTTGTTAAACTTCATTATTTAATGAATTTAAAAAGTCATGTAAAATCACATCAAGAACTAATAGAATTGAAGAACCAAAAGAAGAAAGTAAAGTGAAAAGGCAAAAGAGCAAAATTATAGGGAAAACGTTGTATACATATAATGAAGTAGCAAGGAAAGTATAAGAATAAATTGAAACTAATGGATAAAAATCATCTACCCTTTTCAGTGCTCATTTCTATACCCCAACACTAAAAAATTAAATTCTAAGCGCTAATCTTAAATTTTAAATCCTAAATCATACATTTTATACCCTAAAATTACACCTTACCCTAAATTTCCTAAATCATAACTTTAAACCTTAATTTTAAACTTTAAATCTAATTTTAGTGTGAAGCATAAATAAGAGCACGGAAAAGAGGATTTGAAACTAATCATGTTTAGTGTTTACCATAGTTGGAAGTAATGCATTGATTCACTCCACTTTCTCGTTTCTCTCTCTGTATATATAAAGCACTTCTTAAAAGAATCTCTCTGGGGATTGAGATTGAGTTTGTCTACATCTGTTTGAAAATTCGAACGCACTTTCTCATTTTGGCTCATTGGTTGTGAGTAGCAAGAGATCAACCCTACAGGCAAGTTCAAGTGTTCAACTTATATTATGCTAATGTTTCATTTAGTTCAACTTATAATATGTATACACACACTTGGCTTATAATTAATATGTTTTTGATAATATATAATTAATATTTTTATTTGTAACTTTTGGATATACCAAACTGACATATGATATAAGTATTTATTTGTTAGGTAAATTATATAAATTATCATTAAATTACTCTCAAACCTATTTTGGTCACTAAAGTTTCAAAACGTTCAATTTACTCACTGAAGCTTAGACATTGAACATTTTCTTTTTACTCTTTCATTAATTTTTTTGATGTCGTTCATTTATCGGCGAACGAAAGAACTTCTTCAAGATTCGAACTGTAGAAAGGTTCATTGACACGAGGGAAGAAATGTACTAAGAAACATGCTCCATCCGATGACGAAGGGGAAGACCAGCAAGAGAAAAATCCAAAGATTTTTGCCTAATTCGTAGACTCATGCGGCGAGATGAAGCGACTAGTAAAATTTTGTATCGAATGACCACCATTTACAGGGCGCGTCCAACGATGGTGAACGATGGAGTGACAAAAAAACGTTCAATGTCTGACTTCAGTGAATAAAATGAACATTTTGAAACTTCACTGACAAAAATAGGTTTGAGAATAAAGTTCAGCGGTAATTTATGTAATTTACCCTATTTGATATTATAGATATGTTTTATGGTATAAAAATTCTCTGCCCCTTTTCGGTGCCCTACATATGCCCTAACACTAACAAACACTACAAAATTAAATTCCAAGCTCTAACCCTAAATTCTAAATTCTAAACCCTACACCCTATACCCTAAAAAATACACCATACCCTAAATTTTCTAAACTCTAACCATAAACCCAAACCTAAAACCCTAAACCTAATTTTGAGCTTGAGGGCATAAATAAGGACACCGAAAAGGGAAGTGGATTTCATCTTGTTTTTGTTTTATGTATATTAGTAAATTGCAAGGATCTTTAAATTTTGGAACCGCAATGCTCATCATTGGTATATATTTATTTATAACCAGATTAAAGGAAGCCAACACAGTAATATCATGAATCCAATTACAATGGTAAAGAAATTATGGGATGCATGGGACGTGAGAGCCATGATTATTCTCGGTCTCCTCTTACAGATCATTCTCTTCGTGCTCGGCAACCGTAGAAAATCCATGGTTGGAATCATTCTTTGGCTTGCATACCTAAGTGCCGATTGGGTGGCCACTGCTGCACTCGGTAAGCTTACTTCCACTTGCATATACGAATCTGCTCCAAGCCTCCAAGCAACTTCTTAAGAGGGTTATGGTCAGGGACGGACTCAAAACTTTAGGTTAGGAGAGCGAACTTATAAATTTTTAGAAGGGCGTACTTATAAAAGTTTAGGGGGCAAAAATGGATTTTTAATAGAAAATACATAAAAAAATTCTAAAATTTTTTTAAATCATATATGATTTTCAAAATTTTAGGGGAGCACCCCCTCGGTCCATCCTTTTTTATGGTCCTCACTGCTTTTGCTGCACCTCAGCGGTCCCGACACCATCACTGCCTACGACTTGGAAGATAATCTACTCTGGATGAGACACCTTCTCGGGCTGGTGATCCAAGCTGCACTGGCAGTTTATGTTATTGTTCTGTCGTGGACTAGATCTTGGGTTTCACTCTTTAATTTCCCTCTCTTCATGGTTGGAATTGTTAAATATGTGGAGAGGAGTTGGAGCCTTTATTCGGCTAGCCGGTCGGACTCACCAATGGTTTGCTTTGAAGAGACAAGATGTGAAGAATTACTTCTCGACCACCGGAAGCATAAAGTCGTTGCCGGCGAAACTGATAGCTCATTTGCAGGACATTGTCCATTTATCTGATAACAGATCAGAAGATTATTTACGTTCGCTGGTTCGAAGGTCTCCGGTTGGTTGTATGTTAGAGATTGCGTCGATCGAGCTGGGGTTTATGTTCGACATGTTGTACACTAAGTCAGTCATAATGTACACCAAGGTGGGATGCATTTTACGCGTAATCGGCTTCTATTGCTCTTCATTTGTCTTGGTTTTGTTTATGAAAAGCTTCAGTGTAGGAGAGTTGTCCGAGCAGTACTGGTCAAGTATAGATGTTTGCATCACTGGAATCTTGCTGGTTGGAGCTATAGCTTTAGAATTTTATGGTCTGTTTGTGATACTTTCTTCGGATTGGTCAGTGGTGTTGAAGATGAAGTACAACAAGAGCCGGTTTCTACGAGGAATCTTCCGATTGTCGTCGGAAAAGAAAAGGCGGTTAGACTGTATGGGACAGTTCAATCTTCTGAGGTACTGCATAAGTTTCAGGAAATGGGCCAGGTGAATTAGAATCTTACAAACGATCGGCATTGAAGACATGGTGCTCAAGTACTGGCACACAAGTTTCAGACACATCCCCTCGTCACTAAAGAAACCAGAGAGCTTCCCGTTGGTGAGGGAACATCGCGCTCCTCATTTCACAAGAGGGGAGAGGGCACTTGAGAGGCACCAATGCACTGATGAGATGGTGAATGACACAATGTTGATGGATTTGGGTGCAACCATCATGATCTGTCATGTCGCGGCCGAGATCTATTATCCCGACCCTGTGTCGACCACAAAGGATGAGAACATTGTCACGTCCAAAGTAATTAATATACGAGTACATGATGTACCTTTTGGTGATGAAACCTTCGATGGTTTCGGAGGACAGCAACTTCTGGTTCAATTCCTTGAGTGGAAAGCTAAGTAAAGTGTTGCAACAGAACAACAATATTTCGGTGGAGAATGCAGCCTCGATTTACCAAGGGTGTGCAGACATTGTTTCGGCCGAAGAAATTGACTCCGCGCCGTATGCAATTGTGCTGGATAATGCTGTGTAGGTGGTGAAGGTTTTGAGGTCGAGGGGAGATGGGTGGGAAGTAATGAAGTCGGTATGGTTGGAGATGATGCAGTAGGCAGCAATATGTTGTCCCCATGTCTCTCATATTCAAGAGCTTAGACAAGGCAGTGAAGTCCTCACTCTGTTTTGGCTTCTACCAAATTACAAAGTATATTTGGATTTTGTGGACTAATGTATATGCAACCGATTGGTGTCATTTTTTTTTCATAATTGTAATATTTTCATTTTCTTGTCTCATGATTTACAAATTTATTTTATTTTATAAATTTAACACATTCACATTATAAAATCATCATGTTATATACGCTGTCGTACTTCGATTATTCATTTCATGTAATATAATCATCTAAATTTGCCATGACTAAGAAACAATATGCACAACCTTAATAGAAAAGGTGGGTTTGAAAATTAAAAAAAAAATGTTACCAATTGCAACAACACCACAATATCCCAAGTTGTTGAATACAAACCGGAAAATGCCGCACAAGAAAACAATGAACAATCGCCAGTCCACTTGAGACACTATGAAAGAAACCGGAAAAGGGGCCGCCCGGAAAACAACTGAAAACCCCATAATTTCAGTAAATTTCAAGCACCAAATCTCGAAAACTATTGTTTTAAATCCACACTCATAATAGAGAACAAGTTAGTATCTTCTCCTAGGACTCCTGGAACGATGTGTCCTTCCAGACCTGCAAAATGTACAAGGTATAAAGGGTAAAGCTAGATTCAAGTAGTGCACTTATTTTGAACTCTAGCAAAGGCGATAACCAACACCAACCAGCTAAAAGTTACAATTTCCCAACAATATATACCTGTAGGATTACTACTGAATTCGCAATAACTTCCAATTTGATGGCTTATGTGAAATATAAAATAAAGTGGAATGTAAACATGTTTGGGAAAGAAAAACACCATCAAGCATACTTTTTTTTTCATAAAATTGGCATATATTTCAAATAAGGTTAGCTTGTAAAGGAAAAGGTTATGCTTAAAGCTCAATTTCGAGATTTGAGCAAGGTTTGCATTAGGAAATCGGGTCCATTTAAGCTGGGTTGAGGTTGTCACAAGTTCCAGCCTTTCAGGGTTTCATCCAAGGCCCGAACCATTCAAATTTGGATTGCTTCAGTTCAAGTGATAAAATGTTCTTAATTTAAGTACAGTCAAGTTGCATGAACACATCATTCAATTGATAGAATTAACAGATCTCAATCCAAAAACTCAAAAGCATATAAATAGAGACAAACCTCATATTTTTTCTTTTGAAGGCTCCAGTACTAGGTCCATTGCTGAAGGCCCAATCAACATTGATGGTTTGTGTAAGAAGTTCTGCTCCATCCATTGTAGATATGGCATTCTTTGCTTCTTCAAACTTTTCATATTCAATCAGTGCATATCCCTAAAACGAGGAACACTCATATTTTACTAGAGCACAAATATTCAATCCTAAGGAAATGCTATAAAAGAAGGTAAAAGAAATCATTTGTCCTTCGTTTTATCATCTTCATTCAATGCTATTTGCCTATTTGTCAAACAAGCATTCAGGAACTACATAAATGGTTAGAAACAGCGAACTGCTTGATATCTCATAATATAACTGAATCCACATTCTCTAATACATATAATAAACACACAAAAATATAAATGTTAAACAAGCAGAAAGAGATAGACAAAATATTTCCAGTACATAGAAAAAAATACATGCAATTTGAAGAGCTCCAGCACCAAAAACAAAACATAATTAATACTACACAATTGCAATGGTCTGATGGTCATAAAGGGAGATACACCAATTTACTAAGTTGCCTACCTTAACAAATCCAGTGCGACGATCAAGATTTAAATGCAAATTCTTGAGGTCACCAAATTCACCAAATGCATTCTGCAAATCATCCTCTTGGGCTTCCTCATGTACACCACTGACCAAAATAATCCATCCTTCAATAGCTGCACATTTATTAACGAGAAGTACTATTGAGAAAAGAGCTCACAAACATATAGGAAAATCTTAATTCGTTCTTGAACACAATTGCTTTTATCTACTGTACTCTACAAGTTGAGTTATATTGACACTGTGTAGGAAAATAAGGGGTGCTCAAACAGAGGTCGCAAACCTTTAAATTAATTCAGTACAGTATAAAGCATTCAATTGGTGGTTCAAACATGGCCAAACAGATAATAGAAGTCCTTAAAGAAGAGCATACAGATTTGAAAATCATAATCTTTTTCCTTTTCTTTCATGGGACATATTGTCCTTGACGGAACTTCAAATATCCTCACAGGCGATGTCCCAACAAAATTCTGAGGACTGGAAAACAGGATCAATCCCCATCCCATTCTTTTGATAATGGACTTAACAAGGTTAAGATGTTCCAACAACACGCAAAACAATTCATTTTGGTATATAATCCTTGAATAACCTGTTAAATGAACCAAAGATTAAGATATCTTATCAGGGAAATTCATTCATTAGGATTAGTCTTTCGAACTATTTACTTATGAAAATGTTTTACTGGCAACTGTTACCAAATCAAGATCAGAAGACAAATTAACACTATGTTCTTAATATTTTCAATATTAGCAAACTCAAACTACCAAATCTTCCAGCTCGTTTCAACCAAACTTATTCTAAAATCATTGTGAACTTTTCATGTCAATTCCGTAATTATATTGTCTTCTAGGCCACAGATAAAATAAAACCCTAGGTAAAACAAAATGAAACAATATAAATAAAAGACGAGATAAAAAAAATCAGGGTTTATAGGAAGGACTAACATCTCTGGGGACCGGGGCCACCATCAGTGCCAAGGGAGTCAAAGTCGCGGGAGGCAAGACGGGACTGGCGGTCGGCATCTTCATCGCGGAAGCCACGGCCCTTGGTCTTCTTAGGGCCAGAAAGAGAGGTGGAAGCACCGCCAGTGATGGCGGACTTGAGCTTAGGCATAGCCGCTTGAGGGGAAGCGTCGCCGGTGGCGTCCTCGTCCATGAGGTCATCGTCCTCCGGCTCGAAATCCACCGCTTCAACGTCAGCACTCGCCATCACCGCTTATTAACTTTTAGAATATCAAAAACAAAATCTAGTTGTACTCTGATTCAAAATTCGTGAGTTTGCTCTGCAAAAGTAAGATTAGTTGAGATCCTGAAACTGAATTTGGGCTGGAATTCGGGTTTTATTCTTAACTCGGCCCAGGTAGCCTTTGGTAAAATTTAGTTTAGGTTTAAGTTTTAGGGTTTAGAATTTAGAATATATTGTTTAGGGTTTATTTTTATAGGGTTTAAGATTATGAATTTAGAATTTAGGTTTTACAATATGCATATTTGCAGCATGTGAATCAAAATTTTATTCTTAGTAAAAAAAATTATTTATTTAAATAGGATCTTCTTACACTATGTACATTAATTTATGATCATTGAATTGGAGTAGATTATTGGTTGAGATTAAAATTCGAAAACGTGGAGATTTTTAAGAAAAAAAGAATGATTTAATCTTAGTCATTAATTTACACACAACCAATAATCCTAGGGGTGGCAATGGGGCGGGTTGTGGACAATTTTGCATTTCGCACTCCGTCCACAACACTTGCGGGTACGGTATCAGAGAATCTCCATTAAATGTTTCGGGGATTTTTTCGTCTACATACTCATCTCTTACGAATTTGTGCGGTTTTCGATTAATCCTCGCACCCAAAAATAAACAAAACTTAACACATTAAAACAAATATTCAACATTAAACTTCTAAAATTATAAACATAAGTGATGAATTTAGTTTTACCAACAACAAACAAATCATTTCAAAACTATAAAAACATGAGTAAAATATTAACTATTGAAACATGACAATCTGCACTACTTTTAAAGAAAATATGTAACTAATAATCTACATATCCAAATCATGACCTGTTTGTTCTAAAAGAAACTAGATTCGATAATCTTCCAACCATATAAATTATATCTTCTAATTTTACTCGTACGATTTATGGAAAATTTAGAAGTTAATGTCATTGTTCTTTTTGGAAACAGTCTTTTCTTCTTAACTCTTGCTCACTCAAACATTAATAACTCCTAATATATAACTCGAAATCAAGAACCGTTTGTTTTAAATGAATCTAGACTTTCGTATGGTTATAAAAATAGAAATATAAGACTCACTTCCTAATTTATCTTGAGGAATTTTTGGTGATTTTTCAAAGTCATTACTAAAACAGTTTTCTAAGAAATCTGCTGTCAATTTTTTTATGATCTTTCAACAATCAAATATTCATATTTTTTAAAGGGCAAACTACCCTAGTGACCACTCAACTATTGGTCGCGACCTGTTTTGACCACCCAACTAAAAAATCAAAATTCGACCACCCAACTATTTAAATGGACCTATTTTGACCACCGACCGTTAAAAGTTAACGGAAAAGTGACGTGACCGTTAAAGTCAAATGTGTATAATTACATATTTGGTCCTTGTTAGTTACCTATTATATCAATTTAGTCTTAATTTTAAATTAAAATAAATAAAGCTAATCAACCAATTTGGTGATGACATGTGTCATCGCCCGATTGGATGAATTTATTTTAATTTTTAATTTAATTTATTTTAATTTTTAATTTAATTTAAGAAAAATGAATATGAGTATGGTGTGGTTTAAACCCATGACCTCTTGGTTGGAAGAGTTAAAGCTTAACCACTAGGCCAACTACTCCTTGGTAATGTAAATTGCACCATTTTATGTATACCTTATAATGAAGTTTGTGCTAGGGAAAAAAGAAAAAAAAGGTTTGAGAGGAGACTCGAATAGGGGTGATAATGAGCCTGACCTGCTCGCGAGCTACTCAGGCTCGGCTCGGTCAAAGCTCGACTCAGGCTCGAGCTCGGCTTGAAACCTTAGCAAGCCGAGCCGAGCCTACCCAGGCTCAGCTCGAAAAGCTCGTGAACAGGCTCGGAATCTACATATGCACTAAAATAAATTATGTGTTTGTATTTTCTTTCTTTAGTTGGTTGTTGTTTGATTTTGTATTTTCTTTAATTATGTGTTTGTATTATAAGAATATTTATTGATTATTTGGATGAATCTAATTTTTGGCACTTTTCCCCCTTTCCGGTCATTGAATTCCGTTTTAGTGTTGGTTATTGAATGAATTTTTAACGAAAATTTTATAAAAAAAAAACTATAACAAAAATTTTCATTTCGAGCCGAGTCGAGCCTGACGAGCCCGAACTGAGCCTGACAAGCTTCGAGCCCGAGCCGAGCCTAAAAGTATTGTTTTCGAGCCGAGCTCGAGCCTAAAATTCCGAGCTCGGCGAGCCTCGAGTCCGAGCCGAGCCCAATTACACTATTTCCGAGCCGAGCCTAGCCAGCCTCGAGCTCAACTCGGCTCGTTATCACCCCTAGACTCGAACATGGGTCACATGAGATATATAAAAACACGTATATCAAATATTCGATTTAAATGAAATGAAGTTTGATTTTAAAAAATATTCGAATATTTGATTTAAAAATATTAAATCGAATTTTTAAAATATTTGAATACTTTTTTAAATTAAATTTATTTTCTTTTAAATCAAATATTTTTTAAATTAAATATTTAATATTTTAATAAATATTCGATTTAATTTAAATATGAAAAAGAAAAAATATTCGAATATTTTAAATCGAATTTCTTTTCTTTTAAATCAAATATTTAATAATTTCATATTTTAATTAAATCGAATATATTTGATTTAATGATATGCACATTTTTATATATCTCATGTGACTCATGTTCGAGTCTCCTCTCAAATATTTTTCTTTTCTTTTACTAGCACTGACTTCATAATAAGATATATATATATATATATATATATATATGGGTTAGGATCAACTTACACCGTGTAAAACTCTTTAAGTTTTACACCTTTTTTGGATCGTTGGATGGGGGAAATGGATGGTTGAGATTAACTCCGTGTTTTTAATTCCCAAGTGATAATCTTCACATATTTTACTGTTAATCTTATCCATCCGTTTCACTCATCCAACGATCCAAAAAAGGTGTAAAACTTAGAGAGTTTTACACCGTGTAATTTGATCCTATCCCTATATATATATATATATATATATATATAGAATGGTGCAGTTTACATTACTAATGAGTAGTTGGCCCAATGGTTAAGCCTTGGCTCTTTAAACCAAGACGTCATGGGTTCAAACCACATCATGCATATTCATTTCTCTTTGAGGATAATATATTAAAATAAATTTGTCCAATCGGTGATAACACGTGTTGTTATCTAATTAGTTGATTAATTTTATTTAATTAAATTAAAATTAGGACCAAATTGATATAATAGGTAATTAACAGGAACTAAGTGTAATTATACAAATTTTACTTTAAATGTCACATCATCTTTCTGTTAGATTTTAACGGCTGGTGGTCAAAATATGTCTATTTAAATAGTTGGGTGGTCAATTTTTGAAATTTTTTAGTTGGGTGGTCAAAACAGGTCGCGACCAATAGTTGAGTGGTCACTGGGGTAGTTTACCCTTTTTTTAAAATACATATCGAAATTGATCATCGTGTATTTTAAACAAAATTGGACTTAATCACATTTACAAAAATGTAAAGACTACTTTCTAATTATCTTTATGTAATTTACGGAGAATTTCCAAACTTACTCCAACCGGCCATACTCAGATTATAGGAGATTAGATTTTTGTTGAAAAATGCGTAAATTACCCTTATAACCATCCAATTTTGTAAAATATTAGGGTTCTAAGAGGATTTTTTCGGGATCCTTACGGTGATTTATACGGGTACGGTTCGGTTATCCCCACTGTTTGGATATAATAATCCTCGTCCCCATCTCCATTTGAGCTTCAGTGATAAAACTTTCTCCGTCTTCGTCGGTAAAGATTTTAATTATTCTCCATATATTTCGGTTGGGACCCCACAATTTTCGGTTATTCTCCACCCGATTGTCACCCCTAAATAATCCTAAATTAATATAAAACTATGTGAGTTTTATCTAATATAATGACATTTCAAATAAAAAATAATTTTTAATAATATAAAGGTAATTACAAGGTAGTATCTGCTCATACAGATTCTTATCCCTTCAATAATGTACATACACTTTATAGATAAAGCGATTTAAACTCGTATCTCTTAAAATAAACATCATCCGCTTTTCTATTGGGACATTTGTTGAGTTCTCAAATAGAAAAACTTATATATTAAAGTTTGTTTAACAAGAAATTATAGACGGAATAATAAAAGATTTATATATAGGTTTGTTAATTTTACGTTCGATCCTTAAGTGTGCTTTCTGACACACACATATATAGGAGTATATGCTAAATTTAGAAACTAATTTAGTTCAGAAATTATTAGAACAAAAGAAGAGTTACTTGTCGGGATGAAATGCAATATCAACTCTCATTCTGAATTATGAAAATGGTTGGCCGATCTGAATTAATCGAACAATAATTTGAATAGCAACGGTTATAAAAAGAAAAGGAAAAAAAAATCAATAAAGTTGGCATTCTCTCCATCAATAAATCAATGGCCTTCCGAATGCTTTCTTTAACAAAATCTGTACATAAATCGTGGGACTTCCATTCCATGCAACTAATTTGAACTCGAATTTCGGTTTCCAGGAGCAGAAACTCTGATAGATTATGCATAGTTGGAAGGGAAATAAGACCATTATCTCTACTGAAATCTTGGTGCATGCATTTTCTTTTTATACCCCATCAAGCCACAAAGGTCTATTCCAGGATATCAGATGGCCAGAGCCGCTTCCATGTCGATATCTCCTCGACGCTGCTAAGTTTACGGATTCCACCATAAAATCCACCTGCCTCGTCTCCCTCCTCTCGATGTTCTTTCCGGTTGACCGTCTTGTTTCGCCACCGTGATCCGGGGGCGTACTGATTGAACTCTAACGCAACCGTATCTGTTTAACAACACTAAGATGTTAAAAGCCAGACAATAACAAAAAAAGCTTTTATTACAGCACCATTATCTTGCAACTTTTATGCAACAAATGTGCAAATCTATCTGGTTTCTCGAGTTGCAAATTATTACCAAAAACAACCATTGCAGTCCCACAAGCCTTAAAGATTCTAGATGAGTAAAGCAAACAGAGTCCCATTGGGTCCTTTTAGTGTGGTTGGCCATAAATATTCTCCCGAGACACAAGTTATCACAATGCCGGTCGAATTTACGACATAATGACAGCGATTTGTGTTTGGGGACCAACCCAACAGCACAACTTGGGGACCATGTATTGGAAAAATGAGGTTCCTGAAAATGACCTACGCTCAACCCGATGTCCTCCATGAAAGTTAACTTTATGAATTGCTATATTCCCTGAACTCTTCATCTCCTTAAAAGTATTCGTATTCGACATACATTCAAACATACGCAATCGGGTAAAGAGGAGAATGATTTTCCAAATCTATGAACTAAACATGACCATATTCGTGTTAGATACCAACACGTAACATAGCTTACAAGAGTGTTTGTATCTCTCACACATACACAGTTAATTTCTTCAACACAAGAGAATATATTTCTACTCTTAAAGGCAGAAGTTGAGATCAAACTTACCACTCTGATGACACCGGCAGAAATTTTCGTTCCCGTCGCATGATTCCAAGTGGCCGACCACACCATACCACCAACCTACAATACATAAGGCAATTTTATCAGGCAATAGAACTAATGATATTCCTAGCAACTTCATAAGGTACAAAAACTAACCATATGGGAATTCTTTGTTTCTTCTCCATTGAATCTCGATGTGATCCCCCGGGCGTAGCTCGTTCAAACAATCAGAAACGTGAAGATCGTGTGGTGAAGTATCGATCGGCGGTGCTCTCAGCCGTTCCCACGGCACGTTATTCTCGATTGCCACCGCCCTCCTTCCATGTGGAGGGTACCTAAAAGCATCAAACCAAATCCAATATCAATCCAGCAGACCAGAGTAATTTAAGTTTCAAAAACATGTTCATATGCCCCATATTACCTTGCTTGGAACGTGTCGGTACGTTGATCATAGCTGAGTTCAGCATCATAGCATGACAGCATAAACCCAACATGGCCATTCTACAAACAACAAAGAATCTTATAATCAAAGTGGAAGCAGCACAAACACAAGTGGGGAATTTGATTGAAAGTAAAGAGAATCAAATACCTCACGGTTATAGACCTGAGCAGGGAACCAGAATTCGCCACTCTCAAGAGCAAGAAACCAAGACATGATTGAATCATCCGGCAAAGAACCCTGCTTACTACAATCATCAACCTTTGGTCTGAACCACCAAGATGGCCTAACAATAGACAAAATCCTCATCAAACATGTTGTTGGCCCCCCATGTTTCAAAAGACTCGAGTCCTTCCTCAAAGCAACATGCCATTGCCACTCTCGGTAAGCAGCAGGGCCAATGATTCTACCCCATTTGTTCTTCATATGTTTTTGCCAGAAATGATCGGCCGTACACATACTCCTCAAAGAGCTGCAAACGCCCGCCATGCTACAAAGACTAGCCGGCGGCAGCCTTTCGATTATGCATTCCAAGGCCAAATCCGGTAAGTCCAAAACCGAGATGGCACCACCACCACCTTCAACCTCCCTAAAGCTGTCAACTTTTGAACCGAAATTAATCTTTTTAGACATTTTGGAAGGGAAGGAGGTGAAATAGCTAATACCAAAACTGTTTTTGATCAACTTGGGAATGGAAGCAAAGGAAAACTTCAACTCAATTGGCCATGGCGGAAGTGGTTTCAACTTAAAAAAGAAGAGGAAGGGGAAACAAGTGAGGAACAAATAGAGTAGCATTCCAAGAGATACAAAAAGGAGAGAAAGAGAGGGGAATGGCTGAATTCTCTTATGGGGACCAAAATTCAATAATATAAGGCAAAAGAAATCAATGGAAGAGAACCCTATTGTTTATCCTCTTCTCTCATCCCCATTAAAAACCAAAGTGAGATCATCAATGTAACAAGACCCCAACTTTGATTAAAAAAATTCACAAAAAGAAAGGGTTTTTATTGGCTAATATCAAAGCCCACCAAACCCTCAAAGGTGGGCCTCTCTTGCCAATGACCAATCAAAACAAAAACCAGCAAGTAAAATATGTGAATAAAAGAATTTTCTTTCCTTCCAAACAGAAAAGTTACCTAACAACCAATCCAAGAAAACAAATCTCGACCGCACAGACAACTAAACAGCTGTCGTGTAATAATAAGGAGATTTTAGTGGATGAACCCAGAAACAGGGGTGGTGGGGTTACAGAGATCTGATATGGGGTGTTTCTGACACCTGGAAAATTTTATCCACCAAAAAAGAATCTTTTTTTTGAAGATGGTGATAATCTTTTGAAGATAATAAGGTGACAGACAACAAAATCTGGGTTTGTTTGGGATTGGAAGAAAAGACACAAAACAGAACAAAAATAATTGAGATTCAGAAATTTGATGAAGAAGATCTTAGTTCTTTGGTTCGATCTTCTTCATCAAATTCTCTCTCTTTTTTACTTCCTTTTTTTTGTCTACCAGTATATGAACGTATGGGTATGGGATGGATTGATGAAGACGATGGTTAAAAGGGGAATATATATATATACATTTATGTGTGGATATTAAAAGCAAAAGTTCATGGAAATTACTTTTGTCTATGTTTTTTAGGAGGAAAATCCGTTTAGCCATGAAAATCAACCCTTTTTAGTTTGAGGATAATTTAATATAATTTGTAAAGCTTAGTCCTAATTAATACAAGAAAAAATATTTAATATATACTGTGTAAATTTAGATCTTATAATATTTTTTATTTCAATGTCAACTATTATATTTAAAATTTAGAGCTTTAGACTGTGTAATTTAAAGTTTATAGTTTAACATTGAAATAAATAAATAAAAATATTCAAAATTTCACACAACCTTCAAATTAGTAACGAATAAAACTTGATTCAATTTAAAAAATCGTATTTTTCTACTCGACTCACTCAAATGAATTTTAAATAAAATTTGAGTTATAAAATGAAACTTCGAAAAACTTAAAAAAATTAATAATCAGTGGATCGATTTTAAAGTTCAAGTCGAGTCCCCTCAAGTTTGTCAATATATGTATATTACATATGAAGAAATATATATGTATATCATATATGGTTATAGAAGACTATTTAAATTAAAATCAATTTAGCATCGTGACATTATAAATATTTACAATTAAATGTAAACTGAAACTTAAACAACTCGACTCGACTCAAATTTTATAAACTCAACTCGTAAAAAAATTAGATAAAGTTTTAAAAGAAAGTTCGTCACCTTAACTGACTCAATTTTTTTTTTACTCGAATTCTCCCACTACTTTGAATCAAATAATTATATTTAAAGAAAGCTTAAAGGCGGGAGGACCAATCATGATGAAGATTAAGGGAGGTGGTGGTCAAGTAGCACTGGGAATCAGGAAAAACCACTGTTTGAGCCCACCGAACCGGTTGGCAATAACCCCATTTTTTGGATCACTAAACCAATTCGCACGTGACTTGCACGTGCATCTAGCTTCTTTATCCTTGCTAGTTGGCTAGTTGCTACTGCCTGCTGGTTGGAGTTCCAATTTCCAAGGTGCTATTGTTTTTTGTTGAAATTTTTTTTTGGGTTCAACTATAAAATAAGTTGCTAAATTATGTTTTTTTTATAATAAGTGTCTAAAGTATTTTTGGCTAAAATAGATGTCTAAAGTTTCATTTTTGCTTGTTTTAAAGTCAACTAAGGCACTTATTTCAAACAAAAAAATGAAACTTTAGGAACCTATTTCAAGCAAAAAATACTTTAAGCACCTACTGCAAAAAAGAGACATAGTTTGAGCACTTATTTTGTAGTTAAGTCAAGTTTTTTTAATAATATTTTTAGGTGATTACAAAATAGTATGTATTCATACTTTTTAATCTTTGCCCTTAAATTATGCATTTTGTTTGCTTTTATCCCTTAAACTATTTTTCGGACAAAATAAGTCCCTAAACTATTATTTCTGGTCATTTTAAGTTCAGTAGTTATCTAAGTAAAAAAATATCATTTCGGCCAATAAGATATTAACATGTCACAAAGATTTTTGACTAATAGATAGTTTAGGGACTAAAAAATGGCATATTTAGATACTTATTTTGACAAAAAATAGTTTAAGGACTAAAATCAAACAAAATGCATAGTTTAAGGGTTGATTTTTCATTTAGGCCTTAATCTTTTAATAAGACATATATCTTACCGATAAAGTTGCTCAAACTAGAATTTTCTACGATTAACATCATCATCTTTTTTACTGTGACCATCTATTATTGAAACTCTTTTCGTTATTGATTGAATTTTAGTTTAATTAATATTATTATTGTTATGTGTCTTACTAAAGACGTTAAAGTTTAAATTTTAACTTATAAATCTTAAAATTTAAATATTAAATTTTATATTTTAAAAATTTAACTCTATAACCTTAAATAAAACACATAACAACATTATATATTTATTTTGGGTAATTATTAAAAAAAACACCCTCGATGCATAAAACTAATTTCTCATAAGAATAGTTAATTTATAAAGGGGCTGGTGGTTATGGGACATATTTGGGTGAAAACCCTTTTTAAATAATTATATATAATAATGGCTCACTCCCATGATTATTTGAAAAAATGACCCCAAACATGCCACGTAATGGAACCTTGCGTTCTTTGGGAAGCGAGATGCAGACTCGCGGTCTGCAGAGCGCGCGTTCCATCTACGTGGCATCGTTGTTTGAAATAACGGTTCTTCAGGAACTCGCGTTCTGCAGAACGCGAGGTCCCCGAGAACTTGAAAAGGCGGCTGAATATATCGCACAGAAATCGCGTTATTCAGAACGCGAGTTCTGTGTGAATTTGGGTTGAGAAACAAGGGTGGGTAGGCATGTTCGAGCCCAATTTTGGGCTTATAAATCATATATTTTTAGCGAACATCGAGTTTGGGTTCGTAGTACTGTAAATTCTTTATCGTATGACACCAACACGGTCAATTTCCTTCCATTTTAAACTAGCTTAAAATGGCTTCCAAAACCCTATGCTATCATCCTTTTTTGAATGAAATTGCCTTTAAAGAATAATTGATAATTTCGGTTTAGTAATCGCATAAAAGTAATAAAAATGAAATGAAATAAACATTTAAAAGTTTAATTATAATAGATAAAGAAAATTAAAATACGGTAATTAAAAAAAACCAAATGTCTAGAATAAATATATTAAAAACATAAGTACATTTGCATTAGAAAAAAAAGACTAATGATGTCTATGTCCACCCGTTCCATAGTCGGGTGGACGACGATCCCAATCTGGATTCCTCCGAACAAGTTGTGCTGCGTCCTCCTTCTCATCATCATCATCTGCGATACACGGACCTGTGCTGGGCCCGGGCGGGGAGTAAAACAAGCTACCCGGCGGCAATTGCAAGACAATGCTAAAGTCAAACTAAGATGCTAACTGTGGAATATCGATCAACGGAGGACCACTCGTCAACATATGAGGATGGTAGGCATCGGAGAAGCCGAAGTCGGGTGGATGCCTCATTTGCTGGAACGTCGAAGGACTGCTCAAATTCTGAAATGATGTGGCAGAAGATGAGGCCCCTACAGTGTCAGTTCGCAGTCTCGGACCGTGCTACCTCGGCTGGCTATGGCTCTGGCTCGCTCGACGTTGGGGGCGTGGGCGGTTTCGGGGAGCCTCGTGAAGCTGTCGCTCGCGCTCCTCGGGAGTAAAGATATGTTGCTTCCCAAAGAGCCCATACCACTGAAAGTAATCAAAAGTGACCGAATTGGCCCAATCCGCAATAGGTCGGAGGATGCGTGGGCAACTAGCATTTCGGTCAACCCAAAGCTAAATCCAGTCAGCGTGATAATGGACCCAGTTAACCTTCGTCTTCCCCTGACGCGTCAGATGGTGGAATTCGTCCAAATTTGGTGTTTCCTCTTGCGGAACCCCTTGGACGTACCCGAACTATCAGAGAACTCGATCCGTAGGATGCCACACGACAATTTCATAGTTGATCAGCGGCACTCAAGAAAGTCATACGTGTTGGTGACCCAGAATGTCGGGTGGAGTAATCTGCTGAATCACCTCAGAATCGTAGGGCATCCACACGAACTAAAAAAATTATAATGTTTGTAATGGTTATATGAAATATTATTGGAAAAAAGTATGAAAAAATTCAAATGAATTTTCATATTACCTGATCGTGCGTCATCTTATCCATAACAAGCCTGTAGTCTTTTTGGTTTTTCGACATGCCCTGGTGGCTCAGTGTTTCGCTCCACCTATCATTAATGGAAAATAAAAAAATCCGTTAAATAAAATAATTTAAAAATAAAATAAATATAATAAATTGAATAGTACCTTCGAAGAATCGGAAATAAGTAGAGGGTGGGCTGTTTAGGCTGCGAGCTTAAAAAATGCATCTGAAACCAGGCCCAAGACTGAAGGAGTAAACAACATCCTCCAATTGTTGTTCTATCTTGGTCGACGTTTATGCAAAGCACTCTAAAAAGAAAGGTCAAGGCAGCTGCTCCCCAACATTTTTGTCCAGCATCATCGATGGTCCAAATTGATGGCACATGGTTGTACGGAAAATATACACAGACCCTACTTCTAGCTATTGCACAGGACGACAATCGAAAATGTGTTCCTTTTGCATTCACAAACGTCCCGAAGGAGGATCTGGAGTCTTGGATGTTCTTCCTTCGGAACCTACAAAGATATGTCCTTGATCATGTAATACGGGCAATGGACGATGGGATACGTGTTATTTTCGATAGAGGCACAACGCTCTTGTGGGCGCTAGAACGTTTGGGTGAGTATTGGCAACCTCCATACATTTACCAACGTTTATGCTTGCGGCACATAGCCGCAAACTACCTGCAGCAGTTCAAGGACCGTGATGAACGTGAACTGGTGCTCAGAATGGATACGTCCTTTATGTCATTATCATTTACTATATTAGTTGATGCTCGCTTTTGACACGCGTCGTTTACGTGTCAAGAATAATATAATTTCCTTCTTTCAAATAATAAAACAAATAAAGAAATTAAATGTAGATAAGGAAGTAGGAGTCGAACCCACAGGGACTTAAAACTTTCCTTGTCGCGCTTTTGTAGTTTCTGAACCAAGAGTTGTTGATGGAGCTATGTTGATGTGATTTAGGTGGGGGTTTGTTTGCAATGAAATGTAACTGTTTAAGAGAGTAAAGAAAGATTTTAAAAGATTTGAAAGTAAATATAGAGATTTTCAACCTCGAGCTTTCGCGTTGACTCGTTCTACTCGGTTCCTTGGTAAAGATTTTTAACTTCAAAAATCATGTCGGTGAAATCACTACAGGGATCTATCCTTGAGTTTTTTTTTGTAAACTGAATTTCTAAAATCAATTTTTAGTTTCAGTTTTAAGTATTTGTTTAAACCAGCTCAATGTTGAGAAAACAAAATCTTTTAAGCTCATAACCGACTCGAAATGTTATTTCTATAAAAACAGTTTGATCTCAATTCTCCTTAGTAAACAATTTACTAAGTGTGATCCCTAGAAGTCGGACTTGTTTCCATAACCGATCCTTCCTCCCACTAGATAGATCAAAACAATTTCTTAACCAAAATCAATCTTTGGGTTGAAAAAACATTTTGATTTTAAGAACGAATTCGAAGGAATTGAGAAAAGACTTCCGAAGTATTTGAAGTGTTGTTTCAAATCTCGCCTTGTGAACACGTCATTGCTTAAGCCTTTGGCTTAAAAGAGATTTAGCTTTGCATGATTATTGAATTAACCATGCTTAGCATCATTTTTTTCAAAAGAGAATAAAGTAAGAAAATAGAGAACGGAGAGAAATTTTATAAAAGAACCCAAGACAAATGAAGAACAAATGATGAAAGATGAGATGATTTGAGGCTTACCCCAATGGGGTATTTATAGTCCTCAAAAACCCTAAAAATCCTAAGAGATAAAAGATAAAATAAATTCAAATTACAAAAGATAAATCATAAGAGATAATTCCTAAAAATATTTTAAATTAAATAAAAAAGATAAATGTCAAGTCTTTATCCAAATCCTGGTTGATAAGTTATCATCCCGAATCTGATAAGATATCAGAATATCCTGATAAGATATCAGAATATCCTGATAAGCTTTCACTTCTGCCGCCACATCATCATTCGATCATCACTATTGTTGACGCCATCCTCCCGTGCTACTGACGTCATCAGCTGATGTGTCGCCGAGTCGGTGCATTCATGCTCACTAATCCGGCCATGAATCTAACGATTTCTACAAAACTCCAGCTAAATTCCATCACCTCTTCCCCTACATGAAAACAACATAAAACAACCATACTAAGTACCTCAAACCTCCATTTAATTAGAATTAAGACCAAAAATACAACCAATATAAACACTTATCAAATTCTCCCTCACTTATCCGATGCTTGTCCTCAAGTATCTCAAAATTAAACACATCTAAACTCAAGTTGTCATCCTTAATTTCACGAAGTCTCAAAGTTTCCGGTATGATTAAGTATATAAACATTAAAGAAAATAAGGAGCAAATAGATGAATAACAAGATTCAGAAATAATTTAAGCAAAAACGACATTCTCATACCCTGCTAACAACAATGATGCAAACCAAGTACCCTCACAAGGAATCGCTCATGTCACTTAAAGTGTTTAAGGGTAGAGAAAATCACTCGAGCCAAAACTAATTAGAGCATTATCATAGACTTGTGGTTAAATCTAATCTCCACTGCTAAGTATGAATGTGATGCAAAAACCAAGAGGTTTTAAAAGGGTTGTAACGGGCTAAGGTTCGGGTAGGATAAATGCCGAAAAATAGGGATTAAAATTCAAGACAAAAATCAACCCAAATTTTATATTCGAAACTGTTTTTTTTCTTTTTTTTCCTTTTTTCATTTGAATCAAAATTGTTTTGCAGTATTTTTTTTGAACTGCACTGTTGTTTTTTTTCTGCAGATTCGAATAATTTTCTGCACAGTTTTTTTTTTCTGCACTGCATATTTGAAGCAGTTTCTGCACAGTTTTTCTGCTCTGATAGGCTGCATGATTCGAATCTTTTTTTAGACAATTTTGTCTTGAAAATGGACAAAAATAATAGAAAATAAAAAAAACGGATTAGGCTAAAATATGGTGAATCTCAAGAAAAAGGCCAAGGCACAAAATTGGCAATCTAAGGGAAAATAATCAAAGGGTGGGCAAAATTTTTTTGGGAAGAGAAATGGTTAAAACCTAGTGCCTCAATCACATTTAAGCATCATACTCAAATAATGTAATCTCAAAAAGGATTTAAACCACAAGTTCTAGAATGCAACAAATTAGCTAGGCACACTCAAAGAAACAAAGAGCAAAAATAATGCATGCTCATTAGGTTAAAAAACTCACAAAAATTGTCTTGTGTACGTAAGTAAGCACCACGTCAATTAATAAAGTAAGAAATGTCATAAAAAGGATTTTATGGAAAAACTAATCATGCCAAAATCTATTATGTAACCTAAAATTTCTATCAAAAGAGATACAAAATCATACGGAAACAATGAGACAAGGCCAAACTAAGGATTTAAACAAGTAAACTTAAATTAAATAAAATCAAGAGAACAGCCAAATGGATAAGCAAGAAAAAGAATTTGACCCAGATTCTTACTCCATTCACTTAAGTCATTTTGCCCCAAAATGAACATAAAATAAAATACAAAAGAGAGGGTGAAAATACTCCCCGATTACAGAAGAGCATGTTTCGGTAGTGGGCTCTGAGTCTGGTGTAGGGGCGGAGACGAGCTTGCTCTCTAGTTCGGACCATGGTGGTGAAGATAAAGGTTAAGTTGAAGATGACTAGGTTTAGGCTGAAAATATGTGTGGGGGTATATTTTAATGAAAACAAATAAAGAAGAGAGGAATAAAGGGGTGATTTGATAGGTGATAAACGGCAAGTAAGGGTTTTTTATTTAAAATTTGGTCTTAATCAAATAGGGGATAAAACGGTAGGGGAAGTGATTGGTTTAAATAGGAAATTGAATAAAAAATAGGGTCTACAGAATATTTCTTAAAAGGGGTAGGGTTATCTCCGTTGACCAAGGGATAAGAGGTATTTAAAAATAAATGGGGATTGTGATAGAGATAGGGATATGGTTTAAAAATTAAGAGAAAAAGGATTTTGGATTTAAACAAGAAAAGTGATAAGGGGTGATTTTTTCGAGATTGGGATAAGATGATAAACCATGGTTCAAGGGATTTGCCATCGTGCTTTGAATTCCTACATATATTCATCCAAGAATTCGATTAGCAAGGGATTATCAGAAGAAAAAAATAAAGATGAGAAGATAAAATAAAATGACAGGAATGAATTTAAAGAAAATAGAAATAAAATAAAATAAAAACTCGGCTAAGGGAAAATAAATTAAAGAAAACGAATGGGCTGCCTCCCATATAATGCTTGTTTAACGTCTCTAGCTCGACGACCTTATTCAAATGACTAGTTCAACCAAATGAATTTCTTCGACTAGACCAATCAGGGCATTCTCATAATACGGTTTGAGCCGTTGTCCGTTAACTTTAAATTGCTCTCCGGAATTACTTTTGATTTCCACCGCACCATGTGGAAAATTTTCAGTTACCATGTAAGGTTCGAGCCATTTTGATCATAATTTTCCTGCAAAAAGTTTTAACTTAGAATTAAACAGTAAAACTTTTTGACCGATATAAAAAGGTTTAAAAGCAATATTACGATAATGAAAATCCTTATTTTTTTCTTTAAATTTTTTTGAACTGTTATAAACATTTTTCCGAATTTCCTCTAACTCTTGGATATCGAGTTTGCGCGTTTCGCCAACTAGATCCATTTCCATGTTGCAATGTTGAACTGTCCAACGCGCGCAGTGCTCTAATTCGACCGGTAAATGACACGGCTTACCAAAAACAAGGCGATAGGGAGACATCCCGATAGGAACCTTATACGCTGTCTGATATGCCCATAATACGTCATTCAGCTTAACGCTCCAATCCTTCCGATCGGGTTTCACGATCTTTTCAAGAATGGATTTGATTTCGCGGTTTGATACTTCCGCCTGACCATTCATTTGCGGATGGTACGATGTCGCGATGCGTTGGGTGACGCCAAATTTTTTCATTAGCGCATCGATGACTCGATTGATAAAATGTTTTCCTCTGTCGCATATCAGTGCTCTCAGTGTGCCAAACATGATCGGAACAATGTCTTCAAAGGTAGGGATTATCCCAAATGTAAAACTTGGATTCCCTCTTAATCCGGTTAACTTCTGACCATGACAAGTCGTGGGGCAATTTACCTGTTACCAAATAATTCACTATATCTACGAACCAAGGCGTGGAAGCTTGCGCCATCATCAAGTTTTCTTCAGGAAACTAGTCATTAATGGGCAAGTTCGACATGGTACATGGGATTTGACTAAGGTGATCAGCCACTAAATTTTTGCTCCCCTTCTTGTCCTTAATTTCGAGATTAAACTCTTGAAGGAGTAAAATCCATCGAATTAGCCTCGACTTCGCTTCCTTCTTGCTCATAAGATACCGCAAAGCTGCATGGTCTGAAAAAACAACTATATTAGTTCCAAGCAAATAAGAACGGAACTTTTTTAAAGCAAAAACTACAACAAACAGTTCTTTTTCTGTAATCGAATAGTTGCGTTGTGCCGGATCAAGTGTTCTTGATGCGTAGGCGATGACATGAGGTTCTTTTCCTTTTCTTTGATTGAGTACCGCTCCAACACTAACATTCGAGGCGTCGCACATAATTTCGAACGACAAGTTCCAATCAGGAGGCTGTACTATCAGTGCGGATACAATTTTCTCTATAATAGTATCAAACGATTTCCTGCATTCGGAGGTAAAGTTAAACTCTACATCCTTTTGAACTAACCGACACAGTGGTTGCGCTATCTTTGAGAAATCTTTTATAAACTGCTTGTAGAAACCTGTATGACTAAGGAAAGAGCGAATATCCCTCACAATAATGGGGTATGAGAGTGAGCGTATAACATTCGTTTTAGCTTTATCAACAGAAATCCCTTTAGAAGAAACTATATGTCCTAACACTAATCTTTTATTAACCATAAAGTGACATTTCTCATGATTAAGCACAAGGTTAAATTCAATGCATCGTTTTAAGACATTAGTTAAATTTAATAAACACTCACCAAACGAATTACCATATACAGTGAAGTCGTCCATAAATACCTCTCCCTTCTCAACATAATCCGAAAATATACTTACCATACATCGTTGGAACGTAGTCGGTGCGTTACATAGTCCAAACGACATTCGTCGATAGGAGAAGGTTCCGAAGGGAATGTAAACGTAGTCTTCTCTTGGTCCTCAAGAGTTACAGAGATTTGAAAGAGTCCTGAAAAACCATCGAGACAGCTATAGTGAGATTTATCAACTAATCTTTCAATCATTTGATCAACATATGGTAACGAAAAATGATCTTTTCGGGTTAAAGAGTTCAACTTTCTGTAATCTATGCAAACTCACCATCCATTCTGAACACGAGTTGGAACTAAATCACCCTCGTCATTTCTGATTACCGTGACGCCAGTTTTCTTAGGAACGACATGAATAGGACTTACCCACACGCTATCCGAAATTGGATATATTATGTCGGCGTCTAGAAGTTTTTGAATTTCCGTTTGCACTACCTTCATCATTGGATCATTCAATCGGCGTTGACCTTGTCGAGATGGCTTTGCCCCTTTCTCGATTTTGATCTTGTGCATACAAGCCGAATGGGGTAAGTCCTTTAATATCTGCAACTGTCCATCTGATTGCTTCATTGTATTGGCGCAGGACTTTCACAAGGTCGCCTTCTTCCTCTCTAGTCAACTCATTCGAAATGATAACCGGTAAGGTATCATTATCTCTCAAAAAGGCGTACTTAAGGTGAGATGGGAGTTCCTTCAATTCTAACTCTGGAGCCTGTAAGATAGAAGGTAAAGGTTTAGTCTTAGAGGGAGTTGTAATCAAATCAGAATTAACAAAAGAAATAAGTTCGTTCTCCATTTCTTCCTCATTGTCGCAAAGTTCATAATCCATACTGAAATTATCAAAAACATTAGTTTTCGTAAACTCTTCTATATAAGGATCAATAATATCAATTGAATTAACACTTTCAACTTGGTCAGGGTACCTCATTGCCTTATTGTAGAACTAATGTTTTGATATAATAATTGAAAAATGTTTTGGACTAAGTTGAAAAGAATTTAAAACTTGGTTTTAAGTCCAAACAACTTGAATTTATGTTTGAGGTATTTTAAGAGGTTTTTGGCAAAGTTTTTTCATGTTTTAAACAGCCAAACTTGTATTTTCAACGTCCCAGTATCGATACGGTTGTACCCGTACCGATACCATTTTGCCTCAGTTTGGCCACTGTCAAAACCCGTATCGATACAAGGGTTTAGTGTATCGATACGGAGAGGGGTCGTTTCGGTACGCCACATCAGCGTACCGATCCCATTTCAACTACCCCAACGGCTATTTCCCAACGGCCATTTAAATATCAAGCCGTATCGATACTGTTCCACGAGTATCGATACCCCTCAGCTGGCAAGAGCTCAACGGCTAGTTCCTATGAAGGCCGTATCGATACCGTTCCACGTGTATCGATACTGGTAGCTGCAGAACTGCATTTATGAAGGGAAATAAAGTCCTCAACGGCTCCAATTCATCCCCAACGGCTAGTAACGGCTACAAACTCAATTGGGACTATAAATTGAAGGCTGGAACACTTGAAGAATGTTAGAGACTTCATCCAAGCAACATGATCAAGAGAATTAGAGTTTAAGTCTTATTTTTACTATTCTCTTGTACATAGTCTTTAGAGAGTGCTTAATTGTAAATCCTTTGTACTCTTGTGAGCTTAAAGTTGTGTAAACACCCACCTAGAGAGGTATTTAGTTTACCAAACATATCCCTTGTAAAAGGAGAGGTTCTAGTTTAGCCTTGAGAGAAAAACTAGAGTTGGTTCTATCTTAGCCAAGTCCAAAAGATAGGGTTGTAACGGTTTCCTCCTAAACCGAGAAAAGGGGACGAATTCATTGTTGAGTGAATTGGGAAATCCTTAGTGGTGTGCTAAGGTAGTGGATGTAGGTGCTTGTTAGAAGGCCGAACCACTCTAAAATCATTGTGTTCCTTGTCTAATTTTATTTCGATTTTAGCCAATTCAACCACCAAACAAAAACAACCCTCATTGACGGTTTCGGTGATCGATTCGAGCGTGCAAAAAAAACCCAACAATTGGTATCAGAGCCTCGTCTCCATCGAAGGACTAACATCCGGGAGTAAAGATCATTTGCTCGAAGTCCACCGTTCAAGAAAATGGCAAGATTTGAAGAAGGCCGCTCTATCTCGTGTCATCCGCTCTTCGAAGGAGAAGCATACTTCCAATGGGCAAATATCATGAAATTCTTCATCAAGTCTCAAGACTATGAGGTTTGGGACATCATTGAAGAAGGGTATTTGGAAGCTCCAAAGAAGAAGAAAAAGCAAAGGAGTGCCAACGACAAGAAGGCAAAGCTAAACACCAAGGCGATGCACATCCTTTATTGTAGCCTCAATGAAGACGTTTCCAAGAAAGTCTCCACATGCAAAAGTGCCAAAGATATATGGGAGAAACTTGAGAAGCTCTATGGCAACAAGAAGGGAGAAAAGAAAGATGATGATCAATCATGTGCAACCCTTCTCTCCAATCCAAAGGTGGATGGTGTTTTGGCTCTAGATGAGCCTAAGGTATCTTCTAACTCTAGTGAGCTTAATTCTTACTCTTTCGATGAGTTGCAAGATGCTTTCGATGAATTATTTTTGGAATTTGAGACCATGAATTCCAAATTTAAGAAAATGATTTCAAAACTTGAAATTGAAAATGATTTTCTTTTAAAAACAAAAATGGATTTTGAAAACCAAAATAAAATTTTGAAAAATGATTTAGAGTCTTCAAAAACAAGCAAAGATGTTTTAGAAAAAGAAAATCTTGATTTAAAAGTTAAGCTTGAAAGCTTAACAAAAGAAAAAGAAATTATTTTCAATAATTCATCTTGTCACGTAATGGCAAAATGCTCACATTGCCATTATCATGGTCATTCTATACATACTTGTCCTATAAAGAAGAGACAATCTTATAGGATTAGACAAGTATGGGTTCCTAAGGGAACTAAAGACATTGTGACTAACGTAAATGGATCCAAAGCAATTTGGATACCAAAAATCAAGTAAATGTCTTTTGTAGGTGTGTTGGAGCAATGGCAAGCAAAGCAAAATCAAAGAATGCTCAAATCACACATGAGAAGAAGATTGGGTAACCTCTAAGCTTAATATTTTTATTTTATACATTATGGTTATCTAACTTTTGTTTAAAGTCTTGGATTAATTGTTAAGCCTAATATAATACTTTGAGTAAGAGGGAGCCAATTTTAAACCAAAAATTTTAAGCGTATCAATTTTTGTTTTGTCTCCTATTGTTATTTTGAACTTAAATGTCTTAAATTCTTTTTGATATAACAAAAATGGGGAGAAATAGTATGGTTTGAAAAATTGAATTTTCAAATGAATAAGGGGGAGCTTTATTTGATTTACATTCCTAATTCTCTTATTCACATTTTTAAAGTTTAAGGGGGAGAATCCCAAACAATTTTTCAAGTTAGTTTTATTATATCAAAAAGGGAGAGATTGTAGAACTAATGTTTTGATATAATAATTGAAAAATGTTTTGGACTAAGTTGAAAAGAATTTAAAACTTGGTTTTAAGTCCAAACAACTTGAATTTATGTTTGAGGTATTTTAAGAGGTTTTTGGCAAAGTTTTTTCATGTTTTAAACAGCCAAACTTGTATTTTCAACGTCCCAGTATCGATACGGTTGTACCCGTACCGATACCATTTTGCCTCAGTTTGGCCACTGTCAAAACCCGTATCGATACAAGGGTTTAGTGTATCGATACGGAGAGGGGTCGTTTCGATATGCCACGTCAGCGTACCGATCCCATTTCAACTACCCCAACGGCTATTTCCCAACGGCCATTTAAATATCAAGCCGTATCGATACCGTTCCACGAGTATCGATACCCCTCAGCTGGCAAGAGCTCAACGGCTAGTTCCTATGAAGGCCGTATCGATACCGTTCCACGTGTATCGATACTGGTAGCTGCAGAACTGCATTTATGAAGGGAAATAAAGTCCTCAACGGCTCCAATTCATCCCCAACGGCTAGTAACGGCTACAAACTCAATTGGGACTATAAATTGAAGGCTGGAACACTTGAAGAATGTTAGAGACTTCCATCCAAGCAACATGATCAAGAGAATTAGAGTTTAAGTCTTATTTTTACTATTCTCTTGTACATAGTCTTTAGAGAGTGCTTAATTGTAAATCCTTTGTACTCTTGTGAGCTTAAAGTTGTGTAAACACCCACCTAGAGAGGTATTTAGTTTACCAAACATATCCCTTGTAAAAGGAGAGGTTCTAGTTTAGCCTTGAGAGAAAAACTAGAGTTGGTTCTATCTTAGCCAAGTCCAAAAGATAGGGTTGTAACGGTTTCCTCCTAAACCGGGAAAATGGGACGAATTCATTGTTGAGTGAATTGGGAAATCCTTAGTGGTGTGCTAAGGTAGTGGATGTAGGTGCTTGTTAGAAGGCCGAACCACTCTAAAATCATTGTGTTCCTTGTCTAATTTTATTTCGATTTTAGCCAATTCAACCACCAAACAAAAACAACCCTCATTGACGGTTTCGGTGATCGATTCGAGCGTGCAAAAAAAAACCCAACACTTATAAACATCAAATTCTACTACCTTGCCGTCGAATTCTATAGACAAAAGACCGTTCCTCACGTCTATTTTCGTATTTGATATGCTAAGAAATGGTCGTCCCAACAACACTTCGGAGCAAGTGTTTGTTCTATCATGAGCCATATCGATCACATAGAAATCTGCAGGAAAGAATAAAACATCGACTTTTACCAACACATTTTTCAACACTCCTTCCGGGTAGATGATCGATCGATCCGCCAATTGTATCGTAACCCTGGTTTCTTTTAAAGGATCGTTAGTAATTTTTTTATAAATAGAAAGCGTCATTACATTTATAGAGGCTCCAAGATTGCACATTGCACGTTTAATAGATATATTACCAATTAGACAGGGTATAGCAAACATACCTTGGTCTTTCATTTTGAGTGGTAACTTACGTTGAAAAACTGCATAAACGTGCTCTCCCAAGTTTACCTTTTTGTTCCCAGTGAGTTTTCGCTTTGTTGTGTAGAGCTCTTTAAGAAAACGAGCATACCTTGGAACTTGTCGAATGACTTCTAAGAGGGGAATGTTTACTTAAACGCTTCAATGATTTCCCTCTCTTCGGCTTTTTTGTCACGTTTTACCAATCGTGATGGGAAGAGAGGTGCGACTACAAGAGGTGGCGAAGGAGTAGAAGATGGTGGTAAATGGTTCCCTTGTTTTTTTGTTCCCTTCTTCTGTGAGTGGATTGTTGTCTTTTGGTGGCTCTTTCGGTGCTATAACAGTCCCACTGCGGCGAGTAATTGCACTTACATTTTCGTTAGGGTTAGACTTCGTCTGAGAATCTAACCTCCCTTGTGACCTCATTCTTCCTAATCGTTGGACAATCTGACTTATTTGCTTGTCCATCTCTTGAAAATGGGCCTCCGTGCGGTTTTGGAATTTTTTCTAAGACATAGCCAACCGCTTTACAATGGACTCTGGGTTTGACTTTTGTTGAAACTGTTGGTTAGGTTGCCTTTGCTGATATTATTGTCTTTGGTTCTGCGCAAACCCTTGGTCTCTCCACCCTTGATTGGCAGTAGGGTAGTATTGTTTTTGATGGGATCCCGAAAAGTTCCCCATTGCTTTCACTTGTTCGGTATCTTCTTCTTGGATCATAGGGCAACAATCCGTCTGATGTTCGGGGCTTGTGCATATCTCACAAAGCCTAGAAACAATCTTTCTATCTGCAACCAAAGCTTGAACAATGTCAGCTAATTTATCAATCTTGCTTTCTAATGAAACGATACCTACCTCATTAACTCTTCGAGATGGTTCGCTCGATTGGTGGAAGCGTTGTGAGTTGACTGCCATGGTCGAAATCAATGTCCTTGTTGCCGTCAGAGTCATGTTGACTAGGGATCCTTCGCTAGCTACATCAACTACTTTCATATCTGTAGGGGCTGGTCCTTCATAAAAATATTGAATAAGTGTTTCATCTGACAAACCGTGTTGTGGGCAATTTGCGCATAATTTCTTAAAGCGCTCCCAATATTCATAAAGTGATTCGATATCCTTTCGTTGGATACATAGAATATTTCGCCTCATGTCGCTTGCTTTAGCGACTGGAAAGAACATGTCAAGAAACAAGCGAGCCATTTCAGTCTAGGTAGTAACTGAGTTAGAAAGTAAATCATAAAGTCAATCCTTAGCAATATCAGATAAAAAAAGGGAAAGGCGCGAAGTTTGATTTGATCCTCAGTTACTCCATATGGTTTCATAGTTGAGCAAACCATGTGGAACTCCTTAAGGTGTTTGTGTGGGTTTTCGTTAGGCAAACCATGGAAGGTTGGTAGGAGATGAATCAAGCCCGTTTTTAGTTGGAACGGAGTTTCACCATTCGAGAAGGTTACGCACAAGGGTTGATTGTCATCTGGTGTCATGATCAGTTGTTGGATCGTATGTTCGTTGTCTCCCATTTGGTTTCGCTCTTCAAAGTGTGTTTCGGGTTGGGATGATTTGAGATCTTGCTGGAATCGTCGTTGACGCAACTTATATTTCTTCTCTCGGTTTCGTTGTGCATTTTGTCGTCTCGCAAATGCTTCAATTTCTGGAATGAATTCAAATTGTTCTCCCGAATTTCTCCTGGTCATAAACAATAAAAAACAAACAGTAAAAGTTGCTGAAGTCCCCGGCAACGGCGCCAATTTTGACACGCATCGTTTACGTGTCAAGAATAATATAATTTTCTTTCTTCCAAATAATAAAACAAATAAAGAAATTAAATGTAGATAGGGAAGTAGGAGTCGAACCCACAGGGACTTAGAACTTTTCTTGTCGCGCTTTTGTAGTTTCTGAACCAAGAGTTGTTGATGGAGCTATGTTGATGTGATTTAGGTGGGGGGTTTGTTTGCAATGAAATTTAATTGTTTAATAGAGTAAAGAAAGATTTTAAAAGATCTTAAAGTAAATATAGAGATTTCCAGCCTCGTGCTTTCGCGTTGACTCGTTCTACTCGGTTCCTTGGTAAAGATTTTTAACTTCAGAAAACATGTTGGTGAAATCACTACAAGGATCTATCCTTGAGTTTTTGTTTGTAAACTGAATTTCAAAAATCAATTTTTAGTTTCAATTTTAAGTATTTGTTTAAACCAACTCAATATCGAGAAAACAAAATCTTTTAAGCTCATAACCAACTCGAAATGTTATTTCTATAAAAATAGTTCGATCTCAATTTCCCTTAGTAAACAATTTACTAAGTGTGATCCCTAGAAGTCAGACTTGTTTCCATAACCGATCCTTCCTCCCACTAGATAGATCAAAACAATTTCTTGACCAAAATCAATCTTTGGGTTGAAAAAACTTTTTGATTTTAAGAACAAATTCGAAGAAATTGAGAAAAGACTTCCGAAGTATTTGAAATGTTGTTTCAAATCTCGCCTTGTGAACACGTCATTGCTTAAGCCTTTGGCTTAAAAGAGATTTAGCTTTGCATGATTATTGAATTAATCATGCTTAGCATTATTTTTTTCAAAAGAGAATAAAGTAAGAAAATAGAGAACTAAGAGAAATTTTATAAAAGAACCCAAGACGAATGAAGAACAAATGATGAAAGATGAGATGATTTGAGGCTTACCCGAATAGGTATTTATAGTCCTCAAAAACCCTAAAAATCCTAAGAGATAAAAGATAAAATAAATTCAAATTACAAAAGATAAATCCTAAGAGATAATTCCTAAAAATATTTTAAATTAAATAAAAGAGATAAATCCCAAGTCTTTATCCAAATCATGGTTGATAAGCTATCATCCCGAATTCGGTAAGCTATCAGAATATCCTGATAAGCTTTCACTTCTGCCGCACGTCATCATCCGACCATCACTGTTTCTGACGCCATCCTCTCGTGCTGCTGATGTCATCCGCTGATGTGTCACTGAGTCGGTGCATTCATGCCCCAATTCATGCTCACTAATCCGGCCATGAATCCAGCGATTTCTGCAGAACTCTAGCTTATATCCAGCACCTCTTCCTCTGCATAAAAACAACATAAAATAGCCATATTAAGTACCTCAAACCTCGATTTAATTAGAATTAAGACAAAAAATACAAACAATATAAACACTAATCAGCTTTCATTTACGACCTCTTTTCATGTGTTGTTCGCCTATAACTATTCAACTGTCATCCCTTAGGCAACTCGCACTACGTACAAGAGGTGGAGGAGGTGTTCGAGGAACTGAGAGCGAGAAACAAATTTGGCACAGACTACCTTAAAAAATCCTGAGGGAAAAATGGCTTCGATCATATGACGGAGGTAAACGATGTGGTCACATGACAACGAACTTGGCTGAGGCGGTGAACTCATCACTGAAGGGAGTGCGACAGTTGCCTATCATTTCCATTGTCAAAGCGACCTACTATCGTTTGGCTACCCTATTTGCAACCTTGGGAAGGCAAGCAACTGAGTGCATGGCAGGTGGACATATAGTCCATCCGGATTTCCGCACAAAACTACAAACTCAAGTGCACCAATCAAGACAGATGACTGCAACTCTCTTCTCGCGAGAAGGACATAAGTTTTGTGTTTCAGAATTTTCCAGGCGGTTGGAAAGCATTCAGCACAACGCGTACGTGGTAGATCTCAGGGCAAGAACCTGTGAGTGTGGAATATTCCAAACATTCAAATACCCATGCGCACACGCCATTACTGCTTGCGCAAACCAACGGATAGACTACATGCAACTGGTTGATTTGGTATACTTACTCCAAACGGTGTTTAAGGTTTACCAAAAAGAGTTTCCTCCAATCGGAAATAAGGTTAATCCGAATGCCATTAACACTGAACCGACCATACGCCAAGATCTAGCACTACTGAGAGACAAAGGATGTCCACGGTCTACACGAATACATTGTGCCGAAGATATGGTCGAACATCGAGAAAAAATCGGACAAAAGAAACATTGTAGTATATGTAAAAATCCTGGACACTCAAGGACCAAGTGTCTTAATCGCTCGGTCCCTCGTCTTAATTAAATCATTGTAATTTGTTTACGCGAGTTCACCCATAACTATCGATCAATAAAATCAGTCTAATTCATTTTATAAAATAGGTTATCTTATACTTTCAATCATTCAAAATAATATGCTAGGATAGCGTTTTCGAAGCGAATTTAAGTCAGTGTAGAGTGGATGAAAATTGATCGTGTTGGTGCCATATAATAGAGAATTTCCAGTACTACAAACCCAAACTCGATGTTTGCTAAAAATATACGATTTATATGCATGGAATTCTACTCGAACATGCCTATCGACCTTTGTTCAAAGGCAATTTCATTCAAAAAAGGATGATAGCATATGGTTTTGGAAGCCATTTTAAGCCAGTTTAGAATGGACGAAAATTGACCATGTTGGTGTCATACGATAGATAATTTCCAGTACTACGAACTCAAACTCGATGTTCGCTAAAAATATACGATTTATAAGCCTGAAATTGGGCTCGAACAGGCCTACCCACCCTTGTTTTTCAACTCAAATTTGCATAGAACTTGTGTTCTGCATAACACGATTTCTGTGCGATATATTCAGCCGCCTTTTCAAATTCTCGGGGACCTCGCGTTCTGCAGAACGCGAGGTCCTGAAGAACCGTTATTTCAAACAACGATGCCACGTAGATGAAACGCGCGCTCTGCAGAACGCGAGTCTGCATCTTGCTTCCCAGAAAACGCGAGGTTTCATTACGTGGCATGTTTGGGGGTCATTTTTCCGAATAATCATGGGAGAGAGCTATTATTATTATATAATTATTTAAAAAGGGTTTTTCACCAGAAAATTAAAATTTAGTCTACTCAAAAGAATTAAATATTTTTTATTATGTTTTAAAAAAATTAATATTTTAACTTAAATTCACTCATAAGTATTTTTAAAAATTCTCATTAAATATTAAAATATTTGAAATTTACTTTGAAACCAATTTCTTTTGAAAATTTTATATTAAACCCTTAAAAATAAAAAAATTCTGATTTAACAGTTGATTTTAAGGTCGATTTAAACTTTTTTTTTTGGGGGTGGGGTGTTGTCATAGACATGTGGGGCTGGTTAAATCATTGTGTCTTTGACCGGCAAGCATGGTAAGGTTGCGTGCAAGTTTGGCAGGACCATGTGGGTGTCAATCTTAGCCTTGTCTTGCCACAAATGCTAGAGTCTCAGAGTTAGGGATAAGTGAATCGAGCTTAAATGAATAAAATTTTATTTATTTTTAAAATTGTTAATGTTTGATTTTGTGTTTGTTTAAAATTTTAAGATTAAAGTACATAAACGGTCACTGAATTTTAGTAAAAAAATAAAATGGTAATTAAATTTTCAAAAATTACAAAATGACAATTAAACTTTATGTTTTATAACAAAATAGTAACTAGACGTTAAATGTCGTTAAGTGACTGTTATAAAATTTGGTATAATAACACGTTTAGTCCTTCATATTTATACATTCAATCAATTTAGTCCTAATTCGAAACAATTCACTAAATTTAGCCCTCGTTATCTATGCATTCTTTCAATTTGGTCCTTAAAGCAAAATTCCAAAGTATGGTAACATGATAAATAATTACAATTAAATTTTTATAGGAACTCGAAAACTCGACTCGACTCGAATCGAAAAAATTTCAAATAAAGTTTGAGTTGTAAAATATGACGTGTCAACTCGAATAACTCAAAATTTTTTGACTCAACTCGATCGAACGTTCATCTCTATCTTAAGATATGACGCGTCAACTCAAATAACTCGAAATATTTGAATATTTTAAATCATTTTTTCTTTTAAATCGAATATTTTTAAAATAGAATATTTAATATTTTCATATTTAAATCACATCGATTGTTTAATAATAACTTTAAATATTCGATTTAAAAGAAAAAAATTGATTTAAAATATTCAAATATTTAATTAAATTTGTATAGGAACTCGAAAACTTGACTCAATTCGAATCGAAAAAAAATCAAATAAAGTTTGAGTTGTAAAATATGACGCGTAAACTCAAATAACTCGAAATTTTTTGACTCGACTCGATTGAACGCTCACTTCTATCTTAAGATATGACGCATTAACTCGAATAACTCGAAATATTCGAATATTTTAAATCATTTTTTCTTTTAAATCGAATATTTTTTAAAATAGAATATTTAATATTTTCACATTTAAATCACATCGAATATTTAATAACTACTTTAAATATTCGATTTAATTTAAAAATATTTAATTTAAAAGAAAAAATGATTTAAAATATTCGAATGTTGAATTAAATTTTTATAGGAACTCGAAAATTCGACTCGAATCGAAAAAATTTCAAATAAAGTTTGAGTTGTAAAATATGACGTGTCAACTCGAATAACTCGAAATTTTTTTGGCTCGACTCTATCGAACTCTCACCTCTATCTTAAGATATGATGCGCCAACTCGAATAACTAGAAATATTCGAATGTTTTAAACCATTTTTTCTTTTAAATCACATCGAATATTTAATAACTACTTTAAATATTAGATTTACATGAAAAAAATTGATTTAAAATATTTGAATATTTAAAGTAGTTATTAAATATTCGAATATTGAGAAGAAAAATATTTAAAATAGTTATTAAATATTTGAATATTTTAAATCATTTTTTCTTTTAAATCGAATATTTTTAAATTAAATTGAATATTTAAAGTAGTTATTAAATATTTGATGTGATTTAAATATGAAAATATTAAATATTCTATTTTAAAAATATTTAATTTAAAAGGAAAAAATGATTTAAAATATTCGAATATTTCGAGTTATTCGAGTTGATGTGTTATATCTTAAGATAGAGATGAGCGTTCGATCGAGTCGAGTAAAATTTTTTCGAGTTATTCGAGTTGACGCGTCATATTTTACAACTCAAACTTTATTTGAAATTTTTTCGATTCGAGTCGAGTTTTCGAGTTCCTATAAAAATTTAATTGTAATTATTTATCATGTTACCATACTTTGAAATTTTGCTTTAAGGACCAAATTGAATGAATGCGTAAATAACGAGGGCTAAATTTAGTGAATTGTTTCGAATTAGGACTAAATTGATTGAATATATAAATATAAAGGACTAAATGTGTTATTATACCAAATTTTATAACAGTCACTTAACGGCGTTTAACGTCTAGTTACCATTTTGTTATAAAACATAAAGTTTAATTGCCATTTTGTGATTTTTGAAAGTTTAGTTACCATTTTATTTTTTTTACCAAAGTTTAGTGACCATCTGTGAACTTTACTCAATTTTTAATATCGTGTTCGTTTATTTATTTTTGAAGGAGTTCATGTTCGTTTGTTTATTGTTCGCGAACATGATCGTTTATATGTTTGTGTAACGTTGTGAACATAAGTTTGATGATATTTGTAAGGCAAAATGACAAAAAATACTCCTAACATTTACATGTTTTGTCATTTGACCCTCTATTTTTTTGGAGCAAACAACCTCAATGTTTCTATTTGGTCCAAATATTCCTTCACTTGAAGAAAATTGTCAGTCAACTCACGATCAATGGTTGATGCTGACTGGACTCGCCACATGTTAAGTTCTGCTGATGTGGCAGCATATGCCATGTTAGTTTTTTTTTAAATGTTATACTCATCTTTATGTTGACATGTGACCAAATTTGATAGTGACACGTGGTGAATATGATGCTGACACGTCGGTAAATCTTAACACGCGACAAGTCCAGTCAACATCAGTCATTGACCGTCATTTGACTGACAGTTTCCATCCAACGGGAGCATATTTAGACCAAATTAAAACGTTGAGAGTTATTTGCTCCAAAAAAAAGAATAGGAGACAAAATGACAAAACATGGAAACGATGAGTTGCTTGCTCTAAAAAAATAAAAAACTAAATGACAAAACATACAAATATTAAGAGCATCTTTTATATTTTATATATTTATAATTAGCATTTCGATTTGCAATCTAATTTTTACAACACTAAAATTAATTAATTTTGTTATTGAACTAAAATTAATTGATTGGTATAACGAGCGTAATACTTTTACGTTATTTCTTTTAGATATTTAACAAAAGTTTAAGTTTCAATAACTCAATTGGTGAAGAAATCTAACACAAATTACAAAATTATATGATAAAAGCTAAAAGATTTTTTTTTTCTTTTTTACTTTCCAATTCGGATTATTGAACTCGTCAAAATTATAATTGTTATCATTTTCCTCCTGGCACTCAAACTCTTATAACTTGTACCAAACGTCTTTCTATAACTTGTCTTTTAACTTCTTTTTTCCTACAATATAGCGTCATTTAAATTAAATTTATAAGTTCAATGTTGGGATTCAAATTCTCACAAAATAAAAGAGGATGAGTATATTTGGTCAGTCGATCAATTAAAGGAATTTTATAACTTGTTTTTAATTCTTTTGACTCGTTTCCACCACACATCTTCAAACTATAACTCTCATTTTAAAATGATCTTTTAAATTTTTGAATGTTTCATTTCCATCCCAAACTATAACTTCCATTATAAATTCATCCTCAAACATTTGAGTATTCCAGTTTTATTCCCAAACTTGATTCTCATTCTAAATTGGCCACTCGTACTTTTGAGCATTCCAAGGCCATTAAACTATTGATATGATTTTATTTTGATCATTGAACTATAAATTTTGTCAATTAGACCACTAAGTTATAAAAATGGTTTCAATACAATACAAGACTGATGATGTGATAGTTAAACAAATTTATATAATTACATATTTAATCCTCATTACTTACATGTGTAAGTAAATTTAAAATAAATTTATAGAATTAAATTAGAACCATATTGATAAAATGTGTAATTCTACAGATTTACTTAATTGTTACATCATCAGTTTCGTCAAAAGTTTAATGGTCGAATTGTCAAAATTTATTGTTGAGTGAATAAAATAAAATAAACCAATAGTTTAGCAGTTAAGAGAGAGAATGGTGAGAGAGAACGGGAGAGAGAGTGGTGCCTGGGCGGAGGTTCGGAAGTCCTTCGGGAAGCAGCAGGGTGGTGCCTGGCAAAAGACACATCCTCGACAACTAGAGGAGTCGGCAAGAGCCGGGAATTTTAAGAGTTGGGTCGTTTTGTGGACAATTTGAGCAAAAGAGTATCTAGAGGTGCACTTCGGGAACTTTTTGACTACCATGGACGGGTAACCAGAGTTTATATTCCGTCTTTGAATCGGAAACCTAAATATAGATTTTGTACCTTTGCTTTCATCCATTTCGTAAGTGAAGAAGGTATGAATAGGGCGATTGATAAGGTTAATAATACCTGGATTGATGGTAGAGTGGTGACGGTTTCTAAGGTCGGGTTTCCTAAGAATGTAGGCAAACAACCTGTGGTGGATAGGCCTCCTACCGCCGGCCAATGGCGAGAGAAACCGAAGAAAATCGACCCTCAGAATGCAGATGGTCAGGACGTCAATAATAACAACAGGTGGGATGGGCGTTCCTTTAAAGAAGTTTTGGTAAATTCGGCAGACAACCACAATATTCCCTCCCATAAGGAGCCAATGAGGAATGAAAAGAATTTTTTGTATATTCCTATTCCTCCAGAGATATTGGCATGGCTTCAGAACTCTTCTACTGGGTTGCTAAAAATAGCTTCGACCTAGATTTCATTGAACGTGCTTTGTGCAGTGATGGCATTGCTGTAAAAATTGCTAGATGGGGTAGTGCTGAGAATGCATGCTTGATAAGTTTTGGATCGAAATCTGAGAAAGAGGAGATTTGGAGATGTAAGAGGAAAGAACTAGGTTTCTGGTTTGAGTTTCTAGAAGAAGAGGTTATAATCATGGGGAGTCCTTATTGTTATTGTTCAATAGAATTAATAGGAGTGCCATTATTTTGTTGGTATGATGAATTCTTTGTTAAATTGGCAAATCGGTGGGGAAAACTTATCCATATCAACGAAGAAACGAGTGAGAAATCGGATCTCTCTGCAGCAAGGTTCCTTCTTCGTGTCCCAAGTCAGTTCGAAGTTCCTAAATCGATGAAGATTGGTGTTAATGGTAGATCATTCATGGTATTAGTGAACACTGGTGGTAGGAACTCTGGTAACTTTGTTGACGAGAGTTGGGATATTGAAAAGAATAGGGTGGAGCGCTCGTCGGAGGAATCCCCTAACATCAACGATGAGGGCGGCGCGGCTCAGGACTTTTCATCTCCTTCTTCGTCGGATGGGTTTCCGGATCAGCCTGCATGTCCTAGGTCTCAGTGCAATCAGGTGCCTATAATTAATGTTAGAGATTTTGTTTGCCCCGAACAGTCTGGTACAATGAATTTCAATCTTGAGAGACTTTCTAATGATAAGCTGGCGTCGTCCTCTGGTGGTCAATGGAATTTGGGTGACACGTCAGCTAGGAATATTGATGGGTTAGAGGGCCAGTTGAACACTCCCATTATCTCTCCGGAATTGAACCCTTCTGAATTTGGGCCTAGGTGTCGCAACACTTTGGGCCAGGATAGTCTCTCCAATAATTATATCGTGAGGCCATCTGTTTCGGTAGGCTCTTCTCATGTTTCTGAGTGCAATAAGCTTCTTAATGTAATCGTCCCAGACAGCTTGGGAAATAGCATATGTTTTGTTACCTGTCTGTCAACAGAGAATTGTGGGAATGGGTTCCGTCCAGGAAAAAATTTATCTCGACAACATATTCAAACGTTGAGAGTGTCGGCTTCAATCGAGGGGGTGGAGAATTTCTTCAATACAGAAGTTCGGAGGACAATTCGAAGCAAGGCTAGGGAATCGACAGAAAATATCATTTTAGGTCAGCTTCAGTCTATTTCTGCTTCATCCCTGAAATCGGATCACATTAGCTACATTGAGGAAGCTCTGGCAGTGTGGGGCATGAGTAATCTTCTGGGTGTGTCTTTTGTTGGTGGTAAAGAAGCTGTGATAGAGAAGGTGCTGGAGTTAGAGAAGAGGTGCGATGGCGGTAACCACTGATCATAATTTAGATTATTGTCCATTTGGATTCTGGGTCTTTTTATGTTTATAATGGATTGGTCAGTAATTTCTTGGAATATTAGAGGATTAGAGAGAGCGGAGAAAGTTAGAGCAGTGAGAACCTTGCTCAGTAGGAAAAAACCAAAATTGCTATTTTTACAGGAAACTAAACTTCAGGCTTTCAGTGTGTCCATGTTTCGTAGGTTGGGGGTACATCAGAATTTGGAAAAAGCAATTTCTCCTACAAATGGATCTTCTGGCGGTTTACTGAGTGTGTGGGATTTGAATTTTCTGAATGTTTCGGAGATAATCATTAATTAGAGATATATTGCTTTAATGGGAAGTATAAAAGGTAGTCAGCTCCATTTTGGTTTTCTAAATGTGTATGGTCCGGCAATAGAAGCAGATAGAGCGGCTTTCTTCTCTGATTTACGGGAATTCTTGAATCTTCATCGTGCAGTATGGTGCATTGGAGGCGATTTTAACGCCTTCTTGGGTTCTGAGGAAAAGATAGGTTTCTCTGCAAGTTTGTTCACTGTGAACCTTTTTAGAACTTTCATCCAAGACTCACACTTAGTAGATCTTCCGATGAGCGGTGGAGTGTTTACATGGTCCAACAATAGGGATCCACCTACATGTATTAGGCTGGATCGTTTCTTAGTTGAAAAATAGTTTTTGGTGGCTTTCCCGAACACCCTACAGGTTCTGCTGGCAAAATCCATCTCGGATCATAACCTGATTTGCCTGGAAAATTTGATGATGTCCTGCGGTTTGCGTCCTTTTAAGCTTTTTAATTACCTAATGGAGGAAGAGGGGTTTTCCAATTTAGTTGAGGTAGCTTTCTCCATCAACAAAAGAAGGGGGGACTATTCGAAACTTTGAAGTTCCTTAAAGGAGATATTAAGCAATGGTCAAAGACTAGAATGGGAGGCGATTGGGATCAGATTCTAAGGTTGGAATCTAAGATTGAATTCGAAGAACGAAAACAGCAACAAGGCCCTCATAGCTCTGTACTCCAGGACCTTAAGAAACAATTATGGGCTTGTTTGCGTAAAGAAGAAAGTATTTGGCTACAAAATTCTCGTCTCAAATGGTTTAAAGATGGGGACAAAAACACACATTATTTTCACATGGTTGCTTCGAATCAACGGCGAACTAACTTTATTAAGAGCATCGTGATTGAGGGTCAAACTGTTTCTGATCAGGAGAAGGTTAGAAATGGGTTCTTTGAGCATTTTCGCAAGGTGTACAGTGAGTCAAATACTATCCTGGTAGAGGAGTTGAACTTGAGTTTTTTGAAGCTTCTTGCAGAGCAGAGCCTTGGGCTAGAAAAACAATTCTCTAAAGAGGAGATCTGGGCTGCTATCGCTTCCAGTGATAGCTCTCGGGCGCCCGGCCTAGATGGTTACAACATGGGCTTTTTCAAGAAGTTTTGGTCCAGCTTGAAAGACAATTTGGTTAAAGTTTTTCGAGATTTTTATGACCATCACAACTGGGATACCGGGGTCAACCATTCGTTTATTGCGTTGATTCCTAAGAAACTTGGACCAACTTGCCCGGAGGATTTCCGCCCTATTAGCCTTGTGGGAGGAATTTACAAAATTATTTCTAAAGTCCTATCTAGAAGATTAAGTCGTTGTATGGATAGTGTGGTTAGTAAAGCCCAATTCGCGTTTATTCTGGGTCGGAGCATTTTGGAGTGTTCGATGATAGCGAATGAAGGGATTGATTATGTCCGTAAACTGGGGTTGAAAGGTTCGATCTTCAAAATAGATTTCAAAGGTGCTTATGATTCAGTGGACTGGTCTTTTCTTTTAAGAGTGATGAAAGAGATGGGTTTTGGAGATCGGTGGTGCAAATGGACTCAGATGTGCATTGCAACAACGTCGATTTCTGTTTTGGTAAATGGCATTCCTTCTTCGCAATTTTCCTTGTCTCGTGGGCTTCGTCAGGAGTGCTCGCTTTCCCCCATATTATTTAATTTGGTTGGAGAAGCCTTACATCTCATGATCGAAAAAGCGACTTCTGTCGGCTTGTTCCAAGGTTTTATAATTGGCAGAGAAGAAAATAATTATCATTTGTCACATCTACAATATGCTGACAATTTGATAATTTTTAGTGGGGCGAATATTGGAGAAATTAGAAATGTGAAGAGGACTCTAAGGATTTTCGAATTGGCTTCTGGGCTTCAACTCAACCTTAGTAAAAGCCGATTATTTGGAATTAATATAGAGGAGCATATAATGTCAAATTGGGCGTTGCAAATTGGGTGTTTTAGCGACCAGCTTCCTTCCCAATACCTTGGTCTTCCCCTTGGAGCGAAAAGAAATTCGATGACCTTATGGGAGCCAGTGGTAGAGAAATTCTTCAAGGCACTAGCCTCTTGGAAATCCAGCTACCTTTCTTATAGTGGCAGGTTGGTTCTTATTAAATCGGTTCTGGCAGCTCTTCCTATTTATTACCTCTCAATCTTTAAAATGCCGCCTTCGATTGTTAGGAGAATTAATAGCTTAATGGCAAATTTTTTGTGGGGCTTCTCGGATAATCATAAAGCGATACATTGGGTGAAATGGAGTGACTTGTGCCCTCCTCTGCAGTGCGGAGGATTAGGTATTCGAAATTTATCCTTACATAACCAAGCTCTACTTGGCAAATGGATATGGAACTTCGCTAATGCTAAGGAGTGCGAGTGGAAGAAGGTCATTTGCAGTAAGCTGAATTGTGATCCTAATTCCATTGTTCCCGGAAACACAAAACATCGCCTTTCGTCTTGGACGTGGAAGGATATGGTTAGTTCATTTTCGATTAAGAACTCTTCAGGCAGATCGTTAGAAGACAACTTAATTCTGCATGTGGGAGATGGACTTTCGACCTTTTTTTGGACAGATCGATGGATTGGGAGGTTCCTCTTCAATTTGCCTTCCCGAGAATATTTGCTTTATCTAGGAATAAAGGTGGTAAAGTAGCGGAGTTTGGCCAAAAGGTGGACTCAGGTTGGGTTTGAAATATCTCACTTCGAAGGAATTTATTCGATTGAGAGATTAGCCAATGGAATGCTTTATTGAATTGTTTAAACATGTTTACTGACAAAGGTTTCCACAAAGATTGTTTCACCTGGAAAGGATCTAGTGAAGGTATATACTCGGTTAAGGCTGGTTACAATGATCTCATGTTGCATAACAATGCGTCCCCATACTGGAAAGCTCAGGTTTGGAGCAATAGGGTCCCTCCCAGGGTAAGTTTCTTTATTTGGCAAGCATCTCTTTGTAAAATTCCGGTTCGATCGTTGCTTCCTAATAGAGGGTTACTGTCAATGGATCCTAGATGTCCATTTTGCCTTGAATCTCCAGAAACTCCGGTCCATCTACTTATGCATTGCCATGTATCGTGGAACTTGTGGATGTATTTCACTGCTTTCTGGAAATTTAATCTGGTAATGCCCAATAATATATCGTCTATTTTCACGAATTGAGGGGAGTATTTTCCTTCGAACACAAGATTTCTCTTGGGCACTTAATCCCTGTAGTGGTTGTGTGGTCTTTATGACTGCATAGAAATGAAATAGTGTTTCGTGAGGGATCACTGGACATTTTAAAACTGAAATCCATTGCAAGGTTCAGATTGGTATCGTGGTTCAAAGCTAGTAGCTCTGATTGTTCTGCTTCTTTCGATGAGCTAATGGCTAATCCGGCTATTTTGGATGAGGTTGGGGGTCGGGTTAAGTCGGTCGATGTAAATGGTTGGACTCCACCGCCCCTGGGTTTTATTAAGCTGAACGTAGATGGAGCTTCATCGTGGGATAGGCTAGTTGGCGGGATTGGAGGTATAGTTCGAAGTTCGTCTGGAGACATCATCTTATCCTTTTCTGAGTCAACAGGTCAGGGTCCCCCGGTCTTAAATGAATTGCTGGCTATCAAAGTGGGAATGTCCAAGCTTCTTTCTAATGCAGATTGTTGCAAGTTCAGAGCCATAGTAGAGAGCGATTCGGATCTTGGGATAAAGTGGATTACTAATCCTTCCCTCTGCCTCGTTACTTTTAAAAGTCTGGTTCTAGAAATTGTTACCTTAGGCAGTTCGACCGATTGTATATTTAGGAAAATTCCTAGGGCCTTGAATATCGAGGCTGACACCTTAGCAAAATCTGGAATTGGGTAAGGGGGAGATGCGAGGCTAGACTGTTCTTGAAGGTATATACTTATAGTTATATGGTTTTTTTTATATAGACGTTACGGATGTAAGGGTGACTTTTCTTTATTAATAATAATTATTGGGCACTCTTTTCCCCCTTCCGCTGTTGTCCATTCCGATGGAGGGTATGAGGGGGATTTTTAATGAGGCCACCATTCTTATAAAAAAACCCAATAGTTTAGCGGTATTGAAGGTAGTGTACCTTTTTATATAACCATTAGCATTTTATTCTATTGACAACGTTATGATTCAATCTCATAATTTTACTTAAAGGATATAACGCCTCATCTCATTGTACTAATTGCTTAATTATTTTTTATAAAAAGACTAACATTTTAATTTTTGAAAAAAATACAAAAAAATTACAAGATTTCAAACATTTTTTATCATTTGAGGTTTGACCCGACAATCCAGGTTGCTGGCTTGCTGCCCATTAAATCAACCAGATCTTTAGGGGGTATTTTTTAAAATATATATTTTCCCTTAAGGTTTGATCTAATTTTATATAATTTGATTACTGTTTTTCAACCCAATATTAAAGGAGTTGACACCAATATAAATTGAAAAAAATATATATACGATATATATGAGGAAGTTGGATCACAAAAGTCAAACATCAATCAATACATGTTTTATTAGTGCTTGACGGGCTTAATGTTTGAAATAAGTGCAGGTTTTGATAAAAAAAAAACTTTATAAATGTGATTAATTATAGTCAATTTATGCATAAAATATACGAGTTGACGATTTTTTTTAAGTTTTAGCTTATAGGAAGCTTTTAATATTAGCAATCAACGTTTTACTTTTTATTTCTATAATAAAAAGACTAATTATTTAGAATCGAATTTAAGATTTAATGTAAACTAGAATAAAAGTGATGTCTTTTATTAATAGAAAATTTTAATTAATTAGTAATCATGTGGTATTTTTTGTTTAATCACCGGTATGTGACTTATTGATCGACTAATTCAGATTGGATTTTGTAGAGGTCTAATATGGGATAACTCTCTCAACTTAATTTTTTTTTTCATTTACAACACTAGAGTTCAAACATCTGACTTTATTTATGAGATCTATAGGATCATCATACTAAATTAATTGATTATTGATTGCAATCATGCGTTATTAATAACATTTTCATATAACTATATATAATAACAAAATTTTATTAAAACTCAATAAAACATAATAGAAAGAAGATAGGACAACTATCATAAATTAATAAGCTCACCATGTACAACCAACCTATGCCTGCCGCCTTCAATTGATACATGACTAAAAGAATTAGCTTAACTATTGGGACAAAAATAATCTTTTTTGGGGTCTCTTGTTATACTTCAACACTAAAAAAAATAAATTTTAAGTCTTAACTTTAAATTCTAAATCATAAACTTTAACCCTAAACCCTAAAAATACACCATATTCTAAATTCTCTAAACTCTAATCCTAAACCCTATCCTTAAATTTTAATCTTAACCTCTAAACTTATTTTTTAATGTAGACATAAATAGGACACCGAATATATATATATATATATATATATATATATATATATATATATATATTCTTTTTTTTTAACAAATGAAGGGGACTGCACCTGCCGAGAATAATCTTAGCACCTAAGGGAGAGAGGGGAAGGGAATGCTCCTGCTGGGTTTAGAATCTATGACTTAGGGGAAATGAAGAAGCGGGTGAGAAAGCTATGGCCACCCGACCACCATTGTTTTCTCTAAAAAAATTATATTCTAAATAAAGAGAAAATAGCCATAAAAAGCTATGACCATTCAAATAAATTTTGGTTTGATTTTTTGTGTGACTAAAACAAGAAATTCATTCAAAGGAGAAGAAACATTACAAACACAGACACCAAAACAACGGCCTAGAAAACGAACAAATGGCATTAAATACCCAAACCGAACAACACAAACAAAGGGGATCATGTGAACCCTACAAAGAAACTCAAGCAAGCAAACAATGGGGCAAATAACGGCAAATGAAAGAGCTAAACTTTCGGATCCCTAAACAAATCCACCATATGGAAAGTCTTTGGTAGTCAAGTTGAACCGATCGTTAATTCAAAGGTCGGGCTAAAGAAAACGACAGAATCAAGCCACAATGGCTGGTAATGGGTCTATCTTCAAACGGTTCAACTCTGGAAAAGAGAAGAACCATGGTAGAGGCAGCAGAGGATACACCACCAGAAAGCCATGCTGACGGGCCAAAAGTCCTATCAACCTTGAGAAAGCATCGGAACGCTTACAAGTACGAGAATCATGCAACCAAAACTTCCCTAGAAGAAACCAAAGAGAGGAGGAAGAAGAGAAAAAAGAGAAAAGGAGGGCACGTGTGTATGTGCGTATGCGCGTATACGCGCGCGTAGCTCGCCCCCTTACTGGCACGATAGGGGGCGAGGGCCGCCTCTCGCTCTGATTCACCTCCCGTATATGTATGGAGATCTCGAAATTTGCTTTTCAGCTTCATTCGATTTCCCCATACACACTTTATACGGTATGGAGCCAGCGTCACTTCAAGTATGGAACGTGTCTGAGTTTCGCGCTTTGGACTTAAACATCCAGGTAGACCTAGACCACTCTTTCGTTTCTGAGTTCCCACTCGTATTACGTTTCAGGAGTTCTCGAATAAGCCAAAGCGTTCTCATCACGCTTTTCCCTAAAAATCTAGGTAGACCTAGACCACTCTTTTAGAGCTCCCGAGTAAGGAAAAGCTATCCTATTAGATGACTTAAGGAAATGAAAAAGCGCTTAGGCATAGATTCCCATACAGTACGCAAGTAGGTTTTAGGGCAAGCCCGGAGTCCCTGAAGTAAGCCAGGTAGGATAAGAGTCGTGGATACAATGTCTAAGTGTCCACTCTTACTATTCCTCCCATTTATACCAAGACCCCTACTCCCGCTCTAAGGAGCTAAGGATAATGATCTCCTGGCCATCCAGTGGCAGTTGCATTTCTTCTCTTTTCAATTACTCTTTAGTGAATACCGCACCCGGCTTCAACTGAACGTCTGTCTGCTTTATTCCTCCCGCCCTTCCATGCTTCAGGGGTTATTGAACTTATATCATCCGACCTTGCTTCAGGGGTTATTGAACTTATATCATCCGACCTTCCCCCTTTCGTCTACTTTTGTTCTTTTTAAAGTAAGAAAAGGACTTATACCATCCGGGGACCGGCACCAGCCTGCCCAAAACGGAACCGCTGGGGATACTAATCTATAATCTGACTCAGATAGCTGTCACTGTCAACTAAAGAACTGTGCAGTACGTGGGCTCTCCCGGTAATAACCTCTTTCGTTTCGAGTGTATAAGCGCTATAATGGAGATGATTTAGGTAGGAGAGTCGATTGATCAAGACTACCGCAAGAGCATATATAGTTCTTTTCTCTGTACAAGGAAGATATGAAAACCCTTTCCCGCTCGGTAAGAAGATAGCCTACTATCCTACGGGAGTGGAAAAGAATTCCCTAAGACCCAGAGCCGACAGAAAGAAGCAAGCATCTGACTTGATCGCCCACGTATCAAAGGTAGTAAAAAAAAATTCCTTTTTCGATAGAACTGAATCGGATTCTTCTTTCCCAAGGGAGGTTTTTTATAACAGCTGTGTACCAAAACTGGATAGCCAACCCATATAGGGAATTAGATAGCCGACTGATCTTTGGGAGGGGAATCTATCTTCTTTCTTTATCTTTGTAATGTACCTGTACCTACTGGAATGGCAATCGCTTAACGCACAACTGGGTAAGGGAATCTTATTTCTTTGCTTCACCTATGGGCCTTCTCTTGACCTACCACAGGGCAGGGGTAGCGAAGCTAAGAAGGCTAGAAGCCGGAGGCGAAGGAGGTATATACGCTCACTAGACCGGAAGATTCTTCCACTTCAACCAATTCGGATACAAGAAGCGGATTAAGCCAATGAAGGAAGATTTTAAAATTATCATTCAAATCCTTTAGATAAGGTTCAGTCTTTAGTCGGTTATATTGCTAACAACGGCTAGTCCCAGAGCTTCTATTTACTCAAGACCAGCAGTACAGGGGGGCAAAGCTTCTACGACAGCTTCGCTTCCTCGTCGCTTCTTTCTGGCGACTAGCTTCTCAAGTGGGAGGCTTGGTAAGCAAGCTACCTTCAGCATCGGTAAAATCCCTATCAATAATAGGCCAGAATGGTGGGGAAGGAGGCCCCCTACTTCAATGGAAAAGGGGGAATCGCCGTTTCACAACCGCTCCTCTACAACTACCTTTCGCCTAACATGATCACGAACGAAGACAGAGAATTGCGTAGATAGGAGGACAAAACAAACCAACCCACTTGTCCTGATCGAAACGATTGAAGAAAGAAAGAGAATGGTGGCCCCTTTCGCCCAGGGGCCATCGTCGGAGAACAATGTCGGGGACAGGGCGAGAACCTTCCGTTGGTTACGCCCTTTTTTTTCGTTGCCCATTGCTCCACCGAGCAAAATCGGTCCCGATCAAGAACCAAGATCATTGGGAACAAGAATCTCATCAAAGCAAGTTGGAGGGAAGACACCGAAGCACCAACAACCGAAAAAGACAAGAGGCCAAGGCGAAAAAAGAGATGGGAGGCCAACCGTCGAGAAAACAGCGGCTGGCCGCCATAAATTCGGCAAAAATTTTTGGAAAGCTAGATGGAGGGGTTGGGAGAGAGCGATTAGGAATTTTTTTAAAATTTAGTTTGATTTTTTAAAATGTGAAAAATAAACATATCTAATAAAATATGTATATTCGGGTATCAGATCAATTCAATTTGAAAAAAAATGTTAAACTTTTTGTATCTGCGAAATAGTAATTAAAGTTGTGACCATTCAAGTTAATGAATAATTTGCATCTGAAATGAGACCCAATAATTTGATTATTGACAAGGAAAAAATTAGGATCGAATGTAGGAATCAAATTATTTAATTCTAAAAACATTAAATATTTAAATATATAATTTAAGAGAAATAAGATTTTATTTGAGTAACATATAAATTTATAGAATCTAAAAACCAGTAAACAAAAAAGGGTCACGGTCCTTTCAAGTAGGGTTGAGCAAACAAAAAAAACAATTAACTTAAAATATATCCAAATTGTAATATTTTGATTATTTGTGGTTAACGAGATTATCTGAATTGAATTTTATTTATAATTAATTTTAATTATTTTACAATATAAAGATAAGCATTTTTTTCTTAAAAATAATGAAATAATTTAAAAATATTATATATGAATTATTAATTTTTTATTTACTTACAAATTTGTTTTGTAAGAAATATTAATGAAAAAGAAATTAAAAATTAACCAAATAATAATTAAAAGACATAAAATAAAGTTATTTTATCAAATATAAAATATAAATGCTTAAAAATATAAATTGAATAGTTTAAAGATGATTTTAAGGTAATATATATTCTTAATCATTTGACAATGCACAAACACCTTGTAGTCTTAGGATGATCATTCGCTTTTCTATTGAGACCATTTATTGAGTTTATAAATTCTTAAAATTAATAAAAAAGAATCGAGATTAATCAAATAAAAAACCAATATATTATTTTAAAAAATAAAGTTCGAACTAAATAAATCATATAAGTCCTTACTTCCAAGATTTATGTTGGCATTGTATTTAATTAAATTACAAAGCTTTTAATAGGGTAATGGTTTCGATAAAAAAAAAGGGTACTGAGCAATGGTCGGTTTGACATTTATGAAGGCTTTTGACCTACTCATAAATGGCGACCCTTTAAAAAATAAAAATAAACACTATTTTTATTGGTTGTTGTAGCTTAAAAAAATTCTATTGGTTGGTGAGGTGAGGGCAACGCCAACGCGTGTCTAAATCATATTTGTGAGATTTTAAAATAATCTCGATTAATTTTAAGATAATTTTTTAATAGTCTAATTGTGATTATAAGATAATATAGTATAAATTGAAACCAATACGTGTCATACTATTATAGATAATTATCTTTATATTTAAAGAGAAACTCGAATAACTCGACTCAAAAAAATCAAATAAAGTTTGAATCATAAACTAACTTGAATTTTTTTACTCGACTCGACTCGATCCGATCAAATACTCGCTCCTAATTGTAATATACTAGATAAGACAAACCATTAATTTCACAAAAAATCATTAAATACATAAATATTTTAACAAATATTGAGTGCAATAGTAAGATTCATTATATTTGAGAAAAATAATATTTAAATTTTAGAGATAATATTATTAAAACCGAACATGAACGATAAAACAGACATATAAAATACCATCATATAGAATTATAGATATATTTTGGTTAGTTTAAAGTTACCATAAGGCACTTGAAAATCTTTTAGATTCTTTGTCTGGTAAAGGTTAAGCAACCCATCAAACACTTTTGATTTCCCCAAGCTAAGCTCACCACTTACTATTACATCCACACAAATTAAGGGAGAACCTAATCCAAGTAAATGGATTGGAGTTTGGTGGATTTGCCTAACTCAAATTGTACCTCAATTATATCAACTTTATTTATTTTATTTCATCAAAACTTTATTGTTCTTCACATTATTAGTGCAATTCAAAAAACATATTATTAAATTTATAATATCTTTTTTAATTATGAAAAAACATATATTTTATTTTTTTTCAATCTTATTTGGGAAGTTTAAAACGTTCAAATTTATATATTTATTTATTTATTTATTATTTAAAGGTTGATAGTGGATCCCTCGTTCTTTAGGTATTCCTATTTGACTAACAATATGGATGTACTACTACTATTTAGTGTTTTATTCACTTTGGATTACCTTCAGATTAGGTTATGCAAGCATGTTCTTTTCTTTTCTTTTTCATTTCTGAACAGTAGAATGTAATTATCGGTAAGACTTAAAACATGATTCTTATTAAAATATTAAGACTTAAACATATATTACTTGAACTATATATTTTCTTCAAATTGATACTTAAAAAAATTTTGTTTTTAAGTTGGCAGGGGCGGAAGCTTTAAGGGACCAGTGGGGGCCACAGCCTCCCAAAATTTTGAAAAACTTGAATTTATCCCCTAAATTTTTTTTAAAATTTTAATTTTGTCCCCTCAAGATTTTTAAAATTTTATATTAAGCTTTAAAATTTTGAATATTTTTAATTAAATTTCTTCTCAAAATTTTAATTTTTTTTGTTAAATCTATCAAAATTATTAAAAAATTTAGTTGAACCCTTAATTTTTTTTAAAAAAATAGTTTAATCCTCCATTTTTATAAAAAAATTTAAGTCGGCCCTCTCAAACTTTTACTCTGAGTTCTGCCACCGTAAGTTGGTACCTGAACTAGATGCATTCTCTCAAGTTAGTATCTAAAGATTTTTTACTCTCAAGTTGGTACCTGAACTTTAATTTCATTCATTGTTTTAATACTTTTATTAACAATTTTAGTCCTCAAAACTTACACATTCTATCAATTTGATCATGATTTAAAACAATTTAATAAATATAACCCTTCATATTTAAAATTACAACAATTTAGTCATTTTTATGATACAATCAAATCAAACAAGTTTATCGGATCAAAACGATAGTCGGATAACTACATTCTACAATAAAACAATAAGTTATTGTTAAACTTTTTATTGTACTAGGAAAATAATATAACATTTTTGGGAGAAAACAAACAATTTAGGATAATAACAAAGAGGAAATTAATAGATTTTTTTTAATATAGAGGGTTTTTTTTTTGAATTAGGAACAAATTAATAGAATGTATAAGTTTTTGTACCAATTTGGGAGAAGGTGTCTAGTTCAATTACTAACTTGGGAGCAAAAAAACTTTAGGTGCCGATTTGTGAGAAGGTGTCTAGTCCAGGTACCAATTTGGGAGCGAAAAATCTTTAAGTATCAACTTGAGATAATGTATCCAGTTTAAGCACTAAGTGTCTATTAAAGCCAAATATTATTGAGTACTCTTTAAATATCAACTTGAGATAATGTATCCAGTTTAAGCACTAAATGTATATTTAAGCCAAATATTATTGAGTACTCAAAAAAAAGAAATTTTGAAAAATGTGATAAAGTTATAGATCACAAAATCTAACAAATGGGAGCTCCAAAGCATTTCAATTCTTGCTGAATTACCCTTTGTTATCAACGAGAGAAACTCCAAAAAGCTTTACACCACCGTTGTTCGGCTCCGTCGGACTCACCGAAGACGAGTTGCCTAAAACGCTGATTTCAGCAGTTTCGGAGCTCGAAATATGGATTGAATCTCGTAATGGGCCACCCAATGTCATGATCTTCGGTCCAAAAGTATTGTCCATTGGCCGATACGGCACTGGTTTCACATGATTCTGGATGAAACAAATGATGTCATTGTAAAGGCTCTTCATGCGAGTGAGTTCAAATGCTAGCATGTAGTTCTTTCTGCGTAGTCTCTCATTATCTTGGCTAAGTGCTGTAAGAATATCGGTACTGGTTCCGGTCGGAGATGGCGATGGAGACTCGATCCAACCGAAGCTGTCTTCTGGTTTGAAACACAGCTGTTCAGGTTGTTGTTCATGCTGGTTTCTATAGGTTTTTCTTCTATGGATCTCTGATAGCAGGTGCTTTGCTCCTTTCCTGAAATTCTCATTTGCAAACTCCCATCTATCTGCTACTACTTTCTTAAATCCCTGCAAAGAGTTTTCTAAGCCATTAACGTCATATTGAGGAACATTTCCTACTAGAGATTATTTACTTTGCGGACATAACAGATGCTATTATAATTTTTGCGAGTATTGTAATTTGTGAATTTTTTTAAAATTCGCATAACTTACTATAAACTATAACGGGAATAACATAACAATAACAAGAATAGTTGCATGTTATTGTCGCAATTGACCATTAACTGTTAAATTACAATTGCGATAGTGCGATCCATTACTATTGGTGTTATTTCGCTTCACACCACTATTTTCGGCAATAACGATTTGAATTGGCGCTACTACCACTATATGACAGATGCTATTGTGGTCGTAAACCAGGACAAATTTTTTTTTGACTTTTTTGTGTACCTATCTATATTTTAATAATGAAAAACATAATGTCACGCTCTAACTCTAATTCTAAATTTTAAATTCTAAACTATCTACTCTAAACTTTAAACCCTATTTTTTAATGTTGAAGTATACATAAAAATACCGAAGAGAATCTCTATTCTATAAACCACTATTTATATCCCTACTGTCTAGTATTTCATCTCCTTCGAGATTTTATCATTTAAGATATGTATAATTTTCAAGTTGGGACTCCGGATCTCCTCACCAACAATGGTACCATTTGGGCTCATACATGGGAGGTCTAAAATTCAACTCTCAAAAGTACACCTTTAGATGACAAATTCTTGACAATAATAATAATTTATAAAAAAATATTAATAATATCTTATCGATCAATGAATCAAATACAATAAAAAAAAGGAAAATTAGAATAAGATAAAGATCTTGAGAAAAAGATTGATGAGCATCGAAAGTGCAGATTACTTAAGCAATCAAACTTGAGAAAGAGAGAAAGGGGCTGACATAAGTATTAAGCTGCCTGGCAAAGCTGGAGAAATTGTTGTGCTTGAAATACTTGGGGAGAAGATCCTTGGCAAACTCGGGGGTTCTCCACACCACAAAGCTGCTTCCATTTTCACCCCAACAGACAATGTGGTCGGTCCGAGGGTCGTCCACAAGCTGGTATGTCTTTGTAAGAAATGGTGCAGGAACTGCTGTTCCTCTTCCTGTTTCCACACCAAACACCAACTCTTCACTACTGCTTTCCATTAATCCAAACCAAATACTATTACCACAACTTACTTTCTAACCAAGCACAAGGGGGTTTAAAGCAGTTTGCCCATTGCCTTCTCTCTCTCATTATAACATTCTAGCTTTATGAAACACAAACATATGACTTTGTCACTAACATACAAAACCTCCTTTCGCTGCTCAGGAATTTGAATAACCGGATGGATTTTATATTTATTAAATATATCTTCTGATTATTCAAATTGCTGAAATTTATAACTTTAAGGAGCATATGACAATGTCAGCCAAAAGTTTTGAGTATTTCTAGGATTACTATAATAATATCCAATGAACTATTAATTAACGAAGTAGGGGTGGTGAATACGAATACAAATCTTTTTGTTTTTTTAGTATTTCTATTTATGTTTTTACACTAAAAGTTTAAGTTTAGGGTTTAAGATTAAGATTATAATTTAAGATTAGAGTTAAAAAAATTTAAGACGGAGTATATTTTTTAGAGTTTTGAGTTTAAAGATTAATATTTAAAATTTAAGGTTATAACTTAAAATTTGAGTTTTTAGTGTTTAGGCATATAAAAAGAAAAATGATTTTTGTACTGTGAATACAATGATGCTTCTTGAACTCTTTGGAACTTTTCCTTGATTAGGGCACTCTCCGTTAATATTTAGGGATAGAAATCCTTTGCTCTTTTTCGGTCCTCCTTTTTATGCTATAATATTAAAAAAATATTAAAAAATTAAATTCCAAGTCCTAACACTGAATTCTAAATCTTAAACCCTACACCATAAAAAATACACCCTACCATAAATTCTCTAAGCCTTAACCACAACTCCTAACTTTAAACCCTATACTCTAAACATAATTTTTAGTGTGAGAACATAAATTAGGGTTCCGAAAAGAGGCAGAGAATTTTTATACAATATTTAGTCACCTTTATTAATTGATTTTTTAATCCCTTGAAATTACTTTCCTTTGTAAATTTATGATTTTTTATAATTAGAAAGGTGGTAAAGTACGAACATTGGATAGAGAATGCCGATATAAATTAATTATTAGAATGGTGAGATTATCGAATTATAGAGTAGTTGTAAAAATTGCAACTATTAAAGTAGAAATTAATTAAGGATAAATATTAAGATTACACATGGTAAAACGTTTAATGTGATATATGAAATTTAGTTTTTTATATTTATATAAATTTTTTGATAAATAAGGGAATACTATCACGTGCTTTATTAAATTTTTTTAAATTTAATCGGAAAAAAGAGTACACATAATAATATTTACATAAACCAACTGAGAAACAATTTCAATAGGACGCTCAGTAAAATAGCTTATCAAGAAACAATCCGGCGAGCAGAGACGGACGCAGGACTTTAGGTTAGGAGGGACAAACCTATAAATTTCTAAGGGGCGAACTTATAAAATTTAAGGGGCGATAATAGATTTTCAATAGAAGATACATAAAATTTTTTTATTTTCTTTTAAATTGTATATAAATTTCAAATTTATAAGAAAGGCGGCTGACTTCGCCAACCCCTCGGTCCATCCCTGCCGGCGAGCATAATTTAACTAAATCAGCCGTAACCTTATTAGAGTATTTGTGAATGTTCTAGAGAATCTGTATCTTTGAAATAGGCTGTTAGAGTTGGTTAGTGGCGGTTAGGTTTTCTGTTAGTTTACCGCCTAATCTTTACCAACTCAGCACAGCCTTAATTGTTTGTATAAATGGGCTGGTTCCTATTTTGGAATATTACAGTCAAATTAATAAAAGTTCAGAGAGTACCGTCTCTCTTTCTCTACCCTTTCTACCTAACATGGTATCATTCGCCAAGTCCTGGCATTGTCCGTCCGCTGCTTCTTCTCTTTTCTTCTCTGATTCGTAACTACCGTGATCGCAGAATTCAGAAGTTTTTTCATCCAGAGCTTCATCTTCAGAGTTCAGGTGTTGTTGTTCTGTTCTTCAACGGTTGTGAGTTTTTCTTCAATCTTCTTCCGTTTCTGGTTGATCTCTGGTTTGATTACCTGGTTCTTGCGTCTAGCACTGGTCTTTAGTTTTTTCAGAAATATGTTTTTGATCGTTTGGATGTTTACTCGTGTTTTGTGTTGAGAGTAAATGAGTGATCTGTGTTCATATTTCTTTAGACCTCTGCTTGAGAATCTCTGGATTTGTTCTTAAAGATCTTAGGGATCGTCACGGTAGCTTGAATCCTCTTCTTCTTGAATCTCAGTTTCTCGTTGTTCTTGCCTGTGATCTGTTTGTGAAAATGTCTCACTCAGTGTGTTTCGTCGAGCGGTTAGGCTTGTGATTCCTTCTTGCTTGCTTTGCTGTCTTCTATCTGTTCGACATATTTCCTCAATCGTATTTTCTTTTGTTTGCCTTTGTCTCGCTGTTTCTTCTTTCCATGGCTCCTGAACCGACAAATCCTCATGGTCCTTCTGATTCTGCTAATAACACAAATGCCACTAACACTCAGTCTTCAACTCCTCTTGATGGTGATCAGTCTCGTGTCTCTTTTCGTGTCAATCCTATTCAACAGTTTCCTAAACATGACACTGTCAAGTTGACAGAGCCTACTTATATATTGTGGAAGCATCAGGTTCTCTTAATAATTGATGGATATGGTTTACTTGATTACATTTCTGCTGAGTTGGTTCCCCCTAGTCGGTTTATTGTTAGTGCGACAGGTCAGTCTGTTGAGAATCCTGATTTTGTTGTCTTCAATCAACAAGATAAGCTGCTCACTTCTTGGCTTTTGTCTACTGTTCATGCTGATGTCTTACCTCACTTAACTGGTATTACATCCTCTCGAGCTGTATGGAGTGCTATATCTAGGTTGTATGGTGCTCGGTCAAGTGCTAAGATTTCTTCTCTACGCCATAGTTTGCATTCTCAGAAGAAGGGTAGTTTGTCTGTTAATGAGTTCCTAGCTAAGATCAAACTGCTTTGTGATACTCTTAATGCCTCTGGTAGTGTGATTACTGAAAGAGAGCAAGTTAGTGTTGTGTTGGCAGGCTTGTCTGTTGAGTTTGAGTCTGTTTTGGCTATTGCGTCTCGTGAGTCTCTTTCTTTGGAAGCTCTCACTGATATGTTGTTGGATTGTGAAGCTCGTCAGAAGAGTTTTTTCACAGATAGTCTTTCTATGCATGCTAATATGGTGTCTCATCAGCCTAGTCAGCAAGGTTCTGTGCAGGTCAATTTGGCTCGGTCACAGCCACCAGTTAACTCTCAAGGCACTGTTCTTACTCAAGGTGCAAGTAATCTGTTTCAGTCACCTGTTCCTTCACAAGTTGCTCAACATAGTTCGTCTGTTTCAGTCAGTAGTCCTGTTCAGAGTGTTTCAGATGTGGTACAGGATCAGTCCTTTGCTGATGCCAGTTTTAATCGTGGGCAACGAGGAGGATATGGTTTTAGAGGACGAGGCAGAGGTCGTTTCAATAATAATAGGCCTCAGTGCCAACTGTGTGGTCGTGTTGGGCATGTTGTTCAGAAGTGCTATTACAGGTTTGATCTTAGCTATCAGGGGTTGTCTTCTGACTCTGATGTGCATAATCAGTCTAGTGATGTTCCGCGGCAACAGTCTTTTGTGTCAAATACTTCTTATTCACACAAAGGGGTGTCTCCTCCAGCTCAAGCTTACACTCATGTTTTCCAACCTCAGTCCCCCTCTGTGCTTGGGTTTCAGTCTTCCTATCTTCCAATGAACTCACTACAGTCTACTGTGTATCCTGGAGCTTCCTATCCTGGAGTTTCTCCTTTGGTGTTTCCTGCTGTTTCTGGTGGCTGTTCTTCTGGCCTACAGCAGCCCTTTCCTCCTGTTAATTCTGGGTTTTCTGCACCAGGCTCTTATGGTTCAGTTTCTCCTCAAGCGTCTTTGGCTGGTGTCTCTGTTGCTTCTACTTCTGCATCAGGTCTTGTTCAGCCTGCCTCTGTGATGAATGCTGGGTTTTCTCCTGCAGCTGGTCAGCCTGTTTCAAGGGATATGACTTGGTATCCTGACTCAGGAGCATCTCATCATGTTACAAATGATGTTTCTGCCCTTCAGTCAGGTAAGGTGATCTCTTCTTGTGACTCTTTACATATGGGTAATGGAACTAAGGTTCCTGTTCAACATGTTGGTCAAGGGTTACTTCTCACTAAGTCTACTCCTCTTATTTTGCAAAATTTGCTACATGTTCCTGATATTAAGAAGAATCTGTTGTCTGTATCTCAATTAGCCAGGGAGAATAATGTGTTTTTTGAGTTTTATCCTGATAGATGTTATGTGAAGGATGCTCAGACCAAGGATATTCTGCTGGAGGGGAACCTCACACCTGAAGGATTGTATAAGCTGTTGCCTGCTTCTGCATCTACTTCTCTGAATCAGGTTTTGTTTGAATCTTGTAATGTCACAAAACTAAATAATGAGATGAGTCTGTGGCATAATCGGCTTGGCCACCCTTCTCCTAGAATTCTTAAGAATGTTCTACAGTCTTGTAATATTTCCTTTGATGCAAATAAAGTTCCAAGTGTGTGTTCTGCTTGCTTACAGGGTAAAGCTCATAAGTTACCCTTTTCTGCTTCTTTGACTACTTATGATACACCTTTTGATCTAGTTGTCTCAGATGTTTGGGGTCCTGCACATGTATCTTCTGCTGGTTTTCGATTTTATGTCTCCTTTATTGATGTGCATTTTAGGTTTACTTGGATGTATCTGTTGAAAAAGAAGTCAGAAGTGATGGATTGTTTTATCAACTTTTATAAACTTATAGAGGTTCAATTTGGTTATCAAATTAAGAGTCTCCAAACAGATGGTGGGGGTGAATACCAAAGTCTTAGGAATTGGTTGCTAACTAAGGGTGTGCAACATAGGATTTCTTGTCCTAAAACCTCTGAACAAAATGGAAAGGCAGAGAGGAAACATAGACATCTTGTTGAAACTGGTTTGACATTACTTGCTCAGTCTTCTATGCCTTTAGAGTATTGGAGCCATGCTTTTACCACTTCTGTTTTCTTGATAAATAGACTTCCCACTGATGTTTTAGAAGGGAAATCCCCTTATGAGGTTTTGTACAAAAAGAAACCTGATTATTCCAGTATGAAAGTGTTTGGTTGCTCCTGTTTTCCTTTTGTGAGACCCTTTAATCAACATAAGTTAGAGTTTAAGTCAGAGAAATGTACTTTTCTTGGTTACAGCACTCAACACAAAGGGTATAAGTGTCTTGCAGCAAATGGCAGGGTTTATATCTCAAGGCATGTTATTTTAGATGAGGATTCCTTTCTTTTTTCTTCTGTGTCTTCTGGTTCTAGTGAAATTTCTAGAGTGCAAACATCTGTTCCTGTGCTTGTTCCTTTAGAAGGTGTTGGTTTTGCTCATTCACATCCTGAGTTGGTCACTAGAGTTCCTGTGTCTTCTTCCAATCTGTCTGGTGATGTGCTAGATACTAGTACTCTAGGTGGTTCTGAGCAAGTTCAACAAGGCTGTGCCGCAGTCTCTCCAAATGCTGAAACAGAAGGGCATTTGTGTGATATGGTTCAACCTCCTCCTGAATATTGTGGTGCTAGTCTTGGTACTAATCATGATCTGTCTTATGGTGCTTTTCAAGGTAATGACAGTGATGATGAGGATTCTGGGTGTAATACTGAAGATGTGAGGTGTCTTGTTGCATCTGAGGAGAATGCTACTGTCCAAGGCTCTGCTGAAGCTGCTGAAGGTACCTATTCTGCTTCTACAGATCATGATGAGTTAGTTTCTTCAGAGGAGTTTTCTGCTGAAGCAGGAAATGGTTTGGTTGTTCCTTCAGAACTGGTAGTTCCTTCAGAGGTTGTAACTGGTGGTGATGAAGATGGGATTCAAGAGGTTGTTAATGCTCATCCCATGATGACTCGTGCAAAACATGGGATAAGGAAACCTAAGGTTTATCAAGTTGAATTGTGTTCTTCTTTTAATACTAATGATATTGTTGAACCAAGAACAATACAAGAAGCTTTGAGAGATGAGAATTGGAAAGCTGCAGCTCAGGCTGAGTATGATGCTTTGTTAGCCAATGACACATGGACTCTAGTTCCTTTACCACCAAATCGAAGAGCAGTTAATTGCAAGTGGATCTTTAAGATTAAACGAAATGCTGATGGGTCTATTAGCAGGTATAAGGCTAGGTTGGTAGCCAAGGGGTATCTCCAAAAAGCTGGGATTGATTATCATGAGGTTTTTAGCCCTGTTGTCAAACCTGTTACAATTAGAACTATCTTGTCTCTTGCTGTTACTAGAGGTTGGTCCTTAAGGCAGGTAGACATTAATAATGCCTTTTTAAATGGTGATCTTCATGAAGAAGTTTATATGGTTCAACCTCCTGGTTATGAGAAAGGTCATAAACATCAAAATTTGGTTTGCAAATTGAATAAGGCCTTGTATGGTCTAAAACAAGCACCTCGTGCTTGGTTTGAGAAGTTAAGAAATTATTTTCAGTCAACTGGTTTTGTTTTGTCCAAGTCAGATGCATCCTTGTTTGTTAAAAAGTGCTCTGCTGGTTTTCTTTATGTTCTAGTATATGTTGACGATATTATTATAACTGGTGGTGATGAAGATGGGATTCAAGAGGTTGTTAATGGTTTAGATCAAGCTTTTTCTTTGAAGGATTTGGGTCAATTGCATTATTTTCTGGGCATTGAGGTCTATCGAAGAGAAGATTCTTTGTTCCTTAGTCAACGAAAGTACATCATTGACCTACTGAAGAAGAGTGGCCTTGATCAGGCTAAAGATTTGCCTACTCCTATTTTGAGTAGTTGTAAACTCTCTAGTGAAGAAGGAACTCCTATTCAAGATGTTACTGAATATATAAGTTTGGTAGGTGCTTTGCAATATGTGGTTCTTACTCGTCCTGAAATTTCCTTTGCTGTTAATAAAGCGTGTCAATTTATGCAGTCCCCTTTAGATACTCATCTGCAATTAGTTAAACGAATCCTACGTTATCTTCTAGGGACCTTAGACTTTGGTCTTCAATTTCGACCTTCTTCTCGTCTTAATATTGTGGCTTTTGCTGATGCTAATTGGGGATCGGATAGTGATGATCGAAGGTCTACTACTGGTTTTTGCTTATATTTTGGGAATAATCCAATTGGTTGGGGTTCTAGGAAGCAATCTGTTGTGTCTCGCTCCACTGCTGAAGCAGAGTATCGTAGTGTAGCTTGTGCCACTACTGAAATCATTTGGCTTGAATCCTTGTTGAGTGAATTAGGTGTTTCAGTTGATGGGAAACCAGTCTTGTGGTGTGATAATTCAGGGGCTGTGGCTGTTTCAGCCAATCCAGTTCTTCACTCTAAGTTCAAACATGTTGAGTTGGACTTGTTTTTTGTAAGGGAGAAAGTTGCAGCTGGTCAACTTGAAGTTAATGAAGTTCCTGCGTTTGAGCAAGTTGCAGATGTCTTGACCAAGCCTCTATCTGCATCTGTTTTTCAACGTCACAGGAATGCTCTTTCAGTGGTGTCCATGGTTTCATAGGTTTCATAGTTCATAGTTTTCTTGTTTTTTGGTTTTTTGTTTGTTTTTCTTGTGTTGTTTCTTTTTTGTTTTTTCAGGTTTTGGAAGAAGCCTCTTCGAGGTTGATGTTGCAAGGGGAATATTAGAGTATTTGTGAATGTTCTAGAGAATCTGTATCTTTGAAATAGGCTGTTAGAGTTGGTTAGTGGCGGTTAGGTTTTCTGTTAGTTTACCGCCTAATCTTTGCCAACTCAGCACAGCCTTAATTGTTTGTATAAATGGGCTGGTTCCTATTTTGGAATATTACAGTCAAATTAATAAAAGTTCAGAGAGTACCGTCTCTCTTTCTCTACCCTTTCTACCTAACAAACCTGATTATCGCCCGGCAAACATGCCGTAAACGCACAGACCATGCACAATGACGCAGACTACCAAGATGCACCGCCAAAGAGGAACCCTCACGCCTACCTGAATCAGATGTATATTTATAAACATTATAAAAATAAATAAATCTATTATTTTTTATATTAAATAAATATAATTATATATATCTATAACATATAAACATAAAATGTATCACGTCAATAATGATTTAGTAATTTATAAAAACTAAATCAAACCAAAACTTGATGTATATAATTTCACAAAATTAAAGTTCATGCAGTGGCGAAGGGTGACGAGGGCTCAAGGGGGCCTTGACCCCTCCAACAATTTAAAATTTATATAATATTAATTTTTTATAAATTTTAATTCGCCCCTCAAAATTTTAGAAATGTGTATTAAATATTAATTTTTTAAATATTTTTAATTAAATTTTTTAAATTTTTTAATTTGGTCCCTTCAAATTTTTGGTCTAATAATAATTTAAGACATTATGAATTTAAATATTATATAAATTAGACATCAATTTTGAGTTTTAATACTTTATAAACCTTTATATTTTTAAGTTCAATAGTTTGGCCACTCTCAACATTCGATATTGGCTCCACCCTGATTTCATGTATTATATTTGCACAATTGATGAAAGTTCATGTACAATTTTAATATTTATCTCTTGTAATCACAAAGATTACAAAGAACATTTCTACTGCCCAAAATAAGTTTGGTTGATGAAGTGTAGGTTTGAAAGTCATTATGGCTAATTACAACATAATTTTTCAATTTTCTTTTTGAATATGTTGATGTGATGCAAGGGTAATATCTGTTCAGTTTTCTTAGTCTTTTAAAGACGATACACACATCATGCATTACTGGTGCTCGAACCCGGATCCCAAAGGAAGATGAACATCTATCTTTGTCACCAGACACAAGGGGATAAACAATTCCTCAATTTTCAAACCGTAAAGAATTGAAGAGCGTAATCGGAAAGTTCTAATTACACTAGTCAAGTGAGACCATTAATTAAAGTAATGTTAAAATATGCTTCAAGTCCATGTTCTCTTCGCACATTTGAAATTTACTGCCTCTATTTTCCAAGTCCAAAATAAAATAGTGAAGGTTAAATTATTTTTAAAAACGAATAAAGACTGAAGTGACTTTCAATCAAATGTTAGGCTATTTTTTTAACTTTAAGCTCGTATATAAAATCAAAATTAATCTATAAATTCATGAGTTTGTATTTTTTTTTCTCAGCATCATGAATTTATTAATAATAGTTAAAACGAGCCGTCTTACACTGAAGTTAAACATAGCTCAACGCAACACATATCACTCACGAGCAACAAAACAAGCCACCAAACATACTGGCTGCAGCACATAATTACCACCGTGATTTAGGATTTGTAGATTTTGTGGTTATTTTATGAATTTTGAAAAATTTAGGAATCTTTTTAAAAATAAGTAAAAAAAAAATTAAAATAAAAGCTACGTGTTATGTTTTGATTGATTAAAAGAATTTTTTATTAACGGTAGACACTTAAATGATAACGATGAAAACGTTAGACACTTACTTGGGCCGAAAAAATACTTTAGATACATATTTGGGAAAAAATATTTTGGACACTTTTTTGCCTATTAAGCCTATTAAATATTAACATCAACTTGACATCCACTAATTAATCGAGTGACTAAAAATACTCATCTTATCGCATCCCGTACAAGTTAAAATCTCGACATTTATTTTGAGAATACAACAACCTCGTTGAAAATGATAAGTGATGTCATCAACTAAGGGATTCTCGATGTATCAAAAATTGATTTTAGCCAAACTAATTTATATATCTAAAAGATTCCTCAATTGGCATATACTAGGTTTCAACGGATATGGTCCTCTAATCTATATATAATCAAATCAATGGTTATCAAAAAAATGAAAAAGAACAAGCATGCATGGGTTGCCCTAAATGGGTTTTCATGTTCCAAATTGATTAGTATAAATTAAATTCAGGACATAAAGATCCGAATTTAATTCCACATTCCAAGGTTAATGATGTGATCATATGGTTTTAATGTTGTTTTGTCCTCCCTACAACCAACATTATATTCTTCTCTACAACACTAGCTACAGATACACACAAAAATATAGATCAACACGATTAATAAGTTTTATTATATTTATATAATTAACGTAAAATTATCTTACAGTTTTGCAACTTGGCATCCTTTTAATTAGTATATAATATATTCAAAGTATTTAACAATATGAGACAAGATTCCAGTTAATGTTAACACAATTTCAAATCCTCTTGGTTCAGAATGGATCTTGAAATTTCTTAATCATTATTATTATACAAAAAATCAATTGACCAGGTTGATACGAGACCATGGGTGATTTTAAATATGTGTAATAAGAGAGACTGTACATGGTCAGTTGAGATTATTTTGAAGTGAAAAATAAAATAGTAATTATGAATTAGTGGTAAAGACCGAGAAAAATAATATTTTGTTGTATTTCATAAATTTTGAATCATGTTATACTTAATTTTTATTCAAAAGCCAGAATACCACATACAAAATAATTTAACAAATATGTAGTATATGCAGCGTCACCGCTTTTATATCCCAATACATCTATTTCTTTTTCGATGTAGGATTAATGTACCTTGTTTCTCTCAGGCGTGATATTCCCTCTCACTCAATCTCATAACGCCATCGTCACGTTGTTCATTATACCTACCCCACCCACTGAAGCGCCCAACGTAAAATCAGACAGTCAATAGATCACTTTGATACTACACGAATCATTATATTATTTTTAAAAGACATATAAGATGAGATATGCAACATTATTATTTTTTATATTTTAAAATCTTTATTTTTATATGAGATTAGTATCTCGCCTTTCTCAATCGTGGCAATATAACGGGGCTGTGTAATCTATAACAGCTTCATTTAGATGTGATGGGTAGCTTGATTGTAGTTGTGTAGTAGTGATAATCTATGGGTATAACAACAGTTCGCACTCCAATTGAAATAAGGTTATAAAGTGATATTTTTGAGACGATATTTCTAATGAAATGTCTTTTGCTCATAGTGATAAGAAAATCTTGTTACCCCTTTTTAATTTGATCTATGAGGGAGATTTCTATGCCTTTGATTCTGATTTGCTAACTAGTCCTTTTTTTAATTATTGGTATTTAATATATTAGGTGACTAACTTGAATAAGATACCATAGAAGTTGAACTCGTGGAGTGGTTCTAGTGGTAAATGATGATGTATTTCATCCAGATGACCCGGGTTCGAGCACCATGTGTGCACGGTGTGTGTGCCTTATTAAGGGGCTAAGAAAATTGAACAGATACTACCTTGTAATCACACCAACATATTAAAAAAGGATAGAAGTTCATTATAGGGGCTCGACTTGAGCGTTCTGCCCCGTCAGTGTTAAGAGAAACCCAACAAAGGGAATAGAGAGATCAATCGGGACATTTTCATTTTCGTAGCACAACAAAGGTCCCAACGCAGCTATCCAATTGAGTTCCCATTACCAATACACCATGCGTTGGCGTCATAGAATTGAAAGGGATCGCCAAAATGACCAACAATTTGCTCGACTGAGAGACTCTGGACACGACATTTCTCTCCAAGCAAACAGATCCAAAAAGCCTCCTTAGATTGGATTAATCAAGAAAGCTTTATTGACATTAACAGTATTCCGAATACCCAAACCTCCATTAGATAAGGGTTGCCAAATTGTCTACACTTTTGACCATGCCGAATTAGACCCCCAAATGAAACGTCGGACAAGGGCCTCTATCTTTTCACAAATACGGATTGGAAGCTTGCAGATTCAATCACGAAGGTATTTTCAACAATGGCTTGGGCTTAGAGAACAAGGTCGTCGGCGAAGAATTAGTGAGATATAGGCATGCCATTACGAGCAAGACGGAAAGGCGTTCAGTCCCCAATATTGACTTTATTAGAAATGATATGATCCAGCCTCTCCATCGTCAAATTAAAGAGATAGGGAGACAGTGGATCTCCCTATCTTATACCTCGCATAGGCTTAAATTCATCACTCTATTGACCATTCCATTGAACTTGCAAAGTTGATGAAGTGACAAATTTCATGATCAAATAAACAAGAAATTCAGAAAAACCGACATCAATCAGAGTATATTCAATAAACTCAAGAAGACCGACATATTTGTAATTAATTGTATGACCTTTTGAATGTCGTCTAATAACTTAATGGTCTTCAAAGATTTCAACATGTAAAGGACAATCCTTAAAATTAAAACCCTCACAATTTCTAAAAGCAAGTAAAAAGAATGAAAAATACTCGGAAAAACAAAACCAATATATGAAAAAAATCTAAAACTACAAAAATCCTAAAAAAAAACTTCATTATATCCAAAACTAACAAATAAAACAAATTAGCATAATAAACATGAATTTTCAAATAACTTTAAAAACAATTAAAATTACATAGACCTATATTTAAAACTCAAATAAAAACATCTTTTACGATTTCTAAAAAATTAAAAAATAATGAAACAAAATTGCTCACTGTATAAATTTGTGGTTAGAGATGTTGTTTGTTACTTTGCCGGAAAATCTCAAAAAATAATTTTGATCTTTCCTTCAATTTTGCTCTCCTTTTCTACTAGCTTTCACTGCTAATTCCTCACTCTTTTTTTTTTTGCAGGTTCTTGGTTTCCAAATCGAAGACCCTAGTTCTCTCCAAGATTTTAGGCTTTAGTTGTAGTCTTAGATAATTTTTAGTGCAGAATGGATTTGGGTCTTATTCTCTTAGATACATTTTAAGCTTTGGTTTGAACGTGGTGAATGAATATTTTGGCCAAAAATATTATCTATAAGAGCTTGAATGCCATGATTTGAAAAGGAATTTGTTCCTGTTTGTCTTCCCTTCGGTTAAGGACAAGAACAGAGTGCAGGTGCAAAGGCCCTGGACGGTTCAAAACAAGACCCTGATCTTGAAAGATTGGCCACATGAAGCAGCACTGGAAGAAATCGACTTTTCCTTCGATAAATTTTGGGTGCAAATCTACAACCTTCTAGTGGCTATGATCACAAAAGAGAACGCAGAAAAAATAGGGAAGTTATTCCCTAAATATTATGGTTCCAACATAAGTCCTGATAAAAAGGTTTTATGGGATGGCAAACTTGCTCTCAAGGTGGCTATGAGAGTTGAAATTCCACTAAAAACAGGTTTTAAGCTACAAAGGAAGGAATTTCTACCCCTTGACATCAAGTTCAAATATGAACGAATTTCTAACTTCTGCAATAGCTGTGAAAGATTGGGTCATCTTATCAAGGAATGCTGGTTTGATGAGTCCAAATATCCAAGAGCTGATGTTTATGGCTCATGGCTAAGGGCTTTGCCAACCTGGAAGAAGATCAATAATGGAAGCAAGGTTACTTCAGGTGATGAGCAAAGCCCGACTATCTCCTTACCAGAGGACAAAAAGAAGAAGCACAGTACGAAGTAAAGCTCCAATTTTTTGGAGCTCCAACACGCCAAGTCCAAGGTTCTGTCAAGAGCCTATGACAGTGACAAGGTCATTGATCTATCCTCGAGAAAAGGTCGATACCTAGTGTAACAACACCCCAAAAGTTTAAGGTTAAAAGAAAAAAAATGAAAAAATATAATGAATGATAAAAATAAAAAAAGTTCGCAATTAAAGGGTTTTGACCCCATAACCCATGCTTAGTGAACCCAAGCCCGAACCAATTAAGCTAATATTATTTCTAATATGAACCTAACCTAAATTGATCTTAAACCTTGTATTATAGGTTATACCAATTAAAAATAATCTCCAGCTACCCCTGGCCGTGAGTGGTCCCAAATGCTTCTAATCGAGAATGAGAGAGTGAGAGAGTGTGATGCCCGAGTTTAGGGCCCGAGAAATATTCGGGTTTGGTTAAGTCGGTTCGAGTTAAGTCAATTTTGGAGAAAACAATTTAAATAAACAAATTTTAAAGCTTTCGAAGAAAATAGAATTTTTAAAGGTTTTTTTTTGGTAAAAATGGGTAACAAATAGGTTTCTGGAAAGGGGTTTTAAATTAAAATAAGTTATTATATTTCAAACTATCCACTTCTTCTTCTTCTTCTCCAAAACTATTTCACGTCATTTTTTTCCTTCCATCAAACCTCCACCATTTTTGAAGACTCATCAAGGTAAGTGTTTTGTTCCTAACATATCTTCACATTTCCTTAATTTCTAACTACTTCCTTTCAAAACTTTGAAAGATTTCTCAAAGTTCTTCCTTTTGGGAGATAATGAGTTTTTGAAAGGTTTAAGTAAAGTGGGTCAAAACAGTGTTTTGTGTGAGTTATAAACCATATTTTGGGTGTAAAATGATGTTAAGATAATGGGTTTATCAAGAAATCCAGGAATTTGGAAAATGGGTAATTTTTGGATAAAGGGATGTTTGGGTTTTTGGCTTGGAAATGGTGGGGAAAGACTTCCAATGTTTTGATGGTGTTGGGTTGATGTTTCCGGGGCTTTTGAACATGTTTTGAATGTTAGATTGATGAAGTAATGGCTGATTTATGGTTAGAGTAGAAACGATGATGGTTTTGGCTAGTTTCGGATAGGAATCGGAAACTTGTTGTTGTCGGATTTTGATAGGATTAATTTCAGTGGGTTTGACTGTTGAAAAGTGTGTTAACGTTGTTTTGATTTGGGTAGAAGTAGTGAATAAAGATTCAGGTTCTTCGGACGCTACACTGGGAGTTGGAGAAGCTTGAAGGTGGATCGTTAGCTAGTTTTGGAATTGTGAAGGTGAGTGGTAATGTTTTGAAGCTTTGAAATGTTTCAAATAGGTTTCTTGGGGTTTAGGTGGAGCCTTAGGGGCCAACCTAAACCCAAGTGTAAGTTTAACTAATTTTGCCTTGTTTCGTTAAATGTTGGTGTATGTGATTATACGTGTTGTTGGGTGAATACGATTTTCTTTTACCTCATTTTATTGTTGTAATGATGATGTTGTTGTTGTTGTCAAAGCCTCACGTGATGGTTAATGGGGAGTGTGTTTTTGAATACGGTGATGTGTAGTCCCATCGGAGGTGACTAGTAGATGAGTACGATGATGTGTAGTCCCACCGGGAATATGCTAGTTGTTGTGAACGATGATGTGTAGTCCCACCGGGAATGGTTGTGCATGTGCATACCATGAGTTTGTTCTTATGCTTTCGGTTTAATATATTTCCTTTCCAAATGGTTTTGTCTTTAAACTAGATTTATGTTTTGAAACTGCATTGTTGATGTTGTGATTTCGAGCTCCGCTCACTAAGCTTTTAAGCTTACGCTATCTTTTCCAACAATGCAGATCGTTAGTGGCTACGTGAGGCAAATGGGGCAAAGAAGGAACCTTGGAGTTCATTTGCTAACTCAAGTATGGTTTTCATGGTTGTAATAATACTTAGGCAATGAGAATGCTAGGCTTTTATGTTGGGGAGTTGGTGTCCAAACTCCTATGTGGTTATTGTTTTTAACATGTTTTAAATGTTGAAGTATGCCATGGTTTGTCTTTTGATCTCTTTATGAATGCCAAGCATGAATGTTTCCTTTAGTGAATTATGCCATGTTGAATCTTGTCATTTTGATTGTGTAGCTTATTTAAAATGAATGCTCATGGATGTCTTAAGTCTTGAATGTAGTTAGGGGTCGTTTAATATGCTTGCTTGGAATGTTTGGGTTAGTTCCCTTGTGCTTAAATCTGCAAAATTATGTCTTTCTATGCAGGGCATATCAATACGCTCAAGGGCAGTATCGATACGGTCCCCTATTCTAAGCCTATCATACCGATACGCGGAGGCGTATCGATACCTGCTTTGTTCTCTAAAAATCTGAGATTTTGACGAGAAATTAGGGTATCGGTACGTGTCTTAAGCGTATCGATGCGGTCATGATGTTGACTCTGGGGAGCTTAACTTTTGAGGGCGTATCGATACCAACATGTAAGGTATCGATACGGTCTCTTGGAGTTGACCTTGGGAAGTTTGATCGTTAAAGGCGTATCGATACAACCTGATGTAAAGTGGCTAAAAGTTATATTTTAATGTCTGTATTGCTTGGTTCATATTCGTGTTTGATTTTCCGCTGTTTGCCCTCTCACATAAGATCAAATATGACATTTAGACAAGATTAATTTTAAAAGAAAATTTTTAGGGTTGCTAATCAGAGTGAATCCTTAATGGGTTTCTCTTCGGTTTTCCTCATGTAACTCGTGCGATTCGGTTTGGTGGCTAGGCCGGGTCAAGGGGGTTACATTTGGTTGTATCAGAGCTTCAGTTTTGAGGTCTTCCGGGAAGGTAAGTCAAGTAAGTTCGTTTGTTTGGTTTGTTTGCTGTTGCACGGTGTGTGAAAGCATGATTTCTCATTCTTGTTGTTGGTTGAAGAGTAGTTGAGCGTCCCCATTGCTAAGTATTGTTATTGGAAAATGGTTTTGGTTAAAAGAGCTTGAGCACTTGGATCCTTGCCCTTGCTGACCCAATGCTTTCTTGTGTGTGTTATGTTTGTTGTTTTAGATTGTTTCTTCGTTATAGTAAGATCGAGAGGACGACCTAGAGCGGGTGACCAGGCACCCAGGGATGTGCCTCCTGTTTCTCCTAACCCCGATGGTAATGGGGCGAATGTCGGAGGTAATGTACCTAAGGCTGGTGCGAATGTTGGAGGTGATGGTAATGGACCTCAGGTTGGCTAGGGTCAGACTGGTTCGGACATGACTCATTTGATTCAGACCATAGCTGGGGCTTTTCAGAAAACTTTAGCCGGCATACATGCTGCAGCACCACCTCAGGGTGTAGGGACTAGTTTACCCATTGAGAGACTTCGTAGTTTGGGCGGGGTCGAGTTTTGTGGTTTGACTTCCGAGGTTTCAAAGGCTTGGCTCGTGAGCACTACACAAATCTTAGGTTAGATGGAATGCTCAGACACTCGTAAGTTGGGTTGTGCTATTTCCTTGCTTCAGAGAGATGCATATGTTTGGTGGACTACGGTTATTTCGGGTATGCCATAGGCGAATGTCAATTGGGAATTCTTCAGAACAACCTTCAAAAAGAAGTACATTGGAGCCCGATATCAGGATGAAAAGAAGAGGGAATTTATGGCTTTAGTTTAGGGTGGTAAGATGGTGTCAGAGTATGAGGTCCATTTTGTAAGGTTGAACCAATATGCTCCCGAGTTGGTTCCCAATGAGAGAGAACAGTGTGAGCGGTTCCGTTACGGTTCGACTAGTGATGTGAAATCTTATATGCTTGCTTCTAATTACATTGAGTTTGATGTTTTGGTTTCTAGGGCCAAAGATATTGAGCAGAGTTTGGGCTTGAACGCTCGTGCTAGTGGGTCCGATTCAGGGAAGCGACATGCGGATTGGGACAAAGAGCATGCTAAGAGGCACAAGGATATGAGATATCAACCTGACTTGAGACATAGATGCGGTAACCATGGACGTCACCATCAGGGCCAAGAAATTGTTGTTCACACTTCTGAGTGCACTAGGTGTGGAAGACGTCATCCATGCGAGTGTATGGGCACCTTTGGGGCATGTTGGAACTGTGATTCACGAGATCATTTGAGGCGTAACTGTCCTCACCCGGCTAGGGGCGGACATACCACAATTCGAGGTTTTGAGCATCAGAGAGGCCGCGGGCGCGGTCAAGGTAACTTTCAGCCAAGGAATGATGGACAGAGAAATATAGCTCATGTGGTAGCAGTTCAGTCCGAGGGTGGAGGACCGACTAGGGTGTATACACAACGAGAGGCTGGGAATAACACGGATGTTATCGCAGGTAATTTCTTGTTACGGTCTTTATCCTTGCTTTCGTTGATAGATTCAGGTTCGACACATTCATATATTTTGGGTGAGCATGCAAGATCTTTGGATTTACCATATGAGTGGTTAGAGGTAGGTGTGAATGTTACTAGTTTTTTCGGTGAGACCGTGGTAGTTAGGAAAATGTACAAGAGGTGTCATTTGACGATTCATGGTTATGTGTTTTCGATCGATATGATGGAATTTCTGTTTTAGGGTTTTGATGTAATTTTGGACATAGATTACCTTGTGGAACATAGGGCTAGGGTAGATTTCGAGACAAAGCGTGTATCCTTGAGACTTGAGGACGATTATGAGGTTGTAGTAGTTGACGAGAACATTAAGTTATTGTCCAATGTTGTTTCTGCTTTAGAAGCTCAGAGATTGATAGATTGGGGTTGTCAAGCGTATTTGGCCTTTTGTGATGAATCCGAATATGATTGAAGTTAGACCGCAAGACATCAGAATAGTTTGTGACTTTCCGAGTGTCTTTCTAGAAGAGTTGACGGGTTTGCCTCTAGATAGGGATGTTGAGTTTGCTATTGAGACGTATTCAGATTCTACTCATGTATCCATTGCTCCATATAAAATGACACCTAAAGAGTTGAAGACACAGCTTCAGGAACTGTCGGATAGAGGTTTCATTAGGCCTAGTATTTCTCCGTGGGGTGCTCTGGTCTTGTTTGTGAAGAAAAAGGATGAAAGTATGAGGATGTGCATAGATTGTAGGCAGTTGAACAAGGTAACCAAATAACAAGTATCCCTTGCCGCGGATCGATGATTTGCTTGATCAATTGAGAGGTGCTACAATATTTTTGAAGATTGATTTGAGATCCGGTTATTATCAGTTGAAGGTGAAGGATGTGGATATACCGAAGACAGCCTTCCGTACACGGTATGGGCACTACGAGTTCTTGGTAATGCCTTTCGGTTTGACTAATGCCCAGTTGTATTTATATACATGATGAACAAAGTGTTTCACGAGTTTTTAGATAGATTTGTAGTAGTGTTCATAGATTACATTTTAGTGTACTCTAGAACTGAGGAAGAACATGATGAGCATTTGTGATTAGTACTTCAGACCTTGCCTGAAAATCAGTTGTATGTCAAGTTAAGTAAATGTGAATTTTGGGTTAAGGAAGTAGTCTTTTTAGGTCTTGTGATCTCACCCGATGAGATTAGTGTGGATCCCAAGAAGATAGAAGCAATAATGAGTTGGAAACAACCGAAGTCAGTGACCGAAATCCGTAGTTTCCTAGGCTTGACGAGGTATTATCAAAGGTTTGTTGAGGGATTCTCGAAGATTGCGACACCTTTGACTAAATTGCTTTAGAAAAATGTTTTGTATGAGTAGACAGATGCAAGGCAGCAAGCATTTGAAAAGTTGAAGAAAGCATTGACAGAAGCTCCTATTTTGATTCAGCCTGAACTAGGGAAAGAGTTCGTAATCTTCAGTGATGCATCGTTTGTAGGTTTAGGTTGTGTGCCTTATGCAAGAAGGAAGAGTTCGTAATCTTCGAGACAGTTAAAGGTTCATGAGAAGAACTACCCCAATCATGACATAGAGTTAGCTGCTTTAGTCTTTGCTTTGAAGATTTGGATACACCACCTTTATGGTGAGAAATGCATAGTCTACACCGACCACAAGAGTTTGAAATATTTGATGGCTCAGAGAGAGTTGAATCTTAGACAACGTTGGTGGTTAGAGCTTCTTAAGGACTATGACCTCACAATAGAGTACCATTCAGGTAAAGCAAACGTAATGGCTGATACTTTGAGTAGATAAGTGGCAGTTGAGTTGCGAGCTATGTTTGCTAGATTGAGTGTGTCTCAAGATGGTGGTTTGATAGCCAAACTACAGATTAAACCTTTGTTGGTTCAGTTGATTCGAGAGAAACGGTTGCAAAACGGATCTTTGGCATCTCACGTGCAAGATATAGCCAATGGTAGACCCACAGATTTCTACTTTGGTGAGAATGGGATCTTATATTTCAAGGATAGAGTAGTTATTCCAGAAGATGCCGAGTTGAGACGTACTATCTTGAACAAAGCTCATAACAGTCCTTTTGCTATGCATCCGAGTAGTACGAAGATGTACCGTGGGTTGAAGGATGAGTACTTCTGGATTGGGTTAAAGAAAGATGTGGCCGAGTATGTGAGTAGATGCATGGTTTGCCAGCGTGTTAAAGCCGAGCATTAGTTTCCTTCAGGTTTGTTACAACTGTTGAAGATTCCGAAATGGAAGTGGGAACGTATTACTATGAATTTTGTGTCAAGTTTGCCGTTAACTCATTTGAAGAAGAATTCCGTATGGGTGATAGTTGACATATTCACTAAGTGTGCTCATTTTATACCTATTCATACTACTTACACCTTAGACAAGTTGGCCGATTTGTACATCAGTGAGATACTGAAACTGCATGGTGCGCCGAAATCGATTGTGTCAGACCGAGATTTGAGGTTTATAACTAGATTTTGGGAGTGTTTGCATCGTGCCCTAGGGTCTTGGTTGAACTTTAGAAATTCGTATCACCTACAGTCATATGGTTAGTCAAAGAGAGTTATTCAGGTGTTAGAGGACATGTTGAGGTGTTGTATCATCGATTTTTAGGGTTCGTGGGAAAAAATCTTCCGCTAACAGAGTTTGCGTACAATAATAATTATCAGGCTAGTATTCAGATGTCACCATGTGAAGCTCTTTACGGTAGGAGATGTAGAACACCGATTTGTTGAGCCGAAGCCGGACATAAGCTTGTGCTTATGCCAAACTTGCTTAAGGGCACTACCGAGAAGGTAAAACCAATTTGTGATTTCTTAAAGGCAGCTTCAGATAGACATAAATCGTATGACGATTTGAAAAGAAGAGATATAGAGTATGCTGTGGGCGACAAAGTGTTTTTGAAAGTCTCACCTTGGAAGAAGGTGATGATATTTGGTAATAAGGGTAAGTTAAGTCCGAGATTCATTGATCCTTACGAGTTAGTTGAGAGAATTGAATCCACATTTTGATGCTTCGAAAGTATAGATCAGATCCGTCTCTTGTTATGCCATTGGAAGAGATTGAATTGAATCCATATTTGTCATATGATGAAGAGCGAGTTGAGATTCTTGCTACGGATAGTAAAGTTTTGTGCGGGAAGGCGATCGAGTTAGTCAAGGTTTTGTGGAGACACTTAGGTGTGGAAGAGGCCACTTGGGAGAGAAAGGATGACATGGAGGAACAATTTCCGTATCTCTTCCCATTAGGTAAATTTCGGGGACGAAATTCCTTAAGTGGGGGAGAGATGTAACGCCCGAGAGAGATTCGGGTTTGGTTAAGCCGGTTTGGGTTAAGCCAATTTTGGAGAAAACAATTTAAATAAACAAATTTTAAAGCTTTTGATGAAAAAGGAATTTTTAAAGGGGTTTTTGGTAAAAATGGGTAACAAATAGGTTTAGGGTTTAGGGTTCTCTTCAGTTTTCCCCGTGTAACCCGTGCGATTCGGTCTAGTGGCTAGGCCGGGTCAAGGGGGTTACAGAGAGAGTTTTAACTTTTCGTCTTCTCCTACCATCTGGCTTGATCTCAGCCATCGTTGGTTCATGGCATGCACCGCCACTACCGTCGGCATCCTCGCCTCTCTTCGAGTCAAGCCCAGGTGACCGCCCGCGGAGAGCCGGTCCCGTTTGCCATGGAGAGCCGGTTGAAGGCTCAAAGAGAATCCAAACATTGCCATTTTGTCCAGCCCGATCCCGGTCACCGCCACGCCGTGGCCACCACCACCAGCATCACCAGAAGCGCCGCGGCGTCTCGATCTCATCCCTGGCCTCCACGTGCGCAACCGAGCTGCCTTTCGCCGGTAAAACTCGTTCAAAGTTCCGGCCAAAACCCCTCAATCGACGTCTCTATTTCTAGCATTTTCTGGCTTCAGTTGCCGTCCGTTCGCGACACAGATTCCAGATCTGGGTTTTTTACGTGTCGGCGAGCAAAACCCGACCATCCGACCACTCATCCGGCGCCGGTAAGGGATTCATCGGGGTTACGCGACAATCCAACCATTTTCGAAATGTTTGGAAATGTGGCTTCTAGCGTCTTCGGCGACCATTTCTGGTTATCGGCTGGCGATCGGATAATCCAAAGGTATTCTCGGTTCCTTGAATATAAGATGTTGAGGGATGTCAAATTCGGGTTTAAGAGTGTTCAAACACCATTCGAGGGTTGACCGATATATCAAGGATTAAAGGTAATACATTACTACCTCTTGTATGCGTTATGGAACATGTTAGTATCCGATAAATGACTGCATGATCATGTTAAGTATATGATATATTCTGTTAAAGTCAAGTTTGATTTCAGAAAAAAGATAGTGCTTAGGTAAGACTTAATTACTTGGTTCAGAAGATAATGGACTTATAAGAATTTCTGATATCCAAGAATAATTAATAGAACTGCTGCACTCTAAATCTGATTATCTGTTAATGATCTAACTTCCGAAATGCTTCGTTACGAAACTACATAAACACCCTTGAGGCACAAGAAGGACTTAAATACCCCTGGCAACAAAATAATATAGGAATCTACACCAAATTTGGTAAAGTAGCTTATTCATATGAAAACATCGATTTGCTTGAAAAATTGTGGATCAAGGCTTAAACCTTCGAATTGTAGAGTACTTGGATTGTATTGAACCCCGATTAATCTCTGAAAATAACTCACAAAAATATATATTCGTATATCTGAACTAATCAAAGTGGCGTAAAATATCGGATTGATCGGGTTAACCAAAGAGGATTGAAAACATCGAAAAAGCTGAATTGATCGGACTGAATGTAATGACCAGAAGATTGAAATATTCTCGGGTACTAACTGTCAAATTATCTGAAATGATGGATATACCCTCGAGATCTGAAATGAATAAATAGTCAGAAGAACTGAAAGGTTTAGAATAGTTGAAATACCTTCGGATATCGAAGTGACTGAAAATACCTCTAAGACTTGGAATGGGTAATAAAAATAAAGCCAAGCAAAGACAATGACTCTAAAAGTGGTAATACATGATCCTTGTTGGTTGGTCGTTCGTGAACTATTGTGATGTTGAAAGAATACCATATAAAAGCATGTTCAAGTTATTTGGAGGAAGTACCTAGGTCAATGGTAAGAGCAACATGTTATTCGTGTGTATTCGATGCTATGGATCGAGTTCAGATGCAATACACATGTTCGACTACTTGGGAAATACCATTTGAATAACATTTAATTTCTCGTTGTATGTTCAGTGGTTGCTTGGTGATGACGAGCTTTTGTTATACAACGTAATCGGTTCTGAGAAGTGAGTACTTACGGTGTACTGATCCGATTAAACAATAACCACTGTATCGATGGTTTGCGATTAGTTCAGAGGGACTCGAAAAACCTGATGAGCAACTAGAATTCTTTAATTCTATACATCACCGTTTATACCTTGATGGTTCAAATTACCAGATTACCCCCCAAAGGTTAGAATGATCAAAATTCCCTCGTAGGCTTTATTGATCGAATCATTCTTGATGTATCTGAAATCCCAATGATCCTGATGCATCAACTTCCGATGTTGATTCGATCCGTCTTATCGAACTCCCCTATTCGTAGGAACCTCGTTCTAAAATCAGTCCAAAATTGTCAAATGTCATCTTTCTTATATCTATCAAGTACCTCTGAGAAATGAATTGGGTCATAAAGTGCGTACCATGTATCTGTAAATAATTTTTATTCTAAACCAAAACCATATGCTTAAAATTAAAAGTATGACACTGTTATACGAAAGGAAAGCAATTCCCTGGTTTCTTACCTCTGATATGAAAAATATATCTGATATATGACTTTAAATACGAAATAATAATAAAAAAATAAATTTGACATATGTCTTCTGGTATAAAAACAGATATGATATCTATTTTCTATAATACTATCTTCTGAATATAAACTGAAATCATCTAGGGTATATCATCTAGGATATGAATGAAGATCTGTAGGCTCAGCACTGGTAAGTCCTTATGGACCTAAGCTCTTATGCCCAAAGGGCCTATGGTAAGCCTTTCTGTAAGCTCCTACGCCCAATGGGCATAGGGTAAGCCTTTCTGTAAGCTTCTACGCCCGACGGGCCTAGGGCAAGTCTTTCTGGATACTATTCTGGGTTTTTGCATATTGGCGTATGATTGGAGGGTAGTTAAGTAAATTAATAAAACTTTATGACCTCTTCTGAAATATACCCTACTGAATTAATGTATCAAATTTGAAACTCTCAGTAAACTTACAATTCGCGCTTAATGAACCACTTTGAACTCCTTGATTTAACTTCTGAAATCTGAATCTCCAGCTTTAGACTTATATCGTAAGGTTTGGGTGATCAAATAAAGAACAAATCTGTTACCTTCTGATATAATGCTTTACTAAAATATCGAATCGTAATTTGAACTTACGTTGCCCAGTTCATCATGACAGTGTTAAGCTTGCCATATATCTGCTTGTGCTTTTAGCATCCTTTGGTAGTTTGTATTACTGAGCTTTCCAAAGCTCACGTTGTTTTTACCATCACAAGTTAGAAGATCGACCATGTCGCAGCTGTCAACGTCGGTATGGGAGTTTCTTCCGCTTGCTCGCGGAGTATGGTATATGTGTAATTAGGGGAATGTATGTCACATCTTGATTTACATTCGAGTCCGAAACTTGTTTTAGCAATTTGTATCATATTTTCTATTTTGTAATCTGAATGTTTTCTGGAATTGTTTTTAATTCAAAACTTGATTTATGATTTTAAATGGTTTAACAATTTGTTTATTTGAAACTTTAATGTGGGTCGCTCCGGTGACCCTAATGTGACTTCCTAGGATCCGTATTAACGCATAGGCGGGTCTAGGAGGTTACACCTAGCCCTCAAAATGATCAATTACTCAAAAGTAAATCCAAGTGTCTACTGTAATCTCGGGATTAAGGGAAAGCAATATGATGATCTGTATCCCTATACAATGGATATGGTTCCTTTCCAACTCTCCTCGTCCAAACAACAAGATCTTTTCCAATCTTTCTCGGTGGATATTTTAGAAAAATCCCTAGCTAATGGAATGCAGAACATGGATGTTGGCTCTTCCAAAAAAAGGAAGCGTGTGCTCAAAGAATCTAAACCTTTCTCGGTTTCAAAGAAAAGAGAGTTGCTATGATTTTAGAAGGAGTTTATGAAGAATCCCTTGGAAACTAGTGTGTCAAAGGATTTGGTCCCATTATAAATGAGGATGTGCTACAAATTGCTTTCTTCCCAAGATCGACCACCAAACCTTCCCCCATCATAAATCGCTTGGAATGTTCTAAAAGAGGTCACTCGTTTGGCCAGAAAAGGCTCACCCTGATTAAGCATGCGACAAGAATGAAGTATGTCAGGGAGTTCACTAGGGTCATCTTTGATGAGACTGGTATTATTGAGATGGGAAAAGATCCCTTTGGTTTCAAAGTCTCTGTGATCCCTTCCCTTAAATTTGATGACAGCATGTTGATTACATAGGTTTATTCTGAGCAGTCCAACAATGGTGATCCCAACACAAGGGGATTGTTAGCTCAGCCTCTTCTTCAAATATTGCTATGATGCTAGATACCCCAAACCAAGGGTATCTGCAATCACCATGAGTTCTCTCTATCAAACACATCTCGACAGTGGGAAGGGGCTAAGGTTGGTGTTTTTGAGCCACACTTCTTTCAGGATCAATGTTCCTTTTACGTTTGCAGGTGATCATGGGCTCTTATTTTCTGTGTTGATGCTTGCTTGTGAAGTTGCTCCCGTGATGGGCAGTTTTCACCTTTCTTTGTCCCTTATGGAAAGATTGGTGAACGCTGGTGGGTACACCGTAGATGTCTTTGATCTTCGTTCGAATATAATGCAAGTCCCCCTACCTGTATGGGAGGGGGAGCCTGCCTTCTTACGAAGCTCTCGTATAGGAGGATTTAGAGTCTCGTTTTCCATCTATGGATTGCTAACCCTTTCTCTTTATGTTTCATTGTTATTTTCTTTCAGTTATGGCTGCTGTTTTTCTGTTTTTTATGTTGTTGTTGTCTACGTTTATCGTGGTGTTCTTGTGGGTATGTCTTTTAAGCATGTAAGGTATGTACTTGCATGGCTTATCATTCTGTATGTATGTGTTCTCGTTAATGAATTTCACACGTTTTCTATTATCTGAAAAAAAAAATTCAGGGTGAGCACCAAATATATTTTAAGGTATTTAACAAGCAAAACTTATACTCACCTTCAACAATATAAAACCGCCACTGGTTGTTGATTCTAACTAGCCCCATTTTTATTAACTTGTGACTAGCTTTTTCTTGTGTTCGTATTGCTTCGCATACGACTGTCTCTTGTTTTCGTTAGTCTTGTATGTTCGATCAATATGGAGTGAATTAATTAAGTTAAAGGGTTTTGCAATTAACAGCCCTAAGAACTATATAAATTCTAATAATTAATGTTTATTTTGCTTCAATAGAATTTAATAGAATGTAATACATCCCTAAAAAGTTGTGTTCTATTAATTTAGAATGTTTAATGTGATTAAACTCTAAAACCATAAAAAACATATTCCCTAAACTCTAAAACACTAAATCATAAACACTAAACCATATGCCATAAACCCTAAAACTCATAAACACTAAAACATGCACCATAAACCCTAAACCCTAAAACACTAAACCATAAACTATAGACCCATAAATCATAAATACCGAACTCTAAAACCATAAATATTAAACCCTTTTAGTTAAATATTAATTAGATTAAACACATTAAATTAATATGACACAACTTTTAAGGAGTAATTGATTACGTTCTATTAGATTCAATTGAAAAGTAAAATAATTATTAATAATTAGAATATATGTAATTCTTATTGATAGCTCCAGCTGCTGACTGCTGTTAATAACAAAATCCTTTAACACAAGGGTTAATATTTGATGCTTAGGTAGTGGATATTTTCCACAAGCATGTCTTTCTAAACTTTAAACCCTAAATTTAAGGACAAAGCTATATAGGGTGAGGAGGGGCAATTTTTTCCACCTTTGTCCTCCTAAATAATTTTTTTAAAAAACTAGTTTATTTATGAATTTTCCTTACTTTCAAACATTTATGCCCCCAACCTCAAATCCTAACTTCGTCCTAGCCTAAACTATAACCTTAAACCCTAAACTAAACTTTTAACCCTAAAATTAGCATGATTGTGTAAACTAGAGTCTATACTAGTAATGCATCAAATATTTTTCTTCAAAATGATAGAGACTCATTAACTATCTGGTCTAAAAAATTAGAAAAAGTTAAAGTCTAATTTAACCTAAGTTTAAATTGATATATACCTAATATGTTATTAGATCAAAAATTTTGGGATATATATAATAATTTCTCTACTAACTATTTTCTGGTTGTCAGATCTTCATCCCAGTAAAATTGGTGAAACAAATATCCATTTATCACTTTTCAGTGTATTTTATTGTGCCCTAATACTAAATAATTAAATTCTAAACATTAACCTTACTTTTTTTATCAAAAATTTTAAACATTAACCTTAAATTTTAAATTTTAAACCCTAAAAAATACATCATACCTAAACTCTCTAAACTTTAATCATAAACCCAAACTTCAACCCTAAACTCAAATTTTTAGTAAGAGGTATAAATAGGGAGAAAATTGAAGGACTTGGTCCTATTTGAAGTGGGAAGTGTGAGGGTAACGTTGATGGATCTTTGAGGAAGGATGCGGAGGTGTTTTGAGAAAGGAGCAGGGGCTGTTTTGTGCATTATTCTCTGGACTTGTGTCTTGTCAAGGTGCTGATTTTGATGAAGTTTATTGCAATCAAGATGGTGTTGGAAGTGTTTTCAGAAGTAAATGTGTTAGCCAGAAATACATTTCATCATGTCGGAGCAGTGTAAATGCCTTCATTTGTTATGCATACATATATTTTATTTCTTATATTAAATTGGACAGTCCAAACTCCAAACATTTCTTTTTCATAATTTTCTAGTGTCATTAGCAAAGAACAAAGTAGTCCAAAACACTTAACACAAGAGCTACATAATTTGTATCTTTTCAGCCGTTGAAAAAGGAAACGGTATTATTACCAATATGGAGTGGAGGCACGACAAATGCTCTGGACTCTTGTCTTAAAACATTACACCTCAATGACTGGTTTCCACACAACTTTGACAGTTTTAATCCTAAATTCCCTCTAATTCCTTCACAAAATCTCATTTCTTTCAACATGTTCTTTTCTTTCTTCCCTCACTATACATTGTCTCCATTCCATTGCAACCAAGGCTTTTCGTCAGGTTTCCAATTTCTCCTGATTAAGGCCACCATCACTTGAAACCCCCTCTCCCTTAACAATGGGGAATTGTTGCTTTCGTAGCAGTTCCACCGATGAAGACAATAAAAAGGGAGACGCCACCACGGATAACGGCAACGACAATCCCGGCAGTTCTGGGCGGGAGAGTTCAGTACAGAGGGATTCAGTCTTCTCCACAGGTGGAGCCTCCTCCAAGCATTCCACGTCTTCCTCGGTTGGCCCCGTGTTAGGCCGACCTATGGAAGACGTTAAGGCCACCTACAACATTGGGAAAGAATTGGGCAGGGGACAGTTTGGGGTCACACGTTTGTGTACTCACAAGCAAACCGGGGAAAATTTCGCTTGCAAGACCATTGCCAAGAGGAAACTATCTAACAAGGAGGACATCGAAGATGTTAGACGGGAAGTGCAGATCATGCACCATTTGACGGGCCAGGCTAACATTGTGGAACTCAAGGGTGCTTATGAAGACAAGCAATCGGTTCATCTGGTGATGGAGTTATGCGCTGGTGGCGAATTGTTCGACCGGATCATTGCCAAGGGCCATTACACCGAGCGTGCAGCCGCTTCTCTGCTTCGGACAATTGTTCAAGTTGTGCACACATGCCATTCCATGGGTGTCATACATAGGGATCTCAAGCCTGAAAACTTCTTGTTGTTAAACAAAGAGGAAGATTCCCCCTTGAAGGCCACAGATTTTGGCCTATCAGTCTTTTACAAACCAGGTTGAGACAATTTCCTCAATTGCTAGGGGCTATTCATATTTCATTCGATTCTTCGTTATACGTATAATGGTTAATTTTGCCATTGGATCAGGTGAAGAATTTAAAGATATTGTTGGTAGTGCATACTATATTGCACCTGAAGTCCTAAAGAAGAGATATGGACCAGAAGCTGATATATGGAGCATTGGAGTTATGTTTTATATTCTTCTATCTGGTGTTCCTCCTTTCTGGGCAGGTAACTTCTTCCGTTGTCATTTCTCGACCATTTCGACATAGTGTCGTTGATTTGTGGTCGGACACAAAATTCGGAGTGTGCATATCTTCTACCTTGATCATCAAGAAATCTTATTGACTAATCATTAATAACTTGTTCCTCAAGTAACCACAGCAGAATCCAAACTAAATAGTACCAGTTACAATTTCAGTCAATATCCAACACATAGTTCATCTTTTCCCTGATAGAATCCGAGAACGGGATATTCACTGCAATTTTACGCGGCCAAGTCGATTTCACAAGTGCTCCATGGCCTAAAATTTCACCTCAAGCAAAAGATCTTGCTAAGAAGATGTTAACTCTGGATCCCAAGCAGAGGTTAACAGCAGTTCAGGTTCTAAGTAAGTTCATATATATGCCTAAGCTCAATGTTGTATTCCTTCAAATTCATCAATGGCGGCCATGTTATTTGCACGATTCTGATTATATTGTACAAACAGAACATCCATGGATCAAAGTGGACGGCGAAGCACCCGATACACCTCTTGACAACTCGGTCCTAAGCAGGCTCAAACAGTTTAAAGCAATGAACCAGTTCAAGAAAGTTGCTTTAAGGGTATTAAACATCAATTACAATTCAATGAAAGGTCTAAATGCTTCATAACTCCATGAAATCGGTTTCTGAGTCGATCTTTTTTGCTGAAATCGCCAGGTCATCGCGGGCTGTTTATCGGAGGAAGAAATCATGGGATTGAAGGAGATGTTTAAAGGCATGGACACTGACAACAGTGGGACAATTACACTTGAAGAATTGAGGCAAGGTCTCGCTAAGCAAGGAACAAAACTCTCCGAATACGAAGTTCAACAGCTAATGGAAGCTGTAAGTCATTTCCAAATATCAATTCCAATTTTTTCTGCCAATAAGATAAGTATTTGTTGTTTTTTTACCCTTTTTTTTGTTTGGGAAAAAAATTATATAGGCTGATGCAGATGGAAATGGAACCATAGACTACGATGAGTTCATCACGGCCACGATGCATATGAATCGAATGGACCGAGAAGATCATCTCTACCATGCCTTCCAACACTTTGATAAAGACAATAGCGGGTAATCATAGTGATAATATTGCAGCTAGTTTCATACTTTCATTATCTTCTGCAATTTCCTTCCTTTTTGCAGTTTTTTTTTTTGCTTAATTGTATGTATATATGCCTACATTTTCAGGTTCATTACAACAGAAGAACTAGAGCAAGCTCTACGTGAATATGGCATGCATGATGGCAGAGACATTAAGGAAATAATTTCAGAAGTAGATACTGACAACGTAAGCAAATCATACATACATACATACATACATACATACATACATACATACATACATACATACATACATACATACATACATACATACATACATACATACATACATACATACATGTTCCATTTTCAAACCAGATTGATCACCAATTGTTTGAAAAACAATTTTACAGGATGGAAGGATCAATTACGATGAGTTTGTTGCAATGATGAGAAAAGGAAGCCCTGAATCGAACCCGAAGAAGCGGCGGGACGATATATTCGTCTGATTTTTGTGGTGATGGAAGGAACTGGATGAAATCTTGGAAGGAAATCAGCATTGTGAGTAATTCCTTGGTAAATTGGCAGCACACGGAGAAGAGATCATGACTGGGAATTCTTGAGATCAAGGGCGATGCAGAAGTTGTACATTACAAGCTAGCACAAAATGAAGACAACATGTGGAGATGATAATGTTGTGAATTATGGAGATGATTGAAGTTAAGAAGTTAAACAAGGATATGGTTTAGTTGCCTTTTTTTTCTCTTCTTTTTGTTAACATTGTAGTTAGGAGATTCAATATAACTCATCATGTACATAAATATGCATTACAGTTTTTTTTTGGATTGCTTAGTATTTAATATGAATATTCTATTCTTTTAAATTGATTGTTGAGATTACAAGATAGTATTTGTTCTAATTATAATCCTTTTAAAAGGGCACACATGATAGGGATGCTTATTGAGTTGAGCAACTCACAAGTAGCTCGAGCTCGACTCGAATTGACTCAACTCGAGATCTTAATGAATTGAGTCGAGCAAGACCCAACTCGACTTGATAAGTTTGCGAGCAACTCATTAATTTATTTTATGATTTTTTATGGTTACCTTAAAAAAATTATATTGTAAGAAGTTTGAATGCTAGTTGAAAACTCTAGAAAAGTTTAGCGGCTTACTAAGTAATTTATACATACAATCTTTGAGGTTCAAAGTTTTCTGTATTTATCGAGCTTAACGAGCAACGGTTAAAGCAACGAGTTTTTTTAATGAGCACGAGTCAAGTAAAATTTTATTAAACTTATTGAATATCGATTCAAGTCGAGCATGAGTCAAACAATTTTTAAGTTGAGTCGACGAGCACTACTCAACTCGCAGTGGACTCGTTCGATAAGCACCCTAGCCCTAGACACAAGTACCATGCAAACAATCTACTCAAACCCAAGTCATTATTAAAAAAATATTTTTAAAAAATACCAACAATTATATCATAAATTAATACACCAATAACAAAATTTAATGAATTGTTGTTATTGAAGTGAAATTTGTTGGCACTCCTATTGACATCTTTAGCGGTGGAGGACCGCGCAGTTTGTGAAATAGTGGCGGCGACACTATTTCCCCAGTGGCACCTTCATCCGATGAGACGTCTTGTGGCCGCCAAGTGTCTGACCGGTTCCGAACATCTTACCACAAATCTCGCATTGGTGCTCACTTTTCATCGCCTTTGCTGGTCTAGGGTTCTTCAATATTCTTCCACGATTGGAGACAGCCGATTCAAAGAACTCCATTAACACACCTTGAATCTCCATGGTATCTGCGGTCTTATGCTTATTTGGCGTTGACAAACTCCTGCTCGAATCTTCTTCGTCTTCTTCCTCTAGCTTTGTCTTCATATGAGGCATTAAAGATGCGTAGAAGTATACGCTCAAGAACTCACCACCAACAGGTTTCCTCCGCCCTCTCTTACCAGTTCGAGACCACATCGCTTTCGTCTCACCAAAAATATTGGTTTTACTTTCACGTCGAATACTGCCATCGAAGTTCATTCGTGGATGGTTGGTTTTCACATGTTGGCACAAGAATTTCATCGTTGGAAAACGGTTTTTGCAGCCAAAACAAGTGAAACTATCGTCTTCTTCGGAAGAGTGTTTCATGGCAGCAAGCTTGACTCTTTTCCAGCTTTCGAGTATGGCTGATTATGAACCCTAAGATGATCCATACGCAAAGAAGAAAGGAAGATGAATTAGGTTTAGGTAAGCTAAAAGACTATATATATACATTTTTATGAGAAATCCTGAGTAGGATAGGATTAAATCCGGAGAAAGATTTATTGTTCGCAACTCGTAAGCTAAACCTATTGATTCAATAAATATTCATATTCATGCTATTGTATTTTTTTGAACATGTGCTATTGTAATTTAATACTTATAAAAATTAAGTTTATAATAATTATTTATCATCAATCCTTGATCTCAAGTTAATTTGTGCATACTGTCACGAGGCCATTATAGGATGTGCATCGCCACCGTTTATATATCCCAAAACCTCTCTTTTCCTTTCCGATGTGAGATTAATGACCCCGCCTCTTCTCAGACGTGTCATTCTCCCCCACTCAATCTCGTGACGACCTCGTCACGAGCTTCCGCTCTCGTGATTGACCAATTGGCGTGAAATTGGGCAGTTAAAGGGTCATTCTGATACCACTTGTCACGGCGCTAGACTTTCGCTCAACGACCGTGAGGCCTTAGCTGCTTTCTCGACTGAAAACTGGGCTAAATCACCTAAAAACTCTCTAAGTTAGAATACTTAGCGTTGCGGAAAAAGAAAATATGACACAAAAACAAGAGAAATAAGTGAATACTTGAGTTGTATTACTTTGAGGTAAAAGCTTACAAACTGAAGTGAAAGCTGAATGATGAATGAATGAAATGACCAAGGTAGAGCCTCCTTTTATAGTGAGAGCTCTGTACAATCAACGGTCAAGATTACAAGGAACCAATGGTCAGGATGAGAGCCTATCCTATCTACAACACTTTGAAATTCAAATGGGAGATAAAGTGAGAATTATCTCTACAAATAATCACATAAATGATAAGTGAGATGCCTTATCAAGTTACCATGGTAATTATCCTCCTTTGTGCATTTTACCAAGGTAAAGGTGTAACCCCCTCGTCCCGGTCTGGTCGGATGACCGGTCCGAGTGGGCCACACGGGGAAAACCGAAGCGAAACCCGTTAAGGCTTCCCTTCGATTAACGACCCAGAAAATTTCTTTTAACTTTAATCTTATCTACATGCATATTTAATTCCTATGTGAAGCACAACAGCGGAAGATACAAACAACGAAACATTCACCGACCAAACAGAACATAAACAGTCCATTTTACTTCGTTACAACAGGCCGTTTCGGAACGCCCATAGGGTGTTCCGAAACGCCTTGACTTAGTCAACGGCCAGGGTCAACCATAAGGTGACCGTTCCGAAACAGGGGAGACCCGTATCGGAACGACCTTGACGGTCAATATCTCGTGGTCAACGAGATTTGACCGTTTCGGAACTTCAGAGGCCCGTTTCGGAACGGCTTCATCTCGCCAATTTCTCAAAATTCCAGTAGCCAAAATGTTCCGAAACGACCCTCATCCGTTTCGAAACGGAAGGCCATTTACCAAGGGGCCGTTCCGGAACACGGGGACCTGTTCCGAAACACCCCCTGTCTGCAGACTTTTCTGGGCTGTTTTGAGGCACAAGGATGCCCCAAAACACCTCCAAACACCATACAACAGCCAAGCATATAAACCCATGATATACCAACATTACTATCATGCATTAGCAAGATTTGGACATGTCTAATACTAAAGCAACAATCAACACACATACATCCATTCAAACAACATCCAACCTTAAGCATGGTTTCTAAGGCATTTAACCAACATACAAGAGAGCAATTTAGGCATGGATAACAACTTAAACATGGCATCATAGGCCACACAAAAGCAACATAACATAGAGTCTAAACATGCTCCTAGCAACCAACAACAACCAACAAACCTTACACATCCCATTGCTTAAACTATTACATGTCTTAGCATTAAAACCATACTTGATGAACTCAAGTCAAAAACCACACTTGGAGGCCCTCCACTTGCCGAGCAACCCACGAACTAAGGATCTGCAATGTTGAACAAGGAGAGCGTAAGCAATAATGCTTAGTGAGGGTAAGCTCTAAAAACAAACCTCAACATCGCAGGGTCCGAGCACGATCTAGCCAAGGCAATTCACATTTACCAAGAGTCCACAAGGTATAGATGCATGAGCAATATATCACATATATGCCATAATCATGAGCTCAACGCTACCATACATGTAATCACATTTAGACATCCAAACAGCTCATATATCTCAACATATTGATACACATATCAATCAACATTGGCACCTAGTTAAGACTCAAATACACGGATAACCGTTGGAACTCACATCCAATGACACAACCATTACCTGACGGTGGGATTTCACTCATCACCGGTCTCGCGGAGGGGATTCCACTCATCCTCACGCCCCGTCGATGGGATTCCACTCATCACCGACTATATTTAAATACCATTTCCGGGCGTACCCGTACTCCTCCTTGGTGACTCAACGCCACCAAGGCCACGCGCGACTTTTGACTCATGTGTACACACTAACATCCTAATGATCGATCATTTGTATTTAAGTATACTAGTGCCAATATTTTACTCATTCCACATTACTCATTTCAATCATTTCCGTGCTTAGCACGCCCTCAATTTTGTAAGAAGATGGAATCTTACTCCCAACCTTTCAAAAAAATTGAATCACTTTTTTTTTCCTAAATAGAAATGCTGGTTAAAATATGAGTGAATTTTTTAATGTCGTTGACATGAAAATCCATGTATACTTCATACAATTTCTTTTTGAATTATTTTAAGTGTGACATATAAGACAAATATTATCAAGTTAGCATGAGATGTGTGTGACCGGTGACTACACTTGGATTGCCACATAAAACTGTAAAAACTTCAATGCTCTAGTCAACATTTTTGTTTAAAAACAATTTAATTTTTTGAAAGATTTAGAGTCAATTTAATTTTAAAAAAATAAGTGTTATTTTGATAAAAAGAATATAAATGTTAAAAATTAAATTTCACATTATACAAAAAAATATTGAAATTAAGTTCTAGTATAGAATGGATCTTTGATTCCAATTTGGATAATCTCCTCCTTTTCCTTATAAAAATAAATTAAAAAAGTGGTGAAGGTTATGAATGTTTTTATTTATGGTGAATATCCGTATATTAAATGAGACTTTAATGGGCTTTATTATTAGGGTTTAATACCCATTGAAATTAGAGTTTTCATTTTATGCCTATAAATATACTCTTTTGAAGAAAGCATTGTACACAACCCTACATTGATAATATAATAAAACTCTCTCTTTTTGTCTTTCATCTTTGCTCTTATTTATCTCTCTTGTTCTTCTTTACTTTATTCACAACACGTTATCAGCACGAGACTCTAACCAACTAAGGTGTTTTGTCATTCGAATCCTAAATGAGTTATTAAAAAGAATTTGATACTAGCATGAACCAATGATAAGTTCTTTTCCCTCAATTATATTTTAATTATCGATTCTCTTTCTTTCTTTGATCTTTAACTTGACTTTTAATTTTTGAAAAATCTTTGGTTGTTTGGTGTTAGTGTAGCCATAGAGTGACTCAATTACCGTGGTTCTTGTCAACAATTTCCGAAAAAGATTTTAACAAGATATTGACAAAAGAGATTATGAGGAGCTGTCTTGGTCATGTATATCTCCATTGTCCTTGAGAGGAAAATCAATATCGGTAAACTCTATTTTTATTTTTATTCTTTAATTTATGATTTTAATGTGTTATAAATTATGGTGATTTATGTTTTTTATTTTGATGGTTTTATCCGAGTATATTGGATGGACATCCCGTTCTACGAGGCTACTAGTTTCAAAGGAGGTTCTTTTTAAAGGACCTTGTGGACTGGTTTAACAATGCCGCGTATGAGGATTAAATCTTTGTTCTCTATAAGTATTGTATGTATGTATGTATGTATGTATGTATGTATGTATGTATGTATGTATGTATGTATGTATGTATGTATGTATGTATGTATGTATGTATGTATGTATGTATGTATGTATGTATGTATGTATGTATGTATGTATGTATGTATGTATGTATGTATGTATGTATGTATGTATGTATGTATGTATGTATGTATGTATGTATGTATGTATGTATGTATGTATGTATGTATGTATGTATGTATGTATGTATGTATGTATGTATGTATGTATGTATGTATGTATGTATGTATGTATGTATGTATGTATGTATGTATGTATGTATGTATGTATGTATGTATGTATGTATGTATGTATGTATGTATGTATGTATGTATGTATGTATGTATGTATGTATGTATGTATGTATGTATGTATGTATGTATGTATGTATGTATGTATGTATGTATGTATGTATGTATGTATGTATGTATGTATGTATGTATGTATGTATGTATGTATGTATGTATGTATGTATGTATGTATGTATGTATGTATGTATGTATGTATGTATGTATGTATGTATGTATGTATGTATGTATGTATGTATGTATGTATGTATGTATGTATGTATGTATGTATGTATGTATGTATGTATGTATGTATGTATGTATGTATGTATGTATGTATGTATGTATGTATGTATGTATGTATGTATGTATGTATGTATGTATGTATGTATGTATGTATGTATGTATGTATGTATGTATGTATGTATGTATGTATGTATGTATGTATGTATGTATGTATGTATGTATGTATGTATGTATGTATGTATGTATGTATGTATGTATGTATGTATGTATGTATGTATGTATGTATGTATGTATGTATGTATGTATGTATGTATGTATGTATGTATGTATGTATGTATGTATGTATGTATGTATGTATGTATGTATGTATGTATGTATGTATGTATGTATGTATGTATGTATGTATGTATGTATGTATGTATGTATGTATGTATGTATGTATGTATGTATGTATGTATGTATGTATGTATGTATGTATGTATGTATGTATGTATGTATGTATGTATGTATGTATGTATGTATGTATGTATGTATGTATGTATGTATGTATGTATGTATGTATGTATGTATGTATGTATGTATGTATGTATGTATGTATGTATGTATGTATGTATGTATGTATGTATGTATGTATGTATGTATGTATGTATGTATGTATGTATGTATGTATGTATGTATGTATGTATGTATGTATGTATGTATGTATGTATGTATGTATGTATGTATGTATGTATGTATGTATGTATGTATGTATGTATGTATGTATGTATGTATGTATGTATGTATGTATGTATGTATGTATGTATGTATGTATGTATGTATGTATGTATGTATGTATGTATGTATGTATGTATGTATGTATGTATGTATGTATGTATGTATGTATGTATGTATGTATGTATGTATGTATGTATGTATGTATGTATGTATGTATGTATGTATGTATGTATGTATGTATGTATGTATGTATGTATGTATGTATGTATGTATGTATGTATGTATGTATGTATGTATGTATGTATGTATGTATGTATGTATGTATGTATGTATGTATGTATGTATGTATGTATGTATGTATGTATGTATGTATGTATGTATGTATGTATGTATGTATGTATGTATGTATGTATGTATGTATGTATGTATGTATGTATGTATGTATGTATGTATGTATGTATGTATGTATGTATGTATGTATGTATGTATGTATGTATGTATGTATGTATGTATGTATGTATGTATGTATGTATGTATGTATGTATGTATGTATGTATGTATGTATGTATGTATGTATGTATGTATGTATGTATGTATGTATGTATGTATGTATGTATGTATGTATGTATGTATGTATGTATGTATGTATGTATGTATGTATGTATGTATGTATGTATGTATGTATGTATGTATGTATGTATGTATGTATGTATGTATGTATGTATGTATGTATGTATGTATGTATGTATGTATGTATGTATGTATGTATGTATGTATGTATGTATGTATGTATGTATGTATGTATGTATGTATGTATGTATGTATGTATGTATGTATGTATGTATGTATGTATGTATGTATGTATGTATGTATGTATGTATGTATGTATGTATGTATGTATGTATGTATGTATGTATGTATGTATGTATGTATGTATGTATGTATGTATGTATGTATGTATGTATGTATGTATGTATGTATGTATGTATGTATGTATGTATGTATGTATGTATGTATGTATGTATGTATGTATGTATGTATGTATGTATGTATGTATGTATGTATGTATGTATGTATGTATGTATGTATGTATGTATGTATGTATGTATGTATGTATGTATGTATGTATGTATGTATGTATGTATGTATGTATGTATGTATGTATGTATGTATGTATGTATGTATGTATGTATGTATGTATGTATGTATGTATGTATGTATGTATGTATGTATGTATGTATGTATGTATGTATGTATGTATGTATGTATGTATGTATGTATGTATGTATGTATGTATGTATGTATGTATGTATGTATGTATGTATGTATGTATGTATGTATGTATGTATGTATGTATGTATGTATGTATGTATGTATGTATGTATGTATGTATGTATGTATGTATGTATGTATGTATGTATGTATGTATGTATGTATGTATGTATGTATGTATGTATGTATGTATGTATGTATGTATGTATGTATGTATGTATGTATGTATGTATGTATGTATGTATGTATGTATGTATGTATGTATGTATGTATGTATGTATGTATGTATGTATGTATGTATGTATGTATGTATGTATGTATGTATGTATGTATGTATGTATGTATGTATGTATGTATGTATGTATGTATGTATGTATGTATGTATGTATGTATGTATGTATGTATGTATGTATGTATGTATGTATGTATGTATGTATGTATGTATGTATGTATGTATGTATGTATGTATGTATGTATGTATGTATGTATGTATGTATGTATGTATGTATGTATGTATGTATGTATGTATGTATGTATGTATGTATGTATGTATGTATGTATGTATGTATGTATGTATGTATGTATGTATGTATGTATGTATGTATGTATGTATGTATATATATATATATATATTGGTTGCTCAATTATTCTTTAATAGTATGATTGTTATAAAGTCTATATTTGCTTGAAAGCAATATTATTTTTGTGTCGAAAAATTCGACTATAGACTTCTCCCAAGTTCAAGTTACGAAAATCATCTTGATCCAAAAAATTTTATGGGAGGCATTCCCTGAAGTGAACGCAAGCATGATGTTTATTCCATGCGATTATTGGACTTATGTCATTCCTTGAAGTGAATGCAAGCATGATGTTTATTCCATTCAATTATTGGATTTGTTTAATTCCTTGATGTGAATGCAAACATGATAATTCACTATATGGTTAGTGAATAAAACTCAGTTATGTGTCAGAGTATCACTGATGAGGTCTTAAAGACCTATTAGCCTCCGCTACATTCCCTGAAGTGAATGTGATATTTTTATAGCGAAAAAAAATAAATGCCACATTAGCAATTGTGACCGCGATTGAGGCCATAAAAAATAGATATGGATAAGATGATCCTTTTGAGAATGTTTATATCCACCGAAAGTGGGATTATAAGGATGACAAGAATGATAGATATCATATCAAAATCTTTATGTTATCAATACGAAGGTACAAACCATTGGTCTCATACTTGTCAAACGCCAAAGTATTATGAACTTTATCCATAAGCATGAATGATAAATGAAAGAAAATATAAACAAATTTTGTTTATGGCAAAAATAATTATGGCGTTGTTAGTCCAACTCAATTGGATATTGTTAATTTCTTCATAACCCTTGAAGGGAATAATTCGTCATTTATTTTATTTCTCTTATAACCTTTAAAGGGAATAATTGATCTTTTATTTATTTTGTTTTATGTTAATTTTATTATTTATTTATGTTAATTTACTTTATATTAACTTGTTTTTACATATTATTTATTTATGCTTTATGTTAATTTATTCTTTGAAGAATATAATTACTTTAAGAATAAAATATACAATGAATTGTGGCTATTTATGTCTAGCAGACAATGCAAGTACTCATATTATACTTAAGCGTAAGAAATATTTTCCTATTTAAATGCAAGAGAAAACTATGAGTACTATTTCCCAAAGTACTAAAATATCAATGCTTCGTAAGAGCAATAAGTTCTTGAGAGTTTATCTCTGTAAGATAATCGGTTTGATATAATGTGCTATATTTAATATTTTCATTCACCGAAGTGAGTGAAACAAAACACATTTTGAAAGATGCATAACTATGCATATTTTCCCATTTAAAATGCAAGGGAATAATGTGAGTATTATATCCGGAAGTACTAATATCACGGAAGGCTTCGACTGAGCAAATATGTTATTGCCAAATGGAACTCTATTCCATTTTCACGATGCATTATACTTGTCAAAGACACAAAGAAACTTATTGAATTTTAAAGATATTTGCAGAAATATATTGAGAATATTAGTCGAGGGGGTGCCGACTATCTCAATATTACGAGTATAACTCAAGGCAATAATAAAATTTTGAAAAGAAAATATGTGCACTATCATCCATATTGTACTACACAAGAATTAGTACAAATTGAAGCCCATGCTATTGTAAATTAGAAGTTTACTGATAACTTTATTATTTGGCATGATCGGTTAGACCATCCCGGTTCAATTATGATGCAAAATTTTGTTGACACTTTCATGTGGTCATTATTGAAGAACTAAAATTTTCTTTAAGGTAATGTTTTTTCATGTGATACTTGCTATCAAAGCAAATCGATTATTCAATCATCATCAGCTAAGATAGATTGTGAATCTATTAATTTTCTGGAACGGATACAATGTGATATATGTGGGCTCATACACCTTTCTTACAATCCATCTAGATATTTTATAATTTTAATCGATGCATCGAATATATGGTCATATGTATCCTTGTTATCAACCCGTAACTTGGTGTTTGCGAGGCTACTTGCTCAGTTGATAAAATTATGAGCACATTTTCCAGATTACCTTATAAAGACAACCGGTCTTGATAATGTTGGTGACATGTCATTTTACATGTAGTATCACTAATTCGCATCAAGCCAACAAATTATCATAAGTTCTCCCCATTACAAATGATTTTTTGTCAAAACTAAATATTTCTCATCTTAGATTTTTTTGTGCGGTATATGTTCTGACTCCTCCACCACAATGCACAAAGATGAGTTCTCAAAGGAGGTTGGGAATATATGTCAGATTCAAATTTCCCTTGATAATTAAATATCTTGAGCTTCTGATAGAGAATTTATTTACAGCTCGATTTACTACTATCATTTTAATGAGTCAGTTTTCCCAATATTAGGGGGAAAAATAAAATAGCTGGAAAAAGAAATAAATTGGAATGAATTATCATTATCTTAGTTTGATCCACGTAAATCAATTGCCAGATGATTTTGCTGACCCTAATAGAGTGACTAAGTCACATATACCAGCTATGAATGCTTCGTTTAAATTTGATGTCCCGGAAGGACAAACTCTAGTTGCTAATGAGTCTAAGTTACGCATGTAGCGTGGTAGACAAGTAGGTTCTAAAGATAAAAATCCTCGGAAAAAGGAAGGGAGCTATAGTTATGATGGTCTGATCGAGGAATCAATGAATTATGAAAATCTCAAGAAGAGATTAAAAGGTCTCCAACAGAGACATTAACATGACTCGGGTACCTGATAATAAAGAGATCTCAATAGATTATGTCATGTCTGGTAATAAATGGAACTAAAATCAAATGAACGTCGATAATACATTTGCATGCAATATAGCACTAGAGAATTTATTTGATGATGTGGATCATGAATCATTGTCAATTGGACAATGTAAACAAAGAAATGATTGGCCAATATGGAAAGAGGCAATTGAGGCGAAACTAATCTCTTTCGAAAAGAGAAGTATTTGGGCTTATAGCCTGTATATTGAAATGTGTAAAGCTCGTGGATATTAATGAGCCTTTGTGAGAAAGAAAAATTAAAAGGAGAAATCACGAGATATAAGCTTGTTTGGTTGCACAATGATTCTCACAAAGACATGAAATTGATTATGAGGAAAATATATTCATCGGTGGTGGATGCAGTTACTTTTAGATAGTCTGACAATAAATGAAATAACTCAGTTTCCGCCTAATGGATGTTGTTACATCTTATTTGTATGAGCCTCTTGATAACAACATTTACATGAAGCTTCTGGAAGGATTTAGACTGCCAGAAGCAATTAATTCAAGTTCTCGAGAACATTGTTCAATTATATTGAATATATCTTTTTATGGATTAAAACATTTTGGGCACATTTGGTATAATCGCCCCATTGACTACTTATTAGCGGAAGGCTATAAGAATGATTTAATTTCCAGAGCATTTTATTAAGAGGTTTAGCTCTAAATTTGTCCTTGTTTTTATTCTGTATGTTAGCGATTCATTGAGAATATAATAAAAGTCTATCTTTTTGTCTTTCATCTTTGCTCTTATTTATCTCTCTTGTTCTTCTTTACTTTATTCACAACGGTGAATAAATAACTTGTATTTTAATTGTCTTATGAACCGTTTACAAATCTTGAATACAAATTTGACCCGAAATTTGAACTGATTTATCTGATATGAGACCCGATATCGACCAGAAAATGATGATATGGATTTGCTATAAAACTGGAAACAAACCAAAATCGACCTGAAATCTAGTTGAACCAAAACGGACCCGGACCAATTTTTTAGTGGACCCGAATTGATTTCACTGAACCAAAGGGAATCCGAAATAAAGAAAAGATATTAAAATAAATAAAGATGAGATGTGAACTATTGCACAACTCACCAAAAAGTCATATATATGGGTGTAAAAACTGATCCGACTTAAAAACCTGACTAATCCAAATGTTGACCCGAACCGAAATCAATCGACCCCAAAAATAACCGACCGATATGACCCAAAGTTCCATACACCCAAACTAAAACCGAACCAGACCCGAATCAAAACCGAACATAGTTAGACCCAAAATGACCCGAACAATTTGCCACCTCTACTTGAATCAACCCATTATGTTTGAACGAATTATTTTATACATGGAATAGATAAAGAAAAAAATATAACTAAAAAAATTATGGAATTTATTTTACTTTACATTTTTGGTTAAAAATACTAAACTAGTTTAGGCAATATCTCCTTTGAGATAATTTTTTACCACTAGTTTCTAACTGAAAAAATGGTTAAATTAGTGTTTTAAAATTAACCAACGAGGTAGCATCCAAATACAAAGGTAACCGTTTAATTCCCATAACATTAACTATTTATTTTTGTTCCTTGTAGGATAAATGTGCTCCCCACCATCTCCAATACTTTACAGTTTTGACGGCCACCACCATGGCTCAGGCTCAGCCTCAGCCTCACCAGACAGAGGTACATTTCTTTATTTCATTTCCATGCCTAATCTTTATATAAAATAGCATTGAGATTTTGATTCTTTTTAGGTTTTTCCTCAAAATTTTATCATAATTTTCTTACACAATGTTGTTTGTCATTGGCTATGATTTTACATTCTCTTTGCTTGAACAAGGTTTGCTTGTTTTTTTCCAAATTGAATCTAAAATTTTATTAATATAAGATTTTTTGTTTAAATTTATTCAAAACTCGACGGATACAATTAACATAAATAAAACATGAAATATTACTATTAAATTGTTAAAACATTAATAAGTGTGTAAACATGCATATTATATATATGCATGGTCGAATTAAAGGGGCATGGCCCTTCTTGATAATTATAGAATCACAACTATTTTGTAAATAAATTTCATCCAAAAAAAACCAAAACATATTTAAAAACCAACTCTACATCTCTTAAAACAACCAAATTTTCTACAAAACTTTGAGAATCAAATTTTCATTATCAACTAATTATTACTCACTAGTACTCATTCAAAAAGTAGAAGAGAATTAGAATATAAAAATTTATTATAATTCAAAAAGCTAACTCTAACATCATGTTTTGTTTATAGAAATAATATTTGCACGGATCTTGAAGTCTTACTATAACCTTTTTCATTTCTCGTCAAATATAATAGTTAAAATCATGCTAAATCGATCAGATGACATTAGTATGTAAAGACTTCTTTTTATCATATTTGAGCAGCCAAAAAATATCTCCGTCTAGCTATTATGAGAAACTTAAAATTGGTACACATGCGACATTTTCTCTCAAATTTGAACTAAAAATTTACAACCATCAAACAAATGATGTTTTCTTTTATAGTCTAAAGGTGATTACAAAGTAATATCTGTTCATAAATATTCTTAACTCTTTGACAATGGACATACACTATGTAGACATAACAATTTAAACTCGTGTCTTCTAGCAAACAAGTGATAGCTTGATTCCACTACATTGTCACAAAGAGTACACAAAGCGTCGATAACCCCAAACCACTAACATGTTCTTCGTTAACAACTTGTACAAAACCATAAGTCATGAAATAAAAGAGTGTTGAAGAATTGAGAGACCACCCCAAAATATCTTGAAACAAGACACTTTTTTCTGCTTATGTCTAGGTATCTTCTAAACCTTCCTTTCTTTATAACCACCCTGCAAATCACCGACTTGTAATTTGGGGTGAGTATTTGATCGAGTCAAGTTGGGTGAAAAAAAAATAAGTTGGTCGAGTTTACGAGTATCATTTTATCATCAAATTTTATTTAAAGTTTTTAAAATTAAGTTTATAAAATTCGAATTGAATTAAATGTTTTTGTTTTGGTTTTTGTTTATTTTTTTAAAGAAAGGTGGGATCTCAAAAACTCATTTCAAAAGCAAAAGAGGAAAAGAGTGCCCGATAACATTTTATTCATATCCAACAATGCGTTTTACACACATTAAAGGTAAGGGAAAACTAAGTAAATAACAAATAAAAAACCTAATCCCCCCAAAATCCACGGCTGTTACCAAAGCAAAAAACCAGCAGCATACAGGCAATCGCCAGAAATATCCTTGAAATAACTCAGATAATTATTTATAATGCTATGATATTAATTACTTCAATTTAAATGATTCTCTTTAAATGTATACGATACATATATATTTTTTAATATTCTTTTTTCATATGTTTAAGTTAGATTTTTAATTTAAACCGGGGACAAAATACTTACGATGATATAAAGGAGTCAAAAAATTGACGTGAATAAAGAATTTGCAAATAGAAGATCAAATTGAATAAAATACAAAAATTGAGGGAACAAAGTGAAAAGATAGAGGAAATTTATTGTCAAAAAAGGAATTGAAGTTACAAGGTATTCTACAGTGGTAGAGTAACATGTGATTCAAATTTGGTCAGCAATGGACATAAAACGAATGAAGAATTGAAGAACCAAGGAAATAATGCAAAGTTGAAGGACTAAATTAAAAAAAAAAGAAATTTATTGTCAAAAGAGGAATTGAAGCTACACAAGTATTCTACCGATGTTGAGGAACATGTAGTTTAAATTTGGTCAAATAGACTTAAAACGAACAAAGAATTGAAGAAATGATGTCATTTTATTTTTCAATTTTCCGGTTATTCAAACTTTACAAATTCAAACTCGACTTGAACTTAAAATCTAAACTAAAAGGTCGGGTCAGGTTCGGGTTGAGATATATAATTTTCGGGTCGGGTTTTTAAAAGAATAAGATCGGGTCAGGTTCGAGTTTAGTGTAATTATTTTCTAACAGCTTTCGGATTTAATAATTTAATTGAAGACATTTGTAATAAAATGGAAAAGAGGAAGTTAATTGGTGTTATTACATGACAGAAGAATATTGAATGGATGTCTATCCCTGAATTTGGAGCGTGGGATCAGAAAGACCCAGCAGCCTTGGATTATTCAGTGATATTCTCCCAAGCTCGTGCTACTAGGAAGCAGTACAAGTCTGATGTGAGGCGTAGCATCGGCAACGAACGTGATTTCATGGTCGACCCTTTTTCTCGACGGCCCCGAGACCGCTCCGATTCTGTCCCGGTAATAATCAGATTTATTCATACATATTTATGAGGCATATAACATTCTTATTCATCTATTGACATGCAGAAGAAAAAGACGATACTGACCTACATCAACTGCTGTATCAAACCTTGAACTCCGGTGGGGAAGCACCAAGCATACGCCTTTTTTAACCATCATTCTCCATGTGAATATCCTCTCTAGTGTGCAGTATTGTTGTACAGGGTGCAAGGCGCAAAATACATAAATGTCTGCCCAAGTGATGTGTATATATATGCATGTTTTTTTGTGCATCAGAATACACATGTATATATATAATGAACTTAAAGTATTTAATTATGGTTATATGTCTGATAATCTGTTTGTAACCTGATTGAGGGTGTGTTTATGCATTTATATGGCTATACATGTATACGTGTATGTGGAAAACTCGATATCTAACCTCCGCATCAATCATCGAGTTTTCTGGTGGGTTGATTTTTGGTTTGATTAATATCATATCGGTTAATTTCGGTTCGAGTCAATATAGGAGTTCTGTCAGTTTTGATTCAAGTTAATCTTTGGATCGGCCGAATTCAGTCGAGTTTTCTGGTCGGATCAATTTTTACACCCCTATATTTGACTTTTTGGTAAGTTATGCAATAGTTCACATCTCATCTTTCTTTATTTCGGGTTAAAAATCAGTTCGGGTCTTTTTTTTTTCACATCTTTAACTTTTCCAGTAGCACCAAAATCCTCTTGTTTTTATGCGTTTTTACAATTTTCATTTTGGTTCCTCAAAAGTTGGAAGAGACAAAAAGCTATTAATAATACGATAATTATTAAATAAGTATATAAATCTAGCACAATAGCTTGAAAATATAAGGTTCTACAAGATTGAAAATATAAGGTTATATAATTGGGGTTTACAAGAAAAATATGGGATTTTAGCACAATAGCTTGAATTTGATGTTTAGATATTTCTTTTAGGATCAATAGTTGTTGCTGGTGCTTTTAGAAGTCTCTTTTATACATTCTCATTGAATTCTAGCCGTTGGGGTTGTTGCCTTCATTATTATAACCGTTGGGATGTTATCTTCCCTCCATAAATGCAGTCTGCAACTACCCGTTCCAAAACGCCCGACCCTATTTCGAAATATACCAAAATAGAAATAGCTGTTGGGGTGTAATGAATAGGCCGCACTAAAACGGACACGATCGTTTCGATACGCTAAGAGCATGTTCCGAAACGTGCTGAAGCCCGTTTCGAAATAATTTGCCACTGTCAAAACATGTATCGAAACGACTTAGAATCGTTTTGATACGCTTTAACTATATCTTAAAAAAATTAGTTAAAAGTTCAACGATCATATTTTGAAACCAAGTTTGAAATCCGTTTCAAAACATTTGAGGTCGTTTTGATACAGCCGTATCGAAACGGTTCAAACCGTTCCGTTGTTCTTCATCCGTTTCGAAACACAAAGACCTGTTTCGATACACCCGTATCGAAACGGGAAAGCTAGTTCTGAAACAAAGGTTAACAATTTCAAAACGTTCCAAAACGCCCAAAGGCCGTTCCGAAACGGTGACTCGAAAATCACTGTTTTGACTTGGTAAACACTTAGAAATTTTTTGATAAGTTTAAGTTTTGACTTGGACATTTTTCTTTAAACACATAGAGAGGTTTTGAGGACTTAAAAATTCATTTTCTCCTTTTCAATTTAGTCCTTAAATCCTTTGTTATATCAATATCAATTCATTAGTTTTACAATCTCCCCCTTTTTGATATAACAAAACCAAGTTTGAATTTTTAAGAATTTTGAGATCTTGAAGATGTTCTAACTCCCCCTCAATGTAAGATATGTTTTTAAGTTTTAAAAGATTTAAAAATCAAGTGTTTGAAACTCAAAACCAACTTAAAAAAATTAATTTTTTTTGGCTCTTATATTACTTTTCCCCCTTTTTGTTAGATCAAAAAGAATAATAATCAAGGCTAATCATGAGAAGAAACAATGTTAAAAGCAAGAGACCAAACAACATAATATAGATAGAATTAAGTTCAAGAAACAAATAACCAAACATAAATACTTAAAGCAATAGCGTTTAAGCTCAATCCCAAACAAAATAAGCAAAGCATAGGTCTTTAAAACATAAAAAGATAGAAGGGTGCAAACTTATTCCTAATATGATATACTAGTATGATATGCAATGGAAAATCCTAAGCCTCGTCATCATCGTCACCACCATTATCAAGAGAATCATCATTGTCTTTAGCTTGAGCACGAAGATAGTTCCTCCAATCACCATAGAATGTGGAGAAGGATAAGTCCATAGATGATTGTTGATTCTCAAGAGCGGTAAGACGATTCTCGTTTCCAAAAACATGATCCTCCAAGGATTGCAAACGAGTGTTAATAGCACCCAATCCCGAAGCCATGTTCGTATCAATCGAGTTGAACCGCTCGGTAAGGAAAGCCATAAGTGCCTCATTGTTAGGAGCCGGAGCTTGAGGTGGAGGGTTAACTTGAGGTGCTGGAGCTCGCCTATCAACATGAATCCATTGGCCAAGAGTATAGCGAAACTTGGACTTGATAAGAGAAGATTCACCAATCTTTTTCTTGCGGGGTTCCAGAGAATCAAAAGAACAATCAAAATTGAGAGTACCAAAGACATAGCTTAAAAAAAACCCCATAAGTGAAGGATGTAAGTGCATCGGTTTCGCGAATCTTCACTTGATGGACCATCTCGGCGAACATGATTTTGACCAAGTTCGGGCGTTGTGCTTTGCGAAAACACTCCAACCAAAAGTAATCAACTTGACGAACGTGGGCAAACTTACCTCCTGAAGGGCGGATGAACCAAGAGATCATCAAATGGAGGAACCAGTCATGAGCATCCAATGTGAGAACGGATCCGGTGTGAGCACCAAAGTGGTTCTCATCCTCAATGCCTTCATCTTTGAGCCCAAGAGCTTTCTCTAAAACAGATATACTGATAGTGAATTTTCTGCCCAAGAGGTACGACTCAATGCCAATCACCTCAGTATGATCTTCATTATCAATAAGAACTGCATTGGAATAGAATATCAGAACCATATACTTGTAGACGATGTCCGGAATGCTAAAAAGGCCAAGAAGCTCCATTATCGCAAGAGAGCTAGATAGCGGAATTCAAAGCGCTCGGAGTCAAGGAACGTGATATCCACAACACGCTCTCGACGAATGGCTAAATCTTTGATAATTTTGAAATGGTCCTTAGTCTCTTGATTTTGAAGACTTTTGAAAAAGGAGAGTGAGGTTAGGATGGATGTTCGCTTGGGTTGAAGCTTCACCTGTTGGAGTCTTGCGTTTCTTGTTAATGTTTTCCATGAAATTCCTAAAAACATAAAGCAAGCAAATAAAGAATTAAATGTATGCATGTAAATCCTTAATTCAATCCAATGAAAAATCCCATTAAGGTTTTAAAGAAAAACACTTTAAAAACGTATATAAAAAAATTTTTAAGAAGAAAAAAACTTTTGAAAATAAAAAAAATACAAGTAAAAACAAATATATTCGAATCAAAACTTTGAGATTTTGAAATTTTTTACAAATTTTGAAGAACCCAAGTTGCAAAACATATAAACAATACAAAACTAATATTTTCTAACCTAAGATACGAATAAAATCAAAGGAAAAAAGAAAAGGATGAAAAATACCTCAAATGGATTTTTGGATGAATGAATGGAAGAAATTGCACCAATTTGTTGAAGCTTGCTTAGACTTTAGTTTATGAGTAAAAGCCCTCAAGATTTGATGAAAAACAATGAGGTTTAGAGGGTTTTATAGGGAAAATCGGGTTTAGGGTTTTTTAGGAGTTTTAATGAAAAGCAAATTTTAGCAATTAAAGCCCTTAAAAAGCTGTTCGGATACGCGTTTCGGAACATGCACGATCGTTCCGAAATGAGCGTACCGAAACATTGACTGACGTTTCGAATTATGTAGACCGTTCCGATACGGCTTTGACCGTATTGAATCCCACGTGGTAACCCGTATCAAAACGCTTTTGGGTCGTTTCGATACAGTTCTTGGTAGAGGCAAAACGTTTCAAAACCCTTTTGGGTGTTTCGAAACACCCTGGTCATAAACCATTCTTTTAAGGCACCCATATCGAAACAGATTGACCTGTTTCGATACGCCTAGGCCTGGAGGTGCAGATGAGTCTCTAAAATGCAGAAAAAATGAATTCTAATAAGTCCTAGATGCATAAATGCTATGTATGAGCAAGAGAAACATGTAAAAACATAAACATACTCTCCCTAACTATAAGCATGGATGAAATTAGGACTAAAACACATAAGCAAGACATTTTGCATGAATTCAAGCAACTTAAGCACAAAAAGGTCCTAAAAGGTCAAGATAGGTTAATTAGACCTAACTCTCTCCTAAGGGACCAAAAACGCTCCTTATCTAGAGGTTTTGTAAAGATGTCCGCTAATTGATTTAAGGTGTCTACGAACTCTAAAACAACATATTCCTTAAGAACATGATCTCTAATGAAATGATGCCTTATTTCCATGTGTTTGGTTCTAGAGTGTTGGATGGGATTTTTGGTTAAGCATATAGCACTAGTGTTGTCACACTTAAGGGGTATAGTTTCAACTTTAACTCCATAATCTAAGAGTTGTTAATTCATCCAAAGGACTTGAAAACAACAACTCCCTAAGGATATGTACTCGGGTTCGGTGGTAGATAGAGCTACACTATTTTGTTTCTTAGAGAACCAAGATATGAGCATACTACCTAAGAATTGGCAAGTGCCGGAAGTACTTTTCCTATCAATTTTACAACCCTCGTAATTCGCATCCGAATAAGCATGAAGGTTAAAGGTTGAGTCTCTAGGGTAACAAAGACCTAAACAAGGAGTATCTCTAAGGTACCTAAAGATCCTTTTTACGGCTATAAGGTGAGACTCTCTAGGACTAGCTTGAAACCTAGCACACAATCAAACACTAAACAATATATCCGGTCTACTTACGGTAAGGTAAAGCAATGATCCAATCATAGAGCGATAAATCTTAGAGTCAATACACTTACCTCCTTCATCTTTGTCAAGCTTTGTAGATGAGCTCATTGGTGTGGCTTGAGGCTTTGCATTTTCCAAGCCAAACTTCTTGAGCATATCCTTGATGTACTTAGCTTGATTGATGAAGATGACATTCTTCATTTGTTTGATTTGGAGTCCCAAAAAGAATGAGAACTCCCTCATCATGCTCATTTCAAATTCACCTTGCATCAACTTAGAAAAATCTTGACAAAGCAATTCATTAGTAGAACCAAATATAATATCATCAACATAAATTTGAACTACTAATATATCTTTGCCATTGTTTTTAATAAAAATTGTTGTGTCCACCTTTCCTTTCTCAAAACCTTTTCCAACTAGAAAACTTGAAAGTCTTTCATACCAAGCTCTATGAGCTTGTTTTAAACCATATAAAGCTTTTGACAATTTAAAAACATGGTTTGGAAAAATTGGATCTTCAAAACCCGGTGGTTGTTCCACATACACTTCTTCATTTATAAAGCCATTTAAAAATGCACTCTTGACATCCATTTGAAAAAACTTGAAATCATGATAACATGCATATGCAAACAACATCCTAATAGCTTCCATTCTAGCTACAGGTGCATAGGTTTCATCAAAATCTATTCCCTCTTCTTAAGTGTAACCTTGAGCAACTAGCCTAGCTTTGTTTCTCACTATGTTACCACTCTCATCTAGTTCATTCCTAAATACCCATTTAGTTCCTATAGTAGATTGATTTCTAGGCCTTTCAACTAATGTCCACACTTTACTTCTCTCAAATTGATTTAACTCATCTTGCATGGCCATAATCCAAAAATCATTTTTAATGCTTCTTTAATATTCTTAGGCTCAATGCATGAGATAAATGCAACATGATTAAGTATTTTAAGAGAAGAGCGGGTAGTTACCCCCTTAGATGGATCACCTAAGATTTCACCGCCTTTGACATAGTTGTACTCCCTTGGATAGCTCACTTTCTTTTCCTCAAAAGCCAAGTCCTTTAAGGCAAAAAGAGGTGGATCTTGTGCATCTTCTTTAGTTGGAATCTCATCCTCATTTGAAGTTTGTCCTCCATCAAAGGCATCAAGGATTCCTACATCATCATCATCACAAGATTCCTTCCTCGGAAAGAGGTTATCATCGAAAACAACTTGTATAGATTCCTCTACAACTAAAGTTCTTTTATTAAACACACGATAGGCTTTAGAATTTAAAGAGTAACCTAGAAAAATAGCTTCATCACTTTTGCATCAAATTTACCTAAATTGCCTTTTCCATTATTTAAAACAAAACACTTGCAACCAAAAGGATGAAAATAGCTAATGTTAGGCTTTTTAGATTTTAAAATCTCATAAGGAGTTTTCTTTAAAATAGGCCTAATCATTACTCGGTTAATAATATAGCAAGCGAGTGGCTTCCGCCCAAAAATACTTAGGTAAATTATTTTCACAAAGCATAGTCCTACCCATTTCTTCTAAAGTTCTATTTTTCCTCTCGACTACCCCGTTTTGTTGAGGAGTTTGAGGAGCCAGAATTTTTTGGCTAATCCCATTTTCATTACAAAATTCATTAAAACTCATATTTTGAAATTCCGTTCTATGATCAATTCTAATATGTGAAAATTTAAGTTCAAGATCATTTTGGGTTAATTTTGAAAATGTGATGAAGTTTTCTAAAGCCTCATCCTTGGTGCTTAAAAAGAGAACCCAAGTATATCTAGAGTAATCATCAACAAGCACAAAAGCATATGATTTTCCTTCCAAGCTAGTTGTCCTAATTGGCCCAAATAGATCCATATGAATTAATTGCAAGCATCTACTTGTAGAAACATCATTAATGGATTTAAAGGATGATCTATGTTATTTACCCTTAAAGCATGCATCACATATTTTATCATTTGAGAACTTAATCTTAGGTAAACCTCTAACTAGATTTAGGGAAACTAATTTTTTTAAAACACCAATGCTAGCATGTCCTAGTTTCCTATGCCATAACTATGCACCATTTTCATCTTTAGCAACAAAACATGCATGGGATGTATGAATGTCATCTAGATGCACCATACATATGTTACCTATGCGATGACCAATGAGCATTATTTTATTTTATTTAATTTCAACAATTTTACACATATTTTTATCAAACAAGACATTAAACCCTTTATCACGCAATTGACTAATGCTCAATAAATTTTGTTTTAGACCATTGACATACAAAACATTTTCAATGAGTATAGTAGAGTGATTACCTATGGAGCCAATACCTTCAATGTGGCCTTTGGAGTTGTCACCAAATGTCACTACTCCTCCACTTTTTGGCTTTAAATCCATGAATCGACTCTTGCCTCCGGTCATGTGCCTCGAGCATCCACTATCAAGGTACCATTAGTTTTGGCTTTGTAGCAATGCTCCCCCTACAAACAAAGGGTTAAGCTTTGATTTTTGGTACCCAAATCATTTTGGGACCATGAGTGTTAGTTCCCAAATACTTGGTTCCCTTAGGAATCCAAGATGAAATAGCTACAATATTGTTAGAAACTACAAGTTCCTTAGGAACCCATACACTTCTACTTTCTTGTTCTTAAGATACTTATGGGAGCCTCTTTGTTTGTGGTCAACAAAGTTTTTCTTCACATGTTGGGATTTTGAAGAAGATGCCCTTTCAAAACGGTTTTTCCTAACATTTGTTAGAGAAGCTTTGAGTTTACTCACTTCCTCTTGGTGCTAAACATGGTATTTTTCAAGAAGGTCATTTAAATCATTTGATTATAGATTTTGGGATTTTCACGTTTGCACGCGTCTGGGACGGTCGACGGCGAGGTGTGACGGAGACAGGCGATGAGCGACGGCGACGAGATGCACGGCACCGATTAGGGATTTCAGCACGATATTTGGGGATTTGTAAGTCTTGGCACGCATCTGGGAGGGTGAGGATATTAAATCAAAACCTATGGCGGTGTTTATAAAACAAACGCCACTAACACAAACCTATTGCGGCGTTTATAATTTCAAACGCCGGTAATACTTGACTTATTGCGGCGTTTATAAAAAAACGCCACTAACACAAACTTATTGCGGCGTTTATAATTTCAAACGCCAGTAATACTTAACCTATTGTGGCGTTTTAAATAAGAAACACCGCCAACAGAAACCTATTGCGGCGTTTATAATTTCAAACGCCAGTAATACTTGACCTATTGTGGCGTTTTATTTAAAACGCCGCGAACTTTACGTTTTTGTGGCGTTTCTTCATCAAACGCCGTAATAAGTGAACTATTGGTGACGTTTGTATCAAAAACGCCGCGAAAACCGCCGCCATATAACAAATCTGGTGTAGTGCTCTATGAATCATGTAACACATAATTAACAAAAACGCTATTCCATCATCATTTTAAGAATAACATAATTAACAAGCAAAAAGAAAAATTACTGTTTTATCAAACCCTCTATTCTAAAAGCTTATTAGAGATCAACAACTGATTACTGTTTTATCAAACCCTCTATTCTAAAAGCTTATTAGAGATCATAGTATTTGAGTTCATGGTGTGTTCCTATGATTGTCCAGCTCATCTCAAAAACCATTTCAACTAATCACAAAAATGCACTATATTCAGTCTGGTACAAGGAACAAGAAATATAATGCAAATCACTACTTATATAGAACTAATTTGAAAAGTTAGTCTTTTACGGTTCCCTTAGTACGAACCTAATGTGATTCGTTGAAATATAAAACAATTTTTTAGAATGTATTCATACATCGTGACCCAATCCGCAAATAACATTTCGTGAAGCCTACTACAACATTCTACCTTGTCTAGGAGATGAGAAGCCAAAACCCGGAAATATAGACTTCATGAATTGGATCACAAACTATCCACAAATGAGACACACCCTTATTTCCAACGTGAATCTCTGGTCAGGTTTTGCCAGAAGCATGGCATCTGTGTTACAGCCCATACTCCCTTGGGAGGTGCCGATGCCAATGCCAAACGCTTTGGCACAGTTTCATGCTTGGATGATCCAATCCTCAAAGTAATGCCAATGCCAAAAAGGACTTATCGCGGCGTTTTACACAAAACCACCACTAAAACAAAACCATTAGCGGCGTTTATACTACCAAACGCCGCTAATTCTTTTACTACAGCGGTGTTTTGTTTAAAAACGCCGCTAAATGTTCCATTTTGTGGCGTTTGGCTCCAAAACGCCGGTATTAGTTAAATATTAGCGGCGTTTGTTTAAAAAACGCCACGAGAAGCGCCGCTGTAGAACGAGTTTGGTGCAGTGCCCATGACTAGGATGATTACTCCTGCTATGAAACCAGTCGGAAGCGATGACGCCACTCCGAGATACGGCAGCGGCAACGTGAACACGTAGACTGAAATAGGCACTGCAATTGTATAAACGGATAGCATATTATTATAAATTGAATTGTGTTTTCTTGGGAATGAAAAGCTCTACTTGGAGTGGTATGCTGGCATTATGTACTCTTGGGCAAATCAGATTTCATCAAATTAACTTATAGCACTTCAAAACTAGAAAAACAATTGGCATAGACACATGGTACTTATATATGCATGCATTCCATCGAATTAGTTACTTGAAACGGACGTTGAGAAGCATACAAAGACATACCCGAAAAAGTGGATGCAAGTGAAGAAACCACAGCAGAAGAGATCTTGAGAAGATGTAGCAATGATATGTTGAAAAATTATATAAATTCGTATAACTTTAATAATATCTTCTTTTTTTTATTGAGCTTTAATAATATCTTGTGTTGCCGAAATTTTGTGTAATTACACAAAATATTATCTAAATAACGACATTTTATAATTGGGTGAAGTACGTAAGAGGTCATTAAACTATGCTCAAATTATCGTTTTAACTACCAAACTTTCAAATCTTACAAAATGATCATAATTTTTTTTCTCAAAAAGTTATAATATGGTTATTAAATTTATCGAATTATTGTAAAATGCTCATTATTTTTATCAAACTATTACAAAATGATGACCATAATGTTACAAAATGGTATTTAAATTTATCGAATTATTGTAAAATGGTCATTATTTTTATCAAACTATTACAAAATGATGACCATAATGTTACAAAATGGCCATTAAGTTTATTAAAATATTATAAAATGATCATTAAATTTAGGGTTAAGGAGTCTTAAGCCCTTGAACTTTTAGAAAGATCAATTAAGTAGGGACTACTTTTTTTGCACCCAATTAAGCCCATGTACTCTGAAATTTTATCAATTCACCTATGTGACCAACATTGACCGTTAAATTTAATGGTTTTTTTGGACTAGTTGGTGTCATGTATCATGTCATGGTGTTATCACTTCACATTTTCATAATTTTTATATTTATTTAAAAAATTCTTAAAAATTCTAGAAATTCTAAAAAAACTTTTAAAATATTAAAAAAATTGTAAGTATCACATGTCAAAATTGTAGTGTTTAACGACAGTAATATCTAAAAGAAAATATATTAAAATTTAATTGATAAAATTGGTCACAAGACTTAATATATTCAATTAATCAGTTTGAGCGTTTAATTAATTAAATTTCTCGAGTGCATGGGATTGAGTATAAAAAAAACTAAGAAGCTCAATTGATTTTTTCCCTAAAAATTCAGGGGTGCAAAACACCTTAAACTTTAAAATGTTCAAACTTATTTATTTATTTATTTATTATATTGTATTAACTATTTTATAATATTTCGATAAATTTAATAATTATTTAATAATTTTTAAGTATCTAGTGATTAAATTAATTATTTTATCATGGTTTAGTGATCTATGGTGTACCCTATATATTTTTCTAACCATTTGTCTAACTTTATACTAATATTTTGACCCCACTTGGTATGAAATTTTCAAAGAGTTAAATAGGGTTCTTAAAGAGTTGGTATAAATTTTTTCATGAAAATTTTAAAATTGATCGCACTTAATTTGTTTGGATATGGGGTCAACAATATAAATATTGTAGTAGTATGAGAATTCTCATACCTCAAAGTTTACTCTGACCCCACTATATAAAAATCCTGACTTCGTCAATGTTTGTACTCCGTCATTTTACTTTAAATCTACATTTTCTTGCATAAATTTTTTTATGGAAATTTTAGAATTAACCTTTGTTTGGGGTATGTGGTCAACAATATTTATATTGTAGTGGCATGAGAATTTTCGTACCAAGTATTATCTGACCCCACTATATAAAAATCATGACTCTGCCACTGTTTGTACCCATCATTTTACTTAAAATCTACATTTTTTTGAGCAAGCATATTTGGTCGGTTGATCAAGCTGTTCATCTTTGTTCCTCGTATTTTTTTAGTTCATGAATTCTAGACCTACTTAGAACACTATATTCCTTCCCCTATAGCCCCCTCCCGCCTCCTTTTAATTAGAAATAAGATTTATTAAAAAAAATCTACATTTCCCTAAAATTCCTTGGCTTGGAATTCTCCGGCGAAAAAAGCTCATAATAGTAAAACTTTAAAAAGAAATAATAAACAAGTTAAAAAATAAAGGGTAAACTACTTCATTGACCACCATACTATTGGAAAAGTTGCGATTTGACCACACTACTTTTTTCGAAGCAATTAAACCACCAAACTATTTAAATGGTATTAATGTGACCATCAACCATTAAAAATAACAGAAAAGTTGACGGGACTGTTAAATAAAATTGGTATCATTACACATTTGGTCCACTATATTTAAAAAATTTATCAATTTAGTCATCATTTTAATCTAATAAAATAAATTAATTATTTAATTAGGTGGTGACACATATCAACACCTTATTGGAGGACTTTAATTATATTATTTATATTTGATTTATTAAATATAGTTTCCTCCTCCAATTAGGTGGTGACACCTATTTAGAGGAGAAAAACAAAATCTAACCAAACCCGCACTTGTGGGGGATCAAACATGTGCGTTGTAGGGTAAAAGACAATGACTTAACCACTACACCAAGCACAACTATGTGTTATGAAACACCAACTTTAATATATGTTTTATTCTTTTCTACATTCACTTTTTTAATTTCACATATAAAATCATCAAATTATTTTTTAATTAGAAAATCTCAATTAAATTATTATATATAATAAATTAAAAATTTTAAATTATAATAAAATTCATTTAGTGAATCCAAAATCTCAATTAAATTATGTTTAAAGATAAAATTATATTCAATGAATTATTATTTAATTTAATTAAAAAATTTCAATTAAATTATTATATATAATAAATTAAAAATTTTAAATTATAATAAAAATTCATTTAGTGAATACAAAATCTCAATTAAATTATATTTAAAATAAAATTATATTCAGAAAATTATTTTTTAATTTAATTAAAAAATCTCAATTAAATTATTATATATATATATATATTAAATTATATATAATTTTAAAGATAATTCGATGATTTATATGTGAAATTAAAAAAGTGAATGTAGAAAACAATAAAACATATATTAAAGTTGGTGTTTCATAGCACAAAGTTGTTCTTGGTGTAGTGGCTAAGCTACTGCCTTTTACCTTATAGTGCATAGGTTCAATCCCTCCAAATGTAGGTTTGGTTAGATTTTGTTTTTCTCCTCCAATAAGGTGTTGACACGCGTCACCACCTAATTAAATAATTAATTTATTTTATTAATTTAAAACTAGGACTAAATTGAAAGGTTGTGTAAATAGTAGGGATCAAATATGTAATTATACCCTTTTTTAACTGGCCATGTCACCCTGCCGTTAACCTCTAACGGCTGATGGTTACATTGATACCATTTAAATAGTTTGATGGCTTAATTTCTTCAAAAAAAGTAATGTGGTCAAATCACAACTTTACCAAAAGTATGGTGGTCAATAAAATAGTTTACCCAAATATAAAAAGCAAAAGCAATAATGAGTGTCTCGGTACTCAAACGTGGCGAGTTGAGCCAGAAAGAAAGGGTAATGCTTGAGAGGTACCAAAGCCACTTTATACAGCACTCGATTCCCTACTCCCAACACCACTGTCACCCCCGCCGCAACCACTACCTCCACCTTCTGATTCCTCATTAATCCCGTGGTCCGATCTCCCAAGGAATACGAGCACGGACCTGACCCTTGTCCCACTCCCGACTTCTTCACGCCATCTTCGCCCTCTGATCTTCCTACTGCCTCCACTCTTCAATATTTTCTCGACCTCAGAGCGATTCCTAATGGTCGGTCATTATTATTGTAAGGCAGCACAAGGAAGGCATGAATCTCGACCGTTGGGTTAAACTTCTGTCGTTATAAGCTAGGGATGGGCATTTTACCCGAACCCGACGAGTTCCCACCTGGGCTGATCGGGTCGGATTTTTTAATGAAAATATTAAGTTCGGGTCGGGTTTTTGTTAAGGGTAAATTTGGGTCGGGTTCGAGTTTAGGGCAAAAAATATTCGACCCTGTCCGAGACTAATAATGTAATTTTCCCTTAAATTTTTTAGGGATATTTATAATAATACCCCTCTTTATATATTTTTTATAATTAAGTCCTTAAAATTGAATTTTTATTTTAATTTAGTCCTTTAAATTATAACTTTTTTTTACAATTAAGTTCCTTAAAATTATTTTTTACAATTAGGTTCCTAAATTTAATTTATTTTATATAGGTCGGGTCGAGTCGAGGTCGGATTTAATATATTTGTTTTCGGGTCGAGTCATATCAGGTTTTTTAAAGAATATGTTTAGGTCGGGTTGGGTGCGGGTTTAGACTGGTAAGGTGGGGTGGATGGCATTGAAGATCGACCTAGAAAAGGCCTATGATAGACTCGATTGGGGGATTCATTCAGGATACTCTTGTGGATTTGGATATTCCTATGGATCTAATTTCTTTGATCATGTTTTGCGTCACGGCGGTTTCCACCCAAGTACTGTGGAACGATGATACCTCAAATGCTTTTAGACCTACCCGCGGTATTCGCCAAGGCGACCCTCTCTCGCCTTATTTATTTGTCTTGTGCATGGAACACCTTGTCCAAGCAATTCAAGTGGGGATTAGTGTGGGTGATTGGAGACCTATCTGGCTCTCTCGGAATGATGCAGACCTTTTGCACTTATTCTTTGCTGACGACCTGATCATTTTTGTGGAAACCTCTCTTGATCTAGTGGAGGTGATCAAAAGGGTCCTGGATGGTTTTTGTGTGAGCTCAGACCACAAAGTAAATGCTTCAAAAACACAACTCTATTTTTCGGCAAATGTGTCTTTGAATTCAAGATCTGATATATGTCGCATACTAGGATATGAGGAAGTTGATAACCTGGGTATTTATCTTGGCGTACCACATATTCATGAGCGAGTTACAAGCGCCACTCATGGTTACATTGCACATAAGATTCATAGCAAAGTAACAAGTTGGAAAGCTAAACATCTTTCCTTAGCTGGCCGAATAACCCTGGTGAAAGTGCTTTCCTCTATACTGGCATATACAATGCAATCCGTTCTCCTTTCTAAAGGCGTCTATTCGGAAAATGAAGCTCTGATACGACAGTTTCTTTGGGTGGTTCGGATGAGAAACGTGGAATTCCGCTTGTTAAATAGGAGGACATATACAAGCCGACTATCAAAGGTGGTCTTTGTATCCGTAAAGTCTTTCCTCAGAACAAAGCATTTCTTATGAAGATAGCATTTAACTTATTTACACAGCCGAACCAATTGTGGGTACAAGTTCTGCGGTCCAAGTATAAATGGCCGATGAGGGTTCCTAGCTCAATCCATCATGCAAGTAGCTCACGTCTTTGGCAAGGCCTCTCGAAAATTTAGGAAGACGTACAATAGGGTATCTGTAGAACTAGTGTTTTGATATAATAATTGAAAAATGTTTTGGACTAATTTGAAAAGAATTTAAAACTTGGTTTTAAGTCCAAACAACTTGAATATATGTTTGATGTATTTAAAAAGTTTTTGTGCAATGTTTTTATTGATTTTAAATAGCCAAACTTGACTTTTCAAGCTACCCGTACCGATACGGTCCAACCCGTATCGATACCTTTTTTGCCCAGTTTGGTCACTGCCAAAACCCGTATCGAAACAGGCTTGGTCGTTTCGATACGGTGAGGGATCGTATCGATACGCCTAGTTAGCGTACCGATCCCATTTTAACAACCCCAACGGTCATATTTCCCAACGGTCTTTTAAACGTCATACCGTACCGATACGCTCTCAAGCATATCGATACGCCTAGGCTGGCAAGAGCCCAACGGCTAGTTTTTTATGAAGGCCGTACCGATACGGGTCCAAGCGTATCGATACGAAAGGCTGCAGAACAGCATTAATAAAGGGAAATAAAGTCCTTAACGACCTCCAATTCATCCCCAACGGCTAGTAACAGCTACAAACTCATCAAGGAGTATAAAAGGGACCTCCAAGCATCAAGATATGGTTAATGCTTCAATTGTCAATCAACAAATGATCAAGAATTGTCTTTGTACTTAAATTGTCATTTCTTTGTATAGACAAACACTAGTGAGCCAAAATTGTCAAATTTGCTCAAGTGTTTTAGGTTTTGGGTGAGAGCTTATTTGTGCAAACAATCACCTATTAGAGGGATTTAAGTTTGCTTATCTTTTCTCTTTGTAAAGAGGGTTTGATTAAGACTTTGGGTAGAAAGCTTGATCGGTGTATAAGGGTTTCCTCCTAATCCTAGAAAAAGGGACGAATCAATAGTGGATTGATTGGAAATCCTTAGTGGGAAGCTAAGTTAGTGGATGTAGACCTTGGTTAGAAGGTTGAACCACTCTAAAATCATTGTGTCATTTATCTTTTAGCTTCCACACCAAAAACACCCAAATATCCCACTTCTCCACACTTGACGAGCAAGAACAGTTGAAGGAATCAAGCACCTCAAAACTCAACAGTATCACATGAAGCATTGGTAATGGTCACAACGTTAGATTTTGGCTCCATCCATGGGTTGTAGACATTGAACCTTTGATTGAACATGTTGTACAACCCCGTCTTGTGCAACCTTTGGATTGATGTATCGCTGATATGGTGGTTGGCACTGGCAGAAGTTCAGCCCTTACTTATTACATAAGGTGTCTTTGCGCATTGCAGCTATTAAACCACCACTGGCTTTGGCGGCTAAGGGAATCCCAAGCTGGAAATGGGATCCCTTACATGATTTTACAGTACGTTCGGCTTACAGGTATCTTACTATGAATCCTAACCTTGAAGAGGATAAAGGTTGGTCATATATATCCAATTTTAACGGGTCACCTCGCGTGAGAACTTTCTTGTGGATGTTGTACTGGATAAGATTCTGTCGAATCAGAAACGTGTGGGACGACACTTTGCGAACGATGCAAGTTGCAGCTACTGTGGAACATCTGTGGAAGATACACTGCATATTTTACGTGACTTTCAGGCGGCGTTTGCAGTTTGGTCTGCTGTTATAAAGCCTAATCAACTTGATGTTTTTTGCTCCCTTCCTGTGCGGGTCTGGATCACAAGCAACTTAACCAAGAATTGTAGGTTCCCTCTCCACTCGATCAACTGGGATTTATTGTTTGGTTACATAGTTTGGAATCTGTGGACAAGAAGAAATTCCAGAATCTTTAGTTCCGAGGATATCAATCAGGAGCCTCTTCTGGTCCGATGCCGAAGGTTAGTGGACGAGGTAACTATGAACCGAGGGGGAATTTGAACTAGTCACCTCTTGATTAATTCAAGGCATTCCCAATCTGGTTCCAGGCATTGGACAACCCCTCCTACAGGTTGGGTGACTTGCAATGCGGATGGATCACATAGAGCTACACCAGGGGGTTCAACTTGTGTCGGGTTTCTCCGTAATCATGCATGGGAATCGATTATTGGTTTTTCCAAAAGCATTAGCATTTGTTCAACTATTGAGGCTGAATTATGGGGCATTTACGAATGTCTTTGCCTCACCTGGGAGTTGGGCATAAGGCAGTTGAGAATGGAATCAGATTGCAGCCGAGCCATAACCGTCCTTCAAGATCGTATAATGAATAAACACAAGTCGTCGATTGTACAACATGTGTTAGAGCTTCTTAACAGAAATTGGGAAGTGGATTTAGATGTCATTAGGCGCGAGTGTAATAAGGTGGCCGATTCTCTCACGTCCGTTGCGTGGAAACTCTCGTTCGGATATCATGAGTTTGTGGAGCCACCAAGGGATATTTTACAGTTGGTCCTTTATGAGAGTCCAGATTAATAGTTTGTCTAGTTTAATTGCTCGAGCTTTGCTCGTTTGTCTTGTAAAGTATCGCCTAGAGCACTTTTTTTCCTTCATTTAGGCTTAAAGAGGTTTTTTAACGAGGTTCTAGGTATACTTCTCCTTATTAATAAAAAAAAATTAAGTCAAAAATTAATATGAAAGTCTATAATCAAATTTTCTACTCTTAACGATATCGATCTTTTATGTAAAGGAAAAAATTGTAGTTGTCCAGGACCGGTACCTAATAAGGACCGACGGGTTATGCCTCTCAAAAATTTTAAAAATTTTAAAAAATAAATAATAATAATAAAATTATATTTTAATATCCTAAAACAAATAATTTATATTATTGGCTCTCTAAATTTAAATACTTTTAAATGATCACTCAATAAATAACATTGAGTTTTGTCACTTTACACAAGTTTGTTAAATTAAGATTTATAGTTTATATTTAGGGTTTTAGGTTGTAGTGTTTAGAATTTAAGGTTTATGATTTAATTTAATAATTTAGATTTTAAATTTTAAAAAAGGTTTTGTAAAAAATTAGGTAAAGATTTTTTATATTTTTTAAAAATGTATTTTTATTTAAGGATTAAAGAAATA